>JANUWF010001726.1:82500-1282500 GCA_026120185.1 Voacanga thouarsii | reverse complement strand
CCCCTTTCTGTCTTGTCTAGTACAACTGCTTTGTTCTTCTTTTTTTTTTTTTTTTTTCATTTTGAATGTAGGATAATACTACTCTTGTTGAGGATTCATATGAAGTTATTATGGCAGATGTTTCAAATCAATGGAAGGAATTTAAGTGCCGCATTAAGAGGACACATTTTGAACCAAACAAGAAGAACGAGGAACTCCTTCGACACTGTTCGGATGATAGAGTTAAGGAAATTCAATGGCAGACTCTAATTAAATATTGGAAACATGAACGTATACAGGTTGTAAATTGCAAAGTATTTACATGCCTTTTATATTTATTTTTAGAAAGTCTAACAATCTAGTTTTGGTTTTTGTAGCAAATCTCATAACAAAACAAACAAAATAGAGCAAATCAGCGTTTTGGGCATAGGATGGGTAGAACAAGTCACTATGAAGTCATCCAAGAGGTAAAATATAGAATGGTATGTTTTGAGAACTTAGCCAAAAATGTTAAAACATATGTTCCTCAAATTATCACAGATGTTGAAATAATGACGTGAACCATCAAGGCTCGATATGTGGATAAGGACTCGTATACCTAAAGATGGGATGTCCTTTGATGATGACACAAGAGAACTGTTTGTAAGTAGAAAGAAATACTATTCCCTATAGATATATTGTTTGTAATTACTGCTTGATCGATTTTCTCGAATGTTAATCTCGTCATGTTTTGATGGGAAATTTTTTTTTAATTTTCTGATAGCATGCAATATCATATCGCTTAGACCAAGTTCCTGAGATTGAATAAACCAATGAGTTGAAGGACCAAATTTACAGTGAATTTTTGGGAGAAGACAGTCGTGGATATATACGTTGTGTGGACAAATCTTCACGGATCAAAACTCGTAATCGAAGCCAACAAGCATCTATTACTATGTTTAACATTACAGATGTTCAGTACCAGCAAATTGTAGAAAAGGTCAAAGAAGACCTACGAGAGGAGGCACGAGCTGAAGCACAAGCTGAGGTCAACAAAGCACTAAAGTCTTTAATAAGTAACGTCCTTACCCCAGCACAAGTTGAGCAGTCAACAAGAGTAAGATGGAATCTTAATATACATGTATTCAGAAAAATTAATTCTAAAGGCATTATTTATTATTTTACAATTTTTTAAAATATATTTCTAATACAATTTGACAGCTTGGAGTTGCATCTACTGGACATGAAATGAACAATTCTGATTCTACTACCGGTTATGATAGTCAAGCTGATAGTGAATTTCTCGCCAACCTAGGAGTGCTTGATACGGGTAATTAATGATCTTTTGCAAACTTGGTGTTACATGTGAAGCGTATATATCAATACACATACACTTTACTTTTCAATTGCTATATCATTTTTTCTAAAGTGGATGTGTTATAATAAATTGTGGGACTAGTCAGTGTGTTGTCATGTGACCTAGTAGCTTAAAACCATAATCGAATTTCCCTTGCAAATAATGAAATGTACAGTATTTGAAGCAAAAGATAATTCTGTAAATTATGAAATTATTTTGCACTATTTTTTTAGCAGCTAAGTTGAACTTCATTTCTATTTCTTCTTGCAGGACGTGAAACATAAAATGAGAACATGATTAGCATAATTGCAAAGATATACCAGGGTGCTGGTGGTGACATGGCCGCACCTCCAAAGATTGAGGAGTTTAAGTTTTTGTTGTTTGCTTCTTTGGGTTTTCTTATCTTACTTTTAGGAAGAACAATTATGGTTTTAATTTTTATAAGTGGATTTATTTTGTCTTTACATTACTAAACTTTGGAACTAATACTTTATTCAAAGCCAGATTTTGGATTTCTATTTATAAGTAACTGGTTGCTACTGATGTTTTAATACCATTATAAACTGGGGATGCTTGCGTCGAGTATCACAGATGTTTATGTAATACAGTATTGGCCTTTTCTACTAATTTGAGCTTCTTTATTATTATTAGGGTGTTGGCAGTTTTTCAGCAGGGGATAGTTCAATGTTTTGCTGCTTTTTTATTTCCCATGGGTACTGTAGACTGGGGATGTTTGCTTCTTTTCAGCAGAGGATAGTTCATTGTGCTGTTAGCAGTATAAGTAGGGCTGATACCGCAGCACAAAGCCTACCAATTTGTTATGTAACCATTGAATAGTTTGAAGGGAGATGTGGGGAAAAAATAGTCTGTAACCATTGAATATAGCCTTTTCAGGTTGTTTTCGTAATATTTTATATCACTACCATTTGTTCAATTTTTGTGATACCTACCTGGAATTTTGTTTGCTGATGTTCCAAGTTTTTTTGTTTGTAGAAGCAAGGATTCATTTAGGTTGTTGTTCTACTTATAGGAGGAATGTTTATTCTTGTTGGTCATATTTCAGCATAGCAACTTACCAAGTTCATGTTAAAGAACAACGAGAGAGAGAAGAGAAGAGAATAAGGACCTGAAGGAAAAGTGTAGAGAGAGATACTCTCAACTCCCTTGAGTTAATTTTTTGTTCTTAATATCCATGGCTGATCTTCAAGCTGCAGTGAATGTTAACGTCTACCTTGTTGTTTGCTATTTCCGTGGTACATTTGTTACTTGGTTATGCTAGTGGCATATGCAATATGAGTCCTGTATGATCGTGGTTGGGTTGGTGCTGCTGTTATCCTTCTTTCTCCCTTGTTATCCTCCCTTACTCTCCTATAAGTTTGTGGTATCCCTGTCGATGATATCCTTACTTGTGGTGCTGTTATATGATAATTAGTTGGATAGAAGATTGTTGGCTGAATGTAGTGGGCTGTGTGTGCATATCCTTCTCGTCTGGGAACAACTGATGTCTTTTGGTTTAGCCTCTCTCCCTTGTCATCTGATATGCCATCAAATGGGTTTCTTTGATCTTCATAAACCACTATTTTCATGTGAATACCAGTTTGTCAATCCCTCTCTGCTAGTTTCTCAGATGAGGTATTCTGCCTAGGAATTATATCTGATTTCAAATTTACCTAACCCGCCTCTCTCTTGACCTATAATCCTTCAACTCGCAACTTCTTTCCATGACTGTCAGTTAGTTAGTTTACCAAACCCGGGAAAACATTATCCTATCTCAAGGTGTCAGTCATCTTCCCTCTATCTGTTTGGCTATATCCGTCTTTATCTTGATCTGAGAACCTGGACCTAATGGTCCAGACCAGACATCGTAAACAAGGTCACAAAGAGGGGGTTGTATCAGCTATATTACCCAAGGCACACTCACCAAATAAGTCCATGGAGCTGCCTAATGTGAACCCCCCAACTCTCTCCTAGCTTTTCGAATCGAATTCCTCAATCCCTACCACTCCTGTGTCATCTATCCCTCCAGTCAGAGTGAACTAACACCAGGCCCCAAAAACATCCAAACCCTCTTACCCAGTGTCTGTCCAGGTGGGGAGCATGAACCCTGAAGTTCCTAAGACCTCCGTCTCTCCTGAACCCTTTGTGGGGGACAACACCAACTCTCAATCGAAACCACTGTCCCCCTCCTAAACCTTTAGACTCCAATCAAATAACTCGTACTTGGGCTAATATTGTGAAACGGAACCATGTGCAGCAGAATGGATGAGACTAAGCCATATTCGTAGCCCAAGTAATCTCATTGACATTGATGCAATGGACTTAGTGGATACTAAGGGCAAGTTGGGTTTCTGCCTTGTTGGGATGTTTGCGGGCAGGTTTCTTCGAATGAAGGCAATCATGGACCTCACTAAGCATTGGGGTGTTCAGTCTAAGGTGCACAACCATGCTTCTAGGTGGTTAATTTTCTACTTCAGAACGAATGCCAATAGGCGACATGTGTCATATGCTAGAGTTCTGGTCGAAGTGGATGTGTCAAAGCCTCTAGTGAAAGTTGTGCCAATTCGATTACCATCCAGTAAGATCAAGCAGCAGGTAGTACGATTTGAGTTTGAACCGTCCTACTGTAGTTTTTGTTGTAAATTTGGGCATGTCACGAAGGCATGTATGGGGGAAAAAATGAAAAGAAATGAATAGATGGTGGCTTTCACGACTAATAGAATTAACATAGGGCAAAAGGAAAAGACAAACAAATGGACAAGTTCTTTGTCTACACCAGTTGGACAAAACAAACAGCTGCGATCACCCTCGCCTGGTGTGAAAAGGAATTTACTCAATGATAAAGGGAAACAACCTGCTAACCGTTTAGATCAGGATAACAGCCACAGCATGCACAGTAAATTGCTTGTGCCTGTGTGCAACGAGCATAGAATGGGCATGACTGCCACCAACGATAAACAAGGACAAAGTGGGGCTGCTGAACATGATGCACCCTCCTCATCTATTGGACTAAGAGACCAGATCAGTGATAGAAGAGGTCGGTCCAGGGTAAGACGTAGGGGACACCAACAATGGCAATCAAAATCACAGTTGAATGTACATTTTGAAAACAAAAACTATGTCTCTCCTACTAGGATTGAAGGTTGTGTTGACGATGCTCCAAAGGACATGGTGAATGCCGGTAAGGCAATAGTTCAGGTAACAAAATTTATTTGTTCAATATGAAAGAAATATGCACAACGCAGTGTTGACTTGATTGGTGCCCAACGGGCACTAATTGGTCCTCAATGAGAGTAGCATACAGGAATATTCGAGAGTTTAACAAGACCCTCAAGCATCACAAGGTTCAGAAGTTTACTTCTAAACATCATGTAGACGTTATCAAATTACTGGAAACAAAGCTGACTGTTGTTGGGCTGGACAATATTATACAAACCAAATTCTCTAATTGGTCGGTTATTCATAACTTGGTAGAATCAGATAGTGATAGAATTGTCCTCTTGTGGAATGGAGCAAGGGTGGATGTCTAATTGAATCCATTGCACGCCTCAAGCTATTACTGTGTGCATCACATGTAAGATTTCTCATGCTACATATTTCTTCACTTTTGTTTATGCTTACAATTCTGTTGTGGAACGTAGAAGTTTATGGGAGGATATTTAGTACTTATCTTCTTCGCTGTCGAAGGTATGGATCCTTATGGAGGATTTTAATTCTTATTTACATATGGATGATAAACTTGGCGGTTCATTGCCTTCAACATATGAAATTAGGTACTTTGCGTCATTATGTGCTGACACTAGCCTGGAGGACATACCCTATGTCGGGTTGCGGTTTACTTGGACAAATTCTAGGGTGTGGTCCAAACTTGATAGAGTTATAGACAATGATGTATGGTTTCAGTGCTCTATCTAGGCATCAGTAGAGTTTTTCCCCATTGGCTGCATTTCTGATCATAGTCCTGCTATTTGGTCAGTGGTTGAAAACAGTGTGGGATCAGTACGTCTGTTCAGGTTCCTTAATCTTTAGGCTAACCATGAATCATTCCAGAATATAATAAAAGGGGTTTAGGATCGGCCATACATGGGTTTTCACCAGTTCACCCTCTGTCGTCGATTGAAAATGCTAAAGCGTGACTTGCGGAGACTAAACAAATTGAAATTATCTCACCTGTCTGATCATGTTGAACAAGCGAACCAGGTTGTACTCAATGCCTAACAGCTATTACTTGCCAACCTTATGGATCAGAATCTTATTGCACACTTCAAGGAGTGTAAACGATCGGCATAGCGTTTAGTGGAGGCAGAAATGAAGTTCTACCAGCAACTTGCTAAAGGAAGGTATGTAGCTCACGCTGACAAGAATACCCATTACTTTTTCAACATTGTCAAAAGAAATAAAAAGAGGAGCTTCATCACTTCGATTCTCAAGGAGGATAGTAGCCTGCCAGGGAATCAATGTGGACTTTGTTAGGGCTGGTCCAATGGTACCTTATAACCTGAAGGTGGACTTGGTTAGGAACGTTACTATCCAGGATATCAAATTAGCCCTGTGGGACATTGGTGATTGCAAAGCTCCCGGCCCTGATGGATACTCTACCTTATTTTTCAAGAAAGCTTAGGGTACGGTTGGGCAGAGTCTTTTTTACGCTATTTCAAAATTCTTCACTTCTGGCAGAATTCTTAAGCAGATTAACCATTCAATTATTACCCTGGTTCCGAAATCTAATCATGCTGAGAGGGTGGGTGACTATCGACCTATTTCTTATTGTAACGTGGTCTACAAGATTATTTCTAAGATTCTAGCTGACAAACTTAAACTGGTAGTACCTCACCTTGTGGACACTTCACAGCCAGCATTCATACAAGACAGACTCATGACTGATAATATCTTGATGGTTCAGGAACTTATGCTATGTATAGTAGAACAAGAGTTTCTCCTCGATGTACAATTAAGGTAGACCTAAAGAAGGCTTATGACTTAGTTAATTGTTATTTCTTACTGGATTTACTTACTGAGCTTGGGTTCCCTCCTCTTTTCGTGAACTGGATTGAGCAGTGTGTGACCACTACTTCGTTCTCTGTTGCTATCAATGGGACTGTCCATGATTTCTTTACTGAAGCTAAAGGTCTGCACCAAGAGGATCCAGTCTCCCCCCTGTTGTTTGTCATTTGCTTAGAATATTTCTCACGGGTTGTCAAAGTGCACACACTTGGGATTTTATTCAACTATCATCCCAAGTGTAACGGCCTAAGGATTACTCACCTTACTTTTGCGGATAACCTTATGTTATTTGCTAGGGGTGATTGTTCTTCTATCTGCATTCTCTTTGACTGCCTAGAAGAATTTAAAAGATGTTCGGATCTTGAAATCAATAAGGATAAGTCCAATATTTATCTTACTGGGATCCGTACGAATGATCAGGAGAATATTCTGGAAGATACGGGCATACCTACTGGGGAATTTCCGTTTCGCTACCTTGGCCTGCCAATCATGAATTGTAAAATTTGGCTTACTTACTACAAACCATTGCTTGATCGCATTGGCTCATACATTGGCCGATGGTCCGCTCATTCTCTCTCTTATGCTAGGCGTCTCCAACTGATCCAATTTGTTCTCCAAAGACTAAGGGCGGACTTGGATTGCACAACTTGCACACTTGGAATGGAGCGCTACTGTCTAGAATCATTTGGGACATCCAAACGGAGAAATAATCATTGTGGGTCAAATGGATGGACCATTATTATTTGAAGGGTAGATTTGTTTGGGAGATCGATCATCACAGGGAACATTCCCCCTTGTTTCGTAGACTGTTAGCAATTAGAGACATGATCTTGGAGTGTGAACGAGATACTCACTGTGCGGCTAATCTTCTTCATTCTTAGGCCATGTGTATTAATTCTTTCACTTGTCTTACTTATGACTAGCTGAGATCAACTGCACGGACTGTGTATTGGGCCAATACTATATGGAAGCAGGGATTGACACCCAAACACTCATTCATTCTTTGGTTGTGTGCTAAGGGTAGGCTTAAAACCAAGGATGCACTTGTGTTCAGGTTTGATGACTTGTCGTGTCCTTTGTGTAAGGCATATCCAAAAACGATTAATCATCTATTTTTCAAATGCTCAATTTCTGCTACTATTTAGACGGAAGTGAAAAGGTGGCTAAGTTTACCAAATGCTTTGAATTCGGCCAAAGCTTGTCTTAGGTGGTATAAGTGTGCCAACCGTGGTACTTCGTGGTTTACTAAGGCTAAGTCTACTACTTTGGCGACCAGTTTTTTCTACATCTGGTATTCTCGTAATAAGGCCATTTTTGAGGGTACGGTCTGCTAACCGTTGAAGATTGTAAAGAAGATTAAAATACATATGCACACTATTATTTTTACTTTGTACCCTATTGTTGTGCCTAGTTTTGAGGACTATACTGAGAACCATTAGTTTGTAGTCTCCTTGACTGTAAACTAGTAAATCCATGTAAATTCTTTTTGATCAATATTAATCTATTTACATTTGCATAAAAAAAAAAGTTCATATTATACAGTGAATGGCTCATCTATTCCCATATTTCAATGTCTTTTTCTTTTTTTATTAACTACTAAAGTTTGTAACCATTGAATATTACTTTGAATTTTTTGCATAGGTTGCTAAAGACTCTCAAGGGAAAGCAATTCTGGAGGAACTTGAAGGTGATGGAGTTGATACATCATTTTTTGTTGTAAGCTTCTCATTACTTGTCCATAGGATGTTGCTTATCTCCCAGGTTGAATGCAATGATCCTCAGACAACTTCTAGTACTTCTTGTTTACATATCTCATTATACAATTTTACTTTTCCATAGGATGTTGCTTGTCTCCCAGATTCTATGCAATGATCCCCAGCAACTTCTAGTACCTCTTAGTTACAGATCTCATTGTTATGATGAAATATAAGTTAGTTTAGACTGCATACTTGTGGCTACCAGTAAGTGTTTCTCAAAGCTAGAAACGATTTTTGAACTTTACTTGAGTACAGTTTGAGTGATTGCGTGATTTTTCCAATGTCTATGTAAAAGGCTAAGGTTAACCTATCCCTTCTCATGCAGACACCTGATGAACTTTTGAAGAGAACCCAACTGATGGAACATTGGACCTGATCATTAGTTTCCCAATCTATTCAAATTTGACCAAATTTAAACTAACATCATTTCGAGTGATGCACATTACCTGTTTAAAGGTATGTCATAGTTGTCCTATATGAGTAATAATGTTTTTTAACAGGTGTTGTATTATCTGGTTAGAATGGAACCTTTTACTACCCTGTCAATTCAACTTCAAGGTGGAAACTTTGATCATGCAGACAGGATGTTCTCTGATATTGCTGCAACTTGGAATGGAGTTCTTGAGGACATGAGTGATGTCAAGGAACTGGTACTGGCATACTTGGTTTGTTAGATATTTTGCGTAATTGGTAGTAGCTACCTCTATATCCTCTATGATCTGTAAAGAGCTAAATGTGAAATGTAATATTTCAGGCTCCTGAGCTCTTTTATATCCCTGAGGTGTTAACCACTGACAACTCAATTGACTTTGGCACAACTTAGTTAGGATAAAAGCTTGGTAATCATTTTATTGCGCAGCTGTGGTAGCATAATACGGAGCGATTCACTAAAATTGATTACCTAATGGCTGTTGATACATTCTTCTCACCTGTTTGCCTATTTCCTATTTCAAACTTGGTTAAACTTCCTCCTTGGGCAAAAAATCCATACATTTGATTCCAAACCACCAAATGGCTCTTGAAAGTGAGCATGTTTCAAAGTATTTGCATGAGTGGATTGACCTCGTATTTGGGTAATTGTCACTTATTCTCTCTGAAAGCTCATATTGGTTTAACATGTTATTTTCATTTCCTGACAGCCATTTTTTTTCCCCCTAAAAATGTAATCATTACAGAAAGAACTATTTGTATGGAAAATGATTATGAATTGTAGTTTTCCTAATACACTATTTTGAACATTCAGTTCTTTCTAGAAGAACTATCTGTAATCATTACAGAAAGAACTGAATGTATGGAAGCTCATGGTAGCATACCTTTCCTTATCCTAAAGTACTCTTTAAAGAATTTGAATAAGGTGATCAGCACAGAGCCTGAACTTCTGTGCTTGATTTTGACCAAGAACTTACCCAATCAATGGTCAGGATTTTCTGATATGATTTCAAGCTATTGAAATATATACAGAACCTTATTCTCAGGAGCTTTAAGTTATATGCTTTTGTGATTTGAAAGAAGGGGTAGCAAGTGTGATGTGACTGTCCCTTTTAGACTTTACCTCTTTTTCCATGACAAGTTTTAAAAAGTAGTGTCAATTCTCTTGAAATTTTTATATGAAAACAATTAAATTTGATGCTTGTACTACAGACGATCTTCCGAAACCTAAAAGAGGTTAAACCTTATGCAATTCCCTTTCCAGAACGCTGCAATCTTCCTGCTGTGGCCATGTATGCTTCTTCAGATTCTCTTGTCATTGTTGATGTAAATGCTCCTGTGGCCCACATAGCACAACACAAATGGCAGCCAAATACACCTGATGGTCAAGGGACACCATTCCTTTTTCAACATGGAAAGCCAGATGCTAGTTCTGCTAGAGGAACATTTATGCATATGTTCAAAGGACCAAGTGGCTCTGGATCAGAGGTGTGGCATTTTCCCCAAGCTGTGGCTTATCCAACTTCTGGAATCAGAAGCTCAGCTATTGTTGCCATCACATGTGACAAAGAAATTGTGACTGCTATCGATCATTTGCACTGGTTATTTGTTGTTAAAAACTAATTTATCTTTCCCTTTCAATACTGAATTTCCATTCTGATGGGGAGAGGAAAAGAAGTTCGGGTACTTTATGGACAATGTATAAAGATAGCAGCATTAGCTTAATTAACCAAAAGCTTAGCCATCTGAGGACTTTTGCAAGAGATGATTTAGAGTGGCTGTTGAATTCCATTTGTAATTTGTCATCACCTAGGCATAAGCTCTTACTTTTACATATATTTATCTGTTAACCATATGCCAGGGATTTTTTTTTTTTTTTTAACAATTCTATGAACGTCATTTGGTGGCATGAAAATTTGAGCTCGTAGTTTTGTTTTAAGTGTCCTTATTTTGTAGCAAGAATATTGAAATAGATTCTGACTGAAAACGTAGACTGGTTGCAAAGAAGTTGCAAAGCTTAGACTGGTGAAACTACGAGCAACTTCTTTTGCAGTTCTCATAATTTTAATCCCAATACCCTTGATTGGATTGCAAGAATTTCTGAAGGTTAAGTTTGTCCAAGGTTTATTGTCCATCTTTTTTATGATTCAGTTCAACAAAAGAAAACAAAGCACAACACCATATGGAACAACGGTTGCTTGTGAGTGGCATGCCGAACGGAGAAGCAAACGAACAAGGGAAAGAAAGGAAAGCCATTCATATGACTGTTTTTGTCTCTCCCAGACAACAAAGGGGTAGCCCTCTCTCTATCTCGGTCTTGCCTTGCAAAATACAAGCAGGGAACCACAACCTATACGCCTATTGGAATACCAGCATACCTTCGAGTTCAACAAAACAAACCAAAATTTGTTTTGTTCTTTCCAAATTACCAATTCGGCTTGCACCGTTAGAATTTGATTATGTAGTAAATTTCCAAAATTTTTACATGTCATTAAATACAACAATTAAAAAAATCTAAATATTGAAAATAAGTGATATTGTACACTTATAACTCTTCCCACCACCATATTACCTTAAAAAATCAAACCCTAGTTGAGAACACACCATGATCTTTTTCTTTCTTTCCTCCTCTCATCAAAGCGCGACCTAAAGTTAATTTCAGTATCTTCTTCGTAAAGTTTCTTTCTATTAAATCTCTACCATCTCAATAGTCAGTCAAGGTATTCTCTCTCTCTTTCTCTTAAGTTTTTTTTTTTCTGTATTTGTTAGAATCTTTTCTTCTCAGTCGATATTGTTTTTGAATGAAATGATTTTCCCAAGGAGAAAACTAGGACATACTGAAGGTAGATTGAACTACCATCGCATTCAAATATAGTAGCTCTTTCCCTTAAACAAATTTACTTTCAGTAAAAGAATATGAGAAGATCATTCGGACCACGATCTAATAATATTTCTTAGAAAGTTTCTTTTTAAATAGATGTGACGATGATTTGCTTATTTCCACCCAAGATTCTAATAGATTCATTTATACAAATATCAGACATCTGAATATGTTTGTTTAATAGTTTTAGTATGCTGAAACTGTATGCAAGTCTAGCTTTCTTCTCTAGTGAGTAAACTACGTTTGTGGATAAGTAACACACAAGGAAAATCTTGAGTTTGTGAAACGAATCAAAAGCTTCTCGCTAGGCTGTGCAACACTTAGATGGTGAATAAATCTGGAAAAGCTAGAGAAGTCCAAATACACAGAGACAGAGGCTGTAATTCAGAAGAAAGATTAACATAGGAATAACATTCTCTCCTTAAGATGATTGTTCATTATTGCTCTATTCATCAATTTACTACAACAACGGAAAACCAGGAAACGAAATAGTCAAACAAGAATGGCTGCCTTTCCATAATTTGCTTTCTCCAATATCCATGTCCGCATAGATAACACAACATGCTTAACTACCAGAAATATGACTAGAAATGAGAATAGATACATAAGAATCAATGGGTTTTGATGTACGAATGGTGATCTCGCTAGGCTTGGGATGCATCTCACTAGGCTTGTCAAGTTCTCCATAAACTAGCCATAAAAGTTTTGATATTGTTCAACCAATATAAGACCTTCCTTTTCCTTTATTTGATACAGTTTACTCTTATGTGTAGTGGATTCTTATACTTATGTAATTAAAAATATGTATTTATTATTTTTTTTGAATTTAATAATTTGTCATCTAAAGTGTTTTTTTTTTTTTTTTGAATTTAGTAATTTGTCATCTAAACTGGATTCTTATTATTTTTTCCGAATCAATTCTGCTGCATTTTGCATACTTGAAGTAATACTACTCCTTTCGGAATTCAAATTGCCATCATCAGTTGCAACCAATACAATGTAAGTTCAAAACCACTACTAATTCAATTATTTTATTTTATTTTTGCTTATTTTTAATCCAAAATAGATTTGTTAATTTACTCTAACAACGAATTAATTATTTTAGGAAAGTTTTTACAAGAAAACGACAAAGAGATTGTGATGTCACTAGTCAAGGAGTAATTGCATCAGACACGAATGAATTAAATGCTTCGCATTCTGATAGTGATGACACTCAACCACCTAGTGATGGAGAATTTAGTAATACCCAACTAGAAGAAGAAGCTAAAATCAGTATTTAAGTTTATGACGATGTTGAAATTAGAGGTACAAAGTATTATATTGTCTGTACAAATTAATGTTTTCTTTCAAATTTTTTTTATTTTTATCATTTTACATATGAGCAAGAGGCTGTAATGAAACATGAAGGAGTTATACGTGCCAAAGATGTACGGACATTACCTGTTAACCACAGGATTGTGGTCCATTTTAATGAGTTAGGACAACCAGTTAAAAAAAGTGGTGGAATTTTGGGCGAATGGTTGGGAAATGTTGCAAGGAAAACGGAATATTGTTCAATTGAATGGACAAATTGGAGAAAAATGCCTAGGATTGATAAGGAGAATTTGATAAAATTGACTAAGGTATTAACGTTATTTAGTTTTATTTTTCTGACATTTTTTATTAACTTCTTATTAGTTTTCACTTTATATACTTAATATTTTTATAGAAATACTTTGATATCCCTGATCAAGTTGAAGTACAAAAGTGGTTGCTCCAATCAATTGCATGCAAGTGGAAGGATTTTAAATTTGATTTAAAGCAGAAGTATTACTCGTCTCAGAAAACTCAAGAAAAAATAGAGAAATTAGTTCCAGATGATGTTTTCCCAAATCAATGGAAGATTCTTGTGCAATATTAGTTCTCAAAGAAAGCTCAGATAATATGAAATATTATCTTCTAAACTAATTTTAATTATATTTTTAAATTAATTTTTGTCTAAATTTTTTCTTACAATCTGAATCCCCCCCCCCCCTCCACCCGCCCATATCTATATGATGGTCAGAATCTTTCAGAAAAAGGAAAAAGGTAAAGTAGCACGAGATTATCACAAAATATATCACACTAGTGGATTAAAGAGTTTTGCAAGAGGGAGAGATAAATATGTGAGTTCAAATTTAAATTTAATATGTTTAGTTTTTTTTTTTTTTTTGGGTGCAATTCCTACATAAAGTTTAATGGCTTTTATACATTTTGTAATAATTTCTAATTGTTTAATGCATATTAATGAATAATGGGAAAAAAGCCAGGGAGCTCGAGTTTTACAAAATTAGTCACACAAGAAAGGATGGAAAATTCATAAACGATCAATCCAAAACTATTGTGGTAGTTTTCTTTTACGTTATTGAAACTAAAATTTTTGTCGCACCTCGTTTCAAGACAAATTAAGGTTACTACTATTTTCCTTTTTTTTTTAATGTAAAACGGGAGAACGCAACTAATATTGTTGCTGAACGTTCTGCAACACATAAAGATTCTAATGCCAATATAATAGAGGATGAAGCACTCAATGAAGTTTTGGGAGAATATCAATATGGTCGAGTTAGAGGATATGGATTAGGAGTTACTCCTTCACAGATTTTTGGACCACGTTCTAAGGCAAAAAATAGAAAACAACTTGAGGTGGAAATTCTCCAAAAAGAAATACATGACATGAATGTAAGTTATGAAATGAAGATTGCAAACTTGAAGGAAGAGTATGAAAGGAAGATTACAGACATGCAAAATGATTACGAAAAGAAATTGATGATCTCCAAAAAGAGTTAAACAGTATGCGCAGTGATGTATCCAATTTTAGAATATAATTTTCAGAGGTGAGTTACTATTAACATTGTCATTCTATTTACTATTACTAGTACACAATATCATGACATGTAAAATTTATGGCATGCGTTTCATTTTTCAAGATGGTCACAATTTTAGTACATCTACGTTTACATCTACACAAGGTTAAGCTTATGTAAGTATCTTATTTAGTCAAAAAATTTCAACTGCATTTATTTCATTGAATTTTGAAAAACTACCAATATTTGTCAATACAATTATTTCATTATTTTGAGTATTTAACATTTTATTTGCTTTGATTTACAGGGATATTAAAATATAAAAATCAACGCTTTGCAAAAATCCATCCACTTTGAAGATGTGAAGAGATGTTTCTGGTTGAGAATTAGTTGAACATTGCGTAATCAAATATTACTTTACTTGTTCTTTATATAGATATTTGAAGTATATATATTTTGAATATTTAAATTATGTTCCATATTTTATGCTTTCAAAAATTTAAAAAATGCAATTTGGCAGCTTTAAAAGTATTAAAAAACCAAGAAATAAAAAATGGTACAAAATTTATGGAGAAATTGTGTACCAAAAAATGTTACAATAGTAATAATGTGTCATAAATTGTGAGAAATATTGGGGGGGGGGGAAAGCGATGCTAAATTTTGGGACACTACGGAAAAATTAGTGTTGTGAAAAAGGGACACAATCGTACGTATTCCGTCGTAACTTGGGGAAACATTTTGAGAATGTTATGGATTATTTCGTCACTAAGAAAGGAACATTTCTGTAAAAAAACACTGTCGCCAAAATTGGAACACTACACAATCATAGTGTCCCGATTATTCCGTCACTAGAAAGGGACATTTATGTAAAAAAACTGTCGCCAAATTTGGGACGCTACACATTCATAGTGTAGCAAAAGAGGGGACTCAAGCATAACCTTTGGTCGCTAATTTGGAGACGCTTATACAAACCTGTCGTCAGAAAAAAAAAATCTATATAATAAATATTAGTAAATTAGGGGACACTAGCAAATATAAGTGTCGTAAAATTAGGCACACTTATATAACAAGCATCTGAAATTATGTAACAGATAATTTTGGAACGCATAGAAGTAGGGACACATTTAAAGGTGATGAGAATTAATTAAATATTTATTTTAAAATAAAATATTAATTAAAATATTAAATATTTGCAACAAGTAATAATTGTATTTACAACGAATAAAATCCGTTAAAAAAAAGCCTATTTGCAACGACCGTGCAACAGAAAAAGAACCGTTGCATTTAATTTGGATAGATTTGAGGTTTCTTGCAACGGAAAAAAATGGTTGTAAAAAAAGGCATTTTCCATGGAAAATAGATTATTGCGACAGTGCTTATGGTTGCAAAGTCAATTGCAACCCCCTTCAGTAGCAACGATCACTTTTCCATTGCAATGCCGTTGCAATTGATCATTTACGACCAATTTCATCATTTTTCCCACGAAATGTAATGGTTGCAGAAATTCAATTTTCTTGTAGTGAATATTATGAACTAGGTGTATGTGGAGTAAAGCATGGTTAAATATTGCTATGATGACCTAGATCTATTGTATGTTGAATAAGATGAGATCTTGTGATGCAGTTAGGGTTAATATATGGAATTAAAGGTAGTTGATTATAGAGGTCATTATATAGTTTATGTGAACCGATTATAAGCATGCATGGATGAGATATATGACCATGGAAAGCATGAAGGCGATTTAATGAATTAATCCACCTAAGTGTTATACATGAATTAGATGATTAATATAATCATAGGAATTCATGATGCATGAAAAGATAAGTGGATGCATATTTGGTTTCTAATTATAGAATCATTGATTCTAGATAAGGAAGGAAGTAAAAAAGAAAGTATTGCTTTGGTTGATTATTGAGAATATCCAAATAAGTCCCTGCATAACTGTTTTGATAAATATTATATATTTGCAAGTCTTTGGTACAATGGTATTGGAACGGTGGCACTATGATAATTGACATGATGATTGAAATGAGAGTTGAACATGATTAAACAATATTGTGGTATTTTGATACTTGGATTGAGAACATAGATATTTTAAACTCCAAATGATTTTGTCAAATCTCAACTTTCAAACTAAAAATGATTTCTTTTCCTTTATCACTAAAACGTTTTGGAAAGCTTATTGTGAAAAATCACGTTTTACAAAGATAAGGTAAACAATGATTATGAAAACAAGGGAAATAATTCTGCTCCTAAATAGGGAGGGTTGAGTACTTAGCGGAGGTAGACTACTGGTACTAGTCTTGGAGAGTTAGGGTGAGTCTTCTGACAGGAAGCGACCTTCAGAAGATAAACTCTGCTTAAAGAGGCGACAATACTACTTAGTCAGACCAGTTCGAGATAGCAAGTTGGTCCATGTGGACTTTATTCTTCCAGATTGGATAACCAGTGTGTTGGGTGTAGAGATGGAGGAATATCTCACCCTAATAGGCGGATCACCCACTGCCCAATATTGAACGGTTACATTGGGAGTTATCATGACGGTAGTTATGATATTAACTTGATGTTGATATTGATGTTGAATCATTACTAATCCATACTTTATGAATTTATAATATTGATGATTGGATGATTTATTAAGAGTTGTTTTGAATATAGTGAGCATTATTCCACCCAGTGGTTGTTTAATAACAAAAACTAATTTGCAAACATATTTTGTGATTTTGATAAACCTAGATGCACGAAATGTTTAAATATGACATCCGCACACACGGGACTTACTGAGATTCCAATCTCACATTATTTTATATTATGTTTTCAAATGAGTACTTTAATTGAGTAGGTGGAAAGAATAAGAGACGATTGTTCAGTTTATTTTATTTTGCTTGTTTTTCTTTTGAGAGACAATTATTAGTTTTTAAATTTCAGACTTATGTAAGGTTTGATTTCGAATGTAATAAGATTATCATTTTATTTTATTTAGTCATTTTCCTTTTATACCTCAATATAAAGACTCCTAATCCATTAGACATGGTGACATCCCCGCCCTATTTGGGTACGTAAGTAGTGGGGGGTTACAACTTACACTAATTTAGGCATATACATAGAATACTAAAAGATACCTCTATCAAAAGAATTGAAAGATGGAAACATGATAGGTTGGACAGTTATAAAGACAGACTCAAAAAAGATGGATAGAAGTGCTTAGAAAATATATATTTTTGTTAGATTTGAATAAAGATATGAAATAACTAGAAAAGAATTGAGAGGAAAAAATTCATACGGATAACTACACATAATCGTTTATTGGTAATATATTCGATTTTAAATTTCTTGAGACTAAAACTAAAACTTAGTAGTAGTAGTTGTTCAAAGATTTCCAAAATAAAGCATTTTCTACCGGTGAACCTCCGTTAAAGCCAGCTTCATAACAGAATTTCTTCGTAAATATGATGTTACCTACTATGCAATAGAGAGAGAGAGGAGATACTATAATTATATCATCCCATTACATATAATTAGCTTTATTTGATTGGAACAGTCTCTGTTAATTGCCATCTGTAATAAACTATTTTAGGATAATTTTATTTTCACAATTTACATGCATTTTATGTTTTCATTACATTTTTACTACTCAAATAATACTACCATGTCAGTATTAATTTTGTCCACGTTATTAAATATTATCCTAATTTAATTCTCTTTTTTTTTTTCCTTTTTCATTTTTTGGGATCGAAGACCAATAATGTTGTAAGAGGAAAGGGGAAGCATGAAATACAAGTCCAATAAGCATCAAACCAAACGACGCCTTCACTAAATTGTAATAATAATAATATGGTTTTCAAGTAATTTGATAGGCATAAAACAGTCATGTGAGCACAACTTTCTCAAACAATGTACGAAAGCTCGAGATGGCCAAGTGATGTATGCACTTTCTTCCCCTACAAGCCTTTTGGCCAAAACTCTCAATGCCCAAATCTGCATCTCCATCCCTAAGTTTCCACCACGTGTTAGCTGAGGGATGCCCAATCTGGATGTGGACATTCATATGTCCAGCCTGGTCCACTATACTTGATACAATGCAGCCATAAACCCTCTTCGGATCCCTCATATCTGAAATTTATACAGGCGAGGCAGTATATTCCTTGGTTAATTGGCATCTAACCATGTTTGGGACCCAAAAAAGAGCACACAAACACACACATGGGGAGGAAAGTATGCAATAATGGCCAGCAAGCAAAACAACAAATGCCCACACACACACACAAAAGAAAACTTCACCCAACCTAAACTAAGTCAGACGCTATGCAAAATGTCATATGATGTCTAACGAAAGAGCACCATCAGAATGGGCATGTGTGTGCTTGCATGTGTGTGTGTGAGAGAGAGAGAGAGCATATTTCATTCCAATATGTAAGGTATGATCCTGAATCATTATCCACCAAACACTGAATGGTTGCACACTACTAACTTGGGTGGGTAATGGAACAAAATGAACTTGAAAATGTCCATTAGAACCCCTATAGAATCAATTCATAAGGTTAAGCTTAATGGCCCAAATAAAATACCTACAATGAATACGCTTCCAAACATTTTACTACCACAACTGATTGTCCCCAAAAGGCTGATTCTCCAGAACAAGTGGCACAAAATACTATAGCCATACTCTAACCATCCTAAGATGTTGTCTGAAACCGGGAAACTTGGCCATCATTCCATTTTACTGAATAAACTAGTACCACATTCGCATTACCAAAACCATATCAGAATATCAGAACCAGCCCAGAATATCAAAGCTTTGCTCCTTATGAAAACTAAAAATATAAATCACACTTTTACTTGTAAGCATGAAACATTACTTTTAACTACTATTACTTATAAACCCAAAACAAAACTGCATGCATGAATTCAACTATATTGATGCTCACGGCAGTGGAGTCTCCCTTTTTTTCTTAATGTGCTGCTACTACTACAACCACCAATAATGACAAATGCCCTTTTTTTTTTCTTTGGGGGTCCCTTTTCCGTTGGGTGCATAATGCTGTTATTGTTGTTAGTTTCTAGCTTCTCTCCATTTCAATTCCACCTTTTTTGCTATATTTATTGTTTTCAATAAGATTAGCATTACTTCTATCTTTCATCCCTTCCCACCAATTATCACTCCTCTCTGAAGATATCCAGAATAAAAATTCAATAAGCATATTTAATTACTGTCCAATACCATTTTTTCCCCACTAAACCTCTTTTTATGCTTTCAGTAAGTGGCACAGTACTTGTTGGGACATTGACTAGTGATTTTAATGATGTAAATCAATTAGCACTATACTATTAAGTCGCTAGAAGCAACATCATTGTGAGTGAAATCTTGGGTGCTCAACTGAAACCAAAAGGCTACCTTTGAAATCTGTTATCTGAGGTACTCATACACCACCTTATTATAAAGTTTTAGAAGCTTGATCATTTACATTGTGGCTGGATTTCATTTTTGTTTTCATCCATCTGAATGCCTGAAATCCTTTTGTGTATGTGTTTCTTTCCTCGTTTTCTTAGGCATCCCTATAATATCTCCAATATATAGTTAGATCAGGAAAAGAAGCAACAAATCATCTGTTTTCAGCTTACGGGTTATCCTCTCTAATACTTGATAATAAGCATCTTAACTTCTACCCATTCTTTAATCAATAGGCAATGATTCAAGCTGATAAATACTCACTTCAAATGATTGTTCTTTTTCATCAGAGATCTTGTCAGCAATAAAGTTTCTCACCCTTTAGGAGCCAAATTTGGACAATTAGTACACATAGGATCAATGCTGAAATGTTCCTTTGAGTCACCATCAGGTTCCTCTTTGTGATTTTCACAAGAATTTTGATCTACAGGATGGCTTGATTTAGCTGCAGCTCTATCTGCACTTAAACCGTCAGTTGAGCACTCGACAACAGATTCAGATAGGTAGAGCATATCATTGGCAATAGGATGACCAGTGTATTGCAGATGTACCCGTATCTGTGACAGAAAGCTGAATACATTAAACCCTGATCTGGAACTTTAGGAAACTTGCAGGATGCCCATTTTTTGAATCCCAAACCAAAATCCAACTGCCAAGGGTACATGTTGAAGATCCTATCACAGGCAAGTAATTATTACTTAAACAGATAGTATGGAAGGCATAATCTTAACCCAAGCTTTAAATAAGTTACCAACATCTAGATTAAAATGAACACAAGAAAGTGTTTCACAAGTGATTATTTATGTGTTCTCAGAAGAAAGAAAGTGATTTACTTGAGATTCAGACAATAAAAGAGCCCGAGAGAAAAGAGTAGATAGAGTATTAACCAAAATAAAAGCTAAATATCCTCACCACCAAAGAACTTTTACCTGATGTGTTCTGCCAGTGACGGGTTCACATAGCACCATACTGTGGGTCCCATTTGTAGTAATCCTGATAAATTTAGTGCATGCTGACTTCCCCTTCAGGGTAGTAGTTGCATTTCCATTAACGTCTCCAATCTGCACATTAAATTCTTGACTTGAGTTCAAAGTTTGATGCACCAAAGGTGAATACAGAAATAATAAACTTGATAAAACTGGAAATCCCAAAAAAAAAAAAAAAAAAGCAGCTGCCATGGAAAATTATTCCAATTGATAGAATCTAGCTTATCAAGGTCTCTTCAATTTTTCAGGCAAAAGTTAAATTGATTACTATTGAAACATCAATTAGCTCCCATTAATAACCAGATAGATATGAAGGCAATGAATCTCTGTGGTTGTATTCCACAAGTACTTCTTTTGCAGTTTTATGGAGCATATTGCATGCTAAAAAATGTGAATATATTGTAAACAGCAAACCCACCACAAAAGATTTGAAGCAACAAATATTCAAGCAGATAGGGGATTTTCTTTTCAACAAAATTAAGCCATCAACAGACCAGCAACGTTTGTTACTGAAGTTCCACATATTGCATGCTATGGGGTATTTTCTTTTCAACAACAGTAAGTTCAAAGTGCCAAAGCAATTCTTCAAATTATTTAGATGACCAACAAATATGTGCAAAATTACTCATCAGATCTCAAGCAGAACCTTAGCACAATAAAGAATCAAAAGCATCTTGGTGCTGTTTATTTTTATGGGCATAACATAGATGGTCAATGTAACAGGTAAACAAAAGGACATAATATGTAAAAAACTTACCTATAGGAACATCAGATTCTAAGGTAAATCAATTGGAAAATATCAGAAGATTCAACTTTCATAGATAGACTATGTAAAGAATATTTTAGGCACAAGAAAAAGATCTTTTAAGATATGTATGGGATAAAGCAAAGAATGGCGGCTTAGAGACTTCCTTCCCTTGATAATCTGTGTAGGATAAATTCATCTTAGAATGAAGATGGTCCAGGACTGGGAAAAGTCCATTGAAACACACACGTACAGCCAAACCAGATGGTTGAAAGAGAAAAAGACCTTACAGAACATGTCTCTGTCCCTCTCTAATACACCCAAAAAATACATGCTTTTCCTCTTCTATTTTTCCTCTATACATATTTCCTTTACTATATTGGGAAGGAAAAAACTGGTGCCAGGACACAACGGAGAAACAGAGAACTAATGAGAGGGCTATGGGAAGAATAGCTGAGCAACAAACAGCAAAATGAGTAAGGACACTCCCAAAACACTCCAGTGCAGGGAAGTATATGGAAAGTGCTTCATGACACCATAAAACAAAATTGTTCAAATCTAAGTTGAGGTGGTTGAGTGAAACCAACGCAATGGAACATATTAGGGGATTGAAAGCTTTATTTTCAGATTACAAAGCAAGCTACACAAGCTATGAGAAGAGAAATAGAGACTTATTACATGTTATTTGGTATGTAACTTATTAGCTGAGAGCTAACTGAATGGTATACAGTATAGCTGTATAAATCTACCTAAATCACAAAGGTACTCAACAGCTCACATACCTCCACTGTGCTCCTCCCTTCTCGAGCATTGTAGTTCACATTTGCATTCACAACTTGCTGGAGAAAATATTTGAAAAGTCATCAGAAAAAAGAAAACAAGGAAAAGGAAAATGTAGTCTGTACTTCTGTGAAACTAGAATCTAAAGAAAAGCTCAAGTATTTGACCCTTAGAAGTGAAATACCTCAGTCTCAGGAAATACTCCAATTACCCTAGCAATATACTGTTTCTGCACCATTCCCGACTCAATCTACAGAATGAGGGAGGTGTGAGTATTATATTTGCACATTGACTGCCAACAAAAGAAATTAAAATGCCAAGATACATTTCACACAAAAGAAGTAAAAATAATAAAAGGCCAAGACACAAACAACAACCAAGTTACTTCATGCCCATCCCATATGGTAACAATTGCATAGTAGAAGTCGTGTTTAGGACCGAGAATAAAAAACTACTGTTCATGCATTGCAAAGAACTTGCTTATGTCAAGACTTAAGGAAATCCTTATATACCTTCGATATGAATTCCTTTTGGCAGCATTTCCAGAAAAGGAAAAGGAAGTCAGAGCACCATCATGTAAACCAGTCACAACATTTTCTCCCTTCTAAAGAAATTAATGAATGGAGCACATTCAATTTCAAGTTATGGTGCAGTAAATAAGTTTGTATGTTATAGCAAAGATATTATTAACCACAGTACTTGCTCATTTTATGTTTGAAGTCCATGTAAATCAATTAGAATCCAATTGAAGGGGTGAAGGTGAACCCAGTCTAGCAGTGAACACCCTTCATTTCTAGTTGAGCAAGTAAAACGAAAATCACCAAATCTTTTTCAACCAACATGAGTTTAGCTTAGAATGCAGAGAAACCTATTTTTTGTGTGTGCCCGCGCGCGTGCTCTGCGTGGGGCCAACAAATTCTAAAGGAAATATTGAATTCAAACTGCAAGATTCATGACAAATCTTACTTTATGAAAGGGAATCCTAGTTACAGTGATAGCCAAGGCCAAAATGTCATTTTAGATGAACTATCGATGCCATCATTGTATATTATTTCTCAACTTCAATTTTCTTGTAGAGGCTCAGTAATGCATACATGATACAACACAGCATGATTGGAAGGAGAAATGTCTATCCAAATTGCATCATGTTATCAGCCTTAGCGTAGTCTTTTGGCGAAAAGGAAGATCTTTAATTTGATTACAAGTTGAATGAACAAACAAAGAAGTAAACCTACCTGTTGTCTGAAAAGGTCAGCCTTAGATGCATTTCTGGCCAAGATAAGGAGTCCGGAAACAAGACGATCTAGACGATGAACCGCTAACATTTTCAAGTCAAGGTAAAGCTAAGAATTGCATCATGAAACTACCATAAGATACAAGGTGAAAGTATGAAATCCTCAGAGCTTGAGGTTCTAAACAAATAATAAAGCCCTGAAGAATCAGCAGAAGTATTTGTTGCTTCCAAAGAGAAAGTTGGATACGAAATAGTGGTGCCAAGTCATGCTCTGCTTGAAGGATGCCAACAACTGTGTTTTTACGATATTGCCCACATGGATGCACCTGCATATTAGACGTAACTGAATGTTTCGATCCTAAAGAAGCTCCGACGACTATGATCTTAGAAACTAAGGTCTGGAACACATGAAGTTTAACAAAGTGGAAGTTAAATGAATTCAAGTCATCCTATTAGGCAAAAATTCATAGGATAAAGTTAGACAGAGTTCTTCAGCACTTAGCCAAATGCAAAATAGTTGGAAGATAGCCCTGACAAACGCTCAACCCCACAAATAAAGAAGTCAATTTCAAAAACTTGGAAGACATTCAAGCCTTGACAAACTCAAATTTTTTCCTAAACAATAGACCTAAGAAACATCAGAATAAGGGAACATCCTGATTTACCATCCAATCCTCAGATTCAATGTGCCTCCAAATGGCAAAGCACATATATTTAAGGTAACCATTCTGACAAGTCTAAAGAAATCAAAATAGAAATGTCCTTAGATGTTATCATGGATGCCAATATCTTTCTTTGACAAAGTGTCCACATTGTGTGCATAAAATAGTTTGCTTTCAACATTAAGTCAAATTTTACTTTGAGGTGCTCTCTTCTGTTTTTTCCTACCTTTGTGATTTTATTTTTATTAAAAACACACAATTGCATTTTTCTCAAAGTTTCATTGTACCAAAATTGCTTTTTAGATATGTATGGGATAAAACAAAGAATGTTTGTCGTAGAATGATGGTCCAAGACTGGAAACAGTCCATTGAATGCCTTCTGGTGCATCCTGATATATGGAGATCGAAGCACACGATAAAGTATGGCCAATTGGATGTTGGAAGGCAAAGTAACCTTAAGTCAAATTTTATTTAGAAGTGCTCTCTTATGTTCACCCAACTTAATGTGATTTTAGTTTTAATAAAAACCCACAAACGTCATTTTCTCACATTTCACCTTGAAGGTTCTTTTCCAAATTGCTTTTACATGTTGAAACAAAGCGAAGATGCTAGTTTAATTTTTTTCAACTCCTATTCAATGATGACTTTTTTGTAGGTGGCTTAAAAGATTTTCAGCAACAAGAACAGGACAAAAGGAAAATCCATTTAAGAAAAAAACAAGAAGAGCGCAGGAAAAAAATGAAAACTAGAAAACAAAAACATGAAAGAAGAGAAATACTGTCCCTATGTGGGACTAACAATGAAACTTGATTAATAAATTTAAATCCATGACATATTTATAGGAATTTATGGTCAAGCATTCATGGAAGAATGGCTGTTGTAATTTCGACAGCTTTATTCAAGTACTCTAGTCTTTGCATGAAAAATGATGTACTTAAAGCCTTACAGGGCATTTCAAATGGGCTAGTTGCATAGATGTAATGGTTAAGGGGACCTGCTTAACAAGAAAACAAAATTAAGAGCAAGCACTTTCACACAAACACAAAACAGGTTATGTGCAGGAATCCTGGCAACAATCAATTAGCATATATCAAATATCATAACAAATCCCCAATTATATTCACAAACCAAAATGTGCTATAAGAAAGAGTCCCTTGCTAACAGTTGAATGCCACAAGCATGTCTTAAGAATAAAGCATTATAGTAAGTCAATCTGAATGCAGCTAAAGTGTATCTATAACATGTGATCAAATAATGTAGCTAAAGCAGACACAGCACAAGTACTCAAGCCAACTGAGAAAAACTTACAGGAACTGATGCAGGTTTGCAAACAGTTACAACCTCTGGTTCTTTGCGTAGTATCTCAACATCCCGTGCCATCACTGGTGGTTCATGCCTACATCTCATAGTTTTATTACAACAATCAAGTAAATAAATGCACATTAAGATATCAAAATGGTGGCAGGGTAAACAAAAGATCACAATTCATTGAAAGAAAAATTACACACAGCAGAAGCATATTTTCCTATTGATAAAGTCACACATTACTATGCTGAATGGAGAGATGACAGACCTGTGCAGGAAATGGCTTATCTTCTGCGATGACTGAACCACATATGAAATAGGCACTGTCTGCCCATCAACTCGAATTCTTCCAGCCTTTACAGCAGATACCTATTTTCATACCAGCCCATAATTAGAAACTCACTTAAATATGCAGTATTCTCTGGAAGTTAGAAGCTTTGAAGTACACATGTATAACTGTGTACAAATTGTAAATGTATGGGTTATTATAATAGTTGCTTGCATATGACCAGAGAAACTGACTGTCATGATGAATAATTAAAAATCGTAACCAATTACTTATTATTTGAATTATAGGTTAATATTGTAAGGTGAAGAAAAGAAATACATACAAATGAAAGCCAAACTCACATAGTAATCATGAGGTCTTCCTTTAAATTCTTCTGTGAAGAGATTAACAATAGTCTTTCCAGCCCATCGATTTTTAACCTACCAATCAACATGAACGTTCAGTAAATAATCTAGTTTATGTTAGTAAGAGGAGATCCTATTACATGTCTCTGAGTCTACGCAAACAAGAAAGTAACCATACATACATGAGATATGAACTCAAAGTAGTAGGGTCTGACATATCGAATACCTGCATAGCCATAAAATTAGATACCTAGGAATCAATTGAGGAACCTGATTTTTGAGTCAGAATTTTTTACCATTACAGAAGATGTAATCATGACACTCTGGTGGGTTTGCTGGAGTTTGCCAAACAATCTCCATATCATCTATCTTCCTTTTCATGCCCTATTTTCAGAATCCTAATTGAAGTTGAAGTATTAGAAAAAGACAGGAAATTAAAATATCAACTAAAAGCAAACTTCAGATTCAGTTGACATTATTTCCATTACTGCTGAAGAAAGTTATCATTTAACTAATATCTATCTGTTATTATATAGCTCTGTTCATTACAATTTTATGATGACTGAATTTTGACTTATCCAGCTAAAAAAGCTGAGTGTGAGAATAATTAAATTATTTGTTAATTTTTTACCTACCAAAAGAATAATCAGAGCACCACAAAAATCTTTAGCTGATTAGCTCATACTGAAATCTTTGATAAGTTGGAATTTATTTAAACAGAATTCACTGAAGTTCAGGTATTCTTGGATCTTCTTGAAAGAACTACAGAATAATATGTTAGAATAAAAATTTTGTTAAAGAAGAATTTCACTGTAGGAGGAGGAGAGTTTTCTGGATATAGATACTCAAACTTCAGTATCACATTTCCTCACTCTATTGAACTCAAGATTACAAAGCAATTTATAGACCTTTTTATACAACTATTAGACTGCCCAACACTCCTTGATTATAAAACTCTAACTTACAAACTAATGACTCTTACACTTTCTGATGAAACCAGAACTTCAAGACACAGATAGTAAATGCATGTTTAACTTTTAAACCCCCCCCCCCCCCTTCTCTCCTAAGTATGACATCTAGCAACACCAAGCAAGCTTCTTAATTCTTTGAAAACATCGACCCTGAGGGCTTTGGTGAAAATATCTGCCACTTGATCTGGAGACTTCACAGACTTCAGCTGAACAACCTTGTCTGCAGCACATTCACGCACAAAATGAAATCTGGTGTCTATATGCTTGCTTCTTTCATGAAATGCTGAGTTCTTTGCTAAGGCAATGGCTGATTTGTTATCCACAAAAACTTCAGTAGGATCCTTTTGTGCAAAATGTAATTCTTTCAGAAGACTTCTCAACCAGATTGCTTGAGTCACACAGGAATTAAGAGCAACATATTCTGTCTCACGAGTTGACAAAGTCACAATTGGTTGTTTCTTTGAGCTCCAAGAAAAAACAGTATTTCCCATGTAAAACATGAACCCAGTGGTACTTCTTCAATCATCAACATCTCCAGCCCAATCACTGTCACTAAAACCTCTAAGTCTGAAATCATTTGAGGTAGAGTAATGTCAAGATGTAAATGAGCTGTAAATTAATTAGGATAATGAGTTGAAAATAGATTAGGAAGATCAATTTCAAATCCCTTAACTGAAGGGATAGGATAAGATTAGTTTGGGGATAAGATTAGATTAGTTTGATCCCTTAAATGGAGAGATTTGATTAGATTGGTATCTAGATTTAGAAGTAATCTTTTTCCCCTTGTAATCTACTATATAATACCGTGTAAAGTCAATCATGAAAGTAAAAAAATCAGAATTCTTTTCTCATATTTTGTTACATGGTATCAGAGCCTAGGCTTTCTAGGATTCTTCTTCCTCTTCTTTGTTGAGCAGCCTTCATTGCTGTATTGTCTTCTCTTTCAAGCAGCCTTCGTTGCTGCATTGTTCAGCCTTCGTTGCTGTCATTTTCTCTTTATTTTTCCCTTCTCCACTTCTTGTTCAGCCTTAATTGCTGCAAATATCTTTCCTTCACCATGTCAACCTCCCAAACACGAGTTGTAAGAGCAAAATGCTGGAGGCTAAATGGTAAACCACCAAGGCCAGAGTGGGGAAACCACGGAGAGCAGCTTAAAATTGAGGAAAACTCTGCAATAGATGTGTTCAATAGTGAAGAAATTGAGACACTAAGAAGCTTGTTGGGGTCTCTTGAGAAGTCTTCTAGAGCGTGTTCTTTGGCTCTTTCAAGTAAATCTTCATTTTCTTTGTGCATGAATGGCTCGGACAAAATATATGCCGGCTCATGGATCATAGACTTTGGGGCCACAGACCATATGACTCCTACATCTCAACTCTTCCACACCTATGCCCCATGCCCAAGTAGCAGAAAATTTGTAGTGGCCAATGGTTCTTTAGCTACCATTGCAGGGTCCGGAGATATTCATATCACACCTACACTTCTCCTTAAAAATGTCCTTCAAGTGCCAAAACTATCAACCAGCCTTGTTTCCATTCAAAAACATACGCATGATCTTAAATGTTATGCTATTTTTTTTCCCCTTCTTATTGTGTTTATCAAGAAGAGGACTTGAGGAGGAGGATTGGACTTGCTAAGGAAAGAAGCTGCCTTTATTACCTTGAATCATCTTAGAAGGCTAGGAACAATTTATCCTCTTCTTTTCTCAGTTCTTCAAATAAAGGTGCCATTTGGCTGTATTGCTACGACTAGGCCAACCATCGTTTAGGATTTTAAAAATCATGTTCCCTCACTTGTCAAGTATTAGATATCTTTGAGTTTCATTGTGACATTTGTGAATTGGCAAAACATAGTCGTGTATCTTTTCCTATTAGCAACAAAAGAAGTTCTCATCCTTTCCATTTAACTCATAGTGACATATGGGATCCTTCTACTATCCCTAATGTCTCTGGGGCTCATTGGGTTGTATCCTTGATTGATGATTGCACTCGGGTTACATGGCTCTTTCTTCTTAAACAAAAATCTGAAGTTAGCATTGTTATATCTAATTTCCACTCAATGGTAAAAAACCAATTCGGGGTTAAAATAAAAAGGTTTAGGACAAACAATGCTAGAGATTATTTCAATCAACTTTTATCACCCTACTTTCAATCACAAGGAATCATCCATGATTCATCTTGTGTCAACACACCTCAACAAAATAGGGTAGCTGAAAGGAAAAATGGACATTTACTCAACACCACCCGTGCTTTACTCTTTCAAGGGAATGCGCCTAAGTCCTATTGGGGAGAGGCTGTTCTCACTGCCACACACGTGATAAATAAACTTCCCTCACATGTTTTAGACAACAAAGTCCCATATATGTCCTTAATAGTTTCTACCCTTATTTTTGAACCTCTAATGGTCTCACACCTAGGATATTTGGGCACACTACCTTTGTTCATGTCCACAATCAACATAGAAGCAAGCTAGATCCCCGAGCAATCAAATGTGTCTTGGTTACTCATCCACTCAAAAGGGATACAAGTGCTACAAGCCTTCCTCTAGAAAGTTTTACATCCCAACAGATGTCACTTTTGCTGAATATATACCTTTTTTCTCCAAATCCTCTCTTTAGGAGGAGATTTCAATGATAGAAAATAGTACTTGTGAGTCCTTTGAACCCATTAAAACCCTTGATCTTCCTCATGTGCCAGCCTGTGTTGCTAAACTTGAGTTCTTCGATTCAATCACAGGTGAGTCTCCTAATTCTGCCACTGAACTTGAGTCATCACCTATCCCAACTAGTTTTAATCACAGTTTTCCAAGGTTCTCTCAAGTGTATTCAAGGAGAAAGGTTGTTCTAGAACTGACACAAGTCCAAGAATCCAACTCAGACTTTGGGAATGAGATCATGGTAAGATTTGATCCACCTTTGCACACACAATCTGTTGAAACCTCCACTAACCCAACTAATGACTTAGACCTTCCCATTGTTATTAGAAAAGGCACAAGAGAATGCACTAAACGACCACTTTATCCACTATCTCACTATATCTCTCTTAAACGCCTGTCACCAACCCACAAAAAGTTCATTGTAAGTTTAAACACCATTGTTATTCCTAACACTATTTCTGAGGCATTGTCAAAAAGGGAATGGAGGGATGCTATGAGAGACAAAATGAGTGCATTGGAAAAGAAAAGAACATGGGATATTGTTGATAAACCAAAAGGAAAAACATTGTTGATTACAAGTGGATTTTCACACTGAAATACAGAGCTGATGGATCACTTGAGAGATATAAAGCACGATTGGTGGCTAAAGGATACACTTATACCTATGGTGTTGATTATCAAGAGACAGTTGCTCCAGTGGCCAAAATGCACACGGTGAGAATCTAATTATCATTGGTTGCTCACTTCAATTGGCAACTTTTACAGTATGATGTTAAGAATGCATTTCTCTATGGTGACTTAGATGAAGAAATCTACATGAACATCCCACCAGGATTCGATGTGATTGCAAATTGAGAAGGGCTCTTTATGGGTTAAAACGGTCTCCCAGAGCATGGTTTGGGAAATTTGCAAAAGTTATAAAAGATTCCAGGTATAAACAAAGTCAAGGTGACCACACTCTCTTCATTAAGCATTCAATTGTATGGGGAGTAACAACTCTTCTAGTTTATGTGGATGACATCATAGTAACTGCAAATGATGAGGGTGGGAAACACGAGCTGAAGTAGAGACTAATGAAAGAGTTTGAGATAAAGGAATTAGGGAAACTAACGCACTTCCTTGGTATTGAGGTGGCATATTCCAAACATGGAATCTTTATATCCCAACAGAAATATGAAACACGAGTTGAAGACAAAAAAAGGAAAGATTGGGTGTAAGCCATTCTCTACCCCAATGGATCCAAACCATAAGTTGGGAGAAGCAAAAGAAGTACCAGTTGTTGACAAAAGAATGTATCGAAGGTTGGTCGGTAGACTCATATGCCTTACTCACACTTGCCAGACATAGCATACTCAGTAAGTATAATTAGTCAATTCATGCATGATCTAAGAGAACCTCATCTTCAAGTAGCTTACAGGGTGCTACATTACTTGAAAGGCAGTCCACGAAAAGGGATTTTGTTCAAAAAGAATGATACTCTTGCTCTAAGCTTACACCGACGCTGACTATGCAGTTCTCTAGTAGATAGAAGATCAGTCACATGATATTGTACTTTTCTTAGAGGTAATATGGTGAAATGTAGAAGTAAGAAGTAGAATGTGGTGGTAAGGTCATCTGCAGAATCAAAATTGTGGGCTATTGCTCAAGGACTGTGTGAACCACTCTAGCCGAAGATTATTCTAGATGATTTGAGAGCCAAATGGGAAGGTCCTATGAAGCTTTATTGTGACAAGTGAGCTATCAATATTACTCACAATCCTATACAACATGATTGGACAAAACATATTGAAATTTATAGATATTTCGTTTAAAAAAATTAGAAGAAGGGTTAGCATGAATGTCCTATGTTCCATCAAAACACCAATTAGCTAATGTTCTAACAAATGGGCTGAACAGTTCGAGTTTCCATGATCTTGTTTTCAAGCTGGGAATGGAACATATCTATTCCTCAGCTTGAGGGGGAGTGTCAAGATGTAAATGAGTCTGTAAATTAATTAGGATAATGAATTGTAAATAGATTAGGAAGATCAATTTCAAATCTCTTAAATGAAGGGATAGGATTAGATTAGTTTGGGGATCAGATAGATTAGTTTGGTCCCTTAAATGGAGGAATTTGATTAGATAGCTATCTAAATTTAGAATTAATTTTTTTCCCTTTGTAATCTACTATATAATACCGTAAAAAGTCAATTATGGAAGTAAGAAAATCAGAATTTCTTTCTCATATTTTGTTACAAGTAATATAACCCAAAATTAAGAGTGCCTTTAATGTACCATAAAATCCTCTTTGCAGCCTTTAGATGCATTGTTGTTGGAGCCTAATAACTAACAAGTCCAACTCCAAATAATATATCTGGCCTTGCGGAGGTTAAGTACCTCAAGCTTCCGACTAAACTCCGAAGCATAGTTGAATCGACTTTGTTACTCTTATCATTTCTAGTCAATTTGATTCCACATTCCACTGGAGTATTAACAGGGTGCAATTACTCATATTAAACTTCTTCAGAACCTTTTTAGCAAAATTTCCTTCTGAAATAAAAACTCCTTCTGTTTGCTTCACTTCCATCCTGAGATAGTAGGACATAAGTCCTAAATCTGTCATCTCAAATTCACAATTCATAGAACCCTTAAATTCTTTGAACATACTCGGGTTGTTGCCTGTAAAAATTAAATCATCTACATACAAGCAAACAAGCAAAATTCCACTGCCACTCTCCTTTATGTAGAGAGCATGTTCATAGGACACTTGAGAAACACATTTTCTTAGAAGTATTTGTCACTTCTGCAATTCCAAGATCTAAGTGGCTGGTTTAGCCCATAAAGAGCTTTCTTTAATTTAAGCACCTTGTCTTCGCATCCTTTCATAGCATAGACCGAAGGTTGCTCAGCATAAACCTCTTCTTCAAGATAACCATTAAGAAAAGCCAACTTTACATCCATTTGAAAAATCTTCCACTTGTTCTCTGCTACCAAAGAAATAATCAACCTTATGGTCTCTAAGCGAGCAACGGGAGCAAAAACTTCTTCATAATCAATGCCTTAGCATTACTTGTACACTTTTGCCACGAGCCTCACTTTGCATCTGTCCATCTCTCCTCTTGAATTTTTCTTTGTTTTGAATATCCATTTAACTCCAATGGCAACATGTCCTTTGGGAACATTTGCTAACTCCCAAGTATTGTTCTTCTCAATAGCTCTCCTTTCTTGATTCATAGCTTTTCTCCACCTTTCATCTTAAATAGCTTCATTGAAATTAATAGGCTCCAAATCTACAAAAAGACCAAAAAAAAAATGTAGCATCGTCCATTCTCTCGGTTTCTCAATATACATCTTCTAGCCTTCTTGAACACAGGGGCCTTTCGCTTGAGCTTTCATCAAAAGAACCTATTTCTCTATGAGATGATGATGCTGATGGTGAAGGAGTGTTGAAGTCTTGTCTTTCTTTATAGTCTTCCTCTACCTCAAAGAAAGGAAGAAAATCAGAAATTTCTCCTTGAACTTGCCGATCCCAAGCACCTTTTTCGTCAAAATCCACATCTCTACTAACAAACACCTTCCCATCACTTGGATTGTAGAGCTTGTATCTTTTTGTCCTTGAATCATACCCAATGAACACACTTTTTACCCATATCATCAAGCTTGGACCGTTTTCCCTCAAGTACATGGGCAAACGCTACACTTCCAAATACCTTCAAGTGAGATAATGACGGCTTTTTTCCACTCCATGCTTCAAGTAGTGTCATTGTCAACAGCTCTTGTTGCACATCTATTCAACAAATAAACAGCACAGTCAACAGCTTGTGCCCAAAATTCTTTTGGCATCTTTTTCGTCTTCATCACACTTCTTGCCATGTTGAGAACAATTTGGTTCTTCCTTTCTATGACGTCGTTTTGTTGTGGTGATCTAGGAGTAGTTAAGAAATACGGATCCCGTTGGCATTACAAAATTCTTGAAAGTCCTTGGAAGTGAACTCACCTCCTCTATCTGATCTTATGGACGGAATTTTAAATCCACTCTCAGTTTCTATAAGGGCTTTAAAATTCTGGAAACATTTGAACACTTCTGATTTTTCTTTAAGGAAGCAAACCCATGTTTTTCTACTATAAGCATCAATGAACAAGAGAAAATATTTGTTCCTACCAAAAGAATTTGGATTGATTGGCCCACAGTGAATTAATTGGAGAGGCCTTGAAGCTGTTGACTCTGACTCTTTCAAAAAGCATTTCCTTGATTGCTTGCCAAAAAGACAACCTTCACAAAGATTATTGGGCTGCACTATAAAAGGCAGACCATACACCATTTTTTGTTGGCCATCATTTTGAGTCCCCCAAAATTTAAGTGGCCCAATCTCAAATGCCACAACCATAAGGAGTCTTTGTAACAGGATGATAAACATTTCACTACATCCGTTTGAAGGGGCAACAGGAATAGGCAATTCTTTGCCATGGGTACCTTTGCAATCAACCTTCCCGTGTCATCTTTCAAAAACAAACTGCAACCTTTTGTAAAGAAAACAAATCCTTTTTCTAATAATTGCCCCAAATTTAACATATTACATTTCATTTCTGAAGCATAATAAACATTTGAAATAAATTGAAGACTTCCATCTTTCATATGTATCAAGATCTTACCTTCCCCCTTACGACAATTTCGGAAGAATCCCCAAAAGTGATATTTCCATAGACTTTCTCATGAAGCTCTATGAACAAATCTTTGTTACCACACATGTGATTGCTTGCTCCAGTATCAAGGTACCAGACATGCTTCTTTTCTTGCTTCACATCATTGTAGGCTATCAAGAGAGTGGACTCCACTTCTTCATTCTTCTCCTTATGAGAAAGATTAGCCTTTACATCATCTTTAAATCCACTTTTACACTCCCATGAATAATGACCAAGTTCATGACAAGTATGGCATTTTACTTGAGATGTGTCATACCATTTTTAAGATGGCCTTACTCCTCTTCTACGTCCTCTTGTTGGTGCAGAATGGTAATAATTTCCATCCCTATTCTGAAATGAGTTCTAGGCACCTCTTCCTCCTCTACCAAAACATCTGCTACGACCTCTCCCACGGCCTCAACCTCTATAGCTTGTTCTTCCCTATTCCTCCTCATCTTTCAAAGTGAGCTTTAATTGCAGCACCTGCTCCATCGGCATCAGCTCTTTCTTTCTTCTATTAATCTTCTCTTCATGTGCTTCCAACGATCCGGACAATTCTTCAATTGTCATCCCTTCTAAGTCCTTTGATTCTTCAATGGCTATTGCAACATGATCAAATTTTTCATCAACAAATCTAAGAACCTTCTCAATTACCCTTAAATCTGGAACATCTTCACCAAGCCTTTTCATTTGATTCGCAATTGCCGTCACCATTGAAATATAGTCCAATATCTTTTCAGATTCCTTCATCTGAATCGCTTCAAAGTCACTTCGTAAATTTTGGAGGCGAACCTTTTTTACCTTCTCCTTTGCTTAACAAGCAATTTGAAGCATATCCCGTAACTGCTTTGTTGTAGTAGCATTAGAAACCTTCTCAAAAGTGGCTTCATCAAATGCTTGGTGAATGAGAGAAACTGCCTTCTGATCTTTCTTTTTGGTGCTTTAAAGTTAGAGCAGCAGCATTTTCAGGAATCACATAACCACTTTCTACCATGTCCCACACATCATGTGCACCTAGTAGTGCCTTCATACGAATGCACCAATTATCAAGCTTATCTTTTGTAAGTTGTGGGACTTGGAAGGGAATCAAATTATTTGACATTTGTGGCTCTAATACCAATTTGTTGGAATAAAAATTGTGTTAAAGGAGAATTTCAGTCTACGAGGAGGAGAGTTTTCTGGATGTAGATACTCAAACCTCACTATCACATTTCCTCACTCTATTGAACTCAAAATTACATAGCAATTTTATAGACCAATTCATACAACTATTAGACTACCCAAGACTCCTTGATTATAAAACTCTGACTTTCAAACTAATGACTCTTACACTTTCTGATGAAATCAGAACTTCTAGAAACAGATAGTAAATGCATGTTTAACTTTGAACATAATAACGGTCAAAAGCTGGAGCAGCAAATAGTCTGTCTAACTTCTGTCTCTATCTCCCCACCCCCCTTTCTCCCTATCTAAATACACATATTTCCACCAAGGGATGTGTGCATCTGACTCTATCTACATACAAACACATGTATAGGCTCCATAAGAACACAAATATATGTGCATTTAATGATTCTATTGGGGAGTCTAAACAAATAAATTACAGCCCTTCTAGCAGTTTCAGCTCTTAGATGAGGTAATAAGTAAACAGCAAAGCATTAAAACAGTCCTTATTTCATCCAATCTAAATCTTTTGTCCATGTTGAGCTTCTTGAGAAGAGACCATATACTATGTGGACGAGGCTTGTTAATCTATGAACAAACAAATTGAGCACGCGCTTAAGCTTTACAGTAAATGATTGTTCTATACTTTTCTTAGCATTAGATAGCATGACAATCAATGTCTATGTTCAAAACTTCTGCATCACAACTAAAACTTTTGGCCAAGGCAATAAATGAGTAATTGCAGTAGGAAAGGCCCTACATCCAATTTTAATTGAAAACCACTACAATAGTTTTGACTGCAGCAAAGATCAAAACAGTATTGAACCAGCATGCTAAAGATAGTGTTCAAGTGTAAAGAACAAATTTTTATAGAAACCGCATATACATATTTGCAAACATACGACCACCAGATTAACAATTTTATACTACATTCATATATATCTTTGTGTGCTTAATACAAAGGAATTGGGGCAGGGACACAAAAGACCTTTTAAGCAACTTTTCTTGATAATCGGTCCTGCAGAACAGGTATATATTGCATGTATATATACATATAAATATACATATTGAACTGGTCAGACCAAAGAACACCAGCTTGTTGAACTGGGAAAAATACTACCAGCAACAAGGCAGCGTCTGAAGAACCAAATTTTGAGGAAGTGGTTACTTTACATTTTCCATTCCAAAGTTCAAACTAAGGGAATTCAGGGATGCAAATTTCATATGTGAAGAGTAGACAGAGAAATCAACTTTCGGCTAATAAGCACAATGGTACAACAAAGTTCAAAATTTCTGAACGTTCAGAACTTGAATGCAAATCACAATGCACAAACCAGTTCCCTTCTTGAAAACTACTAAGGCAAAGTAGCTAAATTCAGAATCTGTGAAAATCAACAACTGAAAAAAGCAGAAACGGGGCCGGAATAGACGACTGCATGCCTAAAGTCTCAATTCGATATTGTTTCCAAAATGTTTGCTTTTTCATTCCTCGGCAGAGTCATTAGTACAAAGAAAAGAAAAAAAGTAGTATTTCGGACCAAAATAAGTTGAAAAACATGAAAGATGGGAAACAAATGGGCATTGAGTTCAACGAAATCGAGTTCTTGAGATATGGAGAATACCAGCTCCTTCAGCAGGAAAAACAATGGCGGCGACACGGCGGTTGAAGACGGCTGACTTAAGAAGGGAATTGTAAACGTTGTCCTTGTAAAAGTTCGTATCCGCCCGTAGGTATATGGTCGGGTCATAAACGGTCACAGTCGGGTAAATCGGGTTTCCATATGGGTTGCTGACAACTTTTATATAAACGAGGCAAATTAGTTGGTTTCTTCTTGAACATTTTTATTTCGAGGTCATTAATTTTTTTTAATTTTTTTATTAATTTTTGTACAAATTATTTAGTCTTTCTTATCCAATTCCAACAAGTCAACTAAACTATTTAAAGAATGATAAAGTTATCATTTTACTATACAACCACTTAAAAAAATAAGATAAATTGGTAGGTTTAATCCCTGAACTTTTTTTTTTTTTGTGATTGATCTCTATTCTTTTTTTTAACTTTATAGGTCATCTATTTGTTTTCTTGTGACACAATATATCCTTTTGACTAATTAAGTAATAACAAAAACTTATTATCGAACGTACTTTAATTAATTAAGTATTTAATATTATTCAAATACACTTAATAAAAATAAGTATTTAATTAATTAATTTTAAGTGATTAAGTATATCACAATGTTGCCTTTGAACTCTATAAAATTTTTTATAGAATTTAAAATCATATTTATATGTTTTATAAAATTATATTATAAATTTAATCAAAGTACACTATTAAGATAATTTTGAATTTGAAAAGTAAATTAATTATAATTCATTTTACACTATATTTTATAAATTTTAGATTAAATATAAAATAATAACAATAATTAGATATAATTCAAATTTTAATAACTTTCATTTTTCTTAATACATTTGATAAATTCTTATTATTACTTAATTGATTAACATATACTAATTGTATAATTTTTAAGTGAAATAAAATTATTTAAGTTTGAAATCTAAATATATTATATGCTATCTAATTATTCTTTTTGTATTTAATCTATATTATAACAAAATACAATGTAAAAATATATTATAATTATAAAATATTTATATTATATTTTTAAAATTTTAATATTTAAATATTTAAAATTTGGTATTCAAACATCACTATAAATAGATCCTAAATTAAGGTTCGTTTAATAAAAATTAAAACTTGAAGATTGAAATATGAATATTTAAGTAATAAATTTTGAAAATTAAAATTTAAAGATTAAATTCTGAATTTGAGATTTGAATATGAAGTTTGAATTAATTATAATTTATTTTTATTATAATTTAGATTAAATGTGTTTTAATTAGATGAATATTTAACATATTCAAACTCTAAACTTAAGTAACTTTTAATTCACTTAAAATTTATAACATGTGATAACATAAATTGTTATCAAATGTACTTAATTAATTAAGTATCAAAATATTTTAATATTTTAAATTTAAAAGTGGTCGGAAGAATCTAATGTGCCAAAAAAAAAAGATAGAGGACCTATAAAGTTAAAAAAAAAAGAATATGGACTAATCATACTAAAATAAAAAAGTTTAGGGACTATACTCACCAATTTATATTATTTTCTAAGTAGGTGTACAGTAAAATGACAAATTTACCCTTCCTTAAATAGTCAACGCCGAAGTTGACTAATTAACTTGTCGGAATTAGGTTGAAATGACCAAATAATTTGCATGAAAATTTATGGAGGACCTAAAAAGTAAAAAATAAAGAATAAGGACCAATTATGCCAAGATAAAAAAAATATTCATGGACAAAACCTGCCAATTTGCTTATATATAAAAGGGTTAAATGGCAAATTGTTTTTGAATTTTTTCAAATTTTAAATTTTAAATTTTATTTTAAAATTTAGTTTTTATTCTCCAATGGTTAAAGTAACTTCGTTGTCACTCTTCCATCTAACTTAAACATTAAATTCTACTAACGGCACCTAGCATTGGCAAATGGATTGATTCTACCTGTCGATTAGTGTCAGTTTGGGATCGACAACCTAGGCAAGCCAGCTCGTTTGGGACCCCGAACTTGCAGGCCACCCCGCCAAAAAGCACCATTTCCCAAAAACTCTCAACTTTTTTTTTTTTGGCAATTTGTCCCTAACGTTTATTTTATTTACTTTTTCTTTTTCGGGCATTTTAGCCCTCAATGACTAATTTATCCCCCAACTCCTAAAACTCTATAAATGCCCCCATTCACCCTCAGACTTAACAAATACCCTCCAACTCTTTATTTTCATTATTCTTACTCTCACAATCCTCAATTCTCTCCATTGCCTCTACAAAAAGTGTTAAAATATAATTTATCTTTATATATGTTTTGAATTCCTCAAGAAAATTCTTTATATTTTGGAAGATCATTAAGTGGTGGAATAATGGATAGTTCAAATCTTAAAAAAGATAAGAAGAAAAGCTCAACAAATCATTCTTATTTCTTGGCTATCAACTAGTTAGTTTTCTTAATGCTATATTCTTATTTTTTAGCTTTATTAATTTTTTCTTTGTTTTAGTTATTTATTTAATTCTAAGTTAATTTATAAGTTATTTATATTTTTCAATCCTCATATTTTATTATTTGTTAATATTTTATTTTATTTTATTTGAACTATTATTTATTTGTTTAAGCTTTTATTTGAATTTTAATTATTGTTATTGTTTAGTTTAAATAATAAATATTTGAAAAATAGATCCACATTATCATTTTTATTCACAATCATATTCACATTTTGACTCCAATATAGATCTACTATTGAATTTAATAAATAATGAAATAGGTGATGAAGGTAAAGAACCTAGTACACAACAATAAAATACTAATCATGAATCTAGTGTGGGTGTGTCTCAGTCTAATGATAATGAATCTTTAGAAGTTGTAACTGGAGTAAAAACGTTTATGGCTTGGAATCTTTTTAAAAAGGATAATGATCGGGCTAAAGCAATATGTGAAATTTATAAGGCGGTATATGTATATGAGAAGGGAGGAGGGACAAGAATATTAGTTAGACACATAAAAATATCACATAATAATTGTTGAGAAAACTTACTTAAATAACAACAAATCCAAATTACAAGAGATCTAGTTATAAATAATTTTTAATACAATCATAAAAGAATTAGAAATGCGAAGGCTAAAGTGATTGTTAAAACTAGATTTTCTTTTTATTTTTCTGAAAATCCACATTATGAAAAGTTTATGCATATCTCTTGTCGGCCCGCATTTAAAAGATTGCTATAATAAAAGTACACAAATAAATAAAAGAGTGTCTTATTAAAATATTTGATTCTTGTAATTGGAAATTTGCGGTTACTTGTGATAGTTGAAGTGCAATTACTAAAGAAATTTATTTGTGTATTACATGTCATTGGATCGATCATGATCAACTAGTACTAAAAAGATTTTCATGACACCTTAAATTTTTGTTTAAAATTCTACCCAACATACACTTGTTTGAACTAGTTAAGGAACATCCTTGTGCTAAGAGAAGTTATATACAAAAATTTCATAATGACACATTCCATGAATGGTTCAAGAATTACGTAAGCATTTTAAGATTAAATTTCAAGAACTCTTATTTTAATTATTTATTAATATTTAGTTTAAACATATCTTAACTTCAGCCTTGCATTACTTTTGAATATTAGAGTGCAAACTTGCAAAACATGTTAGATGTTCAAATAGATGAACATATTGAAATTCTTGCAAGAGTGCCCCATCCTTGGGTCAGACAAAGAGTGGAACCAATTTTAGTTGGCATACCTCCTTATGCCAGTAACGAAGGCATAGAATTTAGAGTTGATGAAGAAAGAGACATAGATCAAATTTTGTAGATTGATTTGATTTTGAATTCATCTTATTAAATCGGATGTTGTGGTTTGTAATGTTACTAATTTTAATAATGCTATAATTCTATAGTGTTTAATCAACTTTATGTTTGAGTTATGCCATAGAACCAATCCATTTGTACAATGTATTTTGTACATTTATTTAATAAAAGCACTCCTTATCTTTCAATTTATTTGTTTCATATATGTATGTATATAAAACTTATAAATAAAGTCTCTAACACAATTTACAGTGCTAAGAAAATTGTAATAGAAACCATGATGTAAAATTCCTGCTATACTATGCAGTACTTATACTTAAACTATCCCTAGTCATAGCATTAATGAAACGGGACATCATTATGCACTAAGACTAGCACATGTTAGACTTCTTGATTGGATCAAGTGGTGATTCCCATATCCATGGATATTATAATACTCAACGTTAATACGTAAATACTTGTTACATGAACAAATACATTAGATGACCTAGCTATGAGATAATCACTTGGATAAATATTTGGTGTCAGTGATAGAATCTCATTATAGTAAATGTACAAGTATTTTTAACCTTGAAATCTCCAAGGTACTTTGTTTGTTGAACGTTGTACTTTGATTATAATCTTTGTAATCTTATCAAGAGCCACTTATAGGATGGATATTGGGTATACTATATAAAGTAAACGAAAGTAGTTCAAAAAGTCAATAAAGAATTTATCACTCCTAATAGTAAAAGTGTACATCTCACGACCACTTGTAAGGAATCATTACTCAAGAAGTCTTTGGCCAAAAGAACTATGTGTTGGAAATAGTTTGTTAAGTAATAGATTATGGAACAATTATTAATAAATTTGGGTTAGAATTAATTATATTTTAGAGAGAATTAGCACTAATTCTATACTCTAAAGCGAATGAGATATATTGTGATGAAAGGAGTTTATTGCACTGATATTTTGCTATCGAAAGATTTATGTCAATCCACTTGACTTTTTAAACTTTTAGATGATCAAGATACATTGCTAAATGCTGCTCTTGATCTGTTAAAAAAATTATTTTATGTAAAAACATGACCCACAGAACGTTCTCTTTTTCAGAAAGGGACCCAAATAGTTTTTCTCAAAGAAACCCAAAATTTTTCAAAATTTGATTTTTGACCCTTTATTTATTTTTCTTCAAAAATTATGATTTTGGAATTTATATTTTTAATGTTATTTAATTATGCTAGGAGCATTTTTGACATGTTGACTTGGTTATAAATTTAGACCAATTATTTGGTGTCATGCATATTTGCTATTTTGTTTTGAATACATAGGGCCTGCGTGTCTTGCTTTTCTCTATAATTCTCTTGTAATTTCTTTTGTCATATAATTCTCCTTGAATGTAACTCGAGTTTTCTTTATTAGGAATTTATGTCATTAAATTATATAGGTTAAATAGGATTAGAAATTATTTACAAAATTATGAAGATAGCGATCAAGGATAAAGCAAAAGGATAGTAAAACTTTCTTTTCAAACATATAAGAACATATAGGTTTGACCAAAATTAATTTTTTTTTTCTTTTCAAACATACAAGAACATATAGGTTTGACTAAAATTAATTTCCTACTTAGCTCAAGATAATTTAATCTAGTAAAGTTCATAACCAAGTCATGTAATTGAGTTTATTATAATATTGTTAATGTGTTAATTTTATGCGTGCCAAAATATTAGACTGATGCGTATGGATTTGGGTATAAAAAATCATATAAAAATAAACACATTCCCAATCAAGTTTAAATTAAAACGTTAATATCAAATTACACATATGAGTAAGCGTACTCATCATTAACATATCATAAGGTTCAAACAAGTGTTGATCCTCAAGGAACAAGTATTTATTGTTTTGACAAACATGTTCTTAAAGTACCTAATTATTATCATAACTAATTATTCTCTTGGCATCATGAAAGATTAAGATAACTCACTTCTTTTTCAATCCATGAAATCACTATCTTCTAGATAAATTAGCATCACATATTCTGTCTCAACTAATTTACCTAAAAGATGCATTAAACATAATTCTTGATTAAATCTCCATATTCTGGCAAACTTAAAACATGAAATTAACCAATGAATTCATATTCTGGCAGATATCAATTAACCTTTAATTACTTTGTTCTTCGCAATTAACCTCTTTTTCAAGCAAGTTAAGAGATAACAAGTATGAAATCAATTAATTGAAACCACCATCAACCCCCTTTTTTAAGCAAGTTAATAGAAATAAACAACCAACTAATCTTGTAATAAGCATAAATAATTAAATACCAAGAATAACAATCAATTAATCAAAAGATCAAAGTAACCCTAAAAATCATGAATACCTAAAATAATGTCAAATTACAATAAAACAATTAGTACATCATTGTTCAAGTAAAAGAAAGCACTCATAGACAAACCTTATTCTTCTTTCTTTGTAGACCCTATTGCACAATCCTTCTTGATTTAGTAGAATTCCTCCTTGATTTTGAGTGATTTTCTGCTATGATCCACGAATTTCTCCTTTTTCCTTGTTTTTTCCCTCTATTTATAGGCTTAGAAAGTGCCTAAATTCGTTGGTGTAGGGTTTTTGGCTGATTAGAAGTAGGAAAATACTAAAACTATGCAGATTGTCAAAAAACGCGTGCAAAAATTGAGGCACTGCCTTAACATCAAGGCATAGCTGGTGCTGCCTACAGCCTCACAGCCAGCGTCGATTGTAATCTGTTTCTCCAGTCGTTCGTCGATTTTTCTTAATTTTTGTGCAACCCTTCTAGAATGCAGCCGATGTCGCCTCTAGCCTCCCAGTCGGTGCTGATTTGGTTCTGTTCCGCTCTATTTCACTTGCTTTTTTATCGTCTTGAAGTGTGTGCCAGCAACACGTGACCGGTGCCGATTCCTCTGGCCTGACCGGCGCCGCCTTTGTTCTGTTTTACAACGTTTTTGTCTTATTTTACCCCTAAAATATGAAATAATGTACAAAATACATTTCCAATGGTAAAATCTCAAATATGAAGGAATATGACTAGTTATTGAACAAAGTATATCACAAAATAGCCTCAAATAACTAGGAAAAATATAACTAATTTAGGCCCTATCAAAGACAACTAACAAAAAAATAAATTCCCTTAAACTATATTAAATCTAAAGCATTTCCTTAATATATAGTAGGAACGAGAACTCTTTTTCGAGATTATGTTGTTCAGCATCTTTAAACCTACTTGACATCAAGTATGTTCAAACTAATTCCGGATTAATAGATTAGATTTAATTAATATCTTTACTTTGGTTGGGTATCCCCAAGCATAAAGAATATTAGAGGCTAAGTCGGGGTAGCACTAAATGCTTTAATATTGGTCCACTAGAAAAGCTTCTAACAGGCTTTTCCAAATCAATAGTGGGCACATATTTATTCTACTATTTTTACTCAAATCAATAGTCCACTATTGATTTGAGTAAAAATAGTAGAATAAATATGTGCTTAATTAAAGACCTAATTAAATGCATTTTATGAGCATACACATTGTCTAATGTCTCTTTTCTTTCGTCAAGGTCATTGGTATCATGACAATAAATTTGAACCTACGTAGTATTTTGGAAACAAACAAACTCACCGAATCTAACTTATTGGACTGGTATAGAAATTTGAGAGTCGTTCTCAAATCATAAAAGTTACTTTATATGTTAGATGCTCCTATTCCACCACTGCCAACTAATAATACTCCTACTAAAGAGCATGAAGCCCATAAGAAGCACTAAAAGGACAGTGACACAGTATCTTGTATCATACTAGCATCAATGACTACTAAACTTCAAAAACAGTATGAGTATATGGATGTTCATATTATTATCTTTCATTTAAGAGAGCTTTTTGATAAGTAAGTTAGGACAGAGAGATATGAGATCTCTAAACAGTTATTCCTTTTTAAGATTGTAGAAGGCATTTGGACTACTTAGGTTCACAATGGATCATGAATTAAGTATAAACTTAATTCTTCAATTTTTGCCTACTAATTTTTCACAATTTGTGATGAATTACTATATGAATATGATTGAGACCACTATACATGAGTTAATCAACCTTCTCAAGACTGTAAAGTCTTCTATAAAGAAAGAAAATGATATAATCTTGTTGGTTGATTCTTCAACTTCTAAAAGGAAGAATGTTTCTAAAAAGAAAGAGAATAATCCAATCAAACTTAAAGGTGGTGTGAAGGAAAATGAGACACCTAATAAAGGCCCATGTTATCATTGTGGTAAAATGAGCCATTGGAGATGCAATTGCAAAAACTACCTGGAGACCGTTAAGGAAAAGAAGGAGAAGGAGAAGCTTACTAACACTTCTACGTCTACTCCTGGTATATTTACGGTTGAGATTAATACTACTTTTAATAATGAGATATGAGTATTAGATACCAGATATTGATCTCATTTGTGAAATAATTTGTAAGGACTAAAGAGTATTAGGAAGTTAGATAAAGGTAATACAGATCTACGTGCTGCAGATGGAGCAAAGGTTGCTACACTTGCTGTAGGGACTTATCATTTACATTATTCTTCTAGATTGATTCTAGAATTTGCAAATTATTATTATATTCCAGTTTTGTTAAAGAATATTATCTCAATTGCTTGTTTAGACTTGGATAGTTTTCATTTAATTTTTAAGAATAAAAGTTATTTTTTTTTATTAAATGATTTCTATTATGGTACTGCAACTTTAATGAATGGTTTGTATGTTCTAGATATGAAAAATCAAGTTCTCAATATAAATAATAAGAAATCAAGAAAAGATAACATAAACCTATCTTACTTATGGCATTGTCGTTTAAGCCATATAAATGAGAATCGTGTTTTTAAATTACCAAGCTTGGTGACTTAAGGTCATTTCATTATGAATCATATGATACATGTGAATCATATTTACTTAGTAAAATAACTAAAACATCATTTTGTAAGAAAGAAGTAGAATAAACAATTATTGAAACTAATACACACTAATGTATGTGGACCAATGACATAAAAAACAAGAGAGGGTTATCAATATTTCATAACCTTTATTGATTATTCTCGATATGGATATTTAAATTTAATGAAATACAAATTTGAAACATTTGACAAGTTCAGAGAATTCAGGAATGAAGTAGAAAAACAACTTGGTAGAAGTATTAAAACTTTAAGATCCAATCGAAGAGGTGAATACTTAAACCAAGAGTTTCAAGGTTATCTTAGAGATAATAGAACATTATCTCAATGGACTCCACTGAGGTATCGGAAAGAAGAAATCAAATTTTATTAGATATAGTTCGAACCATAATGGCTTTTGCAGACTTACCCAAATTATTTTAGAGATATTCACTGAAAATTGCTATTTATATTTTAAATAGAGTTCCATACAAAGCAGTTGATACTATCCTATATAACTAAAATTAACTTGAGAATTTGGGGACGTCCTGCTTAGTGAAGAGGACAAAATCAAAAAATTTAGATAATAAGTCTGATAAGTATTTGTTTGTTAGATATCCAAAAAAATCTCGTGGATATTATTTCTATTTCCCTTTTAAAAATAAGGTGTTTGTTTCTAAGAATACTGTTTTTTTAGAGAAGGAATTTATACTTAAAGGAGATAGTGGAAGTAAAATTAAATTTAGTGAAGTTCAAACAGAACAAACAAACAATGATCGACTGAATAATCCCGAGTCTATTGAAAGACTAGATGAACCTTCAAATACACAAAAATCTTGTAGGTCAAGTAGGATAAATATGGCATCTTAGAGATATAGATTTCTCTTTAATGACTATAATAACGTATTGCTCTTTGAAGAGAATAAAACTACCACTTTAAAGAAGTTCTGAAAAGTTCAAAATTTGATAAATGGCTTGGAGTCATGAAGTCAAAAATAGATTCTATGTATGACAATCAAATTTGCACTTTGATTGACCTGTCCTAAGGGATAATATCCATAGAGTGCAAATAGGTTTTCAAGAAAAAAAACCCGACATAGATGGTAAAGTAATTATCTATAAGAACGACTGGTTACAAAGGTTAGTGTCAACAATAAGGTATTGACTATGACGAGATTTTTTCATCAGTAATAATGTAAAAATCTATTAGAATACTCCTAATACTTGCCGCTCGTTATGGCTATGAGATTTGTCAAATGGATGTGAAAATAACTTTTCTTAATAGAAACCTAATTGAGAAAGTAGACATGACATAACCTGAGGGCTTCATATCCAAAGATTACATTAAGGTGTGTAAGTTGTAAATGTCTATTTATGAATTTAAGCATGCTTCTAGAAGTTGGAATACCCGTTTTGATGAAATTATTAAAGAATTTGATTTCATACAAAATATGGATGAATCTTATGTATATATGTAATTTAGTGAGAGTGCAATAGTTTCCCTATTACTATATGTAGATAATATATAATCAATAGGAAATGATGTCTTTACTCTTTAGTCAATCAATATTTCATTTTCAAAGAAATTCACCAAGAAAGACCTTAGAAAAGCAACCTATATTCTGGGAATAAAGATTTATAGTGTAACATCCCATAACACATGTGCCCAAAGCGGTAGGGATATCGTCTTATCCAAAGGATCGGGGGTCTTTATAACTAGGTAATGAAAATAATCAAAGCTGTAATAACTCAAAATCTTATTACAAAGGAAAATAAAGTCTACAAGTCTCTCTAATTACATAAAATGAAACATCTCATAAACAAGATCGAAATAGAAAATCAAAGTAACTAACTTCTAATAGCGCGCCACCTGGCTAAAATTGGCAGATCCTGAAATATGATATCAAAGGAGTGTGAGAAATATGTCTCAATAAGCCCTATATGTGCTCATGATTGAACCAAAATAAGTTTCATGAATGCACTTTGAAATCATTAAGAAAAGTAGATTGCAAGTCAAATACTTTCTGTATCAAGGTGAATGGTAATTATAACAACAAAACAAAATCATAAAACTATGTGTTATACAAAAAAAAAAAAAAAACACTAAAAAATGAACGAGCTATAAAACCTTGTATGATAGCCTTACAATGAAACCTCATAATAAACACTATGAAACCCTGCATTACAGTGTAGTGGGTGTACGACCCACTAGGTAATATATTCCTCTATCTCTTACCCTATCTTACTAGATATCCATCCCAAAATATCAGCCCACATGGACTGAGATGCTAGCTCGGACCATCCTGACCCACTGGGACTGTCACCTATTCCAGATGGAGCTCATCTCCTAGAGATGGCCTCCTACTGAGAGACTTGCCCTACCTTTCAAATGTTAGTCCTAGAGACCAACCCTTATTTAGTACTCAATGTTGCAGTACATCGATCAAAATCCAATCTCAATGTAAACATTTCCAACAACTTTGATCATGCAAGCATGATTTCCAAATAATTAGTTATAAAATCGTTTTGCAGTTAAAGGGTGGTTTTTCGATAAAATCCTTATTGGAAGGAGAACTTTTTAATGGAAAATAGTTAAGCTTGCATTCCAAATAATCATGTCATTGAAATAACAAACATTTTCCAAATCACTTGCAATTTAGAGCTTTTATGTCAAATATTCAATGCAAAGACTTGCTTAATTCCTCTGTCTCATAGATAAAAGATTCTTCCGATGACCCATTCAAATACACTGAGTCTCGTCTAAAGATAATACAAAGATCATGTCACAAATAGTTCAAACCATGAAATTTCTTCACCTCAAATATAGCATGCTAACCATGAAATAATTCATGCTAACTATTTAATGTAGACTAAGATAATTTAATAAACAACATGCCCTAAAATTAACAAACAGATTAATAACTGTGTTAATAAACAAATGTATAAATATTTAATTAGTTAATTAAAATGAAGTTTGATCATCAAGGAAAATAATTGAATAAATAAGTAGAGCTATCAGAGCCACGTGCTCCATCTCATGCATCATGAAATCATCTATGATTTTTAAAATCATGTCCGAGTAAGTCTATTTACTTTCTTTCTCTGAACCTTGAATGATGTAGTTTAATCCTCTTTCTCTTGTTCTTGATTATTATGCCCTTTCATATGTTTCTTTAAAGTATTTCTTAAACTATGATGATGATTGTTAGTCTTGCGTTGGTTAGCCCATAACTGATTGGATTAGGCCGTTGTTAGCCGATGACAGGCGTTGTAAGGCCCAGACCCGGGGGTGGTCCAGTAAGCTCTAATCAACCATAGACATAGTATTAGGTGTGTCCTAAGAAGAAATAAAGAAACATAAGCTATGGCATAATCCTGAAGAACAATAGATTTAGTATTAGACTACTCATTGCACAGGTAAAGAGAGAGAAATTAATCTTCCTACTCCCATGGCCTCAAACCTTTCAGATATCGACATAGATTCAGTTAATGATTTAGAAGTCAGTTCCCAACTAGATAGAATTGAATCTAGACTTATGAATTGGAACTTACCAATAGAGAAATTTGATAAAATTTATGAAAAAGGAATGTTTGATTTAGTCCAAAGCTATACAATCAAAACAACGGAAAAAACAATTTCTATTAATCGACCTTACGGAACAATTCGACTTCTAAATCCGAGTTACACTTGAACAGACATAAAAAGAATAAGTATCGATATCTTCACATAGGGTTAGTTCAAGTAGCAATCAAACCTCTCTATCGATTAGGAATCGATGCCCCAATTTGCCTTCTTTTGAGAGATAGTAGGCATCTTGATTTTCAAAACGATCGCTTGCAGTTCTTGAAACTAACACGACCCATGGTCCAGTATACTTTAACCATTATCCGAACTTCACTTGTAGATCTAACGAGATCCACACATTCTCAAAACCTTAACCCTTAACATTCAGACAAAGAATTTGGAATTCGAACTAGGTTCAAAACCTCTTGGGTTAATTTACCGAGTTTATTACAAGGTAATGAAAACCACAATAAATCCTAAAGCTAAACAGCATATAGGAAATCCTAAAGAAACTTGTTTATTAGAAACAAATTTTGAAAGATCTAATACCTTTGTCCCTCGAATGATTAAGTGGGATAATGTTCTACAAAACCCAACCTGGAATTTTGATAACATTATTAATCCTAAAAAACATTATGAATCCAAAACCTTAGGCAAAATAACAGAAACTTCAACTGGTCACATAGAATTAGAATTTAGGAGAAAATCCTTTTCATCAGCTCCATCTTCTTCCTTTTCTCTACCCAGAACTTTGAGTAGCAGAAGATTCAATAGTTTAAATCTTTCTGGAGAAATTCCAAAAGTAAACAATGTTGACTTTAGTGGAGAAATCCCTAAAGTAAATTATGAAGAAAACTTAAGTGTTAAGTCAGGAAGCCCTACCCAATCAGAAATGAATATGCCTTCCTCTCTAATGGTCTTAACTTCTGAAAAAGATTTTACTCTTGACAAAAATTTCCTTCGTAAATTATGGAACAGACCTTGTAACAAAATAAAGTGTAAATGGTATTTTGCAACAGTTTCTGAACCAGAAAGAGCTACACTCTTACAAAAATATTATTCGACCAGATTAGAATGAAACGACATTTAGATTTCTTCGATTGGTATGAATTAGTTAAATATCAAGAAAAAGATATATTAAATGTAATCACTAAAAAGTGGTATACAACCAAAAATGAAGTTAAAGAATCGAGTATTTCCCACGACGGAAGAAATAAAAATCCTCGTAGATAATCACATAATCACGACCTCTCCTTTCAAGCTAGAAAACCTAGATAAACAAGGTGATGTAACCAATAAAGATCTAAATAAGGTCATTCAACGGAATAATTATACTAATCGGATGTTAGTCACCATGGCTAGTAAAGTAGAACAATTAGATAGTAAGTCTTCATTTAGAGAAACCCTACAATTTAAACGAGTTTAATCCAAAACAATCAGTAGATCCCAATCCAGTATTTAAACCTATTTTATATGAACCACAAAACATGAAACTTGCTAAAGGAACTATGAATATAGAAGAAGTAGATTTTATTAAAGAAATAAATGAAAAATTAAAAAATCTAAAAACTAAGAATAAACCGAGAATCTAGTCAAACACATCATCTTCAAACATTACATCGACCGGTTTCTTTAATAGATATAGATCCTTCTCCTTCGGAACTTAATAGGCTCGGAGGTGGTAAACCAACTAACAAGATAAAACGAGTCAAGATTTGCTAATCCCTATACTAGGAATTATTATCCTCGCCCATCATTCCCAGATGTTCAGTTTGAAGAACGTCATCTAGATACCCGAGCAACCTTTTCCGGTGAAGAAATTACCGAATGGAATATTGATGGAATGTCTGAACATAGCATTCTGAATGTTATCCAAGAAATGTCCATGGCTATTACAGCCATTAAATGTAAAAATCCTACCAACACGGATCAATCAATCCTCTACATCCTTACTACCGGATTCTACGGGTGTTCTCCATGGTTGGTGGAACAATTACTTGTCCGAACCACGGAGACAAGAAATTCTGAATGCCACCAAAGTAGTAACTAAAACAGTTCCTAACCAAAGTGGTCAACCTACTCAAGTAGCGAAACTGGTTTACATTTGCTTAAACACTTTCATGTTTACCCTCACTCGGCATTTCGTAGGAAATCCTCAACAATTAGCGAGATAGAAGTTCGAAATCCTCACTAATCTAACTTGCCCTAAACTTCATGATTTTAGATGGTACAAAGATATGTTTTTACAAAAGGTTATGTTAAGAACAGATTGTCACCATGCGTTACGGAAAGAACGATTTATTTCGAGGATTACCTCCCTTATTTGCGAGACAAAGTTAGGCAAAAGTTAAAAGTAGATTTCGGTAATGAAATTCCTTATGACTATTTAACATATGGTCAATTAATCGGTTTTATAAACCAAACAGGTGCGAGACCTGCGCACTGGACCTAAAATTAAAAACCCGGATGGAATCCTATCATAAAAAATCTAAAAAAGAATTAGGTAATTTACGTGAAATATTTGGATTTTCCCAATAAGTCCACCATCTAAAAAATTAAAAAAGGACAAGAAACGAAACTTTAAAAAAGATAGAAAAGAAAGAACTTTTAAGCCTTTTAAAAGAAAAGAAAAGCCTTCCAAAACCACTATTAAATGTTATTTACGTGGAAAAAGAGGACATAAAGCGAGATGAATGTAAATTTAAAGCTAAAAAGAAAAAACAAGTTAATCGGCTTTCTCTACCAAAAGATACTTTAGATCAAATCAATCGAGATCCTTGATCAATATGATTCTTCTCTTTCATCGGACATTAGTGACGAGTGAAACGGAAGAAGTTTATGAAATCAAGAGAAATCCTACGAATCGAGAATCGGATACACGATCTTCTTGCGATTGTACAGGCTTATGTACTTGTGCAATTGGAGAACTTTGTATGATTAGCAACAAACAGCATAGCCAAATTAATGTAATAACTAGAGCAAATAAAGAACTCTTCTTTGAACTCTTAGATCATATTCAAGATGAAACAGTTAAACGAGAATATTTGTTAAAAGTTAAAGATTTAGTTCTTAATCCCAAAGTACAAGTAGAGCCTTATAATCTAAAAGAAGTGTTCGATAAATTCAAAGGAAAACAGAAAGAAGAACCTTCTACTTCTATGAATGAATTAAAATTAGAAATTAAAGAACTTAAACAAGAAGTTAAATGGCTAAAAGAACAGAATGATCAAAGAATTTTCGATATCAATCAGATCAATACAGAAATAGTAAAACAAAAATTAGATAAACCCTTAATTGATCCAACTTCATTATCTGATGGAGAAGAAACAGAACAAAATGAAAATAATCCAGATTATATTTCAGCCATTTCTCAAATAACTTTCCCAAGGAAGTCTTTTGACTATCTGTTTAATTTTCTTAACAGTCTGAGTTTGCTCTAATCCCCAAGGGATTGGATCTTTTCTTAATCTCTTGTATAAGGGTTCACAGATGATTCTAAGGTTAGGGATAAAGTCCGAGATGTAATTTAAACATCCTAGAAACCTTTGAAGTCGAGTTTTATCCTTAATTTCATACGGGAATTTGTCCGCAAATTCAATTGCTCTACTGATTGGCTGATATGTACCACTGAGTTAAATTATGACCTAGAAATCTGATTTTGGTTTGGCAAAGTTTGAGTTTAGATGCACTTACTACCAGCCCGTTTTTCGTGATTATTTTACGAAAAAGACGTAAATGTTTAAGATGCTGTTCAAAAGATTCACTGAAGATTAAAACATCATCAATGTAAACTATTGTAAAGGCGGTATAAGGGTTAAAAATGTCATTCATTACTTTTTGAAATTCACTAGGTGCATTCTTTAAGCCGAATGGCATGACATTCCATTCGTATTGACCAAATGGAACATTGAAAGTCTGTTTTATACCTATCTTCTTACGTAATCTGAATTTGCCGAATCCCGATTTCATATCAAATTTACTATAAAGGATCTGCTTTATAGGTTCTTTTCAACAAATCTCGTTTGTTGGGAATAGGATACCTTATCCATTTTAAAACTTTGTTTAACGGCTTATAGTTAATGACTAATGCAGGAACACCTCTTTCTTTTTACTGCATTGTTATTAACATAAAAAGCGAGAACAAGACCAAGGCGACCTAGATTCTCTAATTAATGCTTTTTGTAATAAATCCGAGATTTCTAATTTACAATGTTCAACTAATTCTCGATTCATCCGGATAGGTCTAGCTTTAGTGGGTATCCTTGATTCTTCAAAATCATCAATGTATGGTAGGTCGACAATATGCTTTTACGTTCCCAAAAAGCTATGGGGACATCCGAGCGATTTCTTTTTCAAAATCTTTACGGATGGATTCTATTTTATTTTGAATGTCTTTTAGTTGAAGCTGATTTTGGATTCTAGTATACTTTATATCTTCTTTTATAAAAGCTATCTGTTGCTCACGACAAAGAATCTTTCTTTTGAGGAGATTGACATCTTTGGTGAGTGGACAACGTAAGAAGGAAAAAGTAACCGGTACTCGATCCTATTTACGTGTGGACTCCATGTTGGTCTACACTTGAAGGGATAAATGCAGGTAAGGAATGGGGTTCCTAAGATTATTTCTTGGCTTAAATCTTTAATAATTAAGAAAGAATTCAGGAAGCAAAACTGTTTATTACAGATATGAGCATTAGATAATTTATATCTGATACTTAACTGTTGACCAGCAGCAGAGTATAATTTAGAACCTATTTTTTCTAAATATTTGGTAGGGATTAATCCTTCACAGATGCAATTTTGATCTGCTCCGGAATCAAGAAGGGCTACTAACTGAATTGAGAAATCTCCTATTTTAAGAAGAATTGGAATATACCATTTTTGGAAAGTTATTTGAGAAATGGCTGAAATATAATCTGGATTATTTTCATTTTGTTCTGTTTCTTCTCCATCAGATAATGAAGTTGGATCAATTAAGGGTTTATCTAATTTTTGTTTTACTATTTCTGTATTGATCTGATTGATATCGAAAATTCTTTGATCATTCTGTTCTTTTAGCCATTTAACTTCTTGTTTAAGTTCTTTAATTTCTAATTTTAATTCATTCATAGAAGTAGAAGGTTCTTCTTTCTGTTTTCCTTTGAATTTATCGAATACTTCTTTTAGATTATAAGGCTCTACTTGTACTTTGGGATTAAGAACTAAATCTTTAACTTTTAACAAATATTCTCGTTTAACTGTTTCATCTTGAATATGATCTAAGAGTTCAAAGAAGAGTTCTTTATTTGCTCTAGTTATTACATTAATTTGGCTATCTGTTTGTTGCTAATCATACAAAGTTCTCCAATTGCACAAGTACATAAGCCTGTACAATCGCAAGAAGACTGTGTATCTGATTCTGATTCAGAGGATTTCTCTTGGATTTCATAAACTTCTTCTGTTTCACTGTCACTAATGTCTGATGAAAGAGAAGAATCATATTGATCAAGGATCTGATTGATTTGATCTAAAGTATCTTTTGGTAGAGAAAGCTGATTAACTTGTTTTTTCTTTTTAGCTTTAAATTTACATTCATCTGCTTTATGTCCTCTTTTTCCACAGAAATAACATTTAATAGTGGTTTTGGAAGGCTTTTCTTTTCTTTTAAAAGGCTTAAAAGTTCTTTCTTTTCTATCTTTTTTAAAGTTTCGTTTCTTGTCCTTTTTTAATTTTTTAGATGGTGGACTTATTGGGGAAAATCCAAATATTTCACAGAAATTACCTAATTCTTTTTTAGATTTTTTATGATAGGATTCCATCTGGGTTTTTAATTTTAGGTCTGTGCGGAGGTCGCACTCTGTTTGGTTTATAAAACTGATTAATTGACCATATGTTAAATAGTCATAAGGAATTTCATTACCGAAATCTACTTTTAACTTTTGCCTAACTTTGTCTGCAAATAAGGGAGGTAATCCTGAAATAAATCGTTCTTTCCAGAACGCATGGTGACAATCTGTTCTTAACATAACCTTTTGTAAAAACATATCTTTGTACCATCTAAAATCATGAAGTTTAGGGCAAGTTAGATTAGTGAGGATTTCAGAACTTCTATCTCGCTAATTGTTGAGGATTTCCTACGAAATGCTTGAGTGAGGGTAAACATGAAAGTGTTTAAGCGATCGAAAGCTGTTTACGCTACTTGAGTAGGTTGACCACTTTGGTTAGGAACTGTTTTAGTTACTACTTTGGTGGCATTCAGAATTTCTTGTCTCTGTGGTTCAGACAAGTAATTGTTCCACCAACCATGGAGAACACCGGTAAATCCGGTAGTAAGGATGTAGAGGATTGATTGATCTGTGTTGGTAGGATTTTTACATTTAATGGCTGTAATAGCCATGGACATTTCTTGGATAACATTCAGAATGCTATGTTCAGACATTCCATCAATATTCCATTCGGTAATTTCTTCACCGGAAAAGGTTGCTCGGGTATCTAGATGACGTTCTTCAAAGCTGAACATCCGGGAATGATGGGCGAGGATAATAATTCCTAGTATAGGGATTAGCAAATCTTGACTTGTTTTATCTTGTTAGTTGGTTTACCACCTACGAGCCTATTAAGTTCAGAAGGAGAAGGATCTATATCTATTAAAGAAAGCTGGTGATGTAATGTTTGAAGATGATGTGTTTGACTAGATTACGGTTTATTCTTAGTTTTTAGATTTTTTAATTTTTCATTTATTTCTTTAATAAAATCTACTTCTTCTATATTCATAGTTCCTTTAGCAAGTTTCATGTTTTGTGGTTCATATAAAATAGGTTTAAATACTGGATTGGGATCTACTGATTGTTTTGGATTAAAGCTGTTTAAATTGTGGGGTTTCTCTAAATGAAGACTTACTATCTAATTGTTCTACTTTACTAGCCATGGTGACTAACATCCGATTAGTATAATTATTACGTTGAATGACCTTATTTAGATCTTTATTGGTTACATCACCTTGTTTATCTAGGTTTTCTAGCTTGAAAGGAGAGGCTGTGATTATGTGATTATCTACAGGGATTTTTATTTCTTCTGCTGGGGGAAATACTGATTCTTTAACTTCATTTTTGGTTGTATACCACTTTTTAGTGATTACATTTAATATATCTTTTTCTTGATATTTAACTAATTCATACCAATCGAAGAAATCTAAATGCTGTTTCATTCTAATCTGGTCAGAATAATATTTTTGTAAGAGTGTAGCTCTTTCTGGTTCAGAAACTGTTGCAAAATACCATTTACACTTTATTTTGTTACAAGGTCTGTTCCATAATTTACGAAGGAAATTTTTGTCAAGAGTAAAATCTTTTTCAGAAGTTAAGACCATTAGAGAGGAAGGCATATTCATTTACGATTGGGTAGGGCTTCCGACTTAACACTTAAGTTTTCTTCATAATTTACTTTAGGGATTTCTCCACTAAAGTCAACATTGTTTACTTTTGGAATTTCTCCGAGAAAGATTTAAACTATTGAATCTTACTGCTACTCAAAGTTACGGGTAGAGAAAAGGAAGAAGATGGAGGTGATGAAAAGGATTTTCTCCTAAATTCTAATTCTATGTGACCGAGTTGAAGTTTCGTTATTTTGCCTAAGGTTTTGGATTCATAATGTTTTTTAGGATTAATAATGTTATCAAAATTCCAGGTTGGGTTTTGTAGAACATTATCCCACTTAATCATTCGAGGGACAAAGGTATTAGATCTTTCAAAATTTGTTTCTAATAAACAAGTTTCTTTAGGATTTCCTATATCTTTGTTTAGCTTTAGGATTTATTGTGGTTTTCATTACCTTGTAATAAACTCGGTAAATTAACCCAAGAGGTTTTGAACCTAGTTCGAATTCCAAATTCTTTGTCTGAATGTTAAGGGTTAAGGTTTTGAGAATGTGTGGATCTGTTAGATCTACAGTGAAGTTCGGATAATGGTTAAAGTATCTTGGACCATGGGTCTGTGTTAGTTTCAAGAAGCGCAAGCGGATTGTTTTGAAAATCAAGATGCCTACTATCTCTCAAAAGAAGGCAAATTGGGGCATCGATTCCTAATCGATAGAGAGGTTTGATTGCTACTTGAACTAACCCTATGTGAAGATATCGATACTTATTCTTTTTATGCTTGTTCAAGTGTAAGCTGGATTTAGAAGTCTGAATTGTTCCGTAAGGTCTGATTAATGGAAACTGTTTTTTCTGTTGTTTTGATTGTATAGCTTTGGACTAAATCAAACATTCCTTTTTCATAAATTTTATCAAATTTCTCTATTGGTAAGTTCCAATTCATAAGTCTAGATTCAATTCTATCTAGTTGGGAACTGACTTCTAAATCATTAACTGAATCTATGTCGATATCTGAAAGGTTTGAGGCCATGGGAGTAGGAAGATTACTTTCTCTCTCTTTACCTGTGCAATGAGTAGTCTAATACTAAATCTATTGTTCTTCAGGATTATGCCATAGCTTATGTTTCTTTATTTCTTCTTAGGACACACCTAATACTATGTCTATGGTTGATTAGAGCTTACTGGACCACCCCCGGGTCCGGGCCTTACAACGCCTTTCATCGGCTAACAACGGCCTAATCCAATCGGTTATGGGCTGACCAACGCAAGACTAACAATCATCATCATAGTTTAAGAAATACTTTAAAGAAACATATGAAAGGGCATAATAATCAAGAACAAGAGAAAGAGGATTAAACTACATCATTCAAGGTTCAGAGAAAGAAAGTAAATAGACTTACTCGGACATGATTTTAAAAATCATAGATGATTTCATGATGCATGAGATGGAGCACGTGGCTCGATACCAATTTGATACCCGGGATATATTGCTTGATAAAACTATTGTATTTTCAAACTATTGAAGAGTTTTTTCCCACTCAATCCGATTGAAGTACAAGGGTTTTAAAACTGAAACAAGTAGTACGAGATATCTAGGTAGAGGGTGTCTTCACTCTACGAGGGATTCAATGGTGTATGCGTCTGCATTTCATCAATAACATGCTGTCTTATATAAGCACCGAGGGAGTAGGTTTCTCTGATTGAAGTCTGCATTATTGTTGCGTGGTCCACTTCAGTGGAGGATGGAATGATGTTGTCGGCCATCATGAAGAATGGCTCCAAGAGTCTTTTTGAGTAGAGGGGTCCACCATGTCTTTGCTTGTTAAATGAATAATTTTGCAGTACGTCTGAATAATGTCATGTAGCTTTTGTGACTGTTGAAAAAGCTGATAGGTCCTTTTCTTTCTTTTGCTTTTGGTGTGGAGCCTCACCATTATGGACTCTGACAAAGGTATGCTTGAGCAATACCGGATGGATTGTCCATATCTCCATTTTCATACAGGTTGTATTCTGGCTGTGACTCTGATTCACTTTCATCATCATCTGCTTGTTGAAGCTGTTGCTGTAAAAGTTGCAATTGGAGTTGCAATTCTGTTTTACTGATTTTCTTTTTGCCTTTGCTTGAGGAGGACTGAGCATCTGATTCTTTCTGGTCTGGCTTAGGGACTGGAGTCCATCCCTTGACTCTTATCTCTTTACAGAGATACTTTACATTTTCAATTTGATCGAGCTTATAGCCCCATCCTAATACAAAACATATTTTCTTTTCAATATAAAATTTACAAAGCTGGTTATTCAGAGTTAATCCCTGAATTTGACTTTCTACTACAAACTGGTTAAACTTTTGCAAGTTTTGACTGGATAAAGTGGATTTGTTTCCACCAAAGGTCTTCCACCAGGCATAGTACCACCTCGGAATAGGGCTGATTGCATCTTTGCCATATTTGACAAACCAGGTGTGTGTGAGATCTCGGAGGTACATGAAATTGTACCAAGCATCTATGTAATCCATGAAGTTGTATGTGGGAGGTTTGAAGGATGTTTTGAACTGAATGGGAGTATAGATACCGGTGACCGGCCAAGTGTTTAGGTCAAGGATTTTCATAATCCTACATTTGGAGTAAGCAATGCCTTTATCGGTTCTGTTCATGTTTCTTTCATGTTCAAATTCAATTGAACCTGTTGCAAAAAGGATATGTTCATAGTAAAGACGGGTTTTACGGGGTTACGCTTTGAAAATATGGTTAGACCGACGGTAAGCTTACGGGTGTATCTTGGTAACTAACTCTCTCTCAGGAAGAGTCGTTAATTCTCTGGGAAGGGCTAAGATTGGAATGACTGTTTTTGGGAGGAATTCAAATTTTTCTTTTGTTGCAAAAAGGGTTGGCTTTTACGGTTTATTGGGTGTTTTTGGAACTACTGCTTCCTTGAAGGAGGTAGGGGTTTGAGTAGTATAAAAGGACAAATCTGTTTTTGAGTTTCGTATTCTTTGAAGAAGGTCGGGTTGAAGAGATCCATTGTGAGCGGTGACTTGCTCATTGGATTGGATGGAAGAGAGGGGAAAGATCCAAGGATCGAAAATCGATTACCTTGTGGAGGTCTGAACTTCGGTTGTTGATCCATGCCGAATATCGCTGATTGATGCGGGTATTTATAGGCGGATAGAATGAGCTCCAGCATTAAAGCAGTACTCATCACAGTGTTGAATACTGTGTTAAATGTCATGTGCGTCCTTGAAGAAACTCTCTGGTTAAGAAATCGGGAAGGGAATTGTTTTTTCCTTTGATAAATTCAATTTCAAAATCAAAGCTGGAAAGGAGTGCTTGCCATCTGGCAAAGATCTGTTTTGATACTAGATTTTTTACATCTTTTTGTAAAACATCTTTTGCAGCTTTACAATCAATTCTAAGTAAAAACTTTTGATTGATTAAATCATCTTGGAATTTGGAAATGCATAAAACTATTGCAAGAATTTCCTTTTTGATAGTGCTGTAGACAAAATCATGTTAATTATTCAATTCGTATTGACCAAATGGAACATTGAAAGCTGTTTTATACCTAAGTAGAGCTATCAAAATGCGCCAGCTGCTCAGCCCGACCCAGCCCAACCCACGTGGGCTAGTAGAAATATAGCTCGGGACTGGCCAGCCCATTTTTTTGATGGGCTATAAAATCCTAAGCCTAGCCCAATCCTTCTTAGCCCATGGACCATTTATATATATATAATATTTAAAAAAAAGAAATTTCATATCATATTTATATTTTTTAGTCTTTAATTCTAAATCTAATACAAATATAATGAATCAAATTATAACTTAAAATAAAATATAAATATCAAATAATAAGTTAAGCATATTTTATCTATTATACTTTACATACATAATTCTACATAAATTTACAATTTTAACAAGTTCGAGAATTAAACATCACAAATCATATATTAAAATCTATAACTCTCAAATATATAAATACAGTCATCTAATTTAAAAGTTCAAATTTAGAAATATCAAAGTTAAAAATCAATATTTATTTCACAATTTCATCAAAAGGCCATGAAAGGCTAAAAATATTACTCATACTGTCTGCCAAAAATATATACATTCTTTAATCATTTAAGATTTTTCAATGATTTTATTTGAATCTACTGTTGATGATGATATATTTGACATGACTATTTCAAGGTCAAATTATTCATCAAATAATCACAAATCATAATAAGAAAGAAGAATATAATTAGTATTATACTTACTAATTATTAACTAGTTAAAAATTTAAAAAATTGCTATATATTACTATCATCATCTATAATTAGGATGTTGTTTTGACTTTTGAAACTTTTAAAATTTTTGAATTTGAAGATTTAAAAAAAAAAAAAAAAGAGGTAGCCCATGGGCCATGCCCCACTCAACATATAGGCTTTGTAGGTCGGGCCAAATTGGCCCGATTGAAATATGGTCCTGAAAAATTACAACTCGCCCCATCCCATATTACTTGTGGGTTGGGCTTGACCCATAAGCTTAACTTACTTTGACAGCTCTATAAATAAGTAAGTAAATAAATAAATAAATAAATAATTTTAATTTTAATTTCTTTTTTTCTTGAATAAATAAATGACTAAGTGAATAAGAAATAATTGAAGTTCTAAGTAAATAAATTAATATGTAATAAATAATCAAGAGACTAATTAAATAAATCTTTAAACTTATAGATGGATTGATAGATAGTAATTTGTTAAACATTAACTAATAAATGTTGAATATTAATTAATAGCAAATAAATGACAAAATAATTAACAAACCATCAGTTTTAAGTAATGACTAACAAATAAATAATAAATAATAAATATTTAGTTAGTTTCAAAAGATAGATAGTTTTAAACCATTAGTTTTGATAAAACTTTAACTATTACGACCAGAGCAATAATAGCCGTGTTTGTTATATAAGAACACACTAAATTATAACTTTGGTAACAACATCATAATTAAACAAATAAATTTAGTACATAAAAAACTAATTAATTTCATAACTATCCGCTATTGTGACTACTAAGTTTTACATAACATTTTTTATATTTTACCCAAGTAACCCGGGAAGACCTCAGTATAATACTATTACTAAAATAACCTAAAAGAAGCCATCTCAACTATTTGTTTCCCTTTACTGACTTCATGCTTTATTTCCCAAGAGAAACCACAGATAATTAAATAATAAACCACATACTATGATCATGCTCCAATAGTGTATTACAGCAATATTCATATACCAAGTTGGGGTTGGTCATTGTTATCAAATTCTTATACTAAGGCTATAAACCATGTAAAAGCGATGTAGAAGATCTAACACCTTAACACAGTACTTCAGTAAAGAATCAACGACCCAATCTCATAACTAACCGATCACAATTTAGCAAAATAACAGAGTTGATCTAGAAAAAGAAATAGGATGAGTTCACAGATTTACTTATAGAGGGGAGTCCTCTGGTCTTGAAGGTTCGATGATCGTAAGCTAAGAACAAGAAGCAAACTACGAGCCTCAGAAGCCTGGTTGTTTAGAGGAAAATGCAGTAAAGCTTGGATGTGCGGGTTTTTGGTTTAGCAACGGTTGTAGAAAATTAAGAGGATGACAAGGGGATGTCTGCAAAGTATTCTGTAGGTGCCCTGAGGTTTCTTTATGCTTGGCCATGATTAGAAGAGTTGGGATGGCTACTAAATTCCTTTTGTTTCTGGAGTCCCAAGAGCTTTGGAAATCAAATTTCAGTTGAGGTAGAGTCCTAAAGGCTTTCAGAGACAACTCCCTGTGCGAAAGAGCTGAAAAGGAAGAAGTACAGTGGGAAGGAAAATCAGCAAAGCTGGTGAGACGTTGTTCAAGGCTGTGCTCCGGGCCTGGCTATGCTCATGGCATAGCTAGGCACGACTTGTGCATAGTTGGCCGCAGCATGGATAAAGCCAGCCTTGGCTTTGGAAGATTTTTTTTTTTTTTTTTTTTTTTTTTTTTTATAAATGAATTTAAAACCTATATGTTGGTAAAATAAAACCCGGTAAATAATCTGACTAATTTCAAAGGATTTCATCCTTAAGTAATTCAAATAATACTTATTTATTTGACTAATACATTATCATAAAGATAATTCTCAAACATAATCTTTTAAAAAATTCAACTCCTATATGTTAGAATATATATATAAATTAGAAGTGTAGTTTGAAATATAGTTTATGTATTTGTTTTAAGCTTCAGGGAAAAATCCTCAAAATTCAAACCAAGTAAATATAATTTTCTGAATCAGGTTTCGGTCAACTTAATACACACAACAAACATATATACATATCTCAATTTGGAATCCAACAAGGTTTATCTAAATAAATATTCTCTCTCTCTCTTTCTTAGAAGATAAGAAAATTAATTCAGTAATATTTTGAAAGATGAGAATTAAATTCCAAATAGCAAGAGTATTATCTAGAAGGAATTTATGCCTTCAGGTAGGGCGGTGATAGGGGCTAAAATTATCATTTATTTCCTAGTTATTTGAGTTTATTTTGTGATATATTTGATATAATAATAGGGCATATTCTTTTATATTTGATAATTTTCCTTTGCAAAGGTATTTTGGTTTTTTTTAATGTGGAATAAATCAAGAAAAAGGCAAAAATCGACACCGCAACAAAGCACGGCCGGCGTGGCTGTACAGAGCACAGCAAGCGCTGACCGTAGACTGGAACAATGCTGAACAGAGGAAGAAAAATAGAGCAAAACATCGGGTGCCCAGAGCACGAACAGCGCCGGCCATGAGGAGCACAGCCTACGCTGGCCCAAGTTTGTTGAGGCGGCGTAGACTTTATTTTCGCGTGAATTTGGAAGTTTCTCAAGAGTTTTAGTATTTTCCAACTTGGACTCATTTAGAACTCTTAAGGAATGATTTTTGGCATCTTGGGAGGCTATTTAAGCAAGGAAAATACAAGAGAAACGTATGAATTCAAGGATTAGAGCTATAAATCAATCATTGAAGAGGAGATTTATCACTCAAAGGGCGTTGTTCAAGAAGATCTTTAAGGAAGAAGAAGCAGGCTTATCTATGAGTTATTTCTTTTACCTTTGTTTTCTTTTTCTAAAACAATAACGTGATCAATGTTTTCATTGTAATTTGACATTATTTTGGGATTCATGATTTTTGAGTTAATGTAGTCTTTTGATCAATTGATTATTATTCTTGGTACTTGATTACTTATTTTAATTAAAGAATTGATTGATTGATTCTTCTTGTTAACTTGCTTGCAAAAGAGGTTAATAGTATTTTCAATTTAATTAATTTTATATTTGTTATTTCTTAATTTACTTGCAAAAGGGGTTAATTATCAAGAATTTGGGTAATCAAATATTAGTTGATAATTGCTAGAATATAGAGTCATTGATTAATTTCATACTTTAAATCACCTAGAATATAGGGATTTATGTGAAAATTAATTTTAATGCATCTTTTGGGTAAATTAGTTGAGACAGAATATATTCACTAATTTAGCTAAAGGGCAGTGATTCAATGAATTGCAAACAAAGTGGGGCTATTTGGATTCCTTCATGATGCCAAGATAATAATTTATTGTGATAATTGTTAAGTAATTCATTGTCATGTTTTCAAGAATATTTGTATAATTGCATTTTTTTTTTCATATTTGAGTTGTGAATATATTTTTTATTTTTTATTTTTCTTATCACTTTATTAGGTCGGTCAACCAATGAATAGAAAATAACTAATTGTAATTATTCCTTGAGGATTGATACTCATTAAATTCTTAAATTATGCTTGCGATGAGTATACTTGCTCATATGTGTAATTTGTGAATTAATGTTTTAATTAAAACTTGGCTGTGGATGGATTTAAAATTATATGATTTTTATTCACCAAAATTGTTACACATCAGGCGGCACTAGGTTGCCTTTCAGTCAAGGAAGTACAGAGGAATCAAAAGAAAGAAAAAAGAACAATTTTGGTGGAGTGAGGATTTGAACTCGAATCCCCAAGAGATAAACACTAAGCATTACCACTAGACCACATCAACTCAATTGTTCATATTCCTAATTAAATTACTGATGGAGGCTAAATTCACCTATATTTTTCTAGTTATTTGAGGTTTTTTTTATAATACTTTTGATGTAATAACTAGTCATATTCTTTCCTCTTTGATATTTTACCTTTGGAACTATATTTTGATTATTTTATGCAGAACGTGATGAAAAAGGAAGCAAAATCGTCGGCTGCACAGAGCATGGCCGGCGCTGGCCGTGCGCCCTTCACTGGGAAAATGGTGTTGGCATAGAGGCCCAGTCGACTCCAGTCGTGCACCGATTTAAAACGGAGGGTTTTTTTTTTTCAAGCAAATTTTGGCAATTTTAGTTGGATTCTTTTAGGAACTCCTTCAACCACGGAAAAAGACTCTTGTAGGCACTTTTGGGCAATTAGAACTCCTATAAATACAAGAAAATAACATTATACAAAGTAGTTTTTAATTCTTCAATATAATATCTTTAGAAAACTCCTGTAAAAATACCAAGATTTAAGAGGATCAATGAGACTCTTGAAGAAGGAAAGGGGGTTGATCAAGAAGGTTTCAAGAAAGAAGAAGAAGGCTTACTTGTCTATAAGTGGTTTCTTTTTCTTTTCTTTATAATTTATTGACAATTTGAGATTAATATTTTAATTATCTTTAGAGGATATTCTTTTGAATTAATGACTTTGTATTAATTTTAGTTCTTTGATCAATTGATTATTATTATTTGTATTTAATTACTTATTTTAATTAAGGAATTAGTTGATTGTTTTTTCTTATTAACTTGCTTGAAAAAGGGGTTGATAGTGGTTTCAATTTAATTAATTTCATATTAGACATCTTTTAACTTACTTGAAAAAGGGATTAATTGGCGAAGACAAAGGTAATCAAAGATTGGTTAATGATTGCTAGAATATAGATTCATTAGCTAATTTCATACTTTAACTCACCTAGAATATGGAGATTTATGTAAGGATTAATTTTTAATTCATTGTTTAGATAAATTGGTTGAGTCAGAATATATTCACTAATTTAACTAGAAGATAGTGTGATTCTATGAATTGCCAAAAAAAAAAAAAAAGAAAAATGTCTACTTTAATTCCTTCATGATGCCAAGTTAATAATTGATTGTGATATTTACTAAGTAATTTATGGTCATGTTTTCAAGAATATTTATCTAATTACATATTCTTTTCTTCTTGAGTTATATATATTTTATCTTTACTTTTCTTTTTATTCTCTTCTTATTTTATTAGCTAGATAATAAAGTAAAGTGGGAGCCTAAATTCTTATAGATTTGATACTTGTTATTCCCTATACTATATGATGGGTATACTTGCCTGCATGTGTGGTTTTAGTGGTTAGCATTTTAATTAAAGCTTGATTAATTGTGAACTTTGTTAGTAATATTTTCTACACTAAAAAATACGCATCAAGTTTTTAGCGCTGTTTCCAGGGATGGGCACTATCAGAAACACTCGAATCTTGTTGATTTAGCATTTGTTGTATTTGTAAATATCGCTAAATTTTGTTTTTAGGTACGTTGTGAATATCTGCATTTTTTATTTTGTTTTTTATTTGTTTGAATTTTTACTTGTTTTATTTTTCTTTTCGATCTTTGTTTTTTCTTTGATAAAATTATCATCATGGATAATCAACTATGGGGACATATATGGCTATAGACATAAATTCAAAGGAGCCACAATGATGAGAATTTGACAAATTTGCAAACTCGGATTGACGCTTTCTGTGAGACATCACTTGAAGCCTTAATGAATCCTTTTGTCACCAGCACCAATTCATTCCTTAAGTTTCAAGATGAATCTTCTCAATGAATGCACCATCAAAGAATACAACTAGTTAGGTTGGTTGAAGATGGCATAAAGGCTCATACACTTGAACAAGAGGACCCCCCAGGAGAGGAGAGAAAATATGAGGAACAATTGCACAATGTGATGGGAAAAAATTTTGATTCTATTCTATGCTCTTCTATTTCTATTTTTCCTTTGTCACATGAATTTATTAGTACCTCTCAACTCACGGAGCCTAATGTTGGATCTTTTAATGCTACATCATAAGAAGTCCTTAGAAGATGGTGGTAATTTCTACCCTTCACCCCATTCAAAGGGAGGTAACTTACTTTTTGTAGACCATAACTTTAAAAGCAAGAATTTCTTGATCTCATCTTTAAAATCTACATTACTAGGTTTGAATGTATAAAAGGTGATGAGATAAAAATCTCAGTAAGCCCGTGTGTGCTTTGAGTATTTCAGGTAAAACAGTTCATGTATGCAAGTTGTAAAAGTTTTATAAGAGAAAGTGCTGGCAAACATTAAATAAATGTTGAAAATAAAGAGTGGTGTTTTGATTTTCAAACCATACATGTGCACAATAAATACAACCACTCAAAGGGATAGCTATGAGTTACCACACGTTAGGCCCCATGACCATATGGTCAGTATGCCACACGTTGAGCATGCTGACAAAAGGTAGGTGTACGGCCGGGTGAGATACTCCTCCATCTCTATATCCAAACTTACCGGTTGTCTACTCCAGAAACACACAATCCACTTGACTGAAACTTGCTAGCTCGGACGGCCTGACTAAGTAGTACTGTCATATCTCCAAATTGAGTTCATTTTTTGGAGGTGGCCTTCTGCCAGAAGACTCGCTCTTACTATTCAAAACTAGTACTACTAGCCTACCCTTATTGAGTACTCAACATTGATTGTCCCACTTGAGAGAAAATTGATCATGCATTGATTTACTTAGAAATAGCAATTAAGGGTTTTTAAAATTCTTGTCAAAGTTGGGTTTTAGAAAGAGATTAGTATTTGTGTAAAACTGTTTGTTTAATTTTCAAATGATTTGCTTGACTGAAATAAAAAGGGAAATGGTCCTTAATTGCCTTTACAAAATGAATGTCCATACACATCATATTTGGCTTGCCATAGTAATTTTTTAGTCTTTAAATAATTCTATGCAGGAGCTTACCTGATCCTTTGCTTGCTTGAACTCAACAAAAATCCTCTAAAACTGACCTAACCCTGCCTGGGGTAAATATAAGACATAAGGTTATACTCGAATTATACTCACTTACATAAATAATCATGACCTTAATGTTCTAAGCTTTAAGGCTAGATGATAAAAGATTTTATAAAATAAGTCTAGTTTGGTAAGTTAAAATAACTAAGGGTTCTAAAATAATTATTAATAAGTTATAGGTTCAAATAATAAATCTTGAGTACTATTGTTAATAAATAAACTAGGGTTTAAATGTTAAACAATCCTAATTAATATTAGTAAATGGTAATTTAAAAATAGTTTTATTATCAATAAATAATAAATTATAATTAATTTTAATAGATAATAAATAATTAGTAATAAATAAAATTAATAATAAATGAATTATATTAAATTTTTGTTTAATAAATAACAAACAAATTTTAATATAAATAGTGTTTATGAATATAGGTAAAAGTTTGAACTATGATCTATAAGGTCATTAATATTTTATTTATTATTATTATAAAAGATCTTATTTACTATTATACATATATATATATATATATAATTTTTAATAAAAGATATTATTTAGTTGACTAGTAAAATATCAATATTTCATTTAATATTCCATTTCTAAAACTTCCTAGGAATTTTGAAATTTTTAAAGAAAAATATAGTAATAATTTTAATTAAGGTAACAAAATTTTGTTAATTAAAATAACCTAAGATCAACAAGAACATAATCATGGTTTTTCTATTGCTCAACAAGAATCATGAATATATTCTCCAACATCAAACAACAAACTATTCTATTCATGAACATAGGCTTAAATCCATACATACCATCACATGGCCAAATCTCTACTAGACATAATCATAATCACGGCTTCAATGGAAATAAGAACATTAAAATCCTATTCACCAAAGGTGTCATAATATCTTGCATGCTTAAACATTCATAATTCTCTTAAGATATGATGATCATTCATTGATTCTCAAGGAAATCTATATAGCTTAATCATGAACAATCATTTTTATGTCCTAACCTCAACCCCTTCATTCATGTGCATAGACTCAATCCCCCATTCATATTCTATTCTCCCTATCAACATCTAAGAGACATGAATTCAGAATTAAGGAGAAATACTTGATTGATGTGTACTTCGATGAAGATTTAAGAAGGTCCACGCGATTGAGAGTCTTGAATTGTCCATGAGTGGAGAAAAACAGCCATGGTTGTAATCCACCATTTTGGGAGAGAGAGAGAGAGAGAGAGAGAGAGAGAGAGAGAGAGAGAGAGAGAGAGAGAGAGAGAGAGAGAGAGAGAGAGCATTAGCATGATACGTTATAGGTTGAATGGAAGAAGATGAACAAAAGAGTTGTTCTTGGTTACCTTGATGGTGTTCTTGAGACTTCAAGGAAAAAAATTGGTTTTGATCCAAATGCCAATTCTTGTTTTCGAAATTTAGTGTTATAAATTTTAGAAATGAACTCTAGGAAGTATGTAGGAGTAATCTGGAGTTTTTGAGAGGGATTGGAGGTGTTTAGAGTGGTTTTTGGCTTGAAGAAAGGTAGTGTGTGTTCTTGGTGAAAATGGAGAGAATTTGAAAAAACGGTGTGCACGAATTCTGGAGAGTGCTGGCCGAATGGTTTAGGGAGTTCAGGGATTTCGATTTTCAACTTAGAGAGGAAGAGAAAAATCTGATTGTTTGAAATTCAAATGGAGAGATTTGAGGAGTGGTTTGAGGTATAGGATATGTTAATGGTGTTTGATTGATGGAGGATTCTTGGAGCTGTGATAGAGTCGACTGGACTGTTATGTTTTGCTGAAATGAATGAAGATTGATGGAGCTTTAAGGCTGGCCAAAATTCAGAGCTCAATGGCAGAGGAATTTCTAGTTATGAAGTCTAGTATAAGGGTGTTTTCATGGAGCAAATGCTGGAAATTTTTTAAGTTCAAATTGTAGTTTGAATGGAGTGATCTTAGGAGATATTTGAGGTGTGGTTATGGAGTCCAAGTGTATAAGGTAAGTGGAGAAGTTAATGGTGTTTAGTTCATGGCTGAACAAGGTCATTTTACAGAGGTTTGAGGGGGGGGGGTTTCTTCGGTCTAGGCCTAAGGGAACAAAGCTGGAAATTTCCGGTTTCATGGTGTCCTAAGTTCGAATGGTTGTTGCAATTTCTGTATAGTTTTTTTGCAATATTCCAGCTTAATTTGCAGAGGTTTTTGAGAGGTGTTTAAGGGTCCTTTAAGGCTGGTTTTTAGCCTTCTTTATGGAGGAAAAGCAGAGGAGTTTTGTTGGCTTGAAGGTAGAGGAAATAGCTTCGATTCCAGGCTGTTATGCAGCAAAAACTGCCCTTTTTTTTTCTGGTTTGTGCAGTTTTTGTGCAGTCCGTTTTTGCACAGGAATTTCAGTATTCAAGCTAAATAAATTGGCCATATTTCTGGCAGTAAATGAGTAAGAAAGCTGGCTGTGTTTTTCGAAGGTTAGGCTGCTCAAGAATCTGGAAAATTTCCAGGTTTCTTCCATGAAGAACATGATCACTATGTAGATGAGTTTGAAGGTTCAACCATGGTGATTAATTTCCCTTGGGAACCTTTCCTAACTCCTCTCCTATTTTTAGTTAATCCTCCAACTTCCAAGATCCATTTTTGAAATTCAAAGACAATAATTCCTTGCTAAATTTTCTGGAATTAAAAGATGGATTTTGATAAATTTTGAGCAAATTTAATTTGTGAAGGTGTTAGGACAAGTTAGAGGTAATAAAATGACAATAATTCCTCTAGAATTCTTTTTAGGACAAGATGATAAAATTAGGATATTCTCTTCATGTCTCCCCTAAGACAATATTCCTATCTTTATGGAATGTAAGAAAACAAAAATTCAAACTTAACTAAGATAATCATGATTAAAACTTAAGTGATGGGATTTGAACTCATGATATTAGAGATTAGTTCACAAAGCTCTAACCACTTAACCATACTAAATCTTATTCTTATTTTCTCATCCAAATATTCTTTTTATTTAATCCACAAGCTATCTTCCTATTTTGACCTCAAGCAAAATTACCATTTTACCCTTCCTACTCAATAAGCATAACTAAACATTTTAATCCATAAATCATAATTCTAAAGCACATAAAATCATTCAATATATATATATATATATATATATATATATATATATATATATTCATGCAAAATGATATGATATGCATCCCGACCCCCTTACTCTAGGGTTGGCTTTAGGTGGGGTTTCATAGAATGGGAGTTTACATTGTAATAAATCTTTTGAAGAGATGCATGGTGATTTTAATATTTATATACTTTTTAGACATAATTTACATCTTTGTGTTGGGAACTTGATTTGTATATCTAAAAATGTGCTACAAAAGGGGGGGGGTCATGTATTTTCATTTATTACAACTAATATTTTTCATGAACCTTCCATTTTTCAAAACCCTATCTTATTTCTACTTTCATTATGCCTATCTTTTTCAATGAGCATTAATTTCTTTCACAAAGTTTTGATAAGTAAGTATGATAAGTGGAAAGAGTTTGTATCTTTATTTTGTATTTGGAGTTGTTAGATTTTATTTCCCCCAAATAAGAAAAATATTTTCCACCTTAAATGTGGGAGAGTAAGTCGTGTCTTTATTTACTTTGTTAGGATTTTTATTAGTATTTTTCTTTAATTTGTGTTCTTTTATTTAGGTGTATCTTTATTTTGTTATTATTTTCTTTGTGCTTTTATTTGTGTTTTCTTTTGTAGGTCAGAATAAAGTCCTATTGGATAAGCTCTTCTCTCTATTCCAAGTTTTAATATTTATTGGAGCTCTATTGCACTTGGGGAGTATTGCTTAACCTTATACCCCTTTTTATCATTTTTTTGGTCCCTTTAAAGATGCTTTATTATGTTAATTTTTTGCCAATGAGGACATTGTCTAGTTTAAGTGGGGGAGATTGGTTTGGTAATATTCCTTATCCAGATTTTTATCAATTATCTTAGTATTTTCTTGGTATCAAATAATTTTGTTGAAATTTTGAAAATTTAAAAATTTGAACTTCAAAACTTTGGAAATTTTGGAGCTAAATTAAGCTTATTTGTCTATAATAGAGTTATGATTTTCTTTTTAACTTTGTATATAGATTTGTCATTCATTATTGTCGGATTTTTATTAAAAAGTTAACTTTGTGTATTAAGTTGAATTTTACTACGTCTTGAGAATTTAAGTTAACCTTGATTATATTCGGTGCTTGAGTTTTGTTTTATCTTTGAGTTTGAATATAGATGATTTGATGAATATAAGAAGAATTGTTGACTAATTCCTATATTATTGGTTTAAAATTTGCTTGACTTTGAGTTGTAAATAAGGAATGTAACATCCCTACTAAAAGTAACAGCAGAAGCATATTAAAATCGGGTGTCGCCCCGTCCAATTACCCAGACAAGGAGTTTTTATAATGAGGAACCAAAATAGTAATTAAGGCTCAGACTGGTACAGCTATCACACTGACGTAGTCACATACATACATACATACATACATACATACATACATACATACATACATACATACATACATACATACATACATACATACATACATACATACATACATACATACATACATACATACATACATACATACATACATACATACATACATACATACATACATACATACATACATACATACATACATACATACATACATACATACATACATACATACATACATAGTCTTGTACATATAATCTCCATACTACATCAGTAATAGAGTACATAATTAAAAGAGAAAGCGTTTGGACCTAGACTGCTGTCGTTATGGTATCATCTCCCTATCCATATGTCTGCTCTACTTTGAATCCTACCAAATAGTGAGATAAAAGACACGTGTAAGTGAAAAATCACCCAATGAGTCTTGTGTGCGCTAATGCTTTACAAAAACAGATAAAGTAAAATAATATTGCGTTTTTATCCTAAAAGAGCACTGCAGAAATTCTTCCACTAAAATTAATTTAAAAACTCTCTGAAGAAAGAGTTTATTCAAAATTCAATCATTTTTGGAAAACTGTGTTTCAATTTCAAATCATTTTTCCAATTTCTACATTACAGGCACTTTTTCAACAAAAGGTCGATCTGCATGCAAAGCTCACAAGGCTTCACCTTTGGTGCCATGTCTTATTATGCTAAGACCGTAGCCTACAACACTCAACTGTACGTCGCTGGAGGGTAAGTACACTGTAGCTTACTACCAAGAATGAATAAGTGTTCTGCAGTACACTAAATATTTTACTTGCCACTGTAAACTAAAGGGTTCCAATCCTGACGTCATTCACCATCTTATTGTGCTAAGATAGTAGCCTACAGCACTCAACTGTACGTTGCTGGAGGGTAAGTACACTGCAGTGTACTACTAAGAATGAATAAGTGTTCCGTAGCACACTAAATATTTTACTTGCCACTATAAGCCAAAAGGTTCCAATCCTGATATCATTCACCATCGAGGGGGCAAGGGTTGAACAACGCCAAGTGTACGGCCCAGCCCATGAACAACCTAAATCAAAGTGCACACAAAGCACGACAATTGCCAGTCACTAGACGGCTAGCCAGGATGACTCATCTCAATGTTCTGTTATCCCGTTCGGAGTAAGACAATCTCTAGAATTAGGCCAGGTTACTAGGGCCGTCTAACTCTAACGTAGGCTAGTATAAAGATCGAAGTCCTTACTGAATATTCAACGTTACCAATACCAACCCTTATTGACTGATCAGGTCAGAAGGTTACTTGTTCCCACAGAATTTTCAAATCAAATATTTTTGGGGCTAAAACATCATTTTTAGAAATTGATCCCACTGACTCGCAAGTCAGATAATTAATCTCATATACTTCACAGGGTCAATCAGTTCATTCCATAGGCATATCAGGTTAATAAAGCAATTTTTGGGATCAAAATTCAAAAGTGAATCTCATACCGAGAGATCATTTTTCAAAATCGTGTCGAAATAGGGTGAAGAGTTCTTTTTGCACATTAAGAGTTTCCATGAGTATCCAAGTCATTTTACCCATGCTTGATCACAAAAGTCATTTTTAAGGGTATTCGGGTCATTTTACCCATACCCGATTCGAAAAAAACTTTCTGAGGGTATTTGGGTCATTTTATCCTTACCCGATTTGAAAAGTGTTTACAAAAGTTTCAATAAGGATATTTCAATAATTTACCGAATACTCGATTTTAAAAGTTTCTATAAAATATTCCAATAAAGATATTTGGATCATTTTCTAAATACCCGATTCCAAAAGGAATTGATTTCAAGAAATTCAGAATTCTAATCCTAAAAGAAGATTAAATTCAGAGTTTCCAATTATGTTTCCATAAAATGTTCCAATAAAGGCATTCTAGTCAATTCATGGATATTCCAAAAATTGCCTTTTTTTTTTCCGAAAATCCTAGGTATTTAATCCAAAAAACTAAATTCACAAAATTCATGCTTTAATCATCCATTAAAGTTTCCAAGCCAATTACGATGTTCATTCGAGCCCAAGATAGTATAAAAATAAATCTTGCTCAAAAAGACCTTAAATATATTCAGGGATTTTCAAATGGTATAAAATGTAGCATTTCATGAAAAAACAAAAGCATACTAGCTTTCAAAAAGTTTTAGAAGTCAAAGGGACTCACCTCGTGTCCTAATAAACTTTTACCGTTCACGTGCCATTCAACTACCGTTTTTACTGTTCCAACGTGTCGTTGGCCGTTTACTGGTGAACCTACATTAAACATCATTTTTATGTGAAGTTGTGTTTGGTCGAAAAATAACCAATGGTTAGCCGACGTCCAACCGACATGCCCGATAATTAGGTGATGTTCAACCAACATTTAGCCAAGAGGGCCGACGATTAAGAAAACGCTCAACTATCTTGTCATTTTTTCACCGTTTGTTTAATTCTTCCGTTTTTTGTTTTTCATATCCTTCCTTCCTTCATGAACAAGGAATTATCTTCATGTTTCTCATTCATTTCATCCCAAAATTACACAATTAATCTTTCTTAATTTCATTCATTATCTAACGAAAATTCTGGAATTTGACATACAATTTTATTTCGCATATAACTTTCAATCCACAACTCTGATTGTACTTTATGATATATCAAAATGACCATCAGACTCTTAATTTTAATTCTATGTAAGTTCTTTTCTGATTTCAGATTTTTGTGACATAATGTAGAGGTAAAAACAGTCCTAGTAGTTTGCCTAATCTCAACCATTCATGTTATTCTTTGATTTCCTTTAACTTTTAACACCTTGAGAATATTAAATTCATTCTATTTTTCCTTCAAATCATCTTTGATCCTTCAATTTCAGATTCCAACAACTCATAAAGGTCATGTTTTTTCAACACAAATTTATTTCCTTCAATCAAAAGATAGCATAATTTATCCTTCTAACCAATTAACTTCCATTTTCATTCCACTTTGATCATCATCTCATCAACCAAGGTAAACCCTTTGAACTACCATGAAAATTCATTCCTTCATCACACAAAACATTATCCATAAATCCCCTAAGTAGCCTGCACACATAACCACACACAAAGTTTACATACAAAGTTTATAAACCCTAGCTTTTGATCTAAAATTAAGACATAAAATCATGTTTTCATGTTAAAATTAATATCAAAATAATCATCATTCACCCAACAACTACTTTAATTCTAGCAAGGTGAGGTTTTACCTTGTATATAGAGCTCTTTGGTGTGATTTGCTCCAAGAATCTCTCAAGAACACACACACACTACACCAGAACACACTATTCACTTTTTCTCTCTCTTTTTGCTAATTTCTTTGGATTTTTTTCTTATTTTCCTCCCTTCAAACTACCAAAATTCTGGCTGTAAAATAGCCTTCCCACCGCCACAATTCATCAAAATTTTGACCAATTAATTTTTCATTTTATTAATTGTGTGGTGATTTATACATAGGTGCGTTCAAATCACAAAATTACACACCTTGATTTTCTTCTTTAATTTTTTTCTCTTCTTTTCTCTCTTGTGGTTGCCGATTTTTTGGGTGTTTTTCAGCCATTCCATGCCATCTTCATGGAAAAATATTGGCCAATTAAATTGTACAAGGCCTTAATAAGATGGCTCCACAAATGATGTGTTCCAATCATAGTTAAACACATTATTCTTTTATTTATTTTGTCATTCCTTAATTCCATATATCTTGCATGAATTTCTCATGCAACCTCTCATAAGTTGACACATGTTCATGGTTACCAATCATAAGAAGCCACACATCTAAATTTTCGGCCGCATTTTCAATTTTTCTCAGAAATAACCAAAATCGGGTCCGAAATGAAAAAATATTTTATTTTACCATTCAATCCCAAAAATTCTACTGAATCCATTGGTAATACTTAAATCCTTCAATTCCTTCTCAGTGTGGTCAAATTTGCAGCCCAAATTGCTGGCGCAGTCAAAATAACAAAAATGCCTCCGATTAGCAATGGCTACTGGGCTGGCCCACACGGTTTCAAGCCGGGCCGGGCCCGAGAACCAGCTCGTGTGGTGTGCGGGCCTTCCCAGCAGGGACCCTGGGATCGGCACAGCCCGAGCCCTTGGCACATGAGGCCCGCGGGTCGGCAGCCCGTGGGCTTATTCTTTTTTTTCCTACTTAATTCGATTAAAAATTTTGATATTTAACTATTTTATAATTTTTTATTGTTACTTAAATAACACAATTTTTTAAAATTATAAAAAAGTCACCTTGAAGTGGTGGGGGGTTTGGCTTGGACCCCTACCTATTTTATTAATTAATAAAATAATGATTACATAAGAGGAGGACTTGATGCCTAAACCTCTTAAAAATATTACAATTATTAAAATTTAAAAATAGAATAAATATCCTAAAAATAAAATTAAATACATAATATTACTTATCCTAAATTTCTAATTACAAGAATACTAAACTAATTACTTGGTTTACCCCATTCATTATCTGAGTCATCATCAATAATCTACGAATTAGCTGTCCTATCTTTGGCTGCAAACTAACTACTACAACACATTAACATCTCCAAAGTTTGAGGAGCCAATCGAGATATTCTTTCATCGATTGTGGCTCTCACTGAAAATGCTTTCCTATGGCACTGTGGAGATTGGTGGTGTCAAAAGATCACGTGCCATTTTAGATAAAATGGGATATTAACTTACATGAGCCTTCTACCAACCACACATATAAAAAAGTTGATCTTCATTTTCTACCAAGGGCTGCATCTCATAAATTGCCATTTCGTTGTAGGTAATAGACGATCCTTTTTTACGTTTCATAATACCCCATGGATTAAATACTGATGAAATTGAAGAGGTAGATTTTCATGGAGGTTGAAAGTGACTATTAGATGATGATGAAGTTTGCCTACTTAAACTAGGAGAATTAGAATAAGAAGACTCAAACTCATACAAATTATACATGTCAAAAAAAGCTTTAGCCGTTTTATTTTTTATATCTTTTATCATACATTGCCTAAGTGTTTGTGATTCATTAAAATCTAATGTTTCATATAAATATTCAATAATACTATGAAAATCAGTCGTCTTTACTCTAGGATCCATACACAATGCCATACAATATAAAATAGGAATATCTTCATAATATTTTTTATATTTTTCAAACATACTTCTCATAAAATAACCATATTGGGGATGATCCATATACTCACAAAAAATATGTGCTACCTTAGCAAGCGTTAGAAGAATATGATGAGTAGTGGGATAATAAGATCCCAATAAAAGTTTAGTAGCTTCTTTGAAAGTAAATAAAAATGTTGAAAGTGCAGTACAATTTTCAAAATGAGTTTCAGTTAGTGGAGGTTGAAAATTATTACTATTACAAAATTCAATAAGTTGGTTTTAAAAAGGTATAACACTTTCAAACATATCTAAAGTTGAGTTCCATCTAGTTTTACAATCTAATCTAATTTTTTTAAAAGATACACCTTGTTCTCAGCAGAATGCCTTAAAATTTTGTTGCCTAATTGGGAAGGTTTTAATAAATAAAACAACATTTCTAATTATATTAACAATATCATCAACATATTTATATCCTTCTTTAACACACAAATTAAGTATATAACAAGCACACCTAGTATGAAATAAAATAGCATCTAACATAGGATTCATAGTACTTTTCAAAATTGTTATGGCGAAATCATTATTTGTAGCATTATCTAAAGAAATAGAAATAATTTTATTTAAAATCCTATATTCACGACATGTTTGAGTAATCATTCTAGCTATACTACAACCTACATAAGGATATTCAAATAATTTAAAATAAATAGTTCTTTTTTGTACTAACCAATCATGATCTATCCAATGACATGTAATGCACAAATAAGATTCATTAGTAATTGCAGTCCAACCATCACAAGTAAAAGTAAATTTTCAATTACAAGAATCAAACATAGTAATTAGATACTCTTTCATTTTTTTATATATCTTTATTATATAGTTTTTTAACGTTGTTCTAGAAATTCTTTTCCATATTGGTTGTCAATTATTTTGCATATATTGTTCATAATGTGGATTTTTTTGCAAAATTAAAAGGTAATTTAGTTTAAACAATCATTTTAGAAAATCCACTTCTATTTTTTCTATGATCATATTGAAAATTACCAACAATTTGACCTCTTGTAGTACGTATTTATTATTATTTAAGTAGGTTTTCTAACTAATCATTATGTGACATCTTCATATGTCTAACTAATGTTCCTGTCCCTCCTCCCTTCTTATGTGCATATTCCATCCTACAAATTTTACATGTTACCATATAATTATCATTATCTTTTTCAAAAATATTCCAAACCATAGATGTTTTTACTTTAGCTATAACATCTGTTGTTTCAATATCATCCTCACCTATATTGAATTCGTTAGGATTAATTTTTGGAGTTGGTTGTGATTGTGAAATACTAACGTTAGGCCTATTAGGACCTTCATATTCATTAACTATTTCATTATTTATTAAATTCAAGGTTGGATCTATATTAAAATCAAAATGTGCAGATGATTGGAATGAAGAAAAATGATGATATTGATTTGGATCCATTATTTCTTTAAAAAAAAAGCAATCAAAATTCAAATAAAAGTTCAAAAAAATAAAGTATTAACAAATAATGAAATAAGAGAATTGAAAAATATAAATAACAAATTAAATTAAAACTTAAACAAATAACTAAAACAAATAAATAATTAATAAAGCTAAAATATAAGAATGTAGGATTAAGAAATACTAACTCATTGATGACCAAGATTCAAGAATAACAATACTTTGTGGAGCTTTATACTTATTGTATCAACTATTCCGCTACTCAATAATCTTCCAAAATATGAAGACTTTCTTGAAGAATTGAAAAAGTATAACACAAAAATAAATTCTATTCTAATACTTTTTGTAGAGAAAATGAAGAAATTTGAGGATTATGAGAGAAAGATGAATGAAAATAAGAGAGTTTGAGAGAATTGGAGAATGTTTGATGAGTTTTGGATTGAATTGGGAGTATTTATAGAGTTTTGGGGGTTAAAATAGAGAATATAACCGTTAGGGACCAAACGGGCCAAGGGATTTTACCCCTAGCTCGGACCGGACCGGGACCTAGGCCCGGCCCGGTGCATAGTGGCCGATTCGGCTACCAGCCCACTGGCCACTGCCACCCCCGATAATCCAAATATCTTATTTTACATCAAAACGTACGTTTCATCGCACTAATCAATTTCCTTTCTCAGCGTACCCTCAAATTCTTATTTTATTAATAGGAGTAGCCTTTTGAAGATTTAGAGTACGGGTAGAACAAATTTAATAATTACATCTAGGTCCTGACAAAATGTTATTATATCAAAATATTCGTTCCACTATACTGATCATCTTTTGTTCTGGCTATTGATATAAATTCTCATCCTATTACAAGTAGTAACCAATTGAAAGTTAAAATACAGGGTATTATAAGGAATGTGAGGAAATAGAAACATAATGAATGAAAAAAAATCATTGTTACGTGAGATAAAAAAATGAGTTGAAAAAAAAAAATGCTTTTATCTTTGAAAGAAATAAGACCTTTTGCTGAAAAAAAGGTTAATATGAAGAGAAGTAGCAAATATTATGCGGTGCACTCTTTTGAGGCTAGCAAAAAGGCAAGAAAGAAAAAGAAAATTCTTGAGAAAAAGATAATGAATATAAAGGGACCAAGACGGTACGTGAAGAGAAATCTATTCACTTGAGGTTATCAATTCCCTAAATCATTGAAGAAAAAAAATGAAGTGGAGTGTTTCCTTATTTCAATAACTTGGGTTGTGTAAATTTGAGTTTATAATGCTGAAATTGGTTAAATGGCTTGACTTGTATGATTTATGTTATCTATGTTTTTGCTTGAGGAGTATGATGCTTTTCTTGTACTAGATATAAGCTTATTTATGCTTTTCTGGTACTAGATATAAGCTTGTTTAACTTAACTTTTGATGGCCTAGGGATTGTTGATTTAATACATGAGTGTATAAGGTTTTGAAAGGGTTGAATGAATGACGAATTTATGTTTAAGTTTGGAAGAAGGTCATGTCTTCATTATGGATGAATTTGCTAAGGAAGAAGGTCATGTCTTCATTATGGATGAATTTGCTAAGGAAAGATTTGCTAAATTATTTCGTCTTGTTCTCAATGCTTAGTGTTTAATTCTTATTTACTTGAGGACAAGCAAAGCTTACATGTGAGGGAATGTGATGGGGGCTAAATTCACCTATATTTTCCTAGTTATTTGAGGTTCTTTTGTGATACTTTTAATGCAATAACTAGCCATATTCCTTCCTATTTGATATTTTACCTTTGGATATATATTTCGATGATTTTATGTAGAATGTGATGAAAAACGAAGAAAAATTGTCGACTGCATAGTGCACGGCCAGTGCCGGCCATGCAGAGTACAATCGGCACCGGCCCTTCACTAGGAAAAGGGTGCAGAGGCCTAGCTGGCACCGGCTCAAAGGCACGACCAGCACTTGCACCAATTTAAGGTGGTTGTTTTCTTTTTCTAAGGAAATTTTGGCAATTTCAGTTGAATTCTTTTGGGAACTCTTTCAACCACGAAAAAAGGACTCTTGTAGGTACTTTTTGGCAATTAGAACTCCTATAAATATAAGAGAATAACATTGTACAAAATAGTTTTTAATTCTTCAATGTAATATCTTTAGGAAACTCCTAGAGAAACACTAAAATTTAGGAGGATCAAGAAGATTTTTGGAGAAAGAAAAGGGGTTGATAAAGAAGGTTTCAAAGAAGAAGAAGAAAGCTTACTTATCTATGAGTGGTTTCTTTTTCTCTTCTTTGTAATTTATTGACAATTTGAGATTAATGTTTTAATTATCTTTAGAGGATATTCTTTTGAGTTAATAACTTTGTATTAATTTTAGTTCTTTGGTCAATTGATTATTGTTCTTGGTATTTGATTACTTGTTTTAATTAAGGAATTAGTTGATTATTTCTTCTTGTTAACTTGCTTGAAAAGGGAGTTGATAGTGGTTATAATTTAATTAATTTCATCTTAGTTATATTTTAATTTGTTTTAACAAGGGGTTAATTAGCAAGGATAAAGGTAATCAAAGATTAGTTAATGATTTCTAGAATATGGATTCTTTGGCTAATTTCATACTTTAAATCACATAGAATATAGGGATTTATGTAATGATTGATTTTTAATCCATCTTTTAGATAAATTGGTTGAGATAAAATATATTCACTAATTTAACTAGAAGATAGTAATTCCATGAATTGTAAATGAAGTGGATCTATTTTAATTCCTTCATAATACTAAGATAATAATTAATTGTGATATTTGCTAAGTAAATGGTTATGTTTTCAAGAATATTTATCTAATTACTTATTCTTTTCTCCTTAAGTTATGTATATTTTTATCTTTACTTTTCTTTTTATTCACTTCTTATTTTATTAGCTAAATAATAAAGATTTGGGTAAAGTAAGGTGAGAGCCTAAGTTCTCGTAGATTCGATACTTGCTATTCTCTATACTATATGATGGGTAAGTATACTTGCCCGTATGTGTAGTTTTAGTGGTTAGCATTTTAATTAAAATTTGATTGATTGTGAACTTTGTTGGTAATATTTTCTATACTAAAACACACACATCAATTACCTTCATTCTCCCGCCCAAGCATCTCACATGTTATTAAACACTCCAAACCAACATAGCTCTAATCATTTAAACAAAAGGCATAACTAGATCACCAAACAAACTTAAACTCATATAAACATAAGAACAAATACACACATAAATATGCACGCATCCATCAATTAATTATATAAAGGTACTGTAAGTTCTCATATGCACATGCAAGATGCCATGCTAAGCCCATATTCCTTATGTACTTGGGGTAAGGTTAGACAAGGCTTTACATCCTCCCCTCCTTAAAAGAATTTCATCCCAAAATTTAAGTTGCCATACCTTCAAAGTAAGTCCAAGTACTTCCACCTCATGCACTCATCAGTCTCTCAAGTAGAATCTTATGTGTCGTAATAATCCCACAAAACCTTTACTATCGGAATCTACTTATTTCGAAGCATTTTAATAATCCTATCCAAAATCTTTACTAGCTTCTCGATATAGCTCAGATCGGATTGTAGAATCAATGGTTCTTCATTAAGCATATGCTCTAGGCCAGGATGGTACTTCTTCAGTTGAGATACATAAAACACGTCATGTATACTAGTCAAATCTTCCGGTAAATCCAATCGATAAGCTACTGGTCTAATTCTCTCAAGATTTGGAAATGGTCACAAATACTTTGAACTCAATTGATCCCCTTTCGGATGCTTTTGGATTCCTTTACTGGAAGTCAACTTCAAGAACTTTCGATCTCCTACTTAGAACTCCAATTCCCTTCTTCTATTATCCGTGTAGCTTTTCATTTGCTCTGAGCTGCTTTTAATCTTTCTTTTATCACCCTAACCTTATCCGTCATCTTTTGGATATTTACCTCACTAGGATTGCTAACCTGACCATCTTCCACCCAACCCCAAAATAGTGGTACTTAGCATTTTCTCCCATATAGAGCTTCATACGGAGCTATACCTATTGATGTCTTGCAACTGTTGTTATATGCCAGCTTTGCATAAGATAAGCAATCGATCCACTTGTCTCTAAAATCTAGAATACACGCCCTTAACATGTTCTCCAAAATCTAAATAACCCTCTCAAACTATCCATCAGTTTGTAGGTGTATTGTAGTGCTAAACTTTAATGTAGAATCCATAGATTCTTGAAATTTGTTCCAAAATCTAAAAGTGAACCTAAGATCTTGATCAGACAAGATTCTTGATGGTATTCCATGCAAGCTCACAATTTCTCGTATGTAGATTTGGGTTAATTTTTCCATCGAGTCCCTCACGTTCACTGGTATAAAATTGCGGACTTGGTTAATTAATCTATGACTACCCAAATAGTGTCTTTCTATATCTTAGCTATTGGCAATTCTGTGACAAAGTCCATAGTTACCTCCTTTCATTTCCATTCAGGGATAGGTAATGGTTGTAGCAGCCTTGTAAATTTTTTATGCTCTGCTTTGACCTTCTAGCAAGTTAAGCAAGTCCCTACATACTTAACCATATCCTTCTTCATCTCAAACTACCAATATACCTTTTTCAAATCTTTTTACATATTGTGCCTTCTCTACAATTCTCTTCTTCAACTCCTGATCCTATGGTACATATAATCAATTACGAAAATATAGCACTCCCTCGTCATCCACTCGAAAGTCCATTCCTCCTCATTTAACCTCCTTATTCTTAAAAGACTGAAATTATGTACTGTCTTTTTAAGCTTTAATAATCTCCTGCTTCAATTCCGACACCAATCTCAAATTGCTTATGCGGATCTTCTCTCCTAGAATTTCTGTCTCCCTTTCCAACATCTCCTGTAATACCTAAACTTCCTACATTCTTGTGCTTGCCACCTTCACCTTCCTCCTCAGCACGTCTGCCACTAAATTAGCCTTTTCTGGGTGGTAGTTGATAGGACACTTGTACTTCCCAAAAAACTCCATCCTTCTCTATTGCCTAAGGTTCAAATATTTCTATGTGAAGATATACTTAAGGCTCCATACTCTGCCCCATATAGATAAGGTCTCTATTTCTTCGAGGTGAACATAATAGTTGCAAGTTCCAGATCGTGAGTCGGATAGTTGACCTCATGTGCTTTCAACTTTCTTGAAGCGTAAGCTATGATCTTCCTCTTTTACATGAGAAAGCTCCCAATCCCTCTTTTTATGCATTAGTATATAACATGTAAGACTTACTGTCCTCAGTTAAACTCAACATATGAGCCGTCATAAGTCTCCTCTTAAGTTCTTGAGAACTCCTCTCACACTTCTTATTCCAAACAAATGTACATCGTTTCTCAGAAATCGAGTCATGGAAGAGGCTAAGATAGAGAAATTCTTGATGAATAGGCTATAATACCTGGCTAACCCAAGAAAGCTACGGATCTCGGTGATATTTTTCGGTTACTTCCAGTTCACTATAGCTTCTACTTCGTGGGGTCTACCATGATACCATCTTTAGATACTACATGTCCAAGAAATAATACTGAGACTATCTAAAACTTACATTTGCTGAACTTGGTATATAGCATATGTTCCCTGAGTGTCTCCAAAACCAACTTCAAGTGCTCAGCATGCTCCTCTGGGCTTTTGGAATAGACAAAGATATCATCAATGAATACCACAACGAACTTAGCTAGATATGGTTAGAAAATCCTGTGTATTAGATCCATAAACATAACTGGTGCATTGGTTACCCCAAATGGCATCACTATGAACTCATTAGTGGCCATGTCTTGTATTAAAGGCCGTTTTTGGTATATCTTCCTCCTTTATTCGTACCTGATAGTATTTATGTCGAAGATCCAACTTTGAGTAACAATTGGACCCTTGTAATTGGTCAAATAATTCGTCTATCAAAGCTAACAGATACTTGTTCTTGATCGTTAGATTATTCAGGCTCCAATAATCGATGCAGAGTTTTAAAGTTCCATCCTTCTTTTTTACGAACAATACCGGTGCTCCCTATGATAACGTACTCGGTCTAATGTATTCTTAATTCACCAATTCATCCAACTGCTCTTTTAGTTCCTTCAGCTCAGCAGGAGCTATCCAATATGGTGTTCTTGATACTGGCTCGGCTCTTGGTATTAGGTCTATAGTGAACTTAACTTCTCAGGAAGGCGAAAAGGAAGTGAGTTTAGCAGGAAAGACGTCTTGAAATTCATTCACTATGGCAGTGCTTTCCAAGGTGCACTGATCCTTAGACTTATTTATCAGATAAGCTAAATATCCGGTGCATCCCTTCTTTAGCATCTTCTTAGCTTTTGTCCCCATTATCAGAAATTCCAACTCATTCACATATTTTTCATTAAATTCTATTACATCACAACAAGTTCTGACAAACTGAATGGTTTTAATCTTACAGTCTACCTTTACTCCATGCCTAGCCTGCCAATCCATACCCAATATTAGGTCATAATCCTCAATAGATAAAACTATGAGGTTTGCTTTAAGGATTTCTTTCCCTACTTTTATCTTGCATTCCTACATCAATTTCCCTGCTTCCACTATTTTTTCTAAAGGGGTACTCACCAATAGGGTATAGGGTAACTCCTTCCCACCCCATCCCAAATACTGTGCACAACTTTCATTTACATATGAATATGTAGATCCAAGATCAATTAATACATTTATATCACAATCTTGAATAGAGAGTTTACCTTTCACCACTGCTGCATCCACCCCGATTTCCTCTCGGTTTAAAAAAAATCTTCACCTTCACTTGCGGCTTTTGTCCACTGTTTCCAATGGCTCCAGCAGTCACACATTTGTTGATGCCAGTGGGTGGCATCAAGGCTCCTTGTCTAATTAGCAATGGTTTTAGGCAATTGTTCTTTAGGTGGTGTGGGTCCCCATAGTTATAACACTTTCTGACCACCCTTTTTGACTAGTAGTCTTTCTCCACATAACCCTATTTTTTGCAGTAACGGTATGTGGGCAAGTTAGTGGTTGGGCCTACTGGTGTAATCCGAGCTTGCTTACCCTTATTTTCTCACTATTGTCCAGTGGGTCATTTATGAAACTGCGATTTCACTGGTTGCCTCATCTATAGGTATGGCTTAGGTGCTACTCGTTGCTTGTCCTTATTCTCGATTCGAATAGCAGTGTCCATAGCAACTGCATATGTTGCTGGCGAAGAGGGTGCCAAGGTCCTTCTCAGATCTTGTCTTAGCCCCATGATGAACTGCCTTGTGAGCCTCTGTTTCGTATCTACCAGACATTTAGACAGCTAAGTTAATCAGGCGGCGTACTATGCCACCATCATGTTTTCCTACTTCAATCCTTGGAACTCATCCTCCATCTTCTCCATGATCTATTGAGGAATGTATTTTGCCCTGAATGCCTCAATAAATTTACCCCATGTCCACTCTTGATCGACCCTTTTCCACTCCTTCTGGATACGTTGTCACCATGGCCCAGCTGGCCCACGCAATCTAAAGGCTATGAGCTTAACCATCCTTTCCTCACTGTATTGCAGAGTGGAGAAGATATCCTCCATCTACTCAACCCATTATTCCGCCTTCTCGTCTTGCTCTGCCTCTTCTTAAAATGTGGGTAGCTGGAACTTTAGAAATCGCTCTAAAGCTAAGTCATCTCCCTTAGTCATATTCTTTCAACCTTCTTTGACAGAGAATGAAGGATCTTTGTCATCTTGTGGAAAGCTCGACCAATGGTCATCTCTAGGGGTCCTTTGGGTGCTTCCTTATATTCCTGTCTGTCACCCCTTCTTATTTCAAGGATAGAATGTTGCATTGGAGCATACTACAGAGTTGATGATGTACTCTCTTGAGTGGTTTTGCTATGGACGGTGACTCTTCATATTAGTGCCATCTTGAGTCATATAACATTACTAAGGGGCCGGTAAGTATGGATTTATGCCATGATCATAAACCGTAAAACAAGTTATGAACATCTTACAGTGTAAAAATGTTAAACTTAATTTATATGAAATAGTAAACCAAATAAGATTATTATTTGGGAAAAGATGATTTTGCTTTAATTCAAATTGCATAGTTTCAACAAAAGAAAATGAAGGCATGCATAGTATCCTTATTATACATAAATAAAAGTTCCAAAGTATCACATAACAAGGAATGCCATTTTATTATGCAGAAAAAGGAATGGGATTTCCCAAACTTCATTGCTAGGCCAGCTCAAGCTTCTCACTCACCCTTTTTCCCCTTAGTATCCCCAGCATCGAGCTCATCAAGCCAACCCTCGATGTTTTTGGAAAAGTCTATCCATTTTCTATCAACAAAGCCTAAAGTCCAAGGCTCCTTAATGACCCTACCGGCGCTCCCTACAACCTCAATGGGTCTCTTGGAACTCTCCACCTCCGCAAGTCCTACTCTTAGCCTTGCTCTTCTAACCCACTCAAGACGTTGTTCCACAAACTCTTCATATTTGCTTCTAGGTGCCTTAAATTCTAGGTCTCCCGGATCAACATTATCTGGGGTCAAGTCCTCTTCCTAGATAGGTAAGTCAGGGTTCTCCACCTCTATCTCTTTTTCCTCAACCTCGTGTTTCGGCTTCTTCGGCTCGGACTTGGACTCGGACTCAGACTCAGACTCAGATAGAGAAGGGGGTACTAGTGGTTGTGGTGTGTTGGGACTATATATGAAAGGCCAGTTTCTTACCAAAGGGGCAAATTTTCCAGCCATCTTAGTCACAATAAACATCTAAGGTTAGTAGAAGATTTAACACTTAAACAAATAAATCTCGTTAATCATATGCGAATTGCCTAAACCTAGATTCTGATATCACTTGTAACACCCTACAACACACGTACCTAAAGAGGACGGGGATGTCGCTGATGAATTAAATTTGCGTATATAAAAATCATGAAATTTTGTATAAATTCCCAATCAAGTTTAAAGAAAACATTAATCCCAAATTATGTATATAAGCAAGTGCACTTATCATAAAGCATAATATAGGGCATTAACGAGTATCGATCCTCAAGGAATAAGTACACACTAATTAATTTTCATTCAATGTTTAACCCACTTATTAGATTAATAAAAAGTAACAATAAAAATAAAGATAAATACAAAATATAAACACAACTCTTTGCAAAGAAAAATATGTGATTAAATAATTATTCTTAAAAACATGATATGAACTATCTAACACTTATCACAATCAATTATTGTCTTGGCATCATGAAGGAATAAAGATAGAATCTACTTATTTCTCAATCCATAGAATCGCTATTTTCTAATTAAATTAGCAGATTTCCCAATCAAACCAACATAACAAAAGAAATGCATTAAACTCATTCCTCATGAATATTCCTATACTCTAGGCAATATAAACATGAAATTAGCCAATGACCCTATAATCTAGGCAAAATTAACTAACCTTTAATTATTTAGGTTTAATTCTTAAAATTCTTTCCTAATCCAGTTAAGATATTGATTATATAGAATTAACTAAATTGAACTCAATCTAATTTTGTTTCTCAAGTCCATTAGAAAGAAATCAACTTTATTAATCTATCAAATAAAAGCAAGTAATCAAATACCAAGAACAATAATCAATTGATCAAAGATTAAATATATTACAATTTTATAAATTCAAAAATAACATTTAATTACAATTAAAATATTAATCTTATCATTGTTCGAAGAAAAAGAAAACAAATGTCTCAAAAAGAACTCATAGACAAGCTATCATCTTCCTCCTTTGAGAACCTTTTTGGAACAATGCTCCCTTCAGTTATGAATTCTCCTCCAATGAATGATTTTTGCTTTTGTCCTTGAATTCATACATTAATCTTCACTTATTTTTGGTTAAATAGACCTCTTGGTTGCTAAAATTCATCCCTCAAAAGTCATAGACCTATTACAAGTTGGAAACAAGTTAATCTTTTTGACAATTTCCAATTTAGCTTGAAAAAAAGACTCTGAACAGCCACCACAAAGTAGGGCGACGCCGGGTCACTTCGTTTGGATTAACGTCGGTCCAACTTTGGAATATTCTTAGTTTAAGCTCTGTTTCCTCTATTTTTGTAGAGTTGAGCTACAGCAGGTTCAACCATTTTGAGCAGGCACCGGGTCCAGTCTAAAAATCTACGATTTCAATCTAAATCATTCAATTCCTATCCAAATTCGGCAAAAAATACTTTCTATAAGCAAAACATCAAATATGAAGGGAAATGTAGTTATTAAACTAAAAGTACCACAAAACATCATTAAATAACTAGTTATCATATTCCCCTACACTTAAGTTTTTGCTTTTCCTCAAGTAAACAAAAGTTACACACTAAGCAAATAGCTTATGCACAAGACAAAATAATTAATCAAACTCATGCTTAATCAAATTCATCCATAATAAAGTCATTATCTTCTTCCAACCTTAAACACAAACTCATCATTCATTCAATCATTTCAAAATTTTGCAACCTCCTTCATTAAACCAAATAATCCCAAGGCATCAAAGTTAAGTTAAATAAGCTCATATTTAGTACAAGAAAATTATTATATCCCTTAAGCAAAAACATAGACAAGACAAATAATATAAGTCAAGGTATTTAACAAACTCAAGTATCATGAACTCAAATTTGCATAACCTCAAGTAGTAAAATAAGGAAATACTCCACTATTTTTCTTCCAATGACTTAGGGAATTGATAGCCTCAAGTGAATGGATTTCTATTCATACACCGTATTGGCCCCCTTATAGTCATCTTCATTTTTTAAAAATATTTTTCAACATTTTCTTTCTGTTTTTCTTCTTTTTTGCTCTTTTTGCCTTCCTGGATTTGGGACAGCCTCAAGAGAGTACACCGAGTAATACTTATTACTTTTTTCTATATTAACCTCCTTTTCAGCTAAAGGTCTTCAAAATTTTCAAATACAAGCATTTTTCAACTCAAAATTTCCAGCTTACATAACAATAATTTTTCTCTCATTGTTTTTCTTATTTCCTCACATTCCTTATTCGTAACTCAAAGTCGAACAAATTATAAATCTATGAAACAAGAATTAATCGACAACTTTTCCCATATTTCACCATATTATCCACATTCAAACTAAAAAAATAAAACAAACTCAAATACCAAATATAACCAATGTTAACTTAAATTCTCAATACTTCATAACATTCAACTTAAGACATAGGTTTACTTTTTAACAACAATCCAACCATATGACAAATCCATATCCAAAGTTAACGAGAAAATCATTACTCCATCATAGACAAATTAGGAAAAATTTATCACAAAAATCATCTTCAACAAAAATTTTATGTCCAAAGTCAACTCAGCATGTAAGAAGAATGAAGAAAGTTTTCAAACAAGAAATATTCTCCCATACTTAAGTTGGACATTGTCTCCAATGGCCTAGAATATAACAAGAAAAATTATCTAAGGGACTAAAAAGAAAGGGAAAAATAGATTAGACAAAGAAATACTTTCCATAACCTTGTATTGTTGAGGACAATGTTGAATTCATCCCAAAAGAGCATTGTTTCCTTGATAATGTGTAAAACCCCACCTGAACCTGCCCTAGAATTAGAGAGATGGGATGCATATCATATCATATTGCATAAAAATATATTTATTGGATGAATTCGTGTGCCATAGAATTGTGATATATAGGTTATATGGTTTATTTATACTTGTTAAGTAGTGTGGGTAATTTGGAAATTTTACTTGAGGACGAATTAGGAAGAGACTTAAGATTTAGAAAGGAAGGGGATTATGTTGGGAAAATAAGAATAAGAATTAATGTGGTTAAGTGGTTAGAGCTTTGTGGTTAATCTTTAAGGTCTTGAATTCAAATCTCATCACCTAAGTATTATTTTTAATTATCCTAACTAATATTTGAATTTTCTTCTTATATTCCATAAGGCTAGGAATGTTGTCTTGGGAAAAACAAAATAGAATGTTGTTCTAAAAGAATCTAGAAGAATTCTAACCTCCATCATTTTAGCAATCCATGTCCTAATCTATTTAAATTTAAAATACTCCTATTTCTTTAATTCTCCCAATTACTTTATGAAGTATCTTGAATAATCTTAGGCTTGAATTTTCGAAAGAAAATTCTAGCTTTTGAGATAGGAGATGACAGAAATATAGGAGGAGAAATAACTAGTTAGTTTTCAATTAAATTACCATAGTTTCTCTTTCAAAGAACTATGCTTTGCTTGTTCTTGTTCTGGTATAAATCTGGATTTTTTTTTTCCAGTTTCCTCTTGGCTAGAACTTCGCCAGTGAGTTCTGTGGGCTTTGTTTGCGGTGTTTATTACTGTTCTCAAACCCGGATAAAGGAGAAGAGTTGCGGCAAGACTTGGGACGGCTAGCGTAAATATAGTTGCATTTATGACATAAACCAATCGATTGACTTCGTAGGGGCATTCCCTAATCAGCGATGTGCTGCACTTCCTAGACCCGAGTGTAGTGATAAATATACAAGGGTTGTTAGGTCATTTTCCGGAAGCAATGTGCTGTGTCGGTCCCCATATACGGTGTCAAATATGCAAGTGTGTAGAGTAAAAAAGATAGTCCATAGTGATAGGATCCATTTAGCTATATGGAATATAGGATCTTTGACCGGTAGATTGAAAGAATTAGTTGAGGTTATGCAGAAGAAGAAAGATTAGCGTTTTATATCTTCAAAAAATGAAATAGGTAGGTGAAAAGGCGAGAGTAGTAGCGCCTTGAGGTTATAAGCTTTGGTATTTATGTAGAGTTAGGAATAGAAATGGAGTTGGGATTATTATTGACCATAAGTTTATTGATGATGTGATTGAAGTACTGAGGAGGAATGATGGGATTTTGAGCATCAAGATCATGTTTAGCGGCGAGATTACTACTGTTATTAGTGCTATGCACCACAAGTGGGACTTGATGATTTGGTTAGGCAACAATTTTGGGATGATTTAGATGAGATTATACAAAGTGTACCATGTGCAGAGAAGCTTTTCATTGGTAAATGGACATATGGGTACTGATCAGAACGAGTTTGAAAGTGTTCATGGAGGTTACAGTTTCGGGGTTAGAAACGAAGTAGGAACTGATATTCTTGACTTTGCCTTAGCCTTTGATTTAACTATAGCAACCACTTGGTTTAAGAAGAGAGATTCTCACTTAGTTACTTTTAGAAGTGGGTTAAATGCTACTCAGATAGATTTCTTTATTATGAGACGTAGGTTTCGTAGTGGTTGTACAGATTGTAAAGTTATTCCAAACGAGAGTGTAATTACGCAACATAGGTTGTTGGTCCTCAATTTTAATTTTAGGAAAAAGGGTAAACAGCAGAATCATTGGGTTGACCCTAGGATCAAATGGTGGAAGCTACAAGGGGATGCAAGAACAGCCTTTGTCGATAAGGTAGTTCAAGCGGATGACTAGTCTTCTGATATGGATTTGGACCTAGATACTATATGAAGAAAGATGGCTCAATATATTAGGACAGTAGCTAAAGAAGTACTTGGTGAATCTAAAGGAAGAGTACCACTAAACAAGGACATATCGTGATGGAACAACGAAGTGAAAGAAGCCGTAAGAAGTAAAAGAGAGTGCTATAGAAACTTAGGGAAGTGCAAAAGTGATGAGAATTTTAAGAAATATAAGGTCGCGAGAAGAAAAGCTAAAGAAGCTGTTAGAAAAGTAAGATCCACAGTTTACAGGGATTTATATGAAAAGCTAGAAACTAAAGATGGAGAGAAGAGTATATATAGAATGGTGCATTTCAGAGAGAAGAAGACGAGAGATATAGGTGTGGTGAAATATGTGAAGGATGAAAATCACAGAGTTTTGGTTAAAATAAAGAAATCAAGGAGAGATGAATGTCATATTTTGATAAGTTATTTAACGAGAATTAAGTTCAAGTTTCGAGTGTGGGTAGCCTTGCGATTTTGAACGAAGAGGTTAACCGTGCATGTATTCGTCGTATTCAGAAACATGAAGTTCGAGAGGCTCTCAAAAGGATGAGACCAAAAAAGGCAATGGACCTAGATGGTATACCGATTGAGGTTTGAAAGTGTTTAGACGAGATATGTATTGCGTGGTTGACTAGTCTATTTAACAAAATGTATAGAGTTAATAAGATGCCTATAGAGTGGAGGAAGAGTACTCTGATTTCTTTATATAAGAATAAAATGGATCTCTAAGATTGTGCCAATTACTGTGGGATGAAACTCATGAGTCATATTATGAAGTTTTGGAAGAGAGTGATTGAACAAAGGTTAGGGGGCATTATATAGATTTCAGATAATCAATTTGGTTTTATGCCCGGGCGTTCCACTACAGAGGCAATTCATTTATTACGGCAGATGATTGAATATTATAGGGAAAGAAAGAAAGATTTACATATAGTTTTTATTGACTTGGAGAAAGCCTATGACAAGGTGCCTAGAGAAGTAGTTTGGTAGGTACTGGCCAAGAAAGGTATATCGCTAAAGTATATTACTCTCATTAAAAATATATATGAGAGAGCATGTACAAGTGTAAGGAATTACGTCGAAGTGACTACAAAGTTTTCTATTACTATTGGGGTGCATTAAGGATCAGCGCTTAGCCATTTCCTCTTTGCGGCTATTATGGACGAGTTGACTTGTACTATACAAGAGGTTGTGCAATGATGTATATTGTTTGCTAATGATATTGTATTGATTGATAAGACTAGAGTCAGTGTAAATACTAAATTAGAGTTGTGGCGACAGGCATTGGAATCCAAGGGCTTTAGAAATAGTAGGAGTAAAATAGAGTGTATAGAATGCAAGTTCAATAGTACCAGAAATATAGCTCAAGTGTAATTTTGGATCGTAGAAATATACCAGTAGGTGATTACTTCCGATATTTATGATCTATTATTCAAAAAGACAAAGAGCTCGATGGCGATCTTATATATCGAGTTACAGCAGATTGGTTGAAATGGAGGAGCACGACTGATATTCTATGTAATCGTAATATACCATTGAGCCAAAAGGGAATGTTTTATAGAATAGCCATAAGACCTGTCTTGCTATATGATACCGAATGTTGGGCAGTTAAAAGGTGTCATATTCACAAAATGAAAGTAGTTGAGATGCGTATGTTACGGTAAATGTATAGATATACTAGAAAAAATAGAGTAAAAAATGAGACCATTAGGAAAAAGGTGGGGGTGGCATCTATTGAGGAGATGATGAGAGAAAGCCACTTGCATTAGTTTGGACATGTACAGAGAAGATCAAGGGATGCGCTTGTTAGGAGGATTGAAGAAAAGAGATAGGATAGGTTAGACAGAGGTAGAGGCAGGCCTACAATGACATGGATAGAGGTGATTAGGAGAGATATGTCTTTGTTAGATTTGGATGAAAGTATGACGGTCGATAAAAGGAAGTGGAGAGAGAGAATTCATATGGATGACCACACGTAGCCTGGTATTGGTTCATGTAGCTGATCCTAAATTTCTTGGGGCTAAGGCTTAGTTTGTTGTTATTTTGTTATATTTCCTCTTGGCTGGATGTCTAAAAAAAATGCAGCACAATTGCCATTCTATTCTTGCTAACAAGCAACCAATTTCGTGTGAACAAGAGGCTGAAAATGCCTTGGAATTTCGCAGCTCATGTAGTCTCATCAAATAAAAAATTTTCCAGCAAACTACCAAGTGTTTAGTTATGAAAATTGAGCAATCAATCCATGCATAAGATCATCTAAAATTCTCCTCTTTCTTCTCTTAGATGGTGGCTAGAAAATCACCATTAATGGACCTTCAAATACTCCTAAGATTCAGCTGCAAATCCATTTCAAAATAATTCAAAATTTTTGCTAAAAAATCATTTCATATTCTAAGAATTCTTGTAGCTAAATTCCAAAATTTTTTCTAACTTTCATAGCAAAGACAAAAACCGATTTCTTTAACAATTCCCTTCATCACTTCGGCCACCTTGAAGTCATGGCTAAACATCTTGTCTTCTTCATCAACCTTGGCCATTGGAGCTCCATTAAAATACCTCAAATCTCTCCTAACTTCACTCCATTCAAAACTTTTCAAACTTGAAAATTAATTTCCAGCTTTTACTCCCTTGAAACTCTCACCTAGCTAGACTAATAAACTAGAATTTCTTCCTCTCTTGGCCGTTTTTTACCAGCCTAAACCTGGGATAAATCTCCATTTCACCAACCAGGACATAGCTAGACTTGCAACCCATCATTGAAGGACTAGAGACCTTCAAGAAGAAATCACCATTAACAAATCTTCTACCTCAAAAACTTCACTTTTGCCTTATTTTGAAATTCAGACTAGCTCAAATCTCTCTCTCTCTCTCCCTAGGATAACCGAAACTCCTCTTTCTAGCAAGGCCATTCGTCCATCACTTACCAAGCACACACTTATCTTCTTCTCTCAATTTTCTCTTGTGTTCTCAAGAACACACACTAAACTTCTTCAACCTTTAGACACTTCTACTCATTCCAAATCACTCCAAATGTTCTCAAATCAACTAGGATTCAGCCTATACTTATCCCTAGTATACTCCATAATACTAAAACAACCAAATTTGATCTCCCTTTCGGATCAAACATACATTTTTTGCTCAAGACAAAAAGAATATCAAAAAGGTAAATTCAATCATCTTAATCTTCTCCACTTCTTCATCTTCTTTTCTTCACCATCTTAATCACTCTCTCTCTCTCTCTTGGCCGATCCATTAGTGGCCATCCTTGAACAACTTCAATCGATAGAGGACTCTTCAAGCACTCAAGGGGTTTTATTGGACAAAACAACATTTTCAACTCCAACGATCATCAAACAAGTATTTCTACTATGACCTTCTTCTTAATTTTTCGAACTCAAGACCTCTAGATGATGAAATTAGTATGTTGATTTAATATTGTTGGGATGGAGATATGTATGTGGGTGAAGAGAATAATTTTAAGATATGGAGAACGAAATGGGTTGAGGATTATAAATTATTGATGGTTTATGATTAGAGATTTATGATCATTATATGCTCAATAGTACATTGTGATTTGAGGCTTATATCATCGGTATGGATTTTTTTATGAATGATAGAGATTTTACCACCATTGTTTTGCTTATGCTTCCATAATGTTATTTTTTTACACCAAATACCATGCTCATATTATTGTTAGTATAGTATCACCGTTATTGTGATAAATATTATTACAAGTCTATTTTTGCATAAATTAATATTTTATTTATTTAATATATGTGTGTATGAATGCACACACACACACACACACACTACTTTTCTAATTTTTTAGTACTAGTAAATTCACTATGGTCATTAAAAATTATTATTAGAGCTACTTTTATTATTACTATCGTCGTCATCGTCATTATTATTATTATTATTATTATTATTATTATTATTATTATTTTATTTAATCTATTAATTTTGGTCTACATTAATATTTTTGAAATTAATAATTACTTATAATATTATTATTTTATTAGACAAACCAATAGTCATATTTTTATTAAGAATTAATAAATATGAAAAATATAATAATAATAATAATAATAATAATAATAATAATATTATTATTATTATTATTATTAGGATTAATATTAATATCTTTTATATTAATATTATTATTGATTATTCTTACTAATACTTTTATCTATACTTATGTATTATTTATAATAAAAAATTATTATTATTATTTGTTAATAAATAATAATTTATTATGTATTATTTATGACACCTATTTATATTGATATACCAAATTATTCTTATTTTATAAATTAATAACAAATCCCAAAATACCTTATCAATTTATTTTAGAACTCCTAAGAAATTATTATCATAACTAGATGTTGTTGTAACTAGTTGAACTTAAGCATATTAGGTTGGCAGTTATTTATTTGAACAATTATTACTGGGTTATGAACCATTGGTGACTTATACCCTATGTTTACCCCAGGCGGGGCTAGATTACCTTGAACCCATCTTGGAATACTATTGTGTCAAGGGAAAGTAAGAGATCAGGCACTTTGAAACATTTGACAAGATATCACAAAACTCTTGAAGTTAAATTAATCAAGTGCATATTTTAGTCTAAGAAAATTATTTCACCCTTCAAGTAAAAATATAGATAACATGAATCACACAAGTCAAGGTATCTACCAACTCAAGCATTGTGAATCCCAAAAATTGCACAACTTAAGTCATGATATAAGGAAAGTAATCCAATTTTTTTCTCAATTTTTTTTTTCCAATAACTTAAGGAATTGATAGCCTCAAGTGCGTGAATTTCTCTTCACACACCGTATTAGCTCCTTTTTAGTTAACACTCATCATTTTTTTTTCAACATTTTTCCTTTCTTTTGCTTTCGAGAATTCATAGTCTCAAGAAAGTGAATTTTTCTTCTCTATTCGTATTGGCCCCATAATCAAGCAAACACAATATTTTCTCATCTTTAAAGAGGAAATAACAATCAACTCATTTTCTTAATTTTTCAACTCACAAAAATTTTTCACTCAAAGATCTTTTATCTCCTCATATTCTTTATAACAACTCAAAGCTAAGTAAAGTTTAAACTCATAATACAAGAGTTATCTAATAAATTGTCTCCACATTCATCATATTCTCCATATTCAAACTAGATGAATCAAATAATATTCAAACACCAATGCATAAATATGATTAATCCAAATTCTCAAGTTTTGCCAAATATCCTATCCAATAAACCAATTGATGTGTTCGGACTTGGGTGTAAAAATCATACAAAAACTAAGCACATTCCCAATCAAGTTTAAATTAAAACGTTCAACCCAAATAACACATATGAGTAAGCGTACTCATTATTAACCGAGTATAGGATTCAAATGAGTATCGATCCTCCAGGAACAAGTAGACATTAATTACACTTCTTTCATTGTTTAACCGACTCGATAAAGTGAAAAATAAATCAAAAGAAAGTAAAAATATATACATGTCAAGGATGTAGAATTATGTAACTTAAACCATTGTTTAGACAAACATGATCTTAAAGTACCCAATCTTTATCATGACTAATTATTCTCTCGGCATCATGAAGGATAATATAGATTCACTTCTTTGTCCAATCCATTAATCCCTATCTTCTAGGTAACTTAGTATCACATATTCTATCTTGACCAGTCTTACCCAAAAGATGCATTAACCATAGTCCTTGATTTAATTCCCATTCCTGGTAAATTATGCATGAAATTAACCAATGAATCCATATCCTGACAAACATTAATTAACCTTGAATTACTTTGTTCCTACTCTTAACCCCTTTGTCCAAGCAAGTTAAAAGCTAATAAATATGAAACTAAACAATTGAAACCACCATCAACCCCTTTGTCCAAGCAAGTTAATGGAAAGATCTAACCAATTAATCTCATAATAAGCACAAGTAATTAATACTAAGAATAACAATCAATTAATCAAAAGATCAAAGAACTCTAAAAATTATGAATATCTAAAACAATGTTAAATTACAATAAAACAATTAACATATCATTGTTCAAGAAAAAGAAAACAAAGTAAAAGAAAGCACTCATAGACAAGTCTCATTCTTCTTCCTTTGAAGACCTTCTTGTTCAACCCTCCTTGAAATGAAGAATTCTTCCTTTGATTGAGTAATTTTCTATGATAATAAATGAATTCTCCTCTTTTCCCTTGTGTTTTTTTTTATCTATTTTTAGGTTTAGAAAGTGCCTAAACTCGTAGGTACAAAGTTCTTGGCCGAGTAGAAGTTGGAAAATACTAAAACTCCATAGATTACCAAAAATCGCGTAGAAAAAATCGAGCACCGACTTAGCTTCAGGGCACAGCCGGCGCCGCCTTGACTCTCGGAGCCGGCATCGGTTGTATTCTGCTTCTCTACTCGTTCGTCGATTTTTCTTCGAATTTTACACAATGTGTCCAGAATGCAGCCGGCGCCGCCTTGATTCTGTTCTACTCTGTTTTAACAATTTTTTATCGGTTCGAAGTTCGTGTCAATAGTGCATGGCCGATGCCGATTCTAGGGCTCTAGCCGGTGCCGCCTCTCCTCTGTTTTGCGATGTTTTTATTTCGTTTTACCCTAAAAATCTAAAATAAAGAACAAAATACCTTTCCAAGGGTAAAATCTCAAATATGAAAGAATATGACTAGTTATTGAACAAAATGTATTACAAATGAACCTCAAATAACTAAGAAAAATATGACTAATTTAGCCCCTATCACCAATTTCATAAAAAACCACCAAATGAATGACAAAAATTCATATACAAGTAAGAAAAACATCATTGCTAAGAAATGAAAAACACAAAATATTTCACACAAAAAATGATAATATGGAAAAGATCTTCAATACCTATTTTCTCTCCCCCCCCCCCCCAAATATTTAAACTGGACATTGTCCTCAGGCTAAAGATATAACAATGAAAGCAAAACTAAGAAGACCAAAATAAATACAGAGAGAATGAATTGAAGAAAATACTTCTATTACATATTAGGTCCCACGTGTGTGAATCCACCACAAGGAGTAGTCATTAGAAAAATCCCAATGGTACCTAACTTCAAAAGAAACAAAAACAAGAAAATATAAATCTAGAAAAAGAAAAATAAGCAATAAAAGAAATGAAAGATAAAGAAAAAGAAGTATAAAGGACCAATGAACAATCATGACTCATAAAGGGTAATATCAAAATGCTTTAAAGTGCTAAGTTCTTTACCCAAATATAGTTTCAATCGACTTTCATTCACCTTAAAGATCTTCTTAGTTGGATGAGAAACCTCAATAACTCCAAATGGACAAACTCAATATATCTCATACGGTCCTGACCATTGGGACTTCAACTTACCAGGAAAAAGTTGAAGCCGAGAATTAAATACTAACACCTTATCTCTTTTTTGAAACTTATGAGGGGAACGACTATGCCTATCATGCCAACATTTCATCTTATCTTTGTAAATCCGTGAATTATGATAGGCATCATTATACCACTCCTCCAACTCATTCACTTGAAGTAATCATTGTTGTCCTGCAAGATGAAGTTCAAAATTGACAAGTTTAATTACCCAATGAGCCCTATGTTCAACTTCTGCCGATAGATGACACAATTTCTCATACACCAATCGATAGAGGGTTGTACTAATGGGAGTTTTAAAAGTAGTCTTATAAGCACAAAGAGTATCATTTAGCTTCAGACTCTAATCCTTTCTTGTATGATTAATCACTTTTTCCAAAATTCTTTTTAACTCTCTATTAACCACCTCAACTTGGCCACTAGTTTGAGGGTGATAAAAGGTAGCAAATTTATGAGTAACCCCTAAATGTTTGAGGACTTTATCCAATTAGGTATTACAAAAGTGGGTTCCCCTATCACTAATGAGCACCTTAAGCACTCCAAACCAGGTGAAAAGTTTTTTAAGAAATTTTACTACAACCCGTACATCATTAGTAAGCAAGGCTTGCATCTCAACCCACTTAGATACATACTCAATCATAATCAAGATGTATTTGTTACCTAAAGAATTCAAAAAAAGGCCCATGAAATTAATTCCCCAACAATCAAAAATTTCACAAGCTTGAAAAATTTGCAATGGCATCTCATTAAATGTAGAAATATTACTTGTATATTAACACCTATCACAATTTTGAACAAACCCGTAAGTGTCCTTGAAGAGTGTAGACCAATAAAATCCAGGCTCAAGCACCTTTCTTGTGGTGTTGTTAGCTTGGTAGTGGTCTCTCGTAGGTCCTTCATGGCAATGTTTCAAGATATTTGTACTTTCTACAGAATTTACACATCTTCGAATGATTTGATCCGCACAACACCAAAACAAGTAGGGATCTTCCCAAAGGAATGTTTTAGTAGGAGACGAATTTCTTCTTTTGTTGTGTAGTGAAATCTTTCAGAATAATTCCTACAACTAAGTAGTTAGCAAAATCTGCATACCAAAGTGTTTAAGAAATTTCACCATCAACAAGTAGAAGTTGTTCATTTGGAAAGGTGTCATTGATGTCTTCTTCAGCCAAAGGCTCTAGGTTGGGATTTTTCAACCTAGATAAGTGATCCGTAGCTAAATTCTCAACTCCCTTTTTGTCCTTAACTTCCAAATCAAATTCCTGTAATAACAAAACCCATCTTATAAAACTTGGTTTGGAATCATGGTTGGTTATTAGGAATTTAAAGGCTGAATGATTCGTATACACAATGAATTTGAACAAAATAAGATAAGAATGGAATTTATCGAAAACAAACACTATTGCAAGCAATTCTTTCTCCGTTGCGGTGTAATTATCTTCTGCCACCGTAAAAGTTTTGCTTACATGGTAAATTGGTTGAAAATGTTTATTCCTCCTTTGTCCAAGCACCCCGCCTACTACATAATCACTTGCATCACATATTAATTCAAAAGGAAGAGACCAATCCGGTGCAATTAAAATAGGAGAATTGATCAATTTCTTTTTAAGCACATTGAAAGCATTGAGACATTTCTCATCAAAATAAAAAACATCTTTTTCAAGTAAAGAGATAAGAGGTTTATAAATTTTTGAGAAATCCAAGATGAACCTCCAATAAAAACTAGCATAACCAAGAAAGCTTCGAATAGTTTTCACGGAAGAGGGAGGGGGAAGTTTCTCAATTGCCTCAATCTTTGCTCTATCAATCTTAATACCTTTCCTTGAAATCTTGTATCCCAATACTATGCTTTCTTGCACCATGAAGTGGCATTTTTTCCAATTAAGCATAAGGTTGGTCTCTTTACATCTTTGAAGCACCTTCTCTAAATTGGCCAAACATAAGTCAAAAGAATCACCAAAAATAGAAAAATCATCCATAAATACCTTTATGATGTCTCCCACAAGTCCTTCAAAAATAGCCATCATGTATCTTTGAAAAGTTCTAGGACCATTGCAAAAACTAAAAGGCATACGTCAATATGCAAAAGTACCATATTGATCCTCCGATGCTAGGGGAATTTGAAAGTAAATAGAAAACCCATCTAAAAAATAATAAAACTCATGTCCAGCTAACCTTTCTAACATTTGGTCAATGAAAGAGAGAGGAAAATGGTCCTTCCTAGTTATTGTTAGGGTTTGTGGATTCCTAAACACGAAAAATATCCACGAATCCCTTCCGAGGATCCAAGTAAACAATTAAGAAGATCGTAGGTTTGCAGAATTACCTCTATTTGCTGTAATCGAAACTATTCGATTCTGATTGCGCTGTTGTACGTTCAACCCGAACAATCACCAGACGTTGCAGTATGCGAACGTCCTCTATCGGATACATACCGCGAACTCACTCGTTACCCGGGGAGTGCTAGCGCCTAGGGTTTTTTGAGAGAGTTTTTTTTTCTGATGAATGGAGGCACAAATATTCTCAACAGAATTGGCACACTTAAGAAGATGGCTAGGGTTTTCTTAAAAACCCACTTCGAATCTCTTAGAGTCTAACCCTAACAATATCTTATTGTATTTTAATTTAAATTCAAATTAAATTAAAACTGATATGATAAGATTCTGCCATTATCTCGATAATTTAACTAATTAATTTACCGAGTCAGATTCTTATAATCTAGACATCATCCAGATACATGGAATGTGGACATATTTCCAAATTCATTGTATCTAGTAGATTTTCTAAGTTCGATTAACTTAGACATGTTTCCAGATTCATCGAATCTGGTTACCAGAAAAATAACCTAACAAGTTCGCTTATTGTGTTACCCTATAGGTTCATTTAACACTTACAGTGTGTCCAAATCATATTTAAATGGCCCACAAGTTATAAGCGGTTTCTAGCAAAACATTATAACTATCCAGGTTAAATGAAAATCAGTGATCTCTGTGAACCAAACCATAATTTTATATTTAGTCCTTTTGTCACATGATATCCAGATTAAGCATAAGGCACGGAGCATGTCATCCTCATTAAGCTTAATCAATTATTTCTTGATTTCATAGTAGACTGTTCAAACAAATGATATCAATATCTTAGATTGATATATTTAAGCACGACCATGCATTTTAACAGTCTACCTTATTAAGGGGCCCATTGATATCTCTTCCATAATTGAGAGGGACAAATTCCTTCACAATCAATCATATTCCTCTCCTTGATTTATTCTATATCCAACAGTAGTCTAATTTATTATCTGATTAAAGATAACTTTAGAAACGTCAAAAATATAGAATTTATCAAATAGGAAACTATGATGAATTTAGGTCAAAGGACTTTTAATATTATTATGGCTAGAAAGTACTTATGACATATTCCATAAAGTACTCTCATAGTGGGTCATGTCCAATACAATGTTCTCTAACATTTATTTATAGTTTGACTTGATATCACAAATATCCATGACCAGTAAAACATAGCCATCTAGTCACAAACATACTAATCTTAATTTATTATTATTCCAAAAATAATAACAGGGACAGATTTAGAATAACCATTGTATTCATTGTTGGGTTTTACTATCAAGTCACGTACTTGATGATCACAAAACAAAATGCACTATTCATGGAAAGGAAAATCTCATATTATTATATAAAACATAACGACAATAGTATAAATACAAATTGACTTTAAGGCATATCCCTAACAGTTATCTCATTTAATTTCCTATAATTAATGCAAACCCTCCAACTGGTTACCAATTTCATTGGGATCAATTCATTTTTTTTTTTCATTTGGGCTCACAGTTATTCCTCCTTTCTTTAGTGTCACTTGTGTTGGACTCATCCAAATACTGTCAGAAATAGGGTAAATGATGCCAAAATCTAAAAGTTTAATCATATCACCTTTTACTACATCACTCATATTTGGGTTCAACCTACGTTGAGGTTGCACTATGTTGGCTTATTCTTCCAATAAAATTTTGTAAGTACAAAAGAAAGGACTAATTTTCTTAATGTTTATAATTTTTCATGCAATACCTCCATTATATTTTCCTAATAGACTTACCAATTTGGTCTTTTGATCATAAGTAAGGTATTTTGCTATGATCACTGGCAATTTCTCCCCATTAGCAAAAAATGCATATTCCAAGTGTTCGGAGAGGTTTTTGAGGTCTAATTCCAGTGGTTCCTCAATGGATGACTTTATCATTCCTAAATTACTTTTTTCAATTTTCTGAAATCCCCCCAATTCTTGGCCCTTATTTGAATCTTCCAAATATGCAATGGATTGTTCTATCAAGTTCATGGAGCAATTTACAAATGATTTCAGTACAAAATCAAGGATAGGCTCATCAAAAATATCAATCCTTAAACAAGAATCATCATAAGAGACTGGATGTTGCATGCTTTTTATGGATTTTGATGATGACTTCTTCATCCCCCACCCTCGTGTCAATGTTCCCCAATAAACATCAATTAATGCTTTTGCAGTAGTTATGAAAGGTTAACCTAGGATTAAAAGAACCTTAGAATCTTCATCCATATTAAGAATAATAAAATCCACAGGAAATATGAATTTGTCCATTTTAACTAATACATCCTCAATTATTTCCTCAAGATATTTAATAGATCTATCTGCAAGTTGAATACTCATCTTAGTGGGCTTGGGCTCGCCTAGGCCTAGCTTTTTAAAAGTTTTGTATGACACAAAATTAATACTAGCCCCCAAGTCTGCTAATGCATTACAAAATGTAAGAGTAGCAATAAGACAAGGAATAGAAAAACTCACTGGATCATTCTCTTTTCGTGGCAAAGTCCATTGATCTTGTAAGATGGTAGAGCATTCCTAATTCAAAACCATAGTGGATAATTCTTCCAATCTCTTTTTGTTGACAAGCATGCTTTTGAGAAATTTTGCATATTTGGGCATATGTATCAAAGTTTCACTGAGTGGAATGTTTATGTGCAACTGTTTGAATATTTATAAAAGCTTGTCAAATTGTGTATCTTTTCTTGCTTTTTGTGTGTGAGTGGGGTAAGGTACCGGTTGCTGCAAATCTGGTTTTTTTAGCTTGTTTTTCAAAAGGGTCACTAAGAAGGGTTGGCTCCAACCCATCTTCTTTAGATAGTACCGATTCTGTGCTAGGATTGAATAGCTCCTTATCACTTCGTAATGTAATGGCAGCTAAATCGTGCTGTGTTTCTACCCCTAATGATGACTTATTACTAAATCCGTTAAAAATCACATTTGCCTTTCCATATTTCAAATCAAGTCCTCAAGTTTTGCTAATGTGTCATCTATCTCATGAAAATGTTTAGTTACACAGGTGGCAAATTTTCCTAATACCCTTTCTAAGGTAGTGGAGTCGGATGATCGAGATGTCATCCCTTGAGACATGTTAAGATACCATCTCGTATTCTAATTGGCCATAGTACCTACATAAATTAGCTTGTTAGTATTATATATGCATAGTACAATATCAAATCTAGTTAGTTAAGGTACATATTCACAAATTATATTAGAAAAACTATAATATATAGGGACATTAAAGTACAAGTATACAAGAAAACAAAATATAGCACTTATCTATACAAGAAACATATATACATATTTACATATTTATATATAGACATATAAATATGGTTAAATTAATAAAATCCAAGCTTTTATGATATTATTCTCCGGCAACAGTGCCAAAAACTTGATACGTAAATTTTGAATGTATAAAAATCATCAAATTTAAATATATCCCTTAGTCAAGTTTTAATTAAAACATTAATCCCAAAATATATATACGAGCAGGTATACTAATCGCAAGCATAGCATAAGGAATTAAAGAGTATCAATTTTTAAAGGAACAAGTATACACTAATCATTTTTCATTCATTGTTTAACTGACCCAATAAAGTGAGAAAATAATAAAAAGAAAAATAAAGAAATATATACAACTTAAGGATGTAGGAATATGCAATTTAGACAACTATCCTAGAAAACATGATAATGAATCAACTAGCAATTATCTCAAGTAATCACCATCTTTACATCATGAAGGAACATAAAGTAAAATTCAATCGTTTTTCAAGTCATAAATCTACTTAGATAGATTTCACTTGTTTCCTAATCCATGGAATCGCTATCTTTTGTTTATATTAGCAAATTTTCCAATCAAACCAACATAACTAAAACATGCATTAAACTCAATTCCTCATAAATATGAAATTAGCGAATGACCCTTTGTAATACCCCGTCCAAAACCACCTTTGACTTTGGGGAAAAAGTCATGTATTGCATAGCATTTTGCATTTCACGTGTTATCTTAGAAATTATTCTTGCATGGGTGCATGTGATTTTCAAAGTTGTTTTTGCATTTGATTTGTTTGGTGAGAAATAATTGTGTTGTTTAAGAGTTAGTTAAGTGAAGTTTAGTCGAGGAGATGGAAGGATGAGAATTAGGGTGGAAAGAATTTCTTAGAGAAATATTAGCATTGGAGTTGGTTTGGAATAGCAGGAAGATTGGTGATTTCCTTTGGTGATCCGAGTTCGAATATTACCTTTTTCGAATCTTAGTTTCTTTTCAAAAATTCTTTTCCTAGACTTCTACATGTCTTGGCCGAAAAAGACCTAGCCATCCTAGAGAAATTTTAGCGCCATTATTATAAGGAAATAAGTCTCTATAGTTATTTCCTAAATTCAAGGATTTTTTATGTGATCAAAGACCACCTTTATTTTCAAGCCTTTGTTCTCTTGGATTTTCGAAAAACCCTAGCTGAAAAATTAAAATTCCAGCTTGATTTCAACTTATTAGATTTGGTAATGGATAGTTGGAATTAAAGAGTTGTTCTCCTAGTTGGAAACCTTATTGATATTGAACTTAGAACCTTAGCTAAAAATCTAGAAAATGTTCCAGCTAGTGCCGCCACTTTTTGAGGGAATTTTAGCTCAACTCAAACTCTTCCAACATTAGGAAATCTTATCCAAAATCCTTTAGAAAATCAGATCTTAATCATACTTCAACTAGGGTTTTGTTTCCTTTTTCTAGCAAAATTTCGGCAGCCTTGTGCAAGCACAAGATGTCCAAAAATCCAGCACTTTTAAGTGCAATCCAACTCTTCAAACCTTAGCTCAAATCACCTAAAACATCTTCCATCAATTCAGATTATTTTTGCTGCACAAAATTAGATTTTATTCACCAAAAAACTCCAGAATTTCGGCCAGTTTCGGCCTAGAATTTTCAACAGCTTCCTATCAGAAATTTTGGCCAGATTGTACTCCTACTCAAACGAAATTTTTGCACACCAAAACCTACCAAAATCCTCAGCAAATTAAGCCAATTTTCAGCACCAAAAACCCTCACCCTTTTCTCTGTAAATCGCGGCAGAACAACAGCTACAAACGTCCAGAATTTCTTCCCCTTTGTTCAGCAAATTTTTGCACAACAAATCACTGCATGCGCACAGAATTTTAGTTCTCAAAACCTACTCAAACTCTTCCTTGTTTTGGCCAAAAATTCTGAACACATACAGCCCTTTACTTAAGCTATATTTTGGCCAACATAAGGGAGCAAATTGCAGAATATTTTCTTCTCATAAACCCTCCCAAATTCGGCAACAATAAGGTGCATAGCAAGCTGCAAATTTTCGCCCTTGCTATCCAAGAAACCTAAAGCCATTAGGAGTCTTTCTAAACACCACCATCTAACCCTAAACGAATCTTCTCTAACCCTAAAACTCAGTAGCCGACTACCCTCTCCATTCTACATGAAAAATTCCAACAAGAACCTCTCTACAATTTTCGAAAATCACAAGAACAACTCCTAGCAAGAAACCGATCACCCTCTAAAGTAAGTAAAAACCATCTCAACCTCTTGATTCCTTTCTTCCATTAATTCTTCTCCCTTTCTTCCCTTGAATCACGCCACCTAAAGGCTGATTTCATCCCTTTTACTTATTTTCGGTCAAAAGGAAGGGAAGAAGGCAGCTTTTCTCTTCTAATCAAACGAACTCGAGACGATCACCATAGGAGCATCGAGATCTTGCTAACCCGGTTGTTGCAAGGTAAGAGGATACTTACCCTTGATGTCAAAATTAAAGTTTAATATGGTTGATGAGGTCCAATAGTATGATGAATGGGTAGTTTGAGTCGAGTAATTAACTAAGCCTATTCAATGGATAGCTATGCCATGTTTTATTGTGGTAATGATGGAGATGAATTGTGATGGTCAAGTCAAGCCTTTTCGATATAATAATCATGTATTTAATGAATATATGGTCATAGTATATGAACCTTGGGGTTTAGATAATTTATTTGGAATTAGATAGTGGATTGTGAATTGTTATGGGAATAAATGAGTTTAGAGCATGTTCGAATCGATTGAGACCCTGATCATAATATTATATGGTTTTAGATCAGGAAGATATTTGAGGAAAGCAAGCTGTGATTTTATCTCATTTGTCTGAGGCATATCAAGTAAGTCCTTACATAAACTCTTTTATTAAATGTTGTGATGGCAAGTCTATGTTGTAAAGCTTTGTGAAGCTATTGTTAAACTATATTTACTTGGGTTGTAAACGTGGATATTTATTCTTTAAACGGTTTTGTCAAACTAACGATTTTATCAAGAAAACTATTCTTTCTCCTAAATTTTTTGAAAACTCTTTTAAAAAAAACCACGTTGTACAAAGCCAATGTATGAAAATTTTGAATCAGGAATTGACGGATATGTTCGTTGAGTACTCAATAGGGGTATGCTAACAATACTAGTCTTGGAGGGCTAGAGTAGGCCTTCTGGTAGGAGGCCACCTCTAGAAGATAAGCTCGGCTTGAAGAGGCGACAGTATTGGTTGGTCAGGCCGGTCCGAGCTAGCATTTGTACCTGGTAAGGTATTATTTATTTTCCCGACATGGACACCCGGATGGTTTTGTTGGGTGTAGAGAAGGAGGAGTATCTCACCCGGTGAGCTGTACACTCACCTTGATCAGAACGCCCAACGTGTGGCAATCTGGTCCCGGCAAGGTGCACAGAGTGTGGTGCCTTGTCCTCATGGAGCCCAACGTGTGGTGACATGACTGTTTATTCGAGTGGATGATTTATTTTGTATAAAGTGTGATTATGAGAAAAACCCACTCCATGTGAAAAGAAAGTATTTATGACTTGCCAAATATTTCTACAAATATTTTCCACTATGCATACACAAACTGTTTGAAACACCATGTGCACACACAGGACTTACTGAGATTTCATCTCACACTATTTTATATCATGTTTTCAAGAGATAGATTGTACTGAGCCAGCGGGGCATATGATAGTTGAAGCTTTTATTTTCTTTCCCCATTTTGTTCTAGGAACCAGTTGTTGTTTAAGCTTCTGAACGATAATTGTTTTATTTCGTATTGCTCCAATTTGAGCCGGATGTAATAAGAGTTTTTCTTTATTTATCTAAGTTAACTCTTTTGGGGTTGCCTTTACATTTTACACCTCGTTTTAAAGACCCCTTGTCTTACGGGACGGGGCGACATCCCTGCCCTTTTAGGGTACGTAGTAGTGGGGTGTTACACCATTTGCTCGATGTAAAATCAACTAATTTTTAATTACTTTAGTCCTTTAATCTTAATTTCATTTTCCAAGTCCGTTACGATTTGAAAAATACGAAATCAATGGAATAAACTCCTAACATTGTTTCCTAAGTTAATTAGAAGAACTTGCATCAATAATCAATGATAATAAGTAATCAAATATCAAAGATGATATATAATTGATTAAATAACTATATTAACAAAAAGCTATGAATTCCAAAATAATATCAAATTACAAATAAAACATTTAATATATCATTGTTTAAAAACAAGAAAACAAAGGTAAAAGAAAGCACTAATAAACAAGCATTCTTCTTCTCATTTGAAGACTCTCTTGAATAACCTTCCTTAAATGGTGAATCTCTCCTCTTTTGAGTGATTGGAATTTTTTATCTTGGATTCACTCCCTTTCTCTTATGTTTTCTCTTGGTTTTATAGGCTTCTTTGATGCCAAATTCGTTACTTGAGGAGTTTTGGACGAGTAAGAATTAGAAAATACCAAAATCTTTGAAAATTTTCTAAATTCGCACATAGAATTTTCATGCTCTAGAGCGGACCTGGTGCCGAGTCCCTTCGACCCACCGGGCGCCAGGTGTGTTCTGTTTTCCTCCTAAGTTTTGCTCTGTTTTCAGTGGCCGGACCATAATAGACTTGGTGCCTGGTCCCCTTGCCAAACCTGACGCCAAGTATGTGCTAGAAAATTTTCCTTTTTGCTCAAAATTAACTCAAATATGCACAAATTCATCAAAAATACGTTCTACAACCAAAATATCAAATAGGAAGGAATATACTTAGTTATTACAACAAAAGTATCTCAATTTAACCTTAAATAATTAGGAAAATAATAATGATTTTAGCCCCTATCACCGGTGCTGGTTCATCTCTGCCCTCTCCAGTTTCTGGTTTAGGTAAAAACTAGCCTAGGTCTCTTTCTCAGGTCGGCGCCTAGTCTCCTCTATTTTGTCCTTCAGTTCTTTTCCACTCCTCAATGTAATAGCTACTGATTCCTCCTGTGTATCTGCCCCTATAGGGATCAAAAATGATTTTCCTTGTAAGTTTATCACTAAATCAGTTAAATACTAAATCTGTCTTTCCGTATTTTGAATCATGGTTGCAAAAACCCGAAAAGTATCATTTATCTTTTGGAATCGTGAGGTGACTGTTCTTTCAAAACATTCTAGCACCTTCTCCAAAGTGGTACTTATCTGCGAGTCCTACCCATTATCGGTTTCGACTAAACTCTAGTTAGCCATGGTACCTACATATGATATTCTAGTTAGCTTCATGATGAAGTTTTGATAACAAGATCTAGAATGTATATTTTGTGCAAAGAAAAATAGAGAGTACAACTTATACATTTCAACAACAAATTATGGCACCTATTTAAACAAAGAACAAATATACATATTTACAGGTACACATATAAATATGGTTAAATCAATGAATTTCAAACTTTCATGATATTATTCTCTGGAAAAAGCACCAAAAACTTGATGCGTTAAATTTGGGTATATAAAAATCATGCAATTTTGTATTCATTCCCAATCAAGTTTAAATAAAACAATAATTCCAAATTATGCATATGAGCAAGTGTACTTATTATTAAGTATAATATAGGGTATTAACGAGTATCGATTCTCAAGAAATAAGTACACACTATTTAATTTTCATTTAATGTTTAACTCGACAATTAGATTGATAAAGAATAACAATAAAAATAAAAATAAAGACAAAATATATACACAACTCTTTAGAGAGAAAATATATGATTAAATAATTATTCTTGAAAACATGATATGAACTATTTAACGCTTATCACAATTAATCATTGTCTTAGTATCATAAAGGAATAAAGATAGAATCCACTTCTTTCCAAATCTATAGAATCACTATTTCCTGATTAAATTAGTAGATTTCCCAATTAAACTAATATAACCAAAGAAATGCATTAAGCTCATTCCTCATGAATATCCCTATACTCTAGCCAATGACCCTATACTCTAGGCAAAATTAACTAACCTTTGATTACTTAGGTTCAATTCTTAACCTTCTTTCCTAATCCAGTTAAGATAACAATTATATAGAATTAACTAAATTGAGCTCAATCTAACTTCGTTTTCTAAGTCCATTAGAAAGAAATCAACTTCATCAATTTATCAAATAAAAGCAAGTAATCAAATACCAAGAACAACAATTAATTGATCAAAGATTAAATAAATTACAATATCATGAATCCAAAAAAAAAAAAACATTCAATTCCGATTAAAACATTAATCTCATCATTGTTCAAAGAAAAAGAAAACAAAGGCCTTAAAAAGAACTCCTAGACACGCCATATTCTTCCTTCTTTGAGAACCTTTTTGTAACAATGCTCTTTTGAGTTATGAATTCTCCTTCAATAAATGATTTTTTCTTTTGTTCCTTGAATTCATACATTAATCTTCATTTGTTTTTAGTTAAATAGGCCTCTTGGTTGCTAAAATTCATCTTTCAAAAGCCCTGGGCCAAGTACAAGTTGGAAACAAGTTAACCTCTTCGATAATTTCCAATTTGACTTTAAAAATGACTCTAAACTGCCACAACAAAGTAAGGTCAGCTCCGAGTTACTTTGTCGAGACCGGCGCAGGTCTAGCTTTGGAATTCTCTAGGTTTGATCTTTGTTTTCTCTATTTTTTCAAGACCGAGCCACAACTGGTTCAACACTTTGAGCTGGCACTGATTCAAGTCTGGAAATCTATAATTTTACTCTAAATAATCCAATTCCTGTACAAATTTATCAAAAATACTTTTCACAAACAAAACATCAAATATGAAGGGAAATGACTAGTTGTTAAACTAAAAGTACCACAAAACATCTTCAAATAATTAGAAAAATATAGGCATAAATAAACCCTATCTAAAGGACCAGGGATCATTATAATAGGTAATGAAAATAACCAAAGCAGAAACAACTCAAAATCTTATTACAAAAGAAAACAATGTCTATAAGTCTCTCTAATTACATAAAACAAAACATCTCTTAAACAGGATCAAAATAGAAAATCACAGCAGCTAACTTCTAATAGCGTGCCACCCTGCTAAAGTTGGCAGATCATGAAATATGATATCAAAGGAGTGTGAGAAATATATCTCAGTAAGCCCTGTGCGTACTCATAATTAAACTAAAATAAATTTCACGAATGCACTTTGAAATCATTTAACAAAAATAGATTGTAAGTTAAATACTTTCTGTATTAAGGTGAGTAGTAATCACCACAACAAAACAAAATCACAAAGATATGTTATACAGAAAAAAAAAAACCACTCCAAAATAAACGGGCTATGAAACCTTGTGTCATAGCCTTGCCATAAAACTCTGCATCATGACAAATACTATGAAACCCTGCATCACAGTGTAATGGGTGTACGACCCATTGGGTAAGATACTCTTCCATCTCTTACCCTATCTTACTGAATATCTACCTCAGAATATTAGCCTATATGGATAGAGATGCTAGCTCAGACCGGCTTGACCTACTAGGACTTTCGCCTTTTTCAAAAAGGAGCTCATCTCCCAGTGGTGGCCTTCTATTGAAAGACTTGCCCTACCCTTTAAAAGTTAGCCATAGAGGCCTACTCTTTTTGAGTACTCAACGTTTTAGTACTCATCATTTCAGTACATCGATTAGAAGCCAATCTCAATGAAAACATTTCCAACAACTTTGGTCATGCAAGCATGATTTCCAAATGATTAGCTATAAAATTTGTTGGGAAGTACGCCCTCTTAGACTAGATTTTTTATGTAAAAAATTGAAAATTTTATTAAAAGAATTGATTTTCAGAAATCGTTTGTGAATTTACTTTTGTGCACGATGTCGTTTGGAAAAAAGCCATTATGTTTAAATAAGTGGTCCATGTGAATGGAGGTCTTTCACAGTAAGGTATGGATCATGGGTTACTTAACATATAAACGTTCATTCTTAACCGATTGATGAGAATAAGAATCTCATCATGTCTAGGTTATTATGTTGCGAATTCTAAATGGGGAATAGCTTACCTTTAGCCAGTGAGTAGTCCACTTATTTCATGACATAAGCGAATTTTGAATACGTAGAACAGGACCTGTAGTAGTGGTCTCTTAAAAGTACTATATGGTAGAAACCTAGACTACTACTGCTACAGCGTGGACTTGTACTCTACAACTTGAGTATGAGTTGTGGTCTGACAAATCTGCAAGCATATACTTTGATATGCTATAGTTGAGGTTCTATCGTAGGGCCAATATATTTGCATGTTGAGTATGTGTGACTAGTTAGTTAAGACAGACTTGTACAAAATAGTTTCTATACTATATCGCCCCTTGTGGTTGTCTGAATGATATAAATGTACAGGACCCTGGGAAACATGACTTGGATGTTTGCTTTAGGGTAGCTCCCTTGGAAAGCAGAAACACTCCAGGAAGTCATAGATCATTAGACTAGAAGCCTAAGGATGATAGATATCATTTAGAGAGGTCTTAGTACAATTCTTCCTCTCTGAATGTACGACGATGTATAGAGGGGTATTTTAGTCATTACACATGTAGGTCTGAGATTTTGCTAACGCAGCATTGTCCTTGGGGTCAATATTTCCTTATGGTGATATTAGGAAATATTTAAAATGCAAAATACAGCTATTTATATAGCAAAGGTATTTTGGTCATTTTAGTAGCCAAGGTGATGTGTCTTTTTGATCCTTGGAATAGCCCGTAAGTCCTAATTAATTTTGGGTTGAGGAATTGGTCTCAGTTAAAGAGGAATATATACTCAAAATGTTACTTATACAATAGTGGGGTTTTTTGTGAGAAAGAGAACTTGTTGTGGCCAAATTATAATTAGTTATAATTGGGGGGGTTCCAATTGCAATTAAAGAATTGTTTGGAATTCTCAGGTATAGTTTGTTGAGCCTTTTGGTTATACGAAAGGTGGTTTTATTGTTGTCAATTTCGTGGGACTTCAATGGTCACACAAGGAAAATAAAGATATGAAAACCAAAGGTCATATAATCTAAACTACAAGAAACCAAAGGTCACAAGAGATTGTATAATGATATGATCATGTTTTGTTCTCTTGACTAACTTCTCACTCACTCTCTTTCGTGTGTCTCTCCAAGAGAAGCACAAAGGGTCTTCTTCTTCATTATTCTCTAGTTTTTTTGAAGAACAAGAAGAAAGAGATAAACCCTAGCTACTATTATTGTCTAGCAGCTCACCTTTTGGTTCACCAAGGAAGGTTGAGAGGGTTATTCTCCTTAATTTTTTTTTTTTTTTTGTTTATTAGAAACAAGGAGAAGGTTGAGAATTTAGTATCACTCCTCTTGAGATCATTTCTCTTCACCCTCTTGTTTCACCAACAAGAGTTAGGCAATAGAATATTCTGAGAACCGAGAAGCTTTGGCATTCGTTGTTCATACATGCCATGACGGAGTAGGAGGCTTGCAGGGATTGTATCAGAGGCTTCTACCAGCACACCTACCCCGGTTGCACACGTTCCGATCCAGCCAACCCTTAGAACGAGGAAAAGAGGTAAGAAATTTTCAAACCTCGGAGGTGGAACAAAGGGCAGCCGACGCCGCCTCTGTTTTGTTCCTTGTTCTTGAGTTTTTCTAGTTTTTTTTGTTGTTCACTTCCACTGCGTGCTCCGTGTTTTCTTGTTTTTCACACCTTCAAAATCATTTTGTAGTTAAAGCGTGATTTTCCAATAAAATCCTTATTTGAAGAACTTTTAATGGAAATCGGTCATGCTTGCATTCCAGATAATCACATCATTAAGATAACAAATATTTTCCAAATGACTTGCAATTAGAGCTTTTATGTCAAATATTCAATGCAAGGACTTACTTGATTCCTTTGCCTCACAGATAAAAGATTCTTTCGATAACCCATTCAAATAAACCTAGTCTCGTCTAAAGAAAATATAAAGATCATGTCACAAACAGTTCAGACCATCTAATTTACTCACCTCAAATATAGCATGCTAACCATGAAATAATTCACGCTAACTATTCAATGTAGACTAAGACAATTTACTAAACAACAAGCCCCAAAATTAACAAATGGATTAATAACTATGTTAATAAACAAATGTATAAATATTTAATTAGTTAATTAAAATGAAGTTTGTTCATCAAAGAAAATAATTGAATAAATAAGTAAATAGATAAATAAAACAAAAAATTTTAATTGTAATTCTTTTTTTTAATAAATAAATGACTAAGTAAATTAATAAGTAAATAATAAATAATTGAAGTCCTAAGTAAATAAATGAAGATGGAATGAATAATTAAGGGACTAATTGAATAAATATTTAAACTTATAGATGGATTAATAGATAGTAATTTCTTAAACATTAAATAATAAATGTTGAATATTAATTAATAGCAAATAGACTACAAAATAATTAATAAACCATTAGTTTCAAAAGATAGATAGTTTTAAACCATTAGCTTTGATAAAACCTTAACTATTAGGAAGAGCAATAACAGTCATGTTTGTTATATAAGCACATACTAAATCATAACTTTTGTAACAACATCATAATTGGACAACTAGATTTAGTAAATAAATAATTAATTTCATAACTATCAGCTATTGTGACTACTAAGCTTTACATAACACTATTTATATTTTTTCCAAGTAACCCGAGAAGACCTCAGTATAATACTATTACTACAATAATCCAAAAGAAGCCATCTCAACAATTTGTTTCCCCCTATTGACCATATGCTTTATTTTCTAAAAGAAACCATAGATCATTAAATAATACCACATACTATGATCATGCTCCAGCAGTGTATTACAGCAATATTCGTATACCATGTTAGGGTAGGTCATTGTTATCAAATCCTTATACTAAGGTTATAAACCATGTAAGAGCGATGCAGAAGATCTAACAACTTAACCTAGTACATCAGCAAAGAATCAACGACCAAATCACATAACTAACCGATCACAGTTTAGCAAAACAACAGCGTTGATCTAGAAAATGATATTGGATGAGTTCACAGATTTACTTGTAGAGGGGAGTCCTCTAGTCTTGAAGGTTCGACGATCATAAGCTAAAAACAAGAAGCAAATTGTGAGCCGTAAAAGCCTAGTTATTTAGAGGAAAATGCAGTAAAGCTTGGATATACGGGTTTCTGGTTTGGAAAAAGTTGATGAAAATCAAGAGGATGACGAGCAGATGTCTACAAAGTATTCTATAGGTGCCCTAGGGTTTCTCTGTGCTTGGCTACGATTAGAAGAGTTGGGCAAGCTACTAAATTATTTTTGTTTTCGGAGTCCTGGAAGCTTTAGAAATCAAATTTTGGTTGAGGTAAGTCCTTATGGCATTCTGAGACAACTCCCTATGCGAAGGAGCCGAAAAGGAAGAAGTACAGTGGAAAGGAAAATCAGCAAAGCAATGTCTGGCTATGCACAAGGCATAGCCGGCCGCAACATGCACAGAGCCAACCGCGGCTTTAGAAGGATTTTTTTTTTTAGAATAAATGAATTTAAAACCTGTCTGTTGGTGATAGGGGCTAAATTAGTCATGTTATTCCTAGTTATTTGAGGTTCTTTTGTGATATATTTTGTTCAATAACTAGTCATATTCTTTCATATTTGAGATTTTACCCTTGAAAAGGTATTTTGTTCATTATTTCAGATTTTTAGGGTAGAACGAAACAAAAACGTCATAGAACAGAGGAGTGGCGGCGCAAGCTAGGGCTCTAGAACCGGCGCCGGCCATGCATTGGATTACACAAACTTCGAAGCGACGAAAAATTATCAAAACAGAGTAGAACAGAGGGGAACCGGCACCGGCTCCAAGAGTCAAGGCGGCGCCGGCTGCATTCTGGTCTTCATTGTGCAAAATACGGAGAAAAATCGGCGAACAAGTAAAGAAGTAGAACACAACCGGTGCCAGCTCCGAGAGCCAAGGCGGCGCTGGCTATGCCCTGAAGATAAGGCAGTGCTTGATTTTTTTCTACACAATTTTTGGTAATCTGTGGAGTTCTAGTATCTTCCAACTTCTACTCAGCCAAGAACTCTGTACCTACGAGTTTAGGCACTTCCTAAACCTATAAATAGATGAAAAACAGTAGGAAAAATGGGAGAATTCATTGATCATCATAGAAAATCACTCAATCAAAGGAGGAATTCTTTAATTCAATGAGGGTTGTACAAGAAGGTTTTCAAAGGAAGAAGAATGAGGCTTATCTATAAGTGCTTTCTTTTACTTTGTTTTCTTTTTCTTGAACAATGATATGTTAATTGTTTTATTGTAATTTGACATTATTTTAGAGATTTATAATATTTAGAGATATTTGATCTTTTGATTAATTAGTTGTTCTTCTTGGTATTTAATTACTTTGGTTGATTACAAGATTGGTTGACTATTACTTTCTATTGACTTACTTGAAAAGGGGGTTGATGGTGGTTTCAATTCATTAGTTTCATATTTGTTGTCTTTTAACTTGCTTGAAAAAATTGGCTAATTGCTAAGAAATAATAATTAAAGGTTAATTGATGTCTGCTAGAATATGGATTTATTGGTTAGTTTAATGTTTTAAGTTTGCCAGAATATGGAACTTTAATCAATGATTGTGTTTAATGCATCTTTTGGGTAAGACTGGTTGAGACAGAATATGTGATACTAAGTTACCTAGTAGATAGGGATTCATGAATTGAAAAAGAAGTGAGTCTATCTTAATCCTTCATGATGTCAATGGAATAATTAGTTATGATAATGGTTGAGTTCTTTAGGATCATGTTTGTCTACACAATGGTTTGAGTTACATACTTCTCCATCCTTAACATGTATATACTTTTTTTTTATTTGTTTTTTGCTTTATTGAATCAGTTAAATAATGAAAGAAAGGTGATTAATGTCTACTTGTTCCTAGAGGACGATACTCGTTTGAACCCTATGCTCAGTTAATGATGAGTACGCTTGCTCATATATGTGATTTGGGTTGAACGTTTTAATTTAAACTTGATTGGGAATGTGCTTAGTTTTTGTATGATTTTTACATCCAAGTCCGGAAACATCAAGTTTTTGGCGCCATTGCCGGGAAACAATAGCATGAAAGCTTGGATTTTGTTGATTTAACCATGTAAATATGTAAATAAGTAAATATGTAAATATGTACAATTGTTCTTTTCGCAAAAAGGTACTATCTTTTGTATCTTGTGTATCTTTTGTATACCTTTGTAATCTAACTTGCTAACTTTGACTATGTTTAATTTGACTAACAAGTTCTTGTAATTTTGTTTGAATTATGAATTTTATTATTTAACTTTCGTCTTGTCTTTGCTAGGTGTTAACCTTGGTACATGATCTAATGACTTGAAGGCGATATAGTAGATTTTGTTTTGTTTCATTTTTATTTCTTTCTTCATGAATTAAATTACATTATTCATCATTGATACATGTTCATCATTTTTATTTCATTTTTTACAATATATATATATATATATATATATATATATATATTAGTGTATTGATGATAGATTGACAAAATTACAATATATATTAGTGTTCATCATTTTTATTTCATTTTTCACAATATATATATATATATATATATATATATATATTAGTGTATTGATGATAGATTGACAAAATTACAAGCTAACATTGATGTTTTTAGTGAGACGTCATTAGAAGCATTAGTAAATTCTTTTGTTGCCAGTACAAATTCATTTGTTCAATGGCATGAAGAAGCTTCCCAATGATTGGGCGATCAAAGAAAACAATTAGTTAAGATTGTTGAGGAGACTCATGAGTTCATGCTAGCCCGTACAATTGACCATAAAAAAAAAGAAAAAAAAAAAGAGGCTATGAGGGACAATTGCATGATGTGGCAAGAGAGGTATTTGATTCTACTCTATGTGCTCAAAATTCTAATATTTCTTTGCACATTATTTCTTAGGCTCTTTTCACTTCTTGGAGAACAATGGTCCCAATGATGATGTATAGAGTTCAACATACCTCAAGAAGTTGGATTTATCATTCATTCTAAGAAACCCTTTGAGGATGTTGATGAATTCTACCCTTCACCCCAATCTCAGGGAGGTAACTTGGTATTTGTTGAAGCATTGAAAAGTAAGAATTTTCCAATCCCATCTTTAAGAACTCAAACACTAAGTTTAAAGGGGTATTTTAAATTGTAAAAATTCTTTTGAAGGGTTAATCGGTGATTTCAAGCTTGATGCATTCTTTAAAAATCTTGTGCACTTATATGTTGATAACAATATTTGTGTGTCTAAAGAAATGTTAGAGAAAGAGGTTTACGTGTTTTGCTTTAGTAAGAAAAAATTATTTTCATCAACCTTCTATTTTTCAAAATCCTCCATTCTTTCTACATTCAGTATGCCTATTTGCTACTTTAAGCTTTAATTTCTTTTCAAAAGGTTTGATGAGGAAGTATGATGAGTGTAGAGAGTTTTTGTTTTATTTTTTATTTGTTTATTATTTTATTCTTTTTCTTTAGTTTGTTTTTCTTTTATTTAGTTATGTTTTTATTTTATTATTATTTGCCTTGTGCTTTTATTTATGTTTTATTTTATAGGCATAGAGTCCTCTTGGACAAGCCCTTCTCTGTACCTCACGTTTGGATATCTATTGGAGCATTATCGCATTTAGGCAGTATTACTTAAATTTTCTAACCCCTTATTATTTCGTCCCTTTGGAGATGCGTTCTTATGTTTATTTTTTGCCAATGGGGACATTGTTCAATTTAAGTATGGGGGAGTGGTTTGTGGATATATTTTGTCCAAATTTTCATCGATTTTAGCACATTGCACAATATATGGAAGTATTGTCTTTCTTATCTCTTCTCCTTTATATTTTTGGTCCCATGGCATTGTTTCTTTCTTATTATATTTATTTGGCCATTGAGGACAATGTCCAGTTTAACTGTGGGGGAGTGATCTGATTGACAAGTCTTCTATACATATTCTTTAGCCTTCTCGGGAGCAAATTTTGAGCGAAAATTTTTTATATCATTAATTTTTCTGATTTTCTGGAGATTTCAAGCTGTATTTTTAATGCATGTCTTTATGATGGATTATAGAGCATATCTTCTAGATCATTTATAGCTTATGCATGACTTTTTGCACGCACTTGGACAAAGTAGTTCTTGATCAAATGCTTTACATTGTTCTTAAACCCGTTACTAAACTTCATGGAGCATTCTAGAACTTACTTGAATATCTCTCGAGGTGAAATAAGAAAGACAGTCATGATTTAACTTAGGGATGACGGTAATATGCCTTCTTTGGATAATTTGAGCTTTTTAAGCCTACCTATTGTCATATTATCCCTAGTGCCTATTTTGAGCCTAAATGGTTGATTTCTTTCATTAAAACCCATCACAATATTTTGTGTCCATTGCTTTTTTATGAGAGTTTGAATGATTTTCCAAATCTTTATACTCTTGATGGATGAAAGTATATGTAAGAAAATATTGAGGAAGAATGTTGAGATAAAGATCATAACTTGTTACTTTCAGTCATGGATCAATAATGAGTTGAGCTGGAAAGAGGAAAGGGAAGGAAGAAAGAGAAGAAAAAGAATAGAAGGATTGAAAAAAAATAATAAAAAGCTGCTAGGAAGAATTGAAAGAAAGAAACTGCGAAAAAAAAAAACAATAGCAGCAGTGAAAGAAAAGACAATTGAAAAGAAAAGAAGAAAAGAAAGATCACAAAAGGGATGGTGATTGAGCTATAAAAAGTTAAGTTCATATTAAATATTTGACACCATTGCTAAAAATTTAAGTGATCTTGTGAAAGGAATAAAGAAGAATTGAGAAAGAAAAAGAAAGAAAGAAATGCAGGATTTGCTTGAGTGGAATTGTAATTGTTGAACAAGGTTATGGTTTGATTGATTCTTGGAATAGGAAAGCAAGAAGAGTTGAAATTTATTGATTCATTTTTTTTATCCTTTTCTTACGAACTCTCAATTTCTTTGATTTTTTATTCTCTTATATCCTTCGTTTGATAAGCTACGTTACAAGCCTTTAGCCTTATATTACAAACTTAAAAGTCCTACTTGATCTAAATAGAATCATGATATGTCTCGGATTAGTGGAGAGAGTGTATGAAGAGTAAGCCTATGGAATGCATATTCTTTTTGAACTAAATTCTTTCCAATGGTTTGAGAATATTGTGAAGTATTGAGATGGTTCTACTAAGTCATTTATCACTTACACAAGTCTTGCATTAGTTGTGAAAGATGTAGTATCATGTGTTTTATATTCTTGAATAAAGAAAGCATTGAAGATATGGTTTTGAAATTGATTGAATGATTGATTTAACCTTATGTTTTCCTACTTGTTCTTGATACTTTGCTTGAGGACAAGCAAAGAGCTAAGTGTGGTGGAATATTATAGGGGCTAAATTATTCGTGTTTTTCCTAGTTATTTGATGTTCTTTTGTGATATATTTTGTTCAATAACTAGTCATATTTTTTTATATTTGAGATTTTACCCTTGGAAAGGTATTTTATTCATTATTTCAGATTTTTAGGGTAGAATGAAACAAAAACGTTGCAGAACAGAGGAGAGGCGGCGCTGGCTAGGGCTCTAGAATCGGCACTGGCCATGCACTGGATTACACGAACTTCGAAGCGATAAAAAATTGTCAAAACAGAGTGGAACAGAGGGGAACCGGCGTCGGCTCCAAGAGTCAAGGTGGCACCGGCTGCATTCTGGTCTTCATTGTACAAAATTCGGAGAAAAATTAACGAACAAATAGAGAAGCAGAACACAACCGGCACCAACTTCGAGAGCCAAGGTAGCGCAGGCTGTGCTCTGAAGATAAGGCAGTGCTTGATTTTTTCTACGCGATTTTTGGTAATCTGTGGAGTTTTAGTATCTTCTAACTTCTACTCGACCAAGAACTCTGTATCTACAAGTTTAGGCACTTCCTAAGCCTATAAATAGATGAAAAATACAAGAAAAAATTGGATAATTCATTTATCATCATAGAAAATCACTTAATGAAAGGAGGAATTCTTCAATTCAAGGAGGGTGGTACAAGAAGGTCTTCAAAGGAAGAAGAATGAGGCTTGTCTATGAGTGCTTTATTTTACTTTGTTTTCTTTTTCTTGAACAATGTATGTTAATTGTTTTATTGTAATTTGACATTATTTTAAAGATTCATAATATTTAGAGATATTTGATTTTTTGATTAATTAGTTGTTCTTCTTGGTATTTAATTACTTAGGTTGATTACGAGATTGGTTAATTTTTACTTTCTATTGACTTACTTGAAAATGGGGTTGATGGTGGTTTCAATTCATTAGTTTCATATTTGTTGTCTTTTAACTTGCTTAAAAAATGGGTTAATTGCTAAGAACTGATAATTAAAGGTTAATTGATGTCTGCCAGAATATGGATTCATTGGTTTGTTTAATATTTTAAGTTTGCCAGAATATAGAAATTTAATCAAAGATTGTGTTTAATGTATCTTTTGGGTAAGACTGGTTGAGACAGAATATGTGATACTAAGTTACCTAGTAAATTAGGATTCATGAATTGAAAAAGAAGTGTGTCTATCTTAATCCTTCATGATGCCAAGAGAATAATTAGTTATGATAATGGTTAAGTTCTTTAGGATCATGTTTGTCTACACAATGATTTGAGTTACATACTTCTCCATCCTTGACATGTATATACTTTTTTTTATTTGTTTTTTGCTTTATTGAATTAGTTAAACAATGAAAGAAAGGTGATTAATGTCTACTTGTTCCTAGAGGATCAACACTCGTTTGAACCCTATACACAGTTAATAATGAGTATGCTTGCTCATATATGTGATTTGGGTTAAACGTTTTAATTTAAACTTGATTGGGAATGTACTTAGTTTTTGTATGATTTTTACACCCAAGACCGGACACATCAGTTGGCAAAATAAAACCCAGTAAGCAATTTCACTAATTTCAAAGGATTTTATCCTTAAATAATTCAAATAATACTTATTTCTCTAACTAATACATTATCATAAAGATAATTCTCAAACATAATTTTTTTAAGCATTCAACTCCTATCTGTTAGAATATATATATATATATATATATTATATGTATATTAATTTGGAATTCAGCAAGGTTTATCTAAATAAATATTTTCTCTCTCTCTCTCTCTCTCTCTCTCTCTCTCTCTCTCTCTCTCTCTCTTGAGAAGATAAGAAAATGAATTTGGTAATATTTTGAAAGATGAGAATTAAACTCCAAATAGCAAGAGTATTATCTAGAAGGGATTTATGCCTTCAGGTAGGGTGGCACTAGGCTGCCTTTTAGTCAAGGAAGTACAGAGAAAACAAAAAAAAAAAAAAAAGAGTAATTTTGGAGTTAGAATTTGAACTCGGATCCCCAAAAGATAAACACAAGCTTTACCGCTAGACCACATCAACTGTATTATTTATATTCCTAATTAAATTACCTTCATTCTCCCATCCAAGAATCTCACATATTATTAAACACTCCAAACCTAACATAGCTCTAATCATTCAAACAAAAGGCATCACTAGATCATGAAACGAACTCAAACTCAAATAAACATAAGAACAAATACGCACATACATATGCACGCATCCATCAAATAATTATATAAATGTACTATAAGTTCATATGCACATGCAAAATGCCATACTAAGCCCATATTCCTCATGTACTAGGGGTAGGATTAGACAGGGTTTTACATATAGAGATAGATCAAAGAGATTACTCGGTCTTTCACAGTCTACATACATAGATAAAGTACTAAAGAAATTTAGCATGGATCAATTTAATAGGGGATTCTTACCCATAACCCATGGGATAAGCTATTTAGAATCTATGTGTTTTCAAACACAAGATGAAAGGGATTATATAAGTAAAATATCATGTACTTGTATTAAGAAGGACAAATGATGTATTCTTGGTATATGGAGAAAGTGACTTACAAGTCAAAGACTGATGCTAATTTCCAATCTGATAAGGATGACTACAAGTCATAATTAGACTATAGGTTTAATTTAGGTACTATCACTTGATTTGGAAAATTATTGATAGAAATGATGTAAAGATAGAAAGAGTTTCCACTAATCAGAACATAGCTGATCCACTTACTAAAGCTCTACCCCAAAAGAAACATGATAGTCATGTTCAGTCATTCAGTAGTAGATACATGAATGATGGAGTTTAGTGCAAATGGGAGATTATTAGAGTTATACCCTAGAACCAATCTATTTGTACAATGTATTTTGTATATTTATCTAATTAAAGCATTCTTTATCTTTCAATTTCTTTGTTTCATATATGTATGTATGTAAAACTAATAGATAAAATCCCTAACACAATGTACAATATTAAGAAAATTGTGATGGAGAACATGGTATAAGATTCTTATTACACTATATAGTACTTATGCTTAAACCATCCCTAGTCATAACACTGATGAGATGGGACATTATTAATGCACCAAGACTACCACGTGTTAAACTTTTTGATTGGATCAAGCAGTGGTTCTGATATCTATGGATATTATGATACTCAAAGTTAATACGTGAATACTTGTTACATGAACAAGTACCTTGGATGACCTATCTATGAACAAGTACATGGATAACTATTTAGTACCAGTGACAGAATCTCATTATAACAAATGTGCAAGTATCCTTAGACTTGAGATCTCCGAAGTACTTTGTTTGCTGAACATTGTACTTTGATTCTAATCTTTGGAGTCTTATCAAGAACCACCTATAAGGTAGATATTAGATACAATATAAAATAAACGAAAGTAGTTGAAAGGGTTAATAAAGGATTCATCACTCTTAATAGTAAGGGTGTATATCTCACGACCACTTGTAGAGAATCATTACTTAAGAGGTCATTGACCGATGCAACTATGTATTGGAAATAGTTCCAAATAATACACGTGTTAAGTAATAGATTTTTGAACAAATACAAATAAATTTGGGTTAGAATTAATTATATTCTAGAGGAAGTTAGTATTAATTTCATATTCTAAATCGAATGAGATATAATATGATGAAATGAGTTTATTACACTGATACTTTACTTTTGAAATGTCTATGTCAAGCCATTTGACTTGCTGGAATTTTAGGTGGTCAAAATGCATTGTTAGATGTTGCTCTTGATCTGTTAAATATATATTTATTAATTAATAAATTAATTCTAATTATTATGGATTACTAATTTTATAGCAAATAGAACTAGTTTATATTTTGCTACCAATTGACTGGAAGACCTAATAGGTCATACACAATAGAAGAATTGATATTCAAGATATTATATAATAATATTATGGTATTAATTTGAGAGAAGAAATAATTGTATAGGCCAGTTACAAAGTGATTATAATTTTTGGGTTAAATTGTAATTATTAAAACCTTAAGGGTTTTAATGACAATAAAGAAACCTAAGGCCATAAAGAAAAGGAACCATATGTTTGCAAAAGGGAAAACGTGTATATATATATTAACACATCTCAAGGTGATGTTGTATATACCTTTTCTTCTGCAAAAAGAAAAATTGAAACATTTTTTGGTTTTCTTCTGGAAACAATTACCCCCAACACTGCCACAATAAAACCTACTAGCATAGGGTCTTGGTGCTGACTTTGAGTACAATTCTTTATGTAGATTAATATTAAAGAATTTTCTATACTTGGAATTTAGTGGTTCGATTTGATCAACTTTCGAAGAGGATTCGCACGAAGAAAATTTTAAAAGCTATTTGATTAAGGTAATTAATTTTTTTTCTCTCCCTTAACCTATTTAATTACATACAAGTGATTCTATTAAGTGGATTTCATATTATTTTCTACTATTTTTAAATTAATTTGCATGATCGAAATCCAACACTTTATTTTAACATTTACCAGCCACTTATTCTTATTTATATTACGTTTGAATTTGATTACATCGACTTTTGTTATATCTTATATGAGTCCCCCCCCCCCCCCCCTTGCCCCCCCTTTTTTTGTATGGTTTTTATGATCTTGAAATGCTTTAAATTCCTTGTATCATTATTTTAATCTTTTTTTACTCATATTTTCATCTTTTTACAATGTTGCTAAATTTAAACTGCAGGTCTTAGAAGTTGAGTTGGACGCAGTTTTTGAACTAATTCAATCTATTTTATGTTAAAACAATTCTCAGGTATGAATCCTACCCTTTACACTTCTATTTCAATCTTGTTCATATTATCTGGTTTAAGAAGCTAACAATGTTATTTTTCTTTTGCAAGTATAATTTGATGGGTATTTGGATTTCATAGGAATTAGGAGTCGAGGTTTTAATTGCCTACTTTATGCTTCCAATGTTATTTTAACATGTTTACCTTTTTGATGATTTAGCTAACCATAAATGCATTATATTCTCAGTGATAATGACTCGCAAAAGGAAAATACGGGGTACCACTATGGCTAATGTCATTGCAAATTATGTCATTCATAAATAACCTCCTGTTAAACAAAATTTGCAGCCACTTCAACCCATAGCACCAAGATTCCAACCTTCACCTACTATGCTTCGCCACTCACAACCATCCCAACCACTAGATGAAAACACATAATTATTGCATCTGCAATTTCAACCTTTATTTTCAACTAGTAGACAAATACAACCCAGCCAAAGCCATTCACAATTTATATCACAAGATCATCTAAATGCAGAGATTCCTTCTCATCCTAGAAACCACAATCTCAATCACAACCTCATGGACATCTTTCTTTTCATGCTTTTCAAAATAGTTCTTACACGGCAAGTGCTGTTAAAAAAACCAAAAAGAGCTCCCTCACAAATGCCACCTGAATGGGGTACTGGAAAAAAGTTGGAAGTCCATTTTGAAGGGAGAGAAATTGTTGGCAGACATAGAAAAAAGGTGAAAAGTGCTATTAGAACTTTAGCAAGAAATGGTTAAGACTTCCACTTACATTCCCTACCTGGGAAGATGTGCCAACTGGCATAACTAATGAGTTTTGGATTCTAATGTTTTATTTTTTCCCTTCATGTTCTTTTATTTAAGAGATTTTTTTTTTTTCATTTTCTGTCTTGTCTAGTACAACTATTTTGCTCTTCATTTTTTTTATTTCTATTACTCTTGTTGAAGATTCATATGAAGTTGTTATGGAAGATGTTTCAAATTGATGGAAGGAATTTAAGTACTATATTAAGAGTAAACATTTTTAACCAAACAAGGAGAATAAGGAACTTCTTCGACATTTTTCAAATGATAGAGTTGAGGAAAGTCAATGCCAGATTCTGGTTAAATATTGGAAAGATGAACGTATATATAGGTTGTAACTTGTGAAGTATTTCCATCTCTTTTTTATTCAGTTTTTAAAAGTCTAACAATCTGATTTTGGTTTTTTTATAAATTTTAGTACAAAACAGAGCAAATTAGCGTTTTGGGCACATGATGAGGAGAACAAGTCACTTTGAAGTCATCCAAGAGGTAAAATTTATAATAGTATGTTTTGAGAACTTTAACAAGAAAGTTAAATATATGTTTCTCAAATTATCTCAGATTTTAAAAGAATGACTTGAACCATCAAGACTCGATGTGTGGATAAGGATTCGTATTCCTAAAGATGGGATGTCCCTTGATTATGACATAAGAGAACTATTTGTAAGTAGAGAGAAATATTATTCTCTGGAGATATTCTTTCTCTAATTATTGCTTAATCAAATTTCTTAAATACTAATCTCAGCAAGTTTTTATTTGATTCTTTTTTCTTTTCTTATAGTATGCAATATCAGATTGCTTAGTCTAAGTTCCTAAGATTGAATGAACCAAGAAGTTGAAGGACCAAATTTTCAATGAATTTTTGGGAGAAGATATTCGTGGATAGAGACGTTGCGTGGACAAATCCTCATGGACTAAAACTCATAATCGAAGCCAACAAGTATCTAATACTATGTTTAACATTACAGATGTCCAGGATTAGCAAATTGTACAAAAAGTAAGAGAAAACCTACGAGAGGAGGCTCGAGCTAAAGCATGAACTGAGGTAAACAAAGCACTAAAGTCCTTCATGAGTAACGTCCTTACCCCAACACAAGTTGATCAATTGCCAAGAGTAAGGTGGAGTCTTGATCTGCACATATTTTAAAAATTAGTTGTAAAGTGATTATAATATTGTAAAGTTTTTTAAGATATATTTCTAATACAATTTGACAACTTGGAGTTGCATGCAGTGGACATGAAATGCAAAATTCTAATTCTACTATCGTTTATGATAGTCAAGCTGATATTGGATTTCTCTTCAACCTAGGAATGCTTGATACAGGTAATTATTGATTTTTGCAAAGTTGGTTTTACCTTGTAAAGCTTATTTGAGCCAATCTTGATGAGGGAAAAAAAATCTGCTGCATGCTTTTTTAACCATACTAATTGTTTTCTTCTTTTTCCATCTTTTTGGATAATTGGATGGATATTCTCTTTTCTCATATCCCTTGTGGAAAGTTGAGGAATATTGTCGTGGGTTGTGACTAGTAATTCATCTTTGATTCATATAGCTCTCAAGTATAATGGATTTGTGTTTCTGTGAAATTTTGTACGTATTAATTTACTTTTGCTGCTATAGATAACATTATGCATTTTCTCGCATTGTATTGCCTGCTCTATATGGAAAAGTAACTTTATTTCATCTCACAGCTTTTGAAAAACTAGTTGGTCACTTGATGGGCATATGGTTCATATATCAGTGTCTAGCAACTTAACTATATCACCAATGACATTATGCGCAAGGAAATTTGCATTATCATATTCTTTTGTTATTTCCATTTTGGTCTAGCACTCTTTTCTGCACTTATTTTTTCTTTTATTTTCTTTACACTGTTCCTTAAAAGGGAATTTTGGACTAACATTTCATTTTCAATTTGTATGCAGTAGAAGAAAGGCCATCATGAAAGCATGTCATTTTAAGCATTTAGCTAACCAACAAAACTGTTCCATCAGTTAACAAAATTGTATAGGAACCAAAATCAATGTATGACGACCTAAAAATGGCCAATATAAGTTACACATGTTGCAACATAAATGTACTTGTGTAAATACTAGTTGGCCCTTGCAAAGCCTACACAATTCAATATGTCATGGTCATTCCTTTTTCCTCATTTGTGATAAGGAGCTCCATCTTTCTCTATTTCACTTGAAATGATCATTAGCTATTTTCACCTATTCTACGGATGATATAATCCTAGTAATGAAAAGATATTCGAAAAAGAACTATTAAAGACTATTAAAATAAAATTTATTTGTGTGTTAATAAATATTATTAAAAATTTTACATTATTTGAATTAATTTGTATTATCGGTGTTATGTGATTTTGTTAATAAAAAAAGGCACGTTTTATTTATTTATTATTCTATATTACTTTGTATAATTATTATAATAGAAAAAAATTTTAAAAATCTAGACCGAATGTAAACTAAATTGACAGTTTAAGGTTCAGTTTGAAAAATGCTTAAAACCAGACTAAATCGAACTGAACACATAAGCACCTCTAGAAGCACGTGTACTAAACCTCACTCTTAAAATAAATGTTATGTGAACAATAAGAATCTTAGAGTTCAAAATTATTATAAATTTTTTTGGATTTTTTTAAATTAAAAGCAATTTCATGATTTTAATAATTCTTTAATTTCATATATTTTTTTATGTAAACAACTAAACAATAATTTTAAATTGAAACATTTTTCAACAATTATAAAAACTTTTAAATCAAGCATATTTTAATCATATTTTAAAGAATTTTAATTTCAAAATTAAGTTTTAAAATATGACTAAATTTCATTGATTTTGATTATGTCACAAGTTTCCAATGTTTTTAAATTTCATTAAATAGAATTAAAAAATCCTAATCCTAAAAATAAGTGATTTTGTAATCCTATAACTTTTTCCGCCACCATATTACCCAAAAAAATCAAACCCTATTTTTAGCACAACACAATGCCCTCATTCTTTCCTCCTCTCAACATAGTGCCATTTACAGTGCAAGGCTAATATGATCTTTCTTGTTCTCAATCTTCCTATCTATTAAATCTTTATCATCTCATGATATGATCTTGATGAAGCACATTTGAGATTTGAAGTTCAAAGTCAAGAGATCTAATTTAAAACTAGAACTCTAGGTAAACTACCTATCTAGAATCCAAAATTTAATAAACTAAGCAATTAAATCAACACCCAAACACCTCAAACCCAAGAAGGATCAAGAACAAATGGGATGGGAAGATTTAGGCAACCAATTAAACTTCTAAAAGAACCCTAGATTAGCAAGGAATGTACAACCTACTTTAGAAAGAATAATGATCTATCTTAAGAAGATTAGAGACTAGATTCTTAGGTTTGACTAAAGCCTAAGAGAAGTATTGATTGATTTGGGAATCACCCAAGAGGAACTCTCTCTAGAGAGAACAAATGATTTCTCAATTCAAATATCCAAAAGTTATCTTTATAAGCGTTATAATGGCATATTTATAGTTTCCTTGCCCTAAACTAATTTGCAAACTAATCTAACTATTAAATAGACTTAATACAAGTTTTGAGATCTTATTACATGCCTTAAAATAGGTTATAACGTAATAAAAGTCATGAAAATTAAATTACAAATGAAAAAGACTGAAAATAATAAAAATCGCAAAAAGTCAGAACCAGCCCGACTAGGGCCAGTGCCGGCTCTAGTACATGAAGCCAGAGCCGGAGCCGGCGCCGATTGGGTTTTGTTTGGGATAGAACCCAGCCAGATCTGGGCTGGTGCCTGGTCCTTCATTCTAGGCTGGCTCAGGTCAACTCTGGGCGGCCTCTCTTATTTTGTTATACCTTAATCCCTACTCATTTGACTTCCATTCCTTTTCTATGTGATCTTTCAAATGAAACATTAGTTATTTTGAACTCTTTTTTTTAGTTATTTGGCCTTCAACCTTTGTTTTAATGTTGGCTTGATCTCCACAAGGATTGTTGTTCATTTTGTGTCCCATTTACAGCTTTCTTCACTACCCATATCTTGACAAACTTTTTAGCTCTTGGCTTGTATGCTTAGATGGCTTGAAAATCCTCCCGAAACTTCTTGAATGTTGAATGTTTCCAAAGAAACTTGAAGTAAGTCTTGACTTTCTATCCCCCTTCTTTAGATGTGCCTTGTTGTGTGGACAGATTCCTATTATTTTTCCTTTCTTTGGGATGATTTGTCCTCGAATTAATATGGCTTGTTGCTTGTACAGATTTCCCTACATAAGAATTCAAATAAGAGTTTGTGTGTGAAAGTAAAACTTCAGGCTTTTGCTCTACAACTCCTGCCTTGTTTCCTCTCTTCTCAACCCAAATTTTCATTCTCACCTTACTTCTCTCTTTTTCCTCCCTCTCGTTGTTTTCACCTCCCCAAACCTAAGTTGGCACTCTTATTTTTATCTCCATGCTCCCTCGATTGTTCTCTCTCTCCCCTTGTTTTTGCTTGCATTTAGTTTTCTAAATTCTCTTTTTCTTCTTTTGATTTTCTCTCATTTTCTCTTTTCTCTTGCTCTTGCTCTTGTTTTTTCTTCTCTTACTTTTCCCTCTCTTTTTGTTCTCTTTTCTTTCTATCTTCCTCCCTCAAAATATTTTGATCTTTTACAATCTCACTTGGGGACATAGGGCAAAATGTGAATTTCCTTTCATCCTTGCACAAAGAGTAAGTGTTTTTCTTCCTATGGTGAACTACCTCCCTATTATATAGCCAAGGCCTTCCCAACAATATATGCCCAACATGCATGGGAAACACATCACACATTTTCTCATCTTTATATCCCCCAATGAAAATTGTAGCCTTGACTTGTTTGTTCACCTTTACTTCACCACAATTATTCAACCATTGAAGCTTATAAGGTTTAGGATGTTTCAAGGTCTTCATTCCCAAATTTGGTGTTTTTTTTTTTTTTTGTGAAGTTGAATTAGATGGCTCATTCTCACTAGTTTCTCTCATTTTCATTTGCTTTTGCACCACCTCTGGCCAACTCTTCTTTTTCTTTTCTTGTGGATGTGAGCTTTCTCCCACTTCATAAGTACTTGAAGCACCTTTGGGACATTCATCCATAGCATGCATTTGCTCATTCTCTACCTCAATCCTTGAATTCTTAGGCTCTTCAACAAATTTCATACTCTTTAGCTCAACTTCTTCTTACTTATTCTCCTCTATCACTTCTAATAGGTGTGATTCTTTATCTAGAAAGACAAAAATATTATAGAACTCTTTAGTCACCCCATTTGTTGGACTCAATTGATCCACTTCATCTCCTTCGTCATTATTAAACTCCTTATCAACCTCAGAAATATTTTTCTCAACTTCTTTATTCACTACTTCATTATTTTGATTGAGCATTCCTTAGCATTTGGCCTCATTTTCTAGCTTCACTTCCTTCTCAAAGTCATGAAATTCATTTTGCTCAACCCTCTCAACTTTTTCTTCAGTTCTTGCCCTTCTTAGCTCCTTAACATCTACAATATTTTTCCTGACTACTTTGGTCTCAAGACTAACTCTTTGCAACTCAAATTTATGAATCTCACTTTGATTCTTAGAAGACTTCCAATGACAATCAAATAATTTATGCCCATAGCCACTACAATGCTCACAAGGAATTGCACTACCATTTTACAAATTAAAACTTCTTCCTTGACCATTCAATCTTGGGCAATTACATATACTATAACTATATTCCCAACATGTAGAACAAACATAATCTTGTTTTCTCCTCATTCCTCCTTTTGTTAAATTTCGCATTGTATTTCTCTCATTATGCTTAGAACTTCTTGGACAATTATGGGACATGTGAGCAAAATTTTCACATATTTGGCACTCATCGGGGTCAAACTACCCCCTCATCAATTCTTTCATCTCTTCCCAAGAATCCACCGTTTGATACCCACTTCACCTTCTTTGTGCATTCATTTACTTCCACTATTCTAAAACATTTTTGGAAAAGCCTATTAGTGCCCATTTCACTTTGAAACTTTCACTAGGCGCAAATCATTTAAACAATTCTTCCATTCTTCTTTCCCATTCATAATACTCCCTCTAATCTCTCTTCCCATAGAATGGAGGCACCAACTTCTTATTATACTTCAACTCCCTATTCCCTACATCCTCCTTCCTGTTGCAATGTATGCCCTCTTAGACTAGGTTTCTAATGTAAATATCGAATATGTTAATAAAAGAATTTATTTACTTTATTTGTGCACAATTTTCATTTGGAAAAGACCCATTGTGTTTAAATAAGTGATCCATGTGAATGGAGGTCTTTCACAGTAAGGTATGGATCATGGGTTATTTAAACACATAAATATTTGTTCTTAACCGATTGATGAGAATGAGAATCTCATCATATTTAGGTTATTATGTTATGCATTTCAAATAGGAAATGGCTTATCTTTAACCAGTGAGTAGTCCACTCACTTTATGACTAAGCGTATTTCGAATAAGTAGAACAGGACCAGTAATAGTGGTTTCTAAAAGTACTATATGGTAGAAACCTAAACTACTACCGCTACAGCGTGGACTAGTACTCTATGACTTAAGTATAAGTTAGTGGTCTGGCAAAGCTGAAAGCATATACTTTGATATGCTATAGTTGAGGTTCTATCGTAGGGCCAATATACTTGCATGTTAGATATGTGTGACTAGTTAGTTAAGACAGACTTGTACAAGATAGTTTCTACACTATATCGCCCCTTGTGGTTATCTGAATGATCTAAATATCCAGAGCCCTAGGACACATGACTTGGATGTTTGCTTTAGGGTAGCTCCCTTGGAAAGCGAAAACATTCCAGGAAGTCGTGGATCATTGGATTAGAAGTCTAAGAATGGTAAATATCATTTAGAGAGGTGTTAGTACACTTCTTCCTCTCTAAATGTACGGTGATGTATAGAGGGATATTTTAGTCATTTTACTTGTAGGTCGAAGACTTTGCTAATGCAGCATTGTCCCTGGGGTCAAGATTTCCTTATGGTGATATTAGGAAATATTTAAAATGCGAAATACATCTATTTATATAGTAAGGGTATTTTGGTCATTTTAGTAGCAAAGGCGATGTGTCTTTTTGGTCTTCGGAATAGCCCGTAAGTCCTAATTAATTTTTGGGTTGAGAAATTGATCTCAGTTGAGATGGTATTATTTTATTCAGAAAGTCTAATTTATTATTGGACTAAAATAAAATAAATGGAAAGAAATTTATTATCTGGTTTAATTGGTTAATTAATTATTTAGAACCTAGGTCCAGTTTGAATAATTAGAAAATTAACCGAGACTTAAACGAGAGAAAAATAATTAATACTTAATTATTTATTGGGTTATTTATTTAATCCCAAGAAATAAATAATTAAAGTTTAATTATTTTTGATTCATTTGGGTTCATTAATTATTTATTGGGTTATTTAATTAATTCTAAAAAAATAATTAATGTTTATTATTTTAGACTATTTGGGTCCAAGAAAAATAATAAATATTATTGTGGCCCAATAGCCTGAACCATAGGATTTTTCTGGATACAGTTCAGAAGAGTTTAGGGTGAAGCTAAAATTTATTTTGTTAATAATATTCGGGTGTTTGAAATATTAAATCCCGAGAATATTATTTTTCTCAAAATAATTATATTTTGGTTTTATGACTCTTGGCTTTCTGTGTGGAAAAATAAGATAAAAGAAAAAGGAAAAAAAATCCAAAGGTCTCTGTCTCTCCCTCTCGTGTGACTGTCGGTTTTCTGGCTTGTGGTGTTTCATCACTGGCTTTTGTTTTCTATAACAAAAGAAGCCATACTTTGAAAACGTATGATCAGTGCTGTGAAAAAATTGAGAGATCTTTTTCTCACCCGAATGTGTGTTCACCAACGTTTGATTAGGCTGTGGCCATATTCTGAAAATTGAAAAGCCTAGCATTATTGATTGCACCGGAGGAGAAGAAAGAGTCGGACAGTTTTGACACAGGAAGCTTCACTGGACGGAGGAGAAGGAAGCTGTGTTTTTAGTTTCAAACCATTCTTCTTCAATCTTCAAGGTTTAAGGCTCTAAGAGGTATGTTTTTCATGCCTCCATGCTGCTGCCATACTCTATTTATATTATTTTTGTCTCCATTTCTGTCCACTGTAATGCATGCTCTGTTTACTGTCAATCCTTCACTTCCTTCTTTGCAATTTACTATTTGAATGTTTTTGTAATCCTTCCACATGAATCCCCTAATATTCTTTTTCATTTTCCCAACGGTCTCTTTCATAACTATCATACTCCCTTCTACTTATGCTTGGCCCTTTATTATGTTCTTCCAAATACCCCATACTTTTATAATCATCCTCCTCATATTTCTAATTTTCTTTTCCATCAAACCTACCATATCATTTTCCACTTATACTTGGCCCTTCATCATAGCTATCTCTATAAGACTCATCTCCACAATCAAGTAAATTCTTATGATCAGCTTCATTTCCCCAATAACCTTTCTCATAGTTATATTCATGTTCTTCATATCCCCCATAATTACTTCTATTGGAACAAGACTCCTCATCATAGTCATACCCTTCACTATCACTCCAACTAGCCATTGTGAATTTTCTTTCAAGAAAAGTACCTATAAAATTTAAGTAGGAAATACAAGAAAAATTCATCACTTCACTCCCTCACATGTTTACACTCAATTTTTAGTGGTCACTCTTCACTTGTGTTTACACTCTTCTTAGCTTTTGTTAGAATGAGCTCACTCTCTTGTCTTTTTCAAACTCTCAATTCCTCAAAGATTTCTTCCCAAAACAACCTCCCTAATTACTTAAGAATTAGTCCAACTAGACAAGTCAAGTTAACCCTCTAAAAACAATCAACTAGGGGTCTTAGGGGAATTAAATTTAAAACTTAATAATTACCAAGGAACAAGGTAAGTTCAAATAAGAATTTCAAAGAATTAAGGCTCAACGAACTCAAGATTTCAAGAGTGATTTATAAAGGTACTCACTAAGTAAAAACAACAAGGATTTAAAGATAGACAAGTTCAATTCACTTTCACATATCTCAAGAAGATTTAAAACCAACTATTCAATCCACTAATAATAAGAAATAAATCAATGAAGTCAATTAGAAGTGGAAGATGCAAGCTAAGATCTCGTACAATGAATTGTAAGGTCACTAAGGCATTTCATCAAACACTTGGTAGGAAACTACTCAAATGAAGGATTTTTAAATGTTAAGATGCTATCACAACCTAATTTTGATACACAATTAACTCACTCAAGGAAATAATAGCACAAGGAATTCAAGAATTCAAAGACAAGTGATATGACTATGTATGCACCAACAATCTTCCCAAACTATAGCATAGAACACAATGACCAACAATTTTGTATTAGTAACAAAAGGATAATTATCACTCAAAATAAGTTACTAAGCAAGAAATTATAGGAATTCATTATAGGAAGCATTTGGTAGTTATATTTGCACAATCACAAGTCATAGAAGCAACATATCAAGCACTTGGTATGCAAGCTCGTAACTCAAGCTACTCCAAAATTTTCTTCCTTATAACAGCTCCAAAAATTCAAAATTCACAATAAAAATCTATCTCCTATGGTTATACTAATATCAAAAAACAATTTCAAAGCAAGCACATAGCAAAAACTTGAGTTTTATAATCCCAAAATTAGCATGAACATGAGTTATGAAATTTTTTTTGTGTTCAGAATTTTGCAGCAAAAACACTCAAAAAACTTCAAAATTTCTGTAATTTTAAACCTCAAATAACTTTCTAATTATCAACCAAATATGCAGCCTCAATTTCACAACAAGCCCATGACACAATTTGAAGTTCTTGACATTCAAAATAGTAAGAAAAATTAGTTATGGAATTAAGAAATTGCAGCAATATTTTTTCATTTGTTTGATCTCAAAATCCACAAATATTTATGGCAAATGGTTTCTCAAACATCATACCAACATATAAGATCAATTTATCATCAAGTTCATGCCATAATTTTGGGTTTCAAATATTCAAAAATAGCACTCAATAAAGTGATGAAAATATGAAAAATTTTACAAATGATTGAAGAGATTGTACTTTTGCCCAAAGAAAGTTATGTTAATAAGAATCAATACAACTTTACTCTGATACCAAATTCTTTGATATGATCTTGATAAAGCACCAATTTGAGATTAAAAGCTCAAAGTCAAGAGACCTAATTCAAGACTAGAACCCTAGGTAAACTAGTTACCTAGAATCCAAAATCTAATGAACTAAGCCAACTAAATCAATACTAAAACACCCTAAACTCAAGAAGGATCAAGAACAAATGGGATGGAAAGATTTAGGCAACCAATTGAACTCCTAAAAGAATCCTAGATTAGCTAGAAATCTAAGATCCACTTTAGAAAGAACAATGATCTATCATAAAAAGATTAGAGACTAGATTATTAGGTTGGATTAAAGCCTAAGACAAGTCTTGATAAATTTGGGAATCACCCAAAAGGAACATCCTCAAGAACTCTCTCTAGAGAGAGCAGATAATTTCTCAATTCAAATATCCAAAAGTTGTCTTTTCAAGAGTTATAATGGCATATTTATAGTTGCCTTACTCTAAACTAATTAGCAAACTAATCCAAACTATTAAATGACCTTAATACATGTTTTAAGACCCTATTATATGTCTTAAAATAGGTTAAAACATAATAAAAGTCGTGAAAATTAAATTATAAATGAAAAAGGCTAAAAACAAGAAAAAATTGTAAAAAGTCAGAATCGGCCTGACTAGGGCCGGCGCCAACTCTAGTACATGGAGTTGGCACCGGCTCGGTTCTATGAACCAAGCTAGATCAGGGCCAAGGCTTAGTCCTTTATTTTGAGCCGGCGTCAGGTCAGCTCTGGGCGGCCTCTCTTATTTTGTTGCACTTTAATCCCTATTCATTTGACCTCTAGTCCTTTTCCATGTGTTCCCTTCATCTTCCAAATAAAATATTGGTAATTTTGAGCTCTTTTTGTTACTCCTTTGGCCTTCAAACCTTGTTTCAATGTTGGCTTGATTCTCCACAAGGATTATAGTTCCTTTTGTATCCCATTTATAGCTTCCTTCAATATATACATCTCTTGACAAACTTCTTAGCTCTTAGCTTGCATACTTAGATGGTTTGAAAATCTTCCCGAAACTTCTTGAATGTTGAATGTTCCCAAGAAGACTTGAAACAAGTCTTGACTTTTCATCCCCCTTCTTTAGATGTGCCTTGTTGCATGGACGGATTTCTATCATCTCAATAGTCATTAAAGATATTCTCTCTCTCTTGCTCTCAAGTTTTTTTTTTTCCCTTTTTGTTTGAATCTTTTCTTCTTCTTCTTCGAAATTGATTTTCAAGGAAAGATGGAAACTTTGGCATCAAAATCAATATTTGATACACGACCAAAAGCTAAAAGATATTATTTAAATTGCCTACTTTATGTTTCTATCAGATAGTGTAAGCACTCCATGGTTAAATTTCTACTTCTTACTTCAGTAATGATAATCCACGTCACATCTAAGCCGCTGAGCAGAAATGGCTTTGGTGCTTCATAGAGTGAATGGAAAAGAAAAAGGATCCTTTAATGTGCTTTCTAAAGTTGTTCAAGTTCTAGAATTGGCACAACATTCTCGTGGAAGAATTAAAGAAATAGGCCAATAACCATTTTCATTTTATTTCGCAAACTTGTCTTTCATGGTGGTATAACTGCTGCCTTCAATCAAATTCCATTTGTAATAAGTTATGAAAGGAATATGAATTTTTATGGTTAAATGTTTAGGTGGCATCTAATTTAAAATTTGTTGCATCTTCTATAATTGACATATTATCTTTATTCTGCATAGGTTTTCAGTTTTGGCTCAAGAGATGGTTTTAATATGAGAGAAATATGATTAAAATTTTATTCAGATTGAAAGAACTTAATGGGTTAAGTTTTTATTTCTCTGATAGCTTCATGGTTACTTATTTGATTCCCCGATAGTTTCCATCCAACCATGGTTACACACAGGGCAATAAAAGTACGTGTACCTTAGTGCAAGGTGTTACAGCTGTCTTATTTGGATATAGAATCAACTTTATATTTGTCATCTAATATACCATCTAAACTTGCACATTTTAGAATGCGTATCTGGGGAACAACTGAACTTTTCCATAATGCCAAATTTAATTAATTCCATGGTTATATGAGTATGATATTTTTGTTCTCTTGGCATATTAAATATATGTAATTTTAAACCAACTTACAATACATCATCTAACTATAAATCTAACTATATGATGTTGACTGTTTTCTTTAGGTGAAAGTTTAAGCAGCTGACATAGAAACGAAGAAGCTTTTTGGTGATCGGTATTTGATTACTTCTAGTAATACTGCTTCCAAAATTCAAATTGCCAGCATTAGTTGCAGCTAACAAAATGTAAGTTCAAAACTTCTACTAGCTTAATTATTTATTTTATTTTTGCTTATTTTTAATTCAAAATAGATTTGTTAATTTATTCTAACAATTCATTATTCATTTTAGGAAAGTTTTTACAAGAAAACGTTGAGAGATTGTGATGTCACTAGTCAAGGAATAAGTGTATCAAACACGAATGAATTAAATGCTTCATATTCTTATAGTGATGAGATTTAACCATCTACTGACAAAAAATTCACTAATACCCAACCACAAGAAGCTGAAATCAGTAATGAAGTTTATGACGATGTGAAAATTAGAGGTACAAAATATTATATTGTCTTTACAAATTAATGTTTTCTATCAAATTTATTTTGTCATTTTACAGATGAGCTAGGGATTGTAATGGAATATGAAGGGGCTAAATGTGCCAAAGATGTATGGACATTGCTCGATAATCATAGGATTTTAGTTCATTTTAATGAGTTAGGACAACCGGTTAAAAAGGCGGTTGAATTTTGGGTGAATGGTTGGGTAATGTTGCCAGGAAAAAGGAGTATTGTTCAATTTAATGGTAAGATTGGAGAAAAAATGCCTATGATTGATAAGAAGAATTTGATGAAATTGATTAAGGTATTAACTTTATTTAGTTTTATTTTTCTAATTTTTTTTATTAAATCCTTATTTGTTTTTATTTTATATTCTTAATATTTTTATAGCAATATTTCGATATCTCTGATCAAATTGAAGTACAAAAGTGGATTCTCCAATCAATTGCATGCAAGTGGAAGGATTTTAAATTTGATTTAAAGTATAAGTATTTCTCATCTCAGAAGACTCAAGAAGAAATAGAGAATTTAGTTCTAGCTGCTATTTTTCCAAACTAATGAAGATTCTTGTGCAATATTAGTTCCCAGAGAAAGCTCAAGTAACATGAAATATTATCTTCTATATTAATTTGAATTATATTTTTAATTAAAATTTTTCTAATTTTTCTATTACAATTCGATTTTTTTTTCTTTATCTATAATTTGGTAAGAATCTTTCAGAAAAGTGTAAAGCAGCACGAGGTTATCACAAAACAACTCACACTAGTGGATACAGAGTTTTGGAAGAGGGAGAGATGAATATGTGAGTTCAAATTTAAATTTAATATGTTTGGTATTTTTCTGTGCAATTCTTGCATACAGTTTAATGGCTTTTATGTGTTTTCTAATAGTTCTAATTTTTTTTATACATTTTATAATAGGAGATGAATCATAAATAAAAGCCATGGCAGATTGAGTTTTACAAAAGTAGTGACACAAGAAATGATGAAAAATTCATAAACAATCAATCTAAGGCTATTGTGGTAGGTTTCTTTTACATTAGTTAAACTAAAATTTTAGTTACACCTTGTTTCAAGGAAATTAAGGCTACTGCTATTTTTTATTTTTTTATAACACAGGAGAATGCAATTAATGTTGTTGTAAAACGTTCTACAATACATAAAGATTCTAATACCAATATAATAGAGTATAAAGCACTCAATGAAGTTTTGAGAGAACATCAATACAGTCGAGTTAGAGGATATGGATTAGGACTTACAAGATCATAGTTTTTGAACCAATCTCTAAGCCAAAAAATAGAAAACATCCTGAGGCCAAAGTTCTCCAAAAAAAAAAAAAAAACATGATATGAATGTAAGTTATAAGACGAAAATTGTAAACATGAAGGAAGAGTATGAAAGAAAGATTAAAGACATGCAAAATGATTATGAAAAGAAGATTGATGATCTCCAAAAAAGAATTAAACAACTTGCGCAATAATCTAACCAATTTGAGCATATTATTTTCAGAGTTGAGTTACTATTAATATGGTCATTCTATTTACTATTTCTATTTCAAAGTTTCATGGAACTTAAATTTATGGCATGCATAAATTTTTTAGATTGGTCATAATTTTACTACATTTACATTTACACAAGGTTGAGCCTATGTAAGTATTTTATTTAGTCAAACCATTTCAACTGCATTTATTTCATTAGATTTTGTAAAACTATTAATTTTATGTCAACAAAATAATTTCATTATTTTGAATATTTACCATTTAATATGTTTTGATTTTCAGGGACATTAAAACATGAAAAGTAATGATTTGCAAATATTCATCCACTTCAAATATGCGAAGAGATGTTTCTGGTTGAGAATTAGTTGAACATTTTGTAATCCAATATTAGTTTACTTATTTTTTATATGGATATTTGAATTATATATTTTTTGAATATTTAAATTATGTTTCATATTTTATGCTGTCTAAAATTTAAAAAATGTAATTGCGCAGATTTAAAAGTATTAATTTTTTTTATAAAAAAATGTCGATAGAAGAAAACAAAAAGGGTAAAAATTTATGGAGAAATTGTGTACCCAAAAATGCCACAATAGTAATCATATGTAAATTTTGGGACATTAAAAAAAATGGTGCTAAATTCTCGGACACTACAAAAAAATTAGTATTGTGAAAAAGAGACGCAATATACTTATACGTCGTTACTTTGGGACACTTTTCGGGATATTATGGATTATTTTGTCAATAAGAAAGGGATAGAATCATAATTACGTGTGATCATTTTAAAGACATTTATGTAAAGAAAATGTTGCCAAAATTGGGATACTACACAATCATAATGTACCAAAAAAATGGAACTCAAGCATAATCTTATGTCAGTAATTTGGAGACACTTATAAAAAATGTATCGTAGAAAAAAATTCTATCTAATAAATATTAGTAAATTAGGTGACATTAGCAAACATAAGCATAGTAAAATTAGGTACACTTATATAATAAGTGTCGTAAATTATGCGTCATAAAAAATTTAGAACGCATGGAAGTAGAGACACATTTGAAAGTGATGAAAATTAATTAAATATTTATTTTAAAATAAAAACAATTATAATATTAAATATTTGCAACGAGCAATAATTGTATTTACGACAAACAAAATCCGTTAAAAAAAAAAAAAAACCTATTTGCTATGGCCATGCAATGGAAAAAGAACCGTTGCATTTAGTTGGATAGATTTGAGGTTTCTTGCAACAAAAAAAAGTAAAAAGAGGCATTTTCCATAGAAAATAGATCATTGTGATGGTGCTTACGATTGCAAAGGCAATTGCAACCCCCTTCAATAGCAATGAGCATTTTTCCATTGCAATGCCATTACAATTGATTATTTATGACCAAATCAATCTTTTTTCTCATGAAATTCAGTGGTTGGGAAATTTATTTTTCTTGTAGTGTGTATACTATTACCTTTTATCAATGATATTTATCATCTATTGATATCTCATCTAATAATTAATAACTTCCAAAAATATAACCACATATCTAGGAGAGCTATCCTTATAGCATTACAATCTTAGTTATGATCCCAGGGCCCTAAATTTTGTATAGATTATTCCAAATTGTCATAAATAGGTAATTAGTCCTTTTACAAAGAAAGATATAGAAGCTCTATTACATTAGTCTATTTTTATTAATTAAAGATACATATCCAATATACAAGATTATTGATCTCATGGTAGAAATCTTACTCATCATATGTCAAAATGTATACCCTTAGCTTCACTAGATCATTAACTCATACTCAAATTATAGAATATTCATCTATGTTGTAGCAGTAATACACTAGTCTCTATCCTTATAGTACTTTGATAAAGTATATTATTGCAAGTCAATTTCTCCATATTCCAAATAGGCAAATACGTTTACACTTAAATGTGAGATAACTCCTCATTGATTAAAGATAAATCATTCTTTAACAGAAATCATAGTGTAATGATTTTCACTTCATGAAATGACTAATTTCATCAACAAATCAAGTACACTATTGCTTATATATTAAATAACTATATTCTATATATTATTGTGAAGTACGACCCAACATATAAATCATTTACTAACATACTTGAATCTTTATATATGAAAATATTAAATAAATTTATAAAAAGAAATCACTATAATTATAAATATGTTTACTGAATTATATAATCTTTTTCAAGTATATTTTCCACCACCAAGAACATTACTATTACAATTTGTACTCAGGGACATTTTTGGTTACTCTCGAGACCTCTTCCTTAGTGTTTTACAACCTAGACCAAGATCTCGATGGCGATAGAGCTTTGAAAAATGCTACAGACAAAATTATAGGCTTTTTCACACGTCTAACAAAAACCCGCTGTGTAAAATTGTTATAGTCATTAGCTTCAATAGAAATCCAAAATATTCCTGTACAAAAGTAATGCTGCCCAAACAGGCCATCTACAAGATGAATAAAGTCCTACAATGCCCTTTTCAGCTTCATCAAAGAAAATTTTAGCTCTTTCTATTTGTAATTTCATGAAATTTCTCCATTTGTCTGTCACTTTTCCTTTGAAGTCATCATCATCTGATAGGCCTGCTCTTGCAAGTTCATCTTGTGGAAGGTATATTATTCCCCTTCTTGTGGAATGTATAATTTTTTATCTTTGATTTATATAAATTGTACGATTGGCAATTTAATGAAACAAAAATACATAACACTTTTTAAAGATCATTTATGCTGCCTTGATCCATCTCTTTTTGTATGATCATAATTATACCCTTTTGATTTTGGTTGTCTAATTTCTTTTGGACGTTATCATTTGTAGGAAAATTTGAACATCAAAAGAAGAGAATAGCTAACAAAGTGTCTAATAGACTTATTGTGCTCCCTGCCTCCCCTTCATATAAATATATATATATATATATATATGTGTGTGTGTGTGTGTGTGTGTGTGTGTGTGTGTGTGTGTGTGTGTGTGTGTGTGTGTGTGTGTGAAACCTTCCTTTGGTACATATATTAAACAAACTTAAAAATAAAAATGTTGACACTACTTTGTTTATTAGGGCTTGAAATTGATACCAACAGGGACTTCACATATAATTTTGAATATTTAGGATTAAGTCCTTGAATGCACCTATATTCAAAGTATAGGGGTATATATGTAATAAAGCAAAAGAACTAATTATGAATTATGCTATTGAAAGGTTAGAAGAAATAATTTTATTAAAAAAAAAAAGGAATTACGTACCATTTATGGCCCAAATTGCTCTTCTGCGATCTGGTGGCATAGGTAATGCCCTTGAAAGAAAAGGCCAAAAATGGTTTCAGAAATGAAGAGATGTTGCAATGCGATTTGTTGTCTGGTATAAGAGGGAGGAAGCTGTTTTTGTACTTAGTGTTCACGGTAGTATAGGAAGGCTTGTTTAACACATTCAGCTAAAGGAGTAAATGTTCGTTCCGATTCATTGCCGGTAGTAAAGAGTCTTCAGAATAAACATAGCTTTATTTCTACAGGACAAAATGAATTGCGATTGATAAACATAGAGTTTGTTCATGCCTTCCGGCAAGGAAATATGGTTGTAGATGCGTGCTACTAGCATGGGCTCATCATTCTCCTATACTTCCTCTCTCTCTCTCTCTCTCTCTCTCTCTCTCTCTCTCTCTCTCTCTCTCTCTCTCTTGACATTAAGACTTTTTGTACTCTAGATTTTTAGCAAGTTCAAATATTCGAATTTTTTTTTAATTTATCAAGCGATTAAACTCTTACTATGTATCTGTTTTAATATATTAATAAACGGATAAGAATCTCTGTCTAACTCCACCAATCTTTGGTGATCTTAAAAAAAATGGATATTTACAAAGTGGAAATATACTTTATTAGATTCAATAATAATTAATTTACCAAAATATTGTAAAATTTAACCTAAAAAAAAAAATAGTAAGCTACATTAAACTTTATCATTGTTATTTTGTAAGTTTGAAATTTAATATTTCTTAAAAAAATTATCACTGTTTCTCAAATTAAATAATATCAGATAAAAATTACTACTGCTGCCCTTTTATTGTTTCTTTGATGCAATTTATTATATTAATTACACCATATTAAACTTATTATTTCAATCTTTATAACTTTACCACCACGGATCACATCACCTCAATGTGTTGCAAACAAACCTATTTATTTGCCTTAAACACCAACAAAAATGGTATAAATTTTAGGGTAAAATATGCTAACCACCTATGAACTTTCATAAATTTTTATTTCTATTCTCGAACTTTAAAAAATGTGATTTTAACCTTCAAACTTTTAAAACACCTAAAAAATAGACATTTCAACAATAAAAACTCAAGTACAAACCACCAGATTATAACTCTCATTTTCCTGTTTTTTATTTCTAAAATATTATTTTTCAACTTTAATCTTGCTCTTTTTTGTTCAAATTTCTTCATTTATCAACAACAACTTTAAAATCTAACTTCAAACCTTTTATGCAACTCAATAATCTTAAGATTATTTTTTCACATTTTTTCGAATCTAACCATACAACAAAATAACATATTTTATCTTTTAATATTCAAAACTAAGACGTAAAGATGAAGAAGAAAAAAAACCGATTCAGTTCTTGACGAGTAATTTTCTTGGCATCTCTACAGAAAGTAAGAATAAATTTGAAAGTAAAAATGAATTATAAAAAAAAAATCTAAAAAGAGAAGTGAGAGACGCGCAAGTCGCAGTAGTCTTTTCCTGTCATATATAGAAATTACTTTGTAAGATTTAGAAGGATGACACCACATTATAAGAGTTGAGTGAAAGAAAATACCTATAAAATAGGTCATGTGGAAGTTTTGTGATGAATTTCCATGAACACTTAATAGTTTTAATAGGATGGAAGAGCTATTTTTCAGATATTTTAAAAATTCGAGGGCTAAAATCACACATTTTAAAATTCGAAGGTGGAAATCAAAATTTGTGAAAATTCTAGGGTGGTACATATTTTGCCCTAAAATTTAACTAACGTATCTATCATTTCATTGGTTGTCTACAAACGTGTAAAAAAATAAATATTTATAAGCAAAATGGCATAAAAAGAAGTTCATTACCCCAATAAAATGACTTTGAAAACAGAGTAGAAATTTCACGACAGAGAGCATAGCCTTCATCATCTTAGCCCAGTGCATGTGCACCGGATGCATTGAGGTATTGTACCATATGTAACGAAAGTTGCATACCAAATGTTGTGTACAATTTTATCTGCTGGTAGTACAACCATCCAGTGCACCGAGTGCATATAAGAATTTGTCATCTTTCATCAAGATCCCATTTGGAGGCTGCACTACTCAAAAATTTTTCTCTTGTTTTAAACTTCAGATTTCGATCTCTTCTTTGCTCTGTCAGAAGGATTATTTGCTTTTGCAACCTTTCAAGAACTATCTTCTCTACCTCTCTTGATGGTTTAACGTCAAGATCACCAAAGTTTGTGCTCACCCTATCTGAGAAGCGAGGTCTAAAACGCAGTTTGGAACCTCATTTTTTGCCTTTCTTGGCGTTAAAGCTATGTTGCAGAGTGATCACACTCTCCCCTGGACAAGAAAGTATGCACTGCTTAAAAGATATTCCAATCAGCGGGAGCATTTTTTCTTCTCTGCAAGTACTGTATTGTGGTTGTTGGCCTTTGAAGAGGTAGGGGATGGTAGATACACTTTATAAATATCCATTTGATTGCTACTAACCTAAGCAAGAAAACTCTCAACTAGTCAACTAATCTGACAATTCTAACTACTCTCAACTTTAATGATCCAATAATTTCCATTCATAACATGGTAATTTAGTTAGTATCATATATGGTTGATTTTAAATTCGATTTCCATCCTTCTCTTTTTATATCCTTTTACTCAAAATCTAGGAAATAAAAAAAAACTAATTTGTGTAAATTTTTTCCAGTAATCAATTATAGAAGCTATGTATGTAATTTTTTCCTTGACATTAAGGCCAAATATTGTCTCAACAACAATTCAAGCATGGAAGAGCTATATATTCCTATGTAGTTTAGTTTGTCGATCTTCTATATTATTATTATTATTATGAAACTTTTCTATTATAGTTGTGTTAGTTTGACAGACAAAAATAAAAAGTTCAATGAATACAATAAATTATTAACGTAATTTAGCTATTAACAAACCTATGTCTACAGTACCAAACCAATCAAAAATATCTACTAAAACTTTAATAAAAGTTATAGGAATATAGTCATTTCAACCATTTAATGATTCCTAATGAATTTTAATAAAGTACCACTCCAATGTTCTTTAATCAAACTCTTGAAGATCACCTTTACTGGACCCAACTACCTTGATTGAACTCCCTTCAACATTTGTTGCTATGGCACAACAATACTTTGTTTCACTTCAAGAAACGTTTCCACCAAAAAGTATTTGAATTGATTTGAAAAAGAATGATTCAAATCTTCCAAGAAGATATTGTATTATTGCAGTAGTCAACTTGAATTTGAAGTACAATTTAACAATAGGAACCTGTAAACTGCAATGATAATATGTGCTTAATGAATGCTCAAAATATTTGCATGAATAGTATGTGTTTAATGAATGTTCAAAATATTTGCATGAATTCCTTACTCTGTTTCTCTCGACCAAGCTATAAGAATCTTACTTCAGTTTCGTACTTATTTCTGTCTTATTTTTAGAAGCACATTGGTCACTTTTATATAGAACAACAGAATGATTTATTCCTTGATTAATTAGGAATCTATTTAAAGATATTCTATAAAGTTTCTTAAATCTTTACGGTTCCAGCCTAACTTGAATTCTCTAAAATTCACTTGGTATCTTCATAAGATTCTCTTAAAGAATTTTTAGAATTTTGTTGCCTAATCCAATTCCAATAGATCACATACCAAACATTGTTAATGCAATTGTAAGAAGTTACTAAGAATGCCTTCAATTTTGCTAAGAAGTCTTATGACCCTAACTTGTCAAATTTGCAACCCAATCTTGACAAAGTCCAACCATGACAATTATCATAACAATTCCATTGTAGCTATGGACATGTGTGTGTTGGGAAATATGCCCTCTTAGACTAAGTTTCTAATGTAAAAATCGAATGTTTTAATAAAAGATTTTATTTTCAAAAATTATTTGTGAATTTACATTTTTATTTGTACACAATTACGTTTGGAAAAGACCCATTGTGTTTAAGTAAGTGGTCCATGTGAATGGAGGTCTTTCACAGTAAGGTATGGATCAGGGGTTACTTAACACATAAACTTTTGTTCTTAACCGATTGATGAGAATGAGAATCTCATCATGTTTAGGTTATTATGTTGTGAATTCTAAATGGGAAATAGCTTACCTTTAGCCAGTGAGTAGTCCACTCACTTCATGAAATAAGCGTATTTCGAATACATAGAACATGACATGTAGTAGTTATTTCTTAAAGTACTATATGGTAAAAACCTAGACTACTACCGCTACAGCGTGGACTAGTACTCTACGACTTAAGTATGAGTTGTGGTCTAACGAAACTGGAAGTATATCCTTTGATATTCTATAGTTGAGGTTCTATTGTAGGGCCAATATACTTGTATGTTGGGTATGTGTGACTAGTTAGTTAAGACAGACTTGTACAAGATAATTTCTATACTATATCGCCCCTTGTGATTGTCTGAATGATCTAAATATCCAGGGCCCTGGGAAACATGACTTGGATATTTGCTTTAGGGTAACTCCCTTGGAAAGGGGAAACAGTCTAGGAGATCATGGATTATTGGACTAGAGGCTTAAGGATGGTAGATGTCATTTAGAGAGGTGTTAGTACATTTCTTCCTCTCTAAATGTTCGGTGATGTATAGAGGGGTATTTTAGTCATTATACCTGTAGATCGGAGACTTTGTTAATGCAGCACTGTCCTTGGGGTTAATATTTCCTTATGGTGATATTAGGAAATATTTAAAATACAAAATATAGCTATTTATATGGCAATGGTATTTTGGTCATTTTAGTAGCCAAGGCGGTGTGTCTTTTAGGTTCCCAGTATAGACCGTGAGTCCTAATTAAATACGGGCTAATGAATTGATCTTAAATTAAATGGAATTTATTTTATTTAAGTAGCTTGATTTAATTGTTGGACTAGAATAAAATTAAGGTCCATAGAGAGAGAATTAATTAAATTAGTTTGGTAAATTAATTAATTTTTTAGGGTTTTGGCCTAGTTTGAATAATTAAAGATTAACCTGGGACTAAACTAATATAGGCTTGTTTATTGGACTGGTTTATTTGGGCTGAAAAATTAATTATTAATTGAGTCATTTATGTGATTCTAATTAGAATAATTAATTAAGCCCAAAATGTTAAACTAAGACTCCAATGACCCAGTCCAATTTAACCTGGGATTTTATTTAGATTAAATAGGAGGATTAGAAACATAGTGGTTAACTGAACATACATTCTCTAAGACGGCTTGTTCTCTGTGAAAAGCCAGATCTCTCTCTCTCTCTCTCTCTCTCTCTCTCTCTCTCTCTCAGAAAAAAAGGTTCCTTAGTCTGTAGTTGTTTACCAAACGGATTTAGGTGGGCCATATACTGGAAGATTGAGAGATTGGGGTTCACCTACATGCAAAGACGGAGTAGGAGGCTTGCAGGAATCGCACCAAAGGCTTCCACCAGCGTACCTACCCCAGTAGTACACATTCTGGCCAAGCCAACTCTTAGAATGAGGAAAAGAGGTAAAAAAATTTTAACCTCTGAGTCCCGCCAGAGCACAACCGGCGTCGGCTAGGGTTGCCGGAGCCGGCGCCAACTCTGATCGGGATTCCCCTGTTCTTTAATTTTTTCAATTTTTTATATTCGCTTCCGTTGTGTGCCTTGTATTTTCCGTTTTCTATGCCTTTAGTGTGCACTTTCTCGTGATGTGAAAAAATATGCACTTGCCCATTATGGAATGGTCCATCCCCATTTTTTCACTTCTTAACAAAAATACACTTTTTAAAGAGTTAGCACTTCACACCCACCACTAGCATTGGCATGTGGGCCAGCCCGTACGATTTCAGATCGTGTCGGTCCTGTCCCATGCATAGGCGGGCCGGTCAGTGCTGGACCTAGTGCCAGAAACCTTGGGCCTGGCAAGGCCCAAGCCCAGCTGGGCCCAGGCCTATCCTCTCTCCTTTATTTTTTTTTTTACTTAATTTGATTAAAAATTTTAATGTGCACTTATTTTGTATTTTTTTTATTATTACTTAAATAACACGAATGTTTAAAATCATAAAAAAGTTACCTTGAAGTGGTGGAGGGTTTGGCTTGAACCCTTACCATTTTTATTAATTAATAAAATAAAAATTACATAAAAATGGGACTTGATGCCTAAACCACTTAAAAATATTATAATAATCAAATTTTAAAAATAGAATAAATATCCTAAAAATAAAATTAAACAATTACATAATATTACTTATCCTACGTTCTCAATTATTCAAATACTAAACTAATTATTTGACTCATCTCATTCTTCATCTGAGTCATCATCAACAATCCATGAATTAGCCATCATATCTTCGATTGCGAACCAACTATTACAACACATTAACATCTCCAAAACATGAGAAGCCAATCGAGATCTTTTCATCAATTATTCGAGCGCTTTCGCTAAAGACACTTTCTGATGGCACTGTGGAGACAGGTGATGTCAAAAGATCACGTGCCATTTTAGATAAAATTCAGTATTAATTTACATGAGCCTTCCACTAACTACAAATGTTAAAATATTGATCCTCAATTTCTACTAGAGGCTGCATCTCGTAAATTACCATCTCATTGTAAGTGGTAGATGATCTTCTTTGACGCTTCATAATACCTCATGGATTATATATTGATGAAATCGAAGAGATAGATTTTTGTAGTGGTTGAAATTTACTGTTATATGATGATAATGATGGTGATGATGAACCTTACCTACTTAAAGTAGCAAAACTAGAATAAGAAGACTCAAACTCATACAAATTATACATGTCGGATAGATTTTTAGCCATTTTATCTTTTATATCTTTTATCATGCATTGCCTAAATGTTGGAGATTCATCAAAATCTAATGTTTCATAGAGATATTCAATAATACTATGAAATCTAATAGTTTTTACTTAAGGATCTAAACACAATACCATGCAATATAAAATAGGAATATATTCATAATATTTTTTATATTTTTCGAATATACTTCTTATAAAATAACCATATTAGGGATGCTCCATATACTAACCAAAAATATGTGCTACCTTAGTAAGTGTTGGAAGAATATGATGAATAGTGAGAAAATAAGATCCTAATAAAAGTTCAGTTGCTTCTTTAAAAGTAAATAAAAATATTGAAAGCATAATACAATTTTCAAAATGAGTTTCAGTAAGTTGATGTTGAAAATTGTTATTATTACAAAATTTAATAAGTTGATTTTGAAAAGGTATAATACTTTCAAACATATTCAAAGTTGAGTTCTATCTGATTTTACAATCTAATCTAAATTTTTTAAAAGATACACCTTATTCTCGCTATAAAGTCTTAAAATTTTGTTGCCTAATTGGAGAAGTTTTAATGAATAAAATAATATTTCTAATTATATTAACAATATCATCAATATATTTATATCATTCCTTAACACACAAGTTACGTATATGACAAATACACCTAATATGAAATAAAATACCATCTAACATAGGATTCATAGTATTTTCAAAATTGTTATGGTAGAATCATTATTTGAAGCGTTATCTAGAGAAATAAAAATAATTTTATTTAAAATCATATATTCTCGACATGTTTGAGTAATCATTCTAACAATATTAGTACCTACATCAGAATATTCAAATAATTTTTAAAAAATAGTTCTTTTTTGTACTAACCAATCATGATCTATTTAATGATATGTAATACACAAATAAGACTCATTAGTAATTGCAGTTCAACCATCACAATTAAGAGTAAATTTCCAATTACAAGAATCAAACATAATAATAAGATACTCTTTCATTTCTTTATATATCTTTATATCATTTTTTTAATGTTGTTCTAGGAATCTTTTTCCATGAAGGTTGGCAATTGTATTACATATATTGTTCATAATGTAAATTTTCTGCAAAATTAAAAGGTAATTTAGTTTGAACAACTATTTTAGCAAATTCACTTCTATTTTTTTATGATTATATTGAAAATTACCTACAATTTGACCTCCTATAGTATGGATTTGTTATTTTTTAAGTAGGTTTTCTAACCAATCATTACGTGACATTTTCATATATCTAACTAACGTTCCTATCCCTCATCCCTTCTTACGTGCATATACTGTCTTATAAATTTTACATATTACTCTATCATTATCATTGTCCTTTTAAAAAAGATTCCAAACCATAGATGTTTTTGCTTTAGCTATAACTTCTGAAATTTCACTATCATCTTTACCCACATTAAATTCATCGAGATTAATAGTTGGAGTTGGTTGTGATTGTGAAACACTAATACTAGGCCTACTAGGGCCTTCATTTTCATTACTTATTTTATTATTTATTAAATTGAATGTTGAATCTATATTAAAATCAAAATGTACAGATGATTGTGAAGAAGAAAATTGGGGATATTGATTTGTATCAATTATTTTTAAACAAAAATAATCAATTATAATTCAAATAAAAGTTAAAAAAATAAAGTATTAACAAATAATGAAATAAAAGACTTGAAATATAAATAACTTGTAAATTAACTTAAAAATTAAACAAATAAACAATGAATAAAGCTAAAAAATAAGAATGTAAGATTAAGAAACACTAACTAGTTGATAGCCAGGAATAATAACATTTTGTGGAGCTTTACTTCTTGTCTTCTTCAAGACTTGAATTATCTACTATTCCGCCACTCAATAATCTTCCAAAATATGAAGACTTTGCTTGAAAATTTAAAAAATATATTAAAAAATAAATTCTATTCTAATACTTTTTGTAGAGAAAATGAAGAGATTTGAGGATTGTGAAAGAAAGAGGAATGAAAATAAGAAAGTTGGAGAGTATTGAAGAGAGTTAGAGAGTGTTTAATGAGTTTTGGGGTGAATTTGGGGGTATTATATAGAATTTTGGGGGTTCAGGGAGAATATAATCATTGGGGGCTAAATTGCAAATAAAAAAGTTTATTTGACCGTTTGGGGGTCAATGTAAAAAAAAGGTATTTTGACCGTTGGGGGATCAAAATAATTATATAAAAAAAACTTGGAGAGCCGTTACATAAGGGCTCTCTAGATGGGCGAGCTGTCTACGGCCCTAGGCGGGCTGGCCTACATCTCGGGATCGAACGGAGGACCGACCAGCTACAATACGGCTGGTTCGACTCGTAGTCCCATGCGTGCCCACATGCCATTGCTACCCACTACTAGTAAAATGTTCTTTCTAAAACCCCTCACTTCACATCAATTTTTATTATTTTTTTTAATAGTAGAATGTTGGGTGATTTGAAACGAATGGAGAAGGCAATTACATATGAGAGGAACAAAAAGTCTAAGTTTGACCTCGAGACGGTGGACATGAATTCAATATTCACATTGAAGAGAGTAATTTCCACGAATGCCGATATGGCTAACTAAGATCTTCATCATTAGTAAATAACAAAAAAGTGTAGGTCAACATTTTTAATGGTAATTAAGTAGAATCTTCATATTCAAATACCCAATTCAAACACCACCAATGTGTGGTTTGCTAAAATGCTTTCTGCCTTCCACCTTAAGTATCTAGGTTCAAACTTTACTAAAGATATAAAGTTTGTTAATTATTTAGGTATACTATAGATTAGCGGCAGACTTACAGTGCTGGACTTCGATGGAGGGTGAAAGATTACCTATTCCTATGTGTTGGTAGGAGTTATAATGACTTAATTAGGGTTCATAGCGTCTGAGTTCCTATAATGGATAGCCATACTAGATTTAATCCTGCTCAACTCTTTTATTTACTTAACCAAAAAAAAAACAAACAAACAAACAAACAAACAAAAAACCAATTCAACAAGCCATACAATCTTTTTTTTTTTTTTTTTTGTTAAATAAGTTACGCATAGATATGGGTTACTTATGTGAGTAACGCCAAAGTAAAAATGGATCCCATCAGGCAATTGCATAATTTTCCTGGATGAAAGAGCTCATGATCAATTAGAAACATACCTATCCGTTTTAAAATAATGGTCACTTTTGAAATTTTTTTATATTTTAAAGTATTTATTATTTTTTAATTGTACATTTATTATTTATTACTTTGCAAAGTTATAATATTAATTGAATTTCATATTTTAAAATAACTCTATAATTTCTAATAAGAATAATTCAGTTTTTTCCTAAAAACTTCATAAATATTAGAATTTTCTTAATTTACATAATTTGTGTTACAGTAATAGTTATTTTGAAATGAAAAGAGTAAATAAAAGCATCATTCTAATAGAAGGAACCTAAAGTGTTCCAATTTGAGTTTTTTCCTAACATGTCTAATGAATTCAATTTAAGTTTTTTTCTAACATGCCTAATGGATCTGTCCCCAAAATTTTTTAAAATTAGTTTTAAAAAAAGTGAATTATATTGAAAAATTATATAAAATTTACCTTTTGCCCCCAAAAAATTTTTAAAAATTTGCATAATTATCCTCTACCTTTTGGACACCACCCCAAAATTTTAAAAACTAATTTTAAAAAAAATTGAATCATTTTGAAAAATTTTGTGCAAAATTTACTTTCTACCCTCTAAAAATATATTTTCCTAATTGGTAATATTATCAGGGACAAAACCTAGGGAGGGGGTTGTCTGCCTCCAATTTTTTTTAATATTATGAATTTGCTTTAAATTTTACTTTTCACCCCCTCCAAAAAATTTATAAAAAGTTATAATATTGTCCTCTAATATATATTTTCATATAGTTTGTTTCACCAATCTTTAGCTTCCGGTTCCATTCCTATCCTCTACATTTTTCTTTCCTATAACTTTGCCACCTGCACCCCTCAAATCTAATATTCTAGTTTCATCCCTAAATTTGAATAATTTTTACTCTCACATAGAATGGTTATGGGCTTCCAAAAACTATAACTGTGGAAGTTAAGAAGATAACAATAATTTCTCCTTTTTTTTTATAATTGTCATTTTCTAATGTTACACAATAAGAAAGTTATAAAATCTATAAAATTTCAATAAAATTACAAAAGCTTGGTTGCTTTTTTCTCTCTAGATCCTCTTCGTAACCCTAACACACCTTTCCTTTTTTAGCATCATGCCATGGTGGTGGAGCAGCCTGCTCCTCCACCACTGGCGGCCATCTCTTTTGATTTCTGTTGGGGAAGAAAATCCTTTTCCTCCTTCTTCACCATGCCAACCCCCATGCAGATTAAAACTCCTTGTCTTCACAAGGGTGAACCAGTCATACAATTTTCTAAGTCTAGGATTGCCTTGCTAGCAGCCCTTTTCAGCTTTGCTCTAGTTGGAGTATTCTTTCAAGGGAAGCCTTCCATAGAGGCAATCTGAAAAGAATTTTGCACAATTGGTCTCAAAGGAGATATGCAAATCGGATGGCTCAATAGCAAGTGTGTTCTTATTTGACCCTTTTTAGAGGAAGATTATCTTCGCTTTTGGCTTAAGGGTCTCTGGTATCTCCTAAGGTTTTCCATGAAATAATTGAAGTAGACTTCTAAGTTTCTTCAGATCCCTCAATGGTCCCTATTTGGGTTGGGTTCGAGTACTTCCTATACACTTTTTCAGTAAGTCGTCTGTTTTCTCCATTGCTTCCACCATTAGCAAATTGTTGAAACTTGATGAGACTATTGTCAATCTTTCTAGACCTAGTATGACCAAGGTATGTATTAAATTGGATCTGGCCAAACCACCTTCTAAGTGCATATGGATTGGAGTTCACGAAGATGATTTTTTTCAACCTATCCAATATGAGAATCTTCCTCTTTATTGTACTCATTGCAATTGCTTTAGCACTCATTGAGCCTAAAGGAGATGCCAAGCAGTGGATATTGGTTACGATAAGCCTTCTTTGGTCTTTAAGAAACCTATGGAACATTCGTTCATCAAGAACAAGGTTCCTCAAAACACTAAAGTGGTAGATGATGCTCCTCTAGTTCACATGTCCATGGTGGCTAATAATACCTAGTGTTGGCTTTGCAGCACCTTCCTTCCATGCAAGCCTATCTTTCCTCACCGATTATCACTCTATTTGCTCGGGAAGCATAGGCCCCCAGTCCAGTAGTGGCCGATATGTCTACCCAGGCTAAGTCCTCACTGCATACGCAATCCTCAGGAATTCTACATGCTGCTTAAATAGCAGATATCCTAGGATCAGTACCCACTCAGCTTCCCTCAGCCATTGTCTCCTTGACATAACAACTAGCGACGTCTTTAGTGGTGCTAACAATAGTTCTTGCCCTAGTTTCTTTTGTCTTAATTCAAACTTTCATGGAAATCAAACATAATTTGTAGCTACCAGAATTGAACATCAATGATATTCTTCAAAATGGCCCATTCTCTGAGAATGATCAGATAATCTCAAACAACAAAGAACTTGCACGATGAGAAATTTATTTAGACTTTGATTCTGAAACCTTGTGGGAAGATTTCTAAAACTAGATTTTGGTTCAAAGCAAGAAATGAGAGCAAAAATTGCAATAGTGCCCAGAGAAAAGAAAGGTCCGAGTTCAGCCTTTCCGTAGAGCTCGGGCTACTCATCACTTTTTCTCCCCTTTGGTTTAAAAAAATCTTCTAATCTAGAATGCAAGAGGTATAGCTTTTGCCCTTGTTTCTAGATAATTGAAGAAACTTATATGGAAAAATGGTCTTCCTTTTGTTTCAGTTCTTGAACCATTTGTTGATAGTAGTGTTATCAGTTTTTATGCTCATCGTTTTAATTTTCAGAAAATTTTCACCAATTCTTTTGGCAGGATTTGGATTTTCTAGCATGATTTTGTTGATGTAGTGGTTTTACAAGACTCGGATTAATTTGTTTATCCTACTGTACAAATACAAAATCGCCAAAGAGTTTTTTTGCTCTATCATTTATACTGCATGCTCTCAGTCCTGCTGTGTCCCTTCTTAGTCTGATCTCATGAATATTTCGACTATTCTGTCAGGCCCTTGGATGTTGGGTGGTGACTTCAGTGTTATTGTAGATTCTTCAAAATATATCGATTCAGCTTCTTTGAATATTCTGACCATGAATAGTTTTAATTCTTTCATTGATGCCTATCTACTTTACAATCCTCTTTTTAAGGGAAGCTATTTCACTTGGGTTTGCCATGGTGTCCACCCATGTTGTAAATGCTTAGATTGATTCGTGTGAACACATCCTGGGATACTTTGTTTCACTCTACTTCTATTACACACTTAGGGATAAGGTGTTCAGATCATGCTCCACTGTTAATTACTTTGAATTTGTTGGCTTCTCCTGCATCCCTAAAAGCTTTTAAATTTCACTGCATGTAGCTTTGGCATCCAGATTTTGCAAAAGTTGTTGAACAAGCTTGGAACTTCAACTGCCATGGTAACAAGATGCAAATCTTTCAAACCAAGCTCAAGAATATGAAAAAGGCCATTCTAACTTGGAACACTTGGGTGTTTGGTAACATCTTTAACAAAGTTAGCAAAGCAGAGGATAATCTAACCCAAGCTAAATAATTTATGATAATGATCCCTCTCCATTGAACAGGCACTATTGGTAGAGGGTAAAGGTTGAACTAGCCTTCCAACTGAAATGCAAAGAAGACTTTTAATGGGAAAAAAGTCGTATTAAATAGGCAAGTGAAGGGGATGCAAACGTAACCTTTTTTCACAACTATTGTAACATGAGAAAGCGCAAGCTCCTCATCACCTCTATTAAAAGCCACCAAAGGATTATTTTGACCAACCAGCAAGATATTAAGGATAAAGCTATTTCCTTTTTCAAAGATCTCTTTTTTGCACTAGATCCAGCTACTATGGCTCATGATTCTTGGTTTTTTTTATATACAATTCCAGAACTAGTTTTAGCTGAAGATAATAGAATTTTAGGGGCTTGTCAACCCTGCAAGAGGTTCGAAATGTTATTTTTACCTTAGGCATCGATAATGCCCCTGACCTGATGTGTTTTTTTGGCAAATTCTACACTTCCATTTGGAGTCTTATCTCCAAGGACTTGCCTCAAGCAGTAATGGATTTTTTTATAGGGGTTCCATTTCCTAAAGGATTCGCAAGTACTTTGCTTGTTTTGTTCCCTAAGAATTCTACTCCTTCTACCTTTGCTGAATTTCAACCGACAAGCCTGTGTAATTATTGTAATAAAGTGATTATGAAGGTTATTGCTAATAGATTATGTGACATTTTGCATAGAATCATTTCCATTAACCAATTGGGGTTTGAAAAGGGCGAAATATCATTGATAATATTTTATTGACCACAGAATTAGTGCATTCCCTAGATTAAAAGGCTTCTAGCGGTAATTTGTTCCTCAAACTAGACATGGCAAAGGCATTTAACCGAGTTTCTTGGTCTCCATTGTTGACCATTATGTCTAGATTTAGCTTTGACTAGCATTTTATCCTTCTAATCAAGTGTATCTTAGACAACTTCTAGTTTTCAATCCTAGTCAATGCGGAGTTGTATGGCTTCTTTAAATCTTCTAGAGGTATGCATTAAGGCGACCCTTTATCTCCTATTCTCTTCATCATAGCTCAGGAGTTATCAGCAAGAGGTTTGAACTTGCTATTGCAACAAGGGAAATTTCAGCCATATTCTGTACTTTTGGGATGTCGCAAAATCACTCATCTTAGCTTTGTAGATGATACAATTATCTTCACCATGGCCAAATGCAAAGATCTTAGAATAATATCATCCTTTTTAGATGAATATCAGAAGATCTTTGGACAACTGGTTAATAATACCAAGAGCTCTTTCATCGTCTTTTCCAAGGCTGCTTCTTCTAGAGGATCATTAGTTCACACCATGCTTGGTTTTATTCGGAGATCCCTTCCCTTTACCTATCTTGGTTGCCCTATTTTCAAGGGCCACAGGAAAAAAATTTATTTTTTTAGCCTAGGATTGACAAAAGTCTGGGGTCATATTCAAGCCTAGAAGTTTAAACACTTTAGATTAATTAAAATGATATCGATATCCTTATATCGATTTATTTGTTTATGGCCACATAAATTAGTCTTACTCAATCAAGTGACTCAAGATATCACTCATGTTATATAGGAGGGACAAATTATATCTTAATCACACTCATCATTCCCCATTGTCCGTAACATATCGAATTAGTACCTTCAAATCATTATTCTTAAATTACAAACAAATGGTGATTCGATATAACCATTATAATGATAGAGTAATTGATCCCTTTGTCCTCGATATATAGATTGAACATAAGTCATAGAACGTGTCGTATTTGCATTGTTCAACTTATGTATATTTTTTTATTCTCGAGTGGACTAATTAAAATTATATCGATATCATCATATTGATTCATTTGTTCATGGCCATATAGATTAGTCTCACTGAATCAAGCGGCCCAAGATATCACTTCTATTATATAGGAGGGACAAATCATTTCTTAATCACGCTCATTGTTTCCCATAATCCATAACATATCTAATTAGTACCTTTATTGCACATGCTGTTACGAACAATGTTTGACACCACCAAAGTATATTACTCGCTATGTAAAAAATCTCACGTGATCTCAAATCAAAGGATCACATATACCATAATTGCTATGAGAATCACTTATGATACTTATATAATGATTCATGTAGTATTCTCATGGTGGGTTGGTGTAGTATATTGATTCTCTAATCATGTACCTATGTGTTGTTGATATCATGTATCCATGAAAACTTCAATCATCAAATGCAACATATACTAGTCTTAACACAGTGTTATTGTCCCTATGTATAATATAATACTTAACTAGGGACACATTTAAAATAGTGTCATAATTATTCTAGGGGTATTAATATGTATGATCTTATTATGTAGATAAAAATAAAATATAATAATGAAAATTTCTCTTTATTAATTAAATATAACAATGATATAAGTATACTCCAACACTTCCTTTCTAGCATCACATGTATGTGAGTCTCTTCCCGACGTACTTTAGAGGATACCTTTCCGATTGGTGGTAAAGGATCTCTTCCTATGATGCAACCATGTATCTCATCGAATTCAACATTAAAGACTGCAAGAAATTTAAAAATGTGACTACCATCCACTATTTTCTTGTAGTTGTTGTAGTCCTTCAATGATTTCCACTCATACTCATCTTGGTGAATTTCACCAAGTCGTAGCGTTAACTTGTGTGCTTGTGACTGATTTCCAAGATCAGAGTACATTTGAGAAATAATGTTCCATAGATCCTTGGCAATAGAGTGGCACATATAATTCGCACCAATCTCTTCAAATCATGGAATTGACAAGCCATGTCATCACTATGAAATTTTCAGCATCCCAAATAGAATAGGCAGGATCTCTCAAATCGGGCTTCACTGTGTCTCCTATGAAATAACTAATTTTACCTCTCTCTTTAATATACATCTGAACTAATTGAGACCAACGAAGAAAATTATTGTCATTTAACTTGATTGTGGTAATTTGAATCGTATGGATTTCAAAACGGTTTTGGCTGATTTTAGGTTCAGTTTGAAAAGAAGGAGTGTTGACAAATGTAATATCTAACATGTTAGGGGTAAGAGGGTGGATTCAATCCCTAGGAATTTGTTCTCTGGCCTGATACCAAAATGACAGAGAAAAACTAGACTGAATTGTTTCTACATTGATGCTACATAGGATTTTAAAGATCCTTTTTGGGATATATATATGGTAACTAGTCTTCCTAATTCTACTATCCCTATGATTGCTCTGATTGGTTTATTTACATCTCTAGTTGACTTAATTACAACTATACAAATCTACACTTAATTATAGAAAATTACTCCTAAAAATACTCCTAATCTTCTAACAATTATCCAAATAGGTCAAGCTACCCTTGAGCTCAAATCTAGACATGTGAGTTCGAGCTTGTGAACCAAGCTTGGCTAAGCCTAAATTTGGTTCGTTCTTAATATGGATATCTTAGGTTCGAATTTGAATCGATTCAAAAAAAAAAAAAACTATAAATTTTCATATTATAAATATCCATAAACAAAATTAACTTTACATAATCATAATAATTATTTTACGTAATTATTTATGTTATTATATTAAAAATATAATTCAAAAACCTTTGACATCATATTTTAGAGTACAAGAAAATAATAAGTTTATAATATATGTTTATGTAATTAATCTTAGAGTTTTTCTTAATGTTGAAAAGATTGAATTTTAAATATTATCATAACGGTAGTTATATATCTTTATTAGTTTTATTGTTAAATTCCATTGGAAAGTACTATTATAGGATTAATAACTAATTTAAATTAATATTGAATGTGAAAAAAAAAATAAATATAGAATTTTTAATTTTTCAAATAAAAGTTAATCATACTCATTATTTTCACAAAAGAATAGTTAAAATGAAACTAGTGACTTGTATACAATAGACAATCAACTCTTAATATTTTTTTTTGAATAATTATATTAATTGTAATTTATCATTAGCTAATTTTAAAAAAATTAAATTTAATAAATGTATATTTTCATAATAAGTGACTAATTGAGTTAACATAATTTTTTAGTTTGGTATTTTAATTTTTAGTTTTATTAAAATTTATAAGGAAATAGAAAGATTTAGCAATAGTTTTATATTGAAATAACTAGAAAGGTATAATTTAGATGGAACTAAAAGAATAATAAAACATTCAAACAACATTTATAATTACTAAATAATAAAATATAAAATATATATGCATTTGACTTAGACCTGTTTAATAACTCAATCAAATAATAAAGATTATTTAATTAAGTACTTATTTAATTAAATATACTTAATAATAAATAATATTAAATATTTAATTACTTAAATACATTTGTTAACATATTTTTATAATCACTTTAGTAATGATGTGTTAAAATTTTATTATAAATTTTTAATAAAATAAGAATTATTTTAAATTTAAATTTTAAATATGTATATTATTATTTTATATTTAATTTAAATTACAATTAATTCAACCATCAAATTTTAACTTTAAATTTCAAATTAAATCTTTCATACCAATTTTTACAATTTATGATTTAGATTTCAATTTTCATACTTTTTTTTTGTATAAGTGTCTCGAATGGAAGAAAGCTCGAGTGGCAATTGAATTTCATGTGGATTTCAACGGGCTGCTGATTCGAAACGCAAAATATGTATCTTTCGATTGAAGGTTTAAGCGCACGCGCATACGATACTCTCTCTGTTGTTAACTGCCACCAAGCTTTTCTATGGCTGCCCTCCGTAGCTGGTGATGAATTGATTTCTGAAGGTTTGAGAACTTTTCTTTAATTCTTTTGGGGAAATTTTCAATTTTTTTAGCTGAAAATATTCCAATTTCAATAGTGGTAGATTAAAAGAAAAAGTAGTTTTACTCCAAGTTTGTGTTTGTAAGGATGACAGTGGTTTGTCTTGGTGTGATATGCAATCTGATTCCTAAATTTTCTGATAATTATTATATGATTGAATAAAGCTTTGATAATTCTAGTGAAAAATATAAGGCTAAAAATAGTTCTTGGTGTGCTAATGATGTCAACAGTGAGTCCCATTGGTGTTAGAGATGCAAAGTCGAACCTTTTGCACTTTGGTTTTTTCATTAGTGTTCTCTTCTGTCTGTAATGCATTTTCATTTATTTTATGGCCATTCCTAGTCTTTGTTGTTTGTTTGATTAGTTTCCCTGATATGTTTACTTAGTATTCTGCTATACTAATTCTGGGTTTACATGTGAAATTTATGATCCTGTTGAATCAGTCCTGTTGAATCAGTGTACTTGTTATGCCATTTTTCTGAATTTTAATTTCTTTTACGGGGGGAGGAGTTGGATATCATTGTGCTTTTGATCTCTTTCCTGTCAGTTTAATCCTTTTATGAGAGGACTTAGGTTCATAGGATGATTGGACTTATTAGTTGGCTAATTGGTCATAAATTTTTTGGCTGCCTTAGTAAAGGATGCTTCATCTTTATCTTCTACCCTCTTTCTTTTGTTTAACTAAAATCAATTAGAGGCATGTAAATATCTAGGATATTTTTTTTCTTATTTTTGTTTTGTTTTTGAGCTAATAGAGTTCTAGGGAAACTTCTTCCTCCATTATCATTTGAATATATGAAGCGTTGATTCTTTAGAAACTATGACACACTAGTGTTATCAGTATGGGGAGATGGACAAGTCCCCTGATGCATGTTTGGCACTTGTAAGACACACAAAATAAAGGTTCATAATTTTATCTAATAAGCTTGGGGCCATTTGGTAATTTTACATCTTCAAGTGTTGGTAGAGATGTCCATTTGGATCAAAGAATATAGGGAAGGGTTTGAAGTCCATTGAAATTATTGTCATATATGTCGCCAGCTGTGTTTATATTTTCTGGCTTATTTTTGAAAAAAATTTAGTTTTCCTTCAATTCCATGGTAAATAGTAAATGTAAACATGGTAGATGCAATATTCAGAAATTCTATACCGAATTTTTCCCAAATCCTTGTCAATCCTGAATGCCGCGTCATAGAGTTTCAGTATCTATTTCTTAATCTCGTAGCGTTATAATAAATCATGTCAAAATAAAATAAAAAAAAAGAAAGAAAGCTTGAAGTAAACAAACCGAAGGAACTTCACTCCTTAGGCTGTTTGTTTTGCCTTTTATGCTCCTCTTGTATAGTGTTTGTTGTGAGTCAGCGAATAGAGAATTTTTTTTCTTTCTTGTTTAGTTCTGGTCAGGTTAGATTGCTTTGCATTTTTCCTTCTCTCTAAATTAAATATTTTTAGTAATAGGAGAGAACGATATTAAGCACATCGTGATGTCTGTCTATAGTCATGTGAAGTTATTTTCGTTAGATTATTTTATGATTTTCCCATTAGACCTTGTTATCTGCTAATGAAATTGTGTATGCTTTTCTGTCTCTTTTTTCTTATGAATCTATCGCTGGAAATTATTTTAGTCAAGAATTTGCAACAGGTTTGTTTCTTTTAATGCTACTGGCTTTCAGGAGTTTCACTTTTGTCTATTAACTTCTGACCTTCTTTGTACTGTCCAGGTCATACAAATTTTTGTAGACCATCTTGTGTATGAATTTGTAATTGGTAATGCATCAGCCAGTTTCTTTAATAGATATAGATCCTTCTCCTTCGGAACTTAATAGGCTCAGAGGTGGTAAACCAACTAACAAGATAAAACAATCAAGATTTGCTAATCCCTATACTAGGAATTATTATCCTCGCCCATCATTCCCAGATGTTCAGTTTGAAGAACGTCATCTAGATACCCGAGCAACCTTTTCTGGTGAAGAAATTACCGAATGGAATATTGATGGAATGTCTGAACATAGCATTCTGAATGTTATCCAAGAAATGTCCATGGCTATTACAGCCATTAAATGTAAAAATCCTACCAACACAGATCAATCAATCCTCTACATCCTTACTACCGGATTTACCGGTGTTCTCCATGGTTGGTGGAACAATTACTTGTCTGAACCACGAGACAAGAAATTCTGAATGCCACCAAAGTAGTAACTAAAACAGTTCCTAACCAAAGTGGTCAACCTACTCAAGTAGCAGAAACAGTTTCTGACTGCTTAAACACTTTCATGTTTACCCTCACTCGAGCATTTCGTAGGAAATCCTCAACAATTAGCGAGATAGAAGTTCGAAATCCTCACTAATCTAACTTGCCCTAAACTTCATGATTTTAGATGGTACAAAGATATGTTTTTACAAAAGGTTATGTTAAGAACAGATTGTCACCATGCGTTACGGAAAGAACGATTTATTTCGAGGATTACCTCCCTTATTTGCGGACAAAGTTAGGCAAAAGTTAAAAGTAGATTTCGGTAATGAAATTCCTTATGACTATTTAACATATGGTCAATTAATCGGTTTTATAAACCAAACAGGTGCGGACCTGCGCACGGACCTAAAATTAAAAACCCAGATGGAATCCTATCATAAAAAATCTAAAAAAGAATTAGGTAATTTTTGTGAAATATTTGGATTTTCCCCAATAAGTCCACCATCTAAAAAATTAAAAAAGGACAAGAAACGAAACTTTAAAAAAGATAGAAAAGAAAGAACTTTTAAGCCTTTTAAAAGAAAAGAAAAGCCTTCCAAAACCACTATTAAATGTTATTTACGTGGAAAAAGAGGACATAAAGCGAGATGAATGTAAATTTAAAGCTAAAAAGAAAAAACAAGTTAATCGGCTTTCTCTACCAAAAGATACTTTAGATCAAATCAATCGGATCCTTGATCAATATGATTCTTCTCTTTCATCGGACATTAGTGACGAGTGAAACGAGAAGAAGTTTATGAAATCCAAGAGAAATCCTACGAATCGAGAATCGGATACACGGTCTTCTTGCGATTGTACGAGGCTTATGTACTTGTGCAATTGGAGAACTTTGTATGATTAGCAACAAACGAGCATAGCCAAATTAATGTAATAACTAGAGCAAATAAAGAACTCTTCTTTGAACTCTTAGATCATATTCAAGATGAAACGAGTTAAACGAGAATATTTGTTAAAAGTTAAAGATTTAGTTCTTAATCCCAAAGTACAAGTAGAGCCTTATAATCTAAAAGAAGTATTCGATAAATTCAAAGGAAAACAGAAAGAAGAACCTTCTACTTCTATGAATGAATTAAAATTAGAAATTAAAGAACTTAAACAAGAAGTTAAATGGCTAAAAGAACGAGAATGATCAAAGAATTTTCGATATCAATCGGATCAATACGAAATAGTAAAACAAAAATTAGATAAACCCTTAATTGATCCAACTTCATTATCGATGGAGAAGAAACAGAACAAAATGAAAATAATCCAGATTATATTTCAGCCATTTCTCAAATAACTTTCCAAAAATGGTATATTCCAATTCTTCTTAAAATAGGAGATTTCTCAATTCGGTTAGTAGCCCTTCTTGATTCGGAGCGAGATCAAAATTGCATACTGTGAAGGATTAATCCCTACCAAATATTTAGAAAAAACAGGTTCTAAATTATACTCTGTCTGTGGTCAACGGTTAAGTATCGAGATATAAATTATCTAATGCTCATATACGTAATAAACAGTTTTGCTTCTGAATTCTTTCTTAATTATTAAAGATTTAAGCCAAGAAATAATCTTAGGAACCCCATTCCTTACCCAGTTATCCCTTCGGTGTAGACCAACATGGAGTCCACACGAAATAGGATCGATACCGATTTACTTTTTCCTTCTTACGGTGTCCACTCACCAAAGATGTCAATCTCCTCAAAAGAAAGATTCTTTGTCGTGAGCAACGAGATAGCTTTTATAAAAGAAGATATAAAGTATACTAGAATCCAAAATCAGCTTCGACTAAAAGACATTCAAAATAAAATAGAATCCATCCGTAAAGATTTTGAAAAAGAAATGCTGCTCGAGATGTCCCCATGACTTTTTGGGAACGTAAAAAGCATATTGTCGACCTACCATACATTGATGATTTTGAAGAATCAAGGATACCCACTAAAGCTAGACCTATCCGGATGAATCGGGAATTAGTTGAACATTGTAAATTAGAAATCTCGGATTTATTACAAAAAGCATTAATTAGAGAATCTAGGTCGCCTTGGTCTTGTTACGCTTTTTATGTTAATAACAATGCGAGAAAAAGAAAGAGGTGTTCCCAGATTAGTCATTAACTATAAGCCGTTAAACAAAGTTTTAAAATGGATAAGGTATCCTATTCCCAACAAACGAGATTTGTTGAAAAGAACCTATAAAGCGAGTCCTTTATAGTAAATTTGATATGAAATCGGGATTAGCAAATTCGGATTACAGAAGAAGATAGGTATAAAACGACTTTCAATGTTCCATTTGGTCAATACGAATGGAATGTCATGCCATTCGGCTTAAAGAATGCACCCAGTGAATTTCAAAAAGTAATGAATGACATTTTTAACCCTTATACCGCCTTTACAATAGTTTACATTGATGATGTTTTAATCTTCAGTGAATCTTTTGAACGACATCTTAAACATTTACGTCTTTTTCGTGAAATAATCACGAAAAACGGGCTAGTAGTAAGTGCATCTAAACTCAAACTTTGCCGGACCAAAATCAGATTTCTAGGTCATAATTTAACTCGGGGTACATATCGGCCAATCTGTAGAGCAATTGAATTTGCGGACAAATTCCCGGATGAAATTAAGGATAAAACTCGGCTTCAAAGGTTTCTAGGATGTTTAAATTACATCTCGGACTTTATCCCTAACCTTAGAATCATCGCGAACCCTTATACAAGAGATTAAGAAAAGATCCAATCCCTTGGGGATTAGAGCAAACTCGAGTTGTTAAGAAAATTAAACGAGATAGTCAAAAGACTTCCTTGTCTAGGAATCCCGAGATCCAACGACATTCATGATTGTTGAAACAGACGCATCAGATTTAGGTTATGGTGGTATTCTCAAACAAAGAAAACCTAATTCTTCATCGAAACGATTAGTCGATTTCATTCGGGTATTTGGCTTTCAAGCCAAAAGAATTACTGACACTATCAAAAAGGAAATTCTTGCAATAGTTTTATGCATTTCCAAATTCCAAGATGATTTAATCAATCAAAAGTTTTTACTTAGAATTGATTGTAAAGACTGCAAAAGATGTTTTACAAAAAGATGTAAAAAATCTAGTGTCAAAAGCAGGATCTTTGCCGGATGGCAAGCACTCCTTTCCGACTTTGATTTTGAAATTGAATTTATCAAAGGAGAAAACAATTCCCTTCCCGATTTCTTAACCGAGAGAGTTTCTTCAAGGACGCACATGACATTTAACACGGTATTCAACAACTTGTGATGAGTACCGCTTTAATCTTGGAGCTCATTCTATCCGCCTATAAATACCCGCATCAATCGGCGATATTCGGCATGGATCAACAACCGAAGTTCGAGACCTCCACAAGGTAATCGATTTTCGGTCCTTGGATCTTTCCCCTCTCTTCCATCCAATCCAATGAGCAAGTCACCGCTCACAATGGATCTCTTCAACCCGACTTCTTCAAAGAATACGAAACTCAAAAAGCAGATTTGTCCTTTTATACTACTCAAACCCCTACCTCCTTCAAGGAAGCGGTAGTTCCAAAAACACCCGATAAACCGAGAAAAGCCAACCCTTTTTGCAGCAAAAGAAAAATTTGAATTCCTCCCAAAAGCGAGTCATTCCAATCTTAGCCCTTCCCGGAGAATTAACGACTCTTCTGAGAGAGAGTTAGTTGCCAAGATACACCCGGAAGCTTACAGTCGGTCTAACCATATTTTCAAAGCGAGAACCCCGAGAAAACCCGTCTTTACTATGAACATATCCTTTTTGCAACGGGTTCAATTGAATTTGAACATGAAAGAAACATGAACGAAGCAGATAAAGGCATTGCTTACTCCAAATGTAGGATTATGAAAATCCTTGACCTAAACACTTGGCCGGTCACCGGTATCTATACTCCCATTCGGTTCAAAACATCCTTCAAACCTCCCACATACAACTTCATGGATTACATAGATGCTTGGTACAATTTCATGTACCTCAGAGATCTCACACACACCTGGTTTGTCAAATATGGCAAAGATGCAATCGGCCCTATTCAGAGGTGGTACTATGCCAGTGGAAGACCTTTGGTGGAAACAAATCCACTTTATCCGAGTCAAAACTTGCAAAAGTTTAACCGGTTTGTAGTAGAAAGTCAAATTCGGGGATTAACTACGAATAACCGGCTTTGTAAATTTTATATTGAAAAGAAAATATGTTTTGTATTAGGATGGGGCTATAAGCTCGATCAAATTGAAAATGTAAAGTATCTGCGTAAAGAGATAAGAGTCAAGGATGGACTCCGGTCCCTAAGCCGGACCGAGAAAGAATCGGATGCTCGGTCCTCCTCAAGCAAAGGCAAAAAGAAAATCGGTAAAGCAGAATTGCAACTCCAATTGCAACTTTTACGACAACGGCTTCAACAAGCGAGATGATGATGAAAGTGAATCGAGTCACGACAGAATACGGCTTTGTATGAAAATGGAGATATGGACAATCCATCCGGTATTGCTCAAGCATACCTTTGTCGGAGTCCATAATGGTGAGGCTCCACACCAAAAGCAAAAGAAAGAAAAGGACCTATCGGCTTTTCAACGAGTCACAAAAGCTACATGACATTATTCGGACGTCTTGCAAAATTATTCATTTAACGACGGCACATGGTGGACCCCTCTACTCAAAAAGACTCTTGGAGCCATTCTTCATGATGGCCGACAACATCATTCCATCCTCCACTGAAGTGGACCACGCAACAATAATGCGAGACTTCAATCGAGAGAAACCTACTCCCTCGGTGCTTATATAAGACGACATGTTATTGATGAAATGCGAGACTCATACACCATTGAATCCCTCGGAGAGTGAAGACACCCTCTACCTAGATATACTGTACTACTTGTTTCGGTTTTAAAACCCTTGTACTTCAATCGGATTGAGTGGGAAAAAACTCTTCAATAGTTTGAAAATACAATAGTTTTATCGACAATATATCCTGGGTATCAAATTGGTATCGAGCCACGTGCTCCATCTCATGCATCATGAAATCATCTATGATTTTTAAAATCATGTCAGAGTAAGTCTATTTACTTTCTTTCTACGAACCTTGAATGATGTAGTTTAATCCTCTTTCTCTTGTTCTTGATTATTATGCCCTTTCATATGTTTCTTTAAAGTATTTCTTAAACTATGATGATGATTGTTAGTCTTGCGTTGGTCAGCCCATAGCTAGATTGGATTAGGCCGTTGTTAGCCGATGAAAGGCGTTGTAAGGCCGGACACGGGGGTGGTCCGATAAGCTCTAATCAACCATAGACATAGTATTAGGTGTGTCCTAAGAAGAAATAAAGAAACATAAGCTATGGCATAATCCTGAAGAACAATAGATTTAGTATTAGACTACTCATTGCACGGGTAAAGAGAGAAAGTAATCTTCCTACTCCCATGGCCTCAAACCTTTCGAGATATCGACATAGATTCGGTTAATGATTTAGAAGTCGAGTTCCCAACTAGATAGAATTGAATCTAGACTTATGAATTGGAACTTACCAATAGAGAAATTTGATAAAATTTATGAAAAAGGAATGTTTGATTTAGTCCAAAGCTATACAATCAAAACAACGAAAAAACAGTTTCCATTAATCGGCCTTACGGAACAATTCGACTTCTAAATCCGAGTTACACTTGAACGACATAAAAAGAATAAGTATCGATATCTTCACATAGGGTTAGTTCAAGTAGCAATCAAACCTCTCTATCGATTAGGAATCGATGCCCCAATTTGCCTTCTTTTGAGAGATAGTAGGCATCTTGATTTTCAAAACGATGCCTGTGCAGTTCTTGAAACTAACACGACCCATGGTCCAGTATACTTTAACCATTATCCGAACTTCTTTGTAGATCTAACGAGATCCACACATTCTCAAAACCTTAACCCTTAACATTCGGACAAAGAATTTGGAATTCGAACTAGGTTCAAAACCTCTTGGGTTAATTTACGGAGTTTATTACAAGGTAATGAAAACCACAATAAATCCTAAAGCTAAACGACATATAGGAAATCCTAAAGAAACTTGTTTATTAGAAACAAATTTTGAAAGATCTAATACCTTTGTCCCTCGAATGATTAAGTGGGATAATGTTCTACAAAACCCAACACTGGAATTTTGATAACATTATTAATCCTAAAAAACATTATGAATCCAAAACCTTAGGCAAAATAACGAAACTTCAAGCTGGTCACATAGAATTAGAATTTAGGAGAAAATCCTTTTCATCGACTCCATCTTCTTCCTTTTCTCTACCCAGAACTTTGAGTAGCGAGAAGATTCAATAGTTTAAATCTTTACGGAGAAATTCCAAAAGTAAACAATGTTGACTTTAGTGGAGAAATCCCTAAAGTAAATTATGAAGAAAACTTAAGTGTTAAGTCGGGAAGCCCTACCCAATCGGAAATGAATATGCCTTCCTCTCTAATGGTCTTAACTTACGAAAAAGATTTTACTCTTGACAAAAATTTCCTTCGTAAATTATGGAACAGACCTTGTAACAAAATAAAGTGTAAATGGTATTTTGCAACGGTTTACGAACCGAGAAAGAGCTACACTCTTACAAAAATATTATTACGACAGATTAGAATGAAACGACATTTAGATTTCTTCGATTGGTATGAATTAGTTAAATATCAAGAAAAAGATATATTAAATGTAATCACTAAAAAGTGGTATACAACCAAAAATGAAGTTAAAGAATCGAGTATTTCCCCCGAGCGAAGAAATAAAAATCACTGTAGATAATCACATAATCACAGACCTCTCCTTTCAAGCTAGAAAACCTAGATAAACAAGGTGATGTAACCAATAAAGATCTAAATAAGGTCATTCAACAGAATAATTATACTAATCGGATGTTAGTCACCATGGCTAGTAAAGTAGAACAATTAGATAGTAAGTCTTCATTTAGAGAAACCCCACAATTTAAACAGTTTAATCCAAAACAATCAGTAATTGTTCTACTTTACTAGCCACGGTGACTAACATCTGATTAGTATAATTATTCTGTTGAATGACCTTATTTAGATCTTTATTGGTTACATCACCTTGTTTATCTAGGTTTTCTAGCTTGAAAGGAGAGGCTGTGATTATGTGATTATCTACGAGGATTTTTATTTCTTCTGCTGGGGAAATACTTGATTCTTTAACTTCATTTTTGGTTGTATACCACTTTTTAGTGATTACATTTAATATATCTTTTTCTTGATATTTAACTAATTCATACCAATCGAAGAAATCTAAATCTTTGTTTCATTCTAATCAGTCGAATAGTATTTTTGTAAGAGTGTAGCTCTTTGCAGTTCGAAAGCTGTTGCAAAATACCATTTACACTTTATTTTGTTACAAGGTCTGTTCCATAATTTACGAAGGAAATTTTTGTCAAGAGTAAAATCGATTTTCTCCTAAATTCTAATTCTATGTGACCAGTTGAAGTTTCTGTTATTTTGCCTAAGGTTTTGGATTCATAATGTTTTTTAGGATTAATAATGTTATCAAAATTCCAGGTTGGGTTTTGTAGAACATTATCCCACTTAATCATTCGAGGGACAAAGGTATTAGATCTTTCAAAATTTGTTTCTAATAAACAAGTTTCTTTAGGATTTCCTATATGCTGTTTAGCTTTAGGATTTATTGTGGTTTTCATTACCTTGTAATAAACTCGGTAAATTAACCCAAGAGGTTTTGATACCAATTTGATCGAGCTTATAGCCCCATCCTAATACAAAACATATTTTCTTTTCAATATAAAATTTACAAAGCTGGTTATTCAGAGTTAATCCCTGAATTTGACTTTCTACTACAAACTGGTTAAACTTTTGCAAGTTTTGACTGGATAAAGTGGATTTGTTTCCACTAAAGGTCTTCCACCAGGCATAGTACCACCTCGGAATAGGGCTGATTGCATCTTTGCCATATTTGACAAACCAGGTGTGTGTGAGATCTCGGAGGTACATGAAATTGTACCAAACATCTATGTAATCCATGAAGTTGTATGTGGGAGGTTTGAAGGATGTTTTGAACTGAATGGGAGTATAGATACCGGTGACCAGGCCAAGTGTTTAGGTCGAGGATTTTCATAATCCTACATTTGGAGTAAGCAATGCCTTTATCGGTTACTGTTCATGTTTCTTTCATGTTCAAATTCAATTGAACTCTGTTGCAAAAAGGATATGTTCATAGTAAAGACGGGTTTTACGGGGTTACTGCTTTGAAAATATGGTTAGGCGACGGTAAGCTTACGGGTGTATCTTGGTAACTAACTCTCTCTCGGGAAGAGTCGTTAATTCTGCGGGAAGGGCTAAGATTGGAATGATTTGTTTTTGGGAGGAATTCAAAATTTTCTTTTGCTTGCAAAAAGGGTTGGCTTTTACGGTTTATTGGGTGTTTTTGGAACTACTTGCTTCCTTGAAGGAGGTAGGGGTTTGAGTAGTATAAAAGGACAAATTTGTTTTTTGAGTTTCTGTATTCTTTGAAGAAGTTGGGTTGAAGAGATCCATTGTGAGCGGTGACTTGCTCATTGGATTGGATGGAAGAGAGGGGAAAGATCCAAGGATTGAAAATCGATTACCTTGTGGAGGTCTGAACTTCGGTTGTTGATCCATGCCGAATATCGCTGATTGATGCGGGTATTTATAGGCGGATAGAATGAGCTCCAACATTAAAGCGGTACTCATCACAGTGTTGAATACTGTGTTAAATGTCATGTGCGTCCTTGAAGAAACTCTCTGGTTAAGAAATCGGGAAGGGAATTGTTTTCTCCTTTGATAAATTCAATTTCAAAATCAAAGCTGGAAAGGAGTGCTTGCCATCTGGCAAAGATCTGTTTTGACACTAGATTTTTTACATCTTTTTGTAAAACATCTTTTGCAACTTTACAATCAATTCTAAGTAAAAACTTTTGATTGATTAAATCATCTTGGAATTTGGAAATGCATAAAACTATTGCAAGAATTTCCTTTTTGATAGTGCTTTGTAATTCTTTTGGCTTGAAAGCCGAATACCGAATGAAATCGACTAAGCTGTTACGATGAAGAATTAGGTTTTCTTTGTTTGAGAATACCACCATAACCTAAATCTGATGCGTCTGTTTCAACAATCATGAATGCTGTTGGATCTGGGATTCCTAGACAAGGAAGTCTTTTGACTATCTGTTTAATTTTCTTAACAGTCTGAGTTTGCTCTAATCCCCAAGGGATTGGATCTTTTCTTAATCTCTTGTATAAGGGTTCACAGATGATTCTAAGGTTAGGGATAAAATCTGAGATGTAATTTAAACATCCTAGAAACCTTTGAAGCTGAGTTTTATCCTTAATTTCATCTGGGAATTTGTCTGCAAATTCAATTGCTCTCTGATTAGGTGATATGTACCCTGAGTTAAATTATGACCTAGAAATCTGATTTTGGTGCGGCAAAGTTTGAGTTTAGATGCACTTACTACCAGCCCGTTTTTCGTGATTATTTCACGAAAAAGACGTAAATGTTTAAGATGCTGTTCAAAAGATTCACTGAAGATTAAAACATCATCAATGTAAACTATTGTAAAGGCGGTATAAGGGTTAAAAATGTCATTCATTACTTTTTGAAATTCCCTGGGTGCATTCTTTAAGCCGAATGGCATGACATTCCATTCGTATTGACCAAATGGAACATTGAAAGCTGTTTTATACCTATCTTCTTCTGTAATCTGAATTTGCCGAATCCGATTTCATATCAAATTTACTATAAAGGACTTGCTTTATAGGTTCTTTTCAACAAATCTCGTTTGTTGGGAATAGGATACCTTATCCATTTTAAAACTTTGTTTAACGGCTTATAGTTAATGACTAATGCGGGAACACCTCTTTCTTTTTCTGCATTGTTATTAACATAAAAAGCAGAACAAGACCAAGGCGACCTAGATTCTCTAATTAATGCTTTTTGTAATAAATCTGAGATTTCTAATTTACAATGTTCAACTAATTCCTAATTCATCTGGATAGGTCTAGCTTTAGTGGGTATCCTTGATTCTTCAAAATCATCAATGTATGGTAGGCTGACAATATGCTTTTTACGTTCCCAAAAAGCTGTGGGGACATACTGAGCGATTTCTTTTTCAAAATCTTTACGGATGGATTCTATTTTATTTTGAATGTCTTTTAGTTGAAGCTGATTTTGGATTCTAGTATACTTTATATCTTCTTTTATAAAAGCTATCTCGTTGCTCACGACAAAGAATCTTTCTTTTGAGGAGATTGACATCTTTGGTGAGTGGACAACGTAAGAAGGAAAAAGTAGCGAGTACTTGATCCTATTTACGTGTGGACTCCATGTTGGTCTACCTTGAAGGGATAAATGCGGGTAAGGAATGGGGTTCCTAAGATTATTTCTTGGCTTAAATCTTTAATAATTAAGAAAGAATTCAGGAAGCAAAACTGTTTATTACAGATATGAGCATTAGATAATTTATATCTGATACTTAACTGTTGACCAGCAGCAGAGTATAATTTAGAACCTGTTTTTTCTAAATATTTGGTAGGGATTAATCCTTCACAGATGCAATTTTGATCTGCTCCGGAATCAAGAAGGGCTACTAACTGAATTGAGAAATCTCCTATTTTAAGAAGAATTGAAATATACCATTTTTGGAAAGTTATTTGAGAAATGGCTGAAATATAATCTGGATTATTTTCATTTTGTTCTGTTTCTTCTCCATCAGATAATGAAGTTGGATCAATTAAGGGTTTATCTAATTTTTCCCAAATCCTTGTCAATCCTGAATGCCGCGTCATAGAGTTTCAGTATCTATTTCTTAATCTCGTAGCGTTATAATAAATCATGTCAAAATAAAATAAAAAAAAAGAAAGAAAGCTTGAAGTAAACAAACCGAAGGAACTTCACTCCTTAGGCTGTTTGTTTTGCCTTTTATGCTCCTCTTGTATAGTGTTTGTTGTGAGTCAGCGAATAGAGAATTTTTTTTCTTTCTTGTTTAGTTCTGGTCAGGTTAGATTGCTTTGCATTTTTCCTTCTCTCTAAATTAAATATTTTTAGTAATAGGAGAGAACGATATTAAGCACATTGTGATGTCTGTCTATAGTCATGTGAAGTTATTTTCGTTAGATTATTTTATGATTTTCCCATTAGACCTTGTTATCTGCTAATGAAATTGTGTATGCTTTTCTGTCTCTTTTTTCTTATGAATCTATCGCTGGAAATTATTTTAGTCAAGAATTTGCAACAGGTTTGTTTCTTTTAATGCTACTGGCTTTCAGGAGTTTCACTTTTGTCTATTAACTTCTGACCTTCTTTGTACTGTCCAGGTCATACAAATTTTTGTAGACCATCTTGTGTATGAATTTGTAATTGGTAATGCATTTTGTTCTTATAGGGAAGAGGATGGATGGCTGTTGTCATTGGCTTAAATCTTTAAGTTCTTGAAATATGAATGGTTTATCAAAAGCTGATTGATTAGCGGTCCTTGAGACAGCCTGCATACCATAAAGGCCATAAAAGTGAAAAAGAAGAAAATTGTTAAGTCTCCCTTTGAGAAACACATTCTTATGGATGTTTTATTTAACATAATTGACATTCGAGATCTCCCCTCCTCAGCAAACGTTGAAGATCCCTCAACCCCACTATCTGCCCTTGATCTCCGCCTTCTCATTGAGAGTTTACAAGTCCCTTCTGTCTACATCAAATCAAGAGTTTGCGACTACCTTCGTTCTCACCAATTAGAATTCTCCTCCCTTTTCTCCCAATGCACTGATGTTGTTTTAAGGTCTGAAAAGCTTTCATGCCATTTATTTGATTTTCTTAGCTTGATCTCTGACCATCTTGCTGACACCAAAATTATGGATGTTATTCAAGAGATTGTCTCAAAGAGGAAAGATGTGAGGGAGAAGAAGGAATTATTGGAACTGTACTTAGCATATATAGTTGCACATATTTAGGACTTATAGCTGTAATTATTTCCTGTAATTGTTTCTATATTTGTAATGTATAGTTGGCTTACCTTAAATAGATCTAGGTATTTTGTATAAATACCTTGAGATATATGGAATAAACACAAGAGTGTTTTTCAGCCAATTATTAATTTGGTATCAGAGCCAAAGAAAAAACTTCCGCTGCCTCCATTTCCCAAACCCTAGCCGTCATTGTCTCTTCCAAAACCAGCGCGGCACTGTGGTGACATTGTAGCGGCGGCACTGTAGCAACATTGTAGCGGCGGCGATACTGTAGTGCGCGGGTACTGTAGCGAATCGCGCTGGTTATCATCTATCATGGCTACCAAAACTGACAATGAAGCGATCCCCGATAGCAAGAAACTCTCGACGGTGACCATTCATGAAACCTCTTCTCCAATCCATATTAAATTGGATGGTACTAATTATCGTGTTTGGTCAAAGATTTTAGAGATGCATATTGTTGGCGAGAAGAAGAAGGGTTATATTCTTGGACGAAAGGCTGCACTCGAGAAGATGATCCGGGTTATAATGAATGGGAAGGCTGAAGATGTTCTTGTCAAGTCTTGGCTTATTAATTCCATGATCGATAATGCGATGTCACACTTTGTTCGGTGTGGGACATCTAAAGAAGTTTGGGATGCGGTTAAGAGGAGCTATCTTGATGTGTCGACTCTTCCCAAGTCTATGAAGCGATGAAGAGGTCATTCCAATTGCGCCGGGGTAGTCGACCTCTGTAGGAATATTACAACGAGTTGAATTCAATTTTCATGGAACTTGATTATCGTAGGCCCGATGACATGACATGTGCTTTGCGATATCGAGAAACAAAGGAAGCGTATTGCAAAGGATCGCATCTATATGTTTCTTGCGGGTCTTGATCACCATTTGGATCAAGTTAGTAGTCGTGTTTTGGCTACTTCCCCTCTACCAAGCTTGGAAGAAGCCTACTCTTTAGTTCGTCGTGAAGTGCGAGAGACAGGTCACTATGGGAACGAGAAAATCATTACGAAGTTTCAGCTCTAATGATTCAAAAGAGCACCTCTCGGTTGACTCCTACATTCCTGTGAATTACGTCGCTTCCAATTCTCGCTCGCACTCATTGCAATAGTACCGGGCATACCATAGAGGTTTGTTGGAAGAAGCATGGATATCCGGAGTGGTATAAACTTAAACAAGCTGAGAGGAAAAATAAGAAATGCTGCTCGGATTGCTTGTTATTGATACTTCTCCACCTTACGCTTCTCATGTCTCTCAAGTGTCTGCTCACCAAGGTAATTCTAACACTTGGGTTATTGATTCAGGGGCCACTGACCATATGACTAGTAATTCTTCTATCCTTGCCTCTCTAATGTCTTCACTTGTCAAGTACGTACGGGTTGCTAATGGGACCTCTATGCCAATTACGAGAGTCGGGAGTGTCTCAATTTCTCCTACATTCTCCATGTCATCTGTCTTACTTGCACTGCTCTTTCTAATAGTCTTCTTTCCATTAGTAAGATTACCAAAAGTCTTAATTGTTACGCAATATTTGATTCCACTCATTGTATCTTTCGGGACAAACGTACGAAGCGGACCATTGGCATTGGTAGGGAAAGAGGCGGTCTTTATTACTTAGAGGGGGCTACGCAGTTTCAATCTGAACCTAGCCATGGCCTTCAAGTAGAGAGCAAGTCATTTGATAGAGATAAGATTCTTTTATGACATTGTCGTCTAGGGCATCTATCTTTTCCTTATTTAGAGCGTTTATTTCCAAAATTGTTTCGCAATGTTGCTATCTCTAGTTTAAGATGTGAACAATGCATTTATGCTAAAAACCATCGTGTTCCTTTCAAAACTAGTTTCAATAAGAGTTCTATTCCTTTTTCATGTGTTTACATTGATGTATGGGGTCCTTTTTCTACTCCATACGCTACGGCCATAAATACTTTGTGTCTTTTATTGATGACTTGCACTAGAGTGAGCTGGGTATATTTGATGAAATCTAAAAGTGATGTTATACAAGTGATTCCTCAATTTTACAAAATGATTGTGACACAGTTTCATACTCGGGTCCAAGTTTTTCATTACGATAATGGTCGTGAGTTTGTAAATCAATCTCTTACCCGAGTTCTTCCTAGAACATGGCATCCTCCATCAAACAACTTGTGCCTACACACCACAACAAAATGGGGTAGCGAGTGTAAGAATCGTCATATCCTTGACGTTGCTCGGGCTTTGAGCTTTACTATGCATGTTCCTAAACGTTTTTGAGGTTTGAAGTCTGTCATGATTGCTTGTTTTTCTTATTAATCGCATGCCCGCTCGTATCCTTAATTTTCAAACCCCTTTACGGATGTTGTCACAATTTCACTCTATCCCTTACTGCTCTAAATATTTGTCCTAAGGTCTTTGGTTGTGTATGCTATGTTCATGTCCACTCTATATATCGGGATAAGCTTGATCCACGTGCTCTCAAACGTGTTTTTCTTGGTTACTCTAATTCTCAAAAAGGCTATAAATGTTTTCATCCTCCTACGGGTAAATATTATGTTTCCATGGATGTTCGGTTTTGTGAACAAGAGTCGTATTTTTACGGAGATGTCTCTATGATTCCTCTTCGGGGGAGATTAGTAGTAAGGAAGAGGAACGGTTATGGTTAGAAGAGAAGAAGTTGTGGATGTCGAGTAAGGGGAGAACTCGGCTATTGTGGAGAATAAGGAATCTTTAGATGATACTTGTTCAGTCGAGGTTGAGTACGAATTTAAAGAGGGAAAGGATGAAAGACCGGCTAGGTTATTTCAAAAAGGCTATACAAGAAGAAAACAGAATACCATTGTTATGCCTCCTCTTGATTCTAGTGCCCCTCTTGATGATGCTACCATGCCATCGGATGACTCTTCTACTATTAACCCTGAGGTATGTGTTCCTTCTCTTCCCACTTCAACTTCAGAGATAGATTCTACTACTTTGACTCTACCGAGTTATGGATCACGATCATGGTAGAAGATATCCCCTTCGTGAACGTAGAGAACACGATAGGTTGGGTTTTTCCAAGTCATCTTTTAATGTCACTTATCCTATTTACGATTTTATCTCTTATCACCGTTTGTCTAAGGCTCATCTAGCTTTTGCTCTTCGGTTGTCTTATGTGTCTATTCCTAGTCATTTTCGGGAAGCCCTTGGAGACCCTAAGTGGAAGATTGCTATGGAAGAGGAGATGAAGGCCCTTCAAAAAAATTCTACTTGGGAGATGGTTGAGTTGCCACGGGAGAAGAGGACAGTAGGATGCAAGTGGGTGTTTACAGTGAAATACAAGTAAGATGGGACAGTTGAAAGGTATAAGGCTAGACTGGTGGCCAAGGGTTACACTCAAACCCATGGGATTGACTATCATGAGACTTTTGCTCCTGTGGCTAAGATGAACACCGTTTGAGTCATTCTATCTCTTGCAATCAATCTAGATTGGCCATTACGCCAATTTGATGTAAAAAATGCTTTTCTCCATGTTGATTTGACCGAGGAGGTGTAAATGGATCCTCCTCCAGGATTTACACTAGGGAAAGGTAAGATGTGTAAGTTGAAAAAGGCATTGTATGGGTTGAAACAATCGCCAAGGGCATGGTTTGGCAAGTTGAGCTACTCGATGAAGGCGTATGGTTTTAAGCAAGCTTTAGCGGATCATACTTTGTTTTATAAGTGGGAGCATGATGATATTACCTTGCTTATTGTTTATGTTGATGATATGATTGTTACAGGTAGTAATGCTGGTGAGATAGAGAAACTTTGAAGCTATTTGGCCAAGGAATTTGAGATGAAGGACTTGGGGGTTCTAAAATACTTCTTGGGTGTTGAAGTATCTCAGTCCAAGCAAGGACTTTTCCTCTCTCAACGGAAGTATATTTTAGATCTCGTAGCTGAAACTGGTAATTCTGCCTGTGAACTCTGTAAATACTCCTATTGAGATGAATCATGGCACTGGCTATCTATCTCGATCGAGTTCCAACTAACAAGGAGAGATATCGAGAGACTAGTGGGGAAGTTGATTTATCGACTCATACTAGGCTTGATCTATCATATGCAATTAGTGTTGTCAGTCAGTTTATGCACAATCCAAGTGATAGACACATGAATGCAGTGAATCGTATTTTGGCTTATCTGAAGTCCTCTCCAGGTAAAGGTATTATATTCTCCAAACATGGGCACTTGGATATTGTTGGTTACACGGACTACGACTTTGCTTGGCTCTAAGTTAGATAGAAAGTCTACTTCGAGGCTATGTGTCATTTGTTGGAGGTAATTTGGTGACTTGGAGGAGTAAGAAACGAGAATGTAGTGTCATTATCTAGTGCAGAAGCTGAATGCAGGGCTCTTCATCATGCAACCACAGAGCTTGCTTGGTTAAAAATTCTCTTGACAGAACTCGGGTTTGGTCTAAAGAAACCTATGGTACTGTATTGTGATAACACAGCAGCTATTGAGATCGCTAACAATCCAGTTCAACATGATCGAACTAAGCACATTGAACTTGACGGGAATTATATCAAGGATAGTACGGATTACGGTATGATAGAAGTTCCGTACATTAAGAGTGCAGAGCAACTGGCTGACATAATGACTCATGCTGTTACTAGTGGACCATTTTATGCATCATTGTCCAAGTTGGGCATGTGTGATATCTATGCACCAACTTGAGGGGTAGACTTAGCATATATAGTTGCACATATTTAGGAATTATAGCTGTAATTATTTCCTGTAATTGTTTCTATATTTGTAATGTATAGTTGGCTTACCTTAAATAGGTCTAGGTATCTTGTATAAATACCTTGAGATATATGGAATAAACACAAGAGTGTTTTTCAGCCAATTATTAATTACTGTTAGGGGTAATTTTGGAACTATATGAGAAATTGAGACATGTAAATGGGGATATTGAAATTGGGAAAGTTGAAGAGGCAGTAGAGGCATAGAGAGAACTAAAGGCAGCTTTAAGAATACGTGATAATGGGGTAGCTGTGGTGCAGGAAGAGGAGAGTCGGGTTGTTTATGAACTATTGAGGAATGAATGGGCTGTTTGTTTTGAAAAGGTATAACTGTTTTTAATTTTAGAGTTATAGTTTATACTCAATTTAGTGTCCTTACTTTTTTGTTGATTATTGTAGTGATTTATGATTATTCTCGTTATTATATTATGTTGTGGTTCTCAGGCACAAGAAGTTCTTACCAGGTTTATGGATAATGCCATCCAATTTGAGCAGACAGACAATGAGCTTCGAGTGAGGTATTGGCTGAGGATGAATGAGGCTTGTGAAGTTGAGCTTCACACAGTCCTGAAAGCAATGGATGTATGTTTGTACTTCAGTTGCTATTCGTTTTCTCTTGGATCTTAAAGAAACAAAAATTGTCTCGTCAAAACTGTTTCTGTACTACTATTTACACCTGAGGAGATCATTTATACAAGTTTTAGAATTCTTTGCAAGTGAAGCTATTGAGATCATTTATACTCATACCCCGTCAGTCCAACTCAATACAGTTTATTTGTAGGGCCATGCACCTACCTTCTGTCAAATGTAAGTTTTATTTAGTGAAGTTAAAGTGGCATCTTCTTGGTTTTTTAAATGTTTAACACACTAGGAATCTGTTAGTTTTCCAAATCATGACTTTTTTTTTTTCTTTTGGTCGACTTTAGTTTTACGTTGGTTTGTAAGCTGTGTGATGAGTCAGAAAATGAACTCAAAGGTGTGAAAAAGTGAACCTTTATTTTCTTGGGTAGTTACAGCAGTGCTGAAAACAGTCAAAATATCAGAAAGATGATGATCAAGAGTTAGGGATCATGTCTTCGTAACTTGTTTCTATTAGAAACCCATATGCTAACTTTGTAGACTCCTACATAGAAAACATAAGGTTGCCTTTGTATTGGTTTCTGAAACTACTTCTTCGATTGCGAAATCTGAAATTTGGATGAAAACATATTTTCCCTGAAATTTCCAGTTTTTTTATTTTGAAAATTTAGAAAAACCCACTGTGCAATGTCCAATTGAAATCGATTGAGGTATTGAACCTTGCTGGTAGAAAAATTGAGATGCTTTCTTATTTCTTCCCCTCCTTCCATCTTTCTATCTGTTGCTTGTAGACACCAGCCACCGTCTTTTCTTCTCCCTTTCCATCTTCCTCTCCTTCCCTTTTTTCCAGCTCCCTTTCTTGCAGCTGGCCACTAGTAGCTGCAGCTCCCTCTCTGCTCACTCTTCTCCTTTCCAACTTCCTTCCCTTCTTCCTTTTCCTTGATCTTCTAGGTATACTCTTTCACCTTTCTTTCCCGCATCTGCTATCTTCCCCACTTCATCTCTCCCTCTTCTTGTGAATAGAAGAAACTGAGATTTCCCATTGTGTGGAAAAATATAGCTAAAGGGTGTATTTTAGGAAAGTACGGTTGTTGTAAATATTGGACCACTAGAATTAGGGAAGTTTGACCCTTAAATTAGGGGATTTTGTAATAAGAGATTAGAAGGTTTTGTGGGCAGTAATTAGGGGATTGATTAGGAGATTTTGTGAATCAATTTATTAGGGTAGTTGCCATATTTATGCCTTATGCAACTTGTATATAATCAGCTCATTGTAATATTTGAAATATATGAAAAAGAGATTATTCTCTCTCAATTTCCTTCATGGTATTAGAGCAGTTCATCCTGGTTTGCTTTTGAATTTTCTGCTTGCGCCTATCCTTTGCTTCTTCTTCTTCTACCGGCCAGCCTTAATTGCTAGTGGTGTTTCTTTTATTCTAATTCCTACGACTAGCCAGCCTTAATTGCTGGTATTTCTTCTCTATTTTCCTTCTTCCAAGGTGCTATATAGCTGGCCTTTATTGCTGATGTTGTTTCCCATTGTGTGATACTGATTTGTACTGAGTAGCATGTCTGAGATTACGGAGACCACTACAGCCCAATCGGAGGAGGTAGTTCGTTCACAACAACCCGGAAAGTTGCAGTATGTTCCAGCGGCATACAAATTGAATGGAAAAAATTATTTGAAGTGGTCCCAATTAGTCCGGACCATTTTGAAAGGCAAAGGGAAAATCAGCCATCTCATGGGTACGGGTCCGAAGTCTAGTAATCCGAACTTTGAAGCGTGGGAGGAAGAGGACTTAATGATTGTTGCATGGCTATGGGGATCTATGACCCTAGAAATTAGCGACACATGCATGTTTCTGAATACTGCCAAAGAAGTATGGGATGCGATTCAACTAACATACTCAAAGGCAAAGGACGCAGCTCAGGTGTATGAGGTATAGGTTAAAACGATGGCAGCAAGGCAAGGGAATAAGACAGTCATAGAGTACGCCAATCAATTAAGTGCTCTGTGGCAAGAGTTAGACCAATACAGAGTCATAAAGACAAAGTGTCCAGATGACGCTGCTGTTTTGAAGACTTTCATTGAACAAGATAGAGTCTATGATTTCCTTGTTGGGTTGAATCCAGAATTTGATCAGGTGTGTGTTCAGATTCTTGGGAAATTCAAAGTCCCATGCTTCAATGAGGTCGTAGCCATGGTTCGAGGAGAGGAAAGCAGGTGAAGTCTGATGTTGGAGCCACAAGTTTCAATCAACTTAGCAATGTTTGCAAGTAATGAAAATAAGTTGAATATATCCACTGAACAGAAGTTTGCTGGTGATGAATGAAAACCGGTGCTTAACATGAAGACAGGAGGCTCTAGGACTCAAGACCGAGACAAGTTATGGAGCACATATTGCAAGAAGCAGCGGCACACCTGTGAGCGTTGTTGTAAGCTTCATGGGAAGCCACCCAGCCGAGAATAGGAACACAATGGGGGACAATCCAAAAGTGGACACGCCAATGTAACAACTGGCCAAATTGTTGAGCCACCAAAGTCAGATATTGCTGGTCTCAACCAAGATGAATTGAAAAGGGTGAGAGCACTCATTAGCCGTCTAGAAAAGCCCTCAGGTACTTGTTCTGTGGCATATTCAGGTAAGTTTCCACTTTCCATTGGATTAAATATTTCGGATACAACCTTTTCCACCTCTTGGATCATGGATTCAGGAGCTACTGACCATATGACCCAATCACCAAATATCTTCACCACCTATTACCCGTGCCCGAGCAGTAGGAAAATAGCCACTGTAGATAGTTCTTTAACCACTGTGGCAGGAATTGGAAGTGTTCAAATTAACCCATTGTTAACCTTGAAAAATGTTCTCCATGTCCCTAAATTAGCTACCAATCTGATATCCATCCAAAAACTTGCCCATGACTTACAATGTATGGTGGTTTTTCATCATAGTGGTTGTTTATTTTAGGACAAGAGTTCGGGGACGATGATTGGACATGCTAGAGAACGGGGTGGCCTCTACTTTCTTAAAGCAAGTCAACCAACTATCCCCAAGGGTAAACAGTTAGTGTCATTGTTTCCAAATCTTTGTCATCCAATAAGGAGAAAATTTGGCTCCATCATCGTCGACTTAGACTTCTATCATTTCGAGTTATAAAACTCTTGTTTCCATCTTTGTTTCGACATTTAGATATTGAGTTGTTTCATTGTGAAAAATGTGAACTTGCAAAACACAAACGCGTACCCTTTCCAGTGAGCAATAACAGAAGTTCCATTCCTTTTCATTTAATCCATAGTGATGTCTGGGGTCCATCTACTATTGCTAATATTTCTGGGGCACGATGGTTTGTTTTTTTTATTGATGATTGTACTCGCGTTTGCTGGGTCTTCCTTCTTAAACAAAAATCTGATGTCAGTATTGTTTTTTCAAATTTTTGCTCCATGATTAAAAACCAGTTTGGAGTGACCATTAAGAGAGTTAGGTCTGACAATGCACGAGACTATTTCAATTAAACTCTAAGTCCATATTTTCAAAAGGAAGGGATAATCCATGAGTCATTTTGTGTGAATACCCCGCAGCAAAATGGAGTTGCAGAGAGGAAAAATAGTGATCTCCTTGAAAAAACTCGAGCATTGTTATTTGAACATCATGTACCTAAAACCTTTTGGGGGGAGGCTGTTCTTACAGCAACAAATGTCATAAACCGATTGCCATCTAGAATCCTAGGATTTCAGAGTCCAATGGATGTATTGTCCACTTTCTATCCTAACTTCCACAACACAAATAATCTTGTTCCTAAAGTGTTTGGATGTACATCCTTTGTCCATGTTCACAGTCACAACCGAGGAAAATTAGATCCAAGGGCTCTAAAATGTGTATTTGTGGGATATTCCTCAACCCAAAAAGGATATAAGTGCTATCATCCATCCTCCCGAAAATTCTTTATTTCTATGGATGTTACTTTCAATGAACGTGAATCTTACTTTCCAAACTCTTATCTTCAGGGGGAGAAGTTTGTGAGAGAAGATGAGAGTTTGGGTTTTGACTTGTTATTGGATCTTTCAACTTCAAATCATCCTATTTCCTCATCCACTAGTGATCCTGTCCCAGTTCACTCTGAACTATCTGAGTCTATTACAGTCTCATCTAAACCTGTATTTGCTCAATCTGATACCACTGAGTCTGTTCCCAAGGATGTTAGATATGGCAAAGAAAAGATGTATACAAGGAAGAAGACGGCTGCCCCCAACCCTACACAAGTCTAAGAGTCTGATCAGGTAATAACTTTTGAACCCACATTACAGATTGAAACAGAACCAGAGGTAGAGAGTGAGATCTATAGGGGTAGTAGTAGTGACATAGACTTACCCATTGCATTGAGAAAAAGTGTGAGAGAGTGCACTAAAAGACCTTTATACCCCCTTGCACGCTTCCTGTCCTTTTAGCATTTTTCTCCGTCACGCAGAGTCTTCCTCAGTAACCTAGAAACCATTGCCATTCCTTCCAGTCTATCCGAAGCTTTGTCTAATGAAAAATGGAAACAAGTTATGAATGTAGAAATGGAGGCACTGGAAAAGAACAAAACATAGGAGCTTGTGGAGTTACCAGTAGGGAAGAAACCAGTGGGGTGTAGATGGGTGTACACAGTAAAATATAGAGCTGATGGTTCAGTGGAAAGATACAAGATAAGGCTGGTTGCCAAGGGTTATACTCAGATGTATGGAGTGGATTATCTAGAGACTTTTGCCCCAGTTGCAAAAATGAATATTGTTAGGGTCCTATTGTCTTTAGCAGCCAACTTTGGATGGGATTTACAACAGTTTGATGTCAAAAATGCTTTCTTGCATGGAGATCTCCCGGAGGAGATATATATGGAGATACCTCTAGGTTATGGGAAAAGAGTTGTTGATCATACAGTCTGTAGGTTAAAGAAGGCATTGTATGGGCTTAAACAATCTCCTCGAGCATGGTTTGGTAGGTTTGCTAAGGTTATGGTGATGCTGGGATACAAGCAAAGTCAAGGAGATCATACTTTATTCATTAAGCATTCATCTTCAGGAGGAGTCACGATCCTCTTAGTTTATGTGGATGACATAATTGTTACAGGAAGTGATAATGAGGAGAGACGTTCTTTAAGTGAGTGCTTGGCACAAGAATTCGAGATTAAGACACTTGCGAAGCTAAAGTATTTTCTCGGAATTGAAGTGGCACATTCAGAAAAGGGTATTTTTCTCTCTCAACAGAAGTATGTAACTGATCTATTCAAGGAGACAGGAAAAACCGCATGGAAACCAGTGAGTACTCCGATAGATCCAAATATAAAGCTTGGACTAGCAGAGGAAGATGCTATGGTGGACAAAGGGGTATACCAACGTTTGGTGGGAAGGCTCATTTATTTGTCCCACACACGACCGGATATAGCTTATGTTGTGAGTGTGATTAGTTAATTTATGCACAGTCCAAAAGAGGTTCATCTTCGAGCAACACACAAGGTGTTGCAATATCTTAAAGGTACCCCAGGAAGAGGACTTCTTTTTAGGAGAAGTGGGGGCCTAATGCTTGAAGCCTATACAGATGTTGATTATGCTGGGTCATTAAGTGATAGAAGATCGACCACTGGATATTGTACGTTCCTTGGAGGAGTAAAAAACAAAATGTAGTAGCACGGTCTAGTGTAGAGGCTGAGTTTCGAGCGATGGCTCAAGGAATATGTGAGTTACTTTGGTCAAAGATCATTCTAGAAGACATAAGGATCAAGTTGGAGGGTCTAATGAGACTTTACTGCGATAATAAGTCTGCAATTAGCATAGCTCACAATCCTGTGCAGCATGATTGGACAAAGCATATCGAAATAGACAGACATTTTATCAAGGAGAAATTAGAGAGTGGATTAATCCGCACACCTTATGTGTCTACAAATGATCAGCTTGCTGATGTGTTAACCAAAGGGTTAAGTGGTCCAGTGTTTGAAAATATTGTATCCAAGCTGGGAATAGAGAATATCTATTCACCAGCTTGAGGGGGAGTGTGGAAAAATTTAGCTAAAGGGTGTATTTTAGGAAAGTATGGCTGTAAATATTGTACCACTAGAATTAGGGAAGTTTGACCCTTAAATTAGGGGATTTTGTAATAAGAGATTAGAAGGTTTTGTGGACAGTACTTAGGGGATTGATTAGGAGATTTTGTGAATCAATTTATTAGGGTAGTTGCCATATTTGTGCCTTATGCAACTTGTATATAATCAGCCCATTGTAATTTTTGAAATATATGAAAAAGAGATTATTCTCTCTCAATTTCCTTCACATTGTGTTTTTTGTGTCAAAGTCCATCGTAATACCCTGAGTAATAAGTTCAAAGGTGTTATTGACACAGAAATAGATGGAAACTATTGGATTTTGGATTGAAAAGAACAAATATTATATTTCTAAAAGTTAGCTTTTTTCTCTTTAGGTTTTACCTTCTTCATATAAGAAATGAACATGGAATGCATTTCCTAGCACCCAGCAAAATATCTAAAAAATTAAAATGTACTCATATTCACTGGGGGTAACCAATTTAAACCTCATGCGAATAATAAAGTTATAGAGAATTCTGTGTGAGTAACAGTTTGAAACTTGTTTTATGTTCTCTTCCCAATTTTTCATGTAGCCTTGCTTAAAACGTGCAATGGAAGAAGATGTTGGTTCTTTGTTTATTGCTTCGCATAAGAAATTATCCTTTGGAGTGTATGGTAACTGGAAGCATACTGTAGCAAAAATATGGATAAGTATTACTTCTGGAAGGATTTTTAATTGCTTCTTTTATAAACTAAACATATTTGAATAAGGGGAGGGAAAACATTAATACATTCTACTACACCGTTGTTATTAAATAGGAAAATTTAACACATACAACATATTGATGAAGAATCACCCCCATTTGATTATACGTGTCTACATATGCTACTGCAACACTGCTTGAACCAATTTCAATGTTGAAAATCTCTTTTTATATCTCCAAAAGACGGGGTTTAGATATATATAAATTGCCTTCATTTTTGTATCTCTTCAAGTTAGTGAAGTAACTTCCATCTACAAGATATCTGTTTAAAGGATTGGCCCTCTTTAAATTTGGTATTTTGTAGTGTGAGGTTTATTGGTGTTGGAAAGTCGGTGTCCTTAGGCAATTAGTGCCTAGGATTATGTAATTGTAAATTAGGACAGCTAGCTGTGAATATTTGTATTTTAGGAAAGTTGACTTCTATTGCCTTAAATCAGTGATTTCATTTTTTATTTGAAGGCTGTTTATTATGGCATGTATTTTCCTATAAGTTGCAATTCAATGAATAGAGGAATCATGCCTGTAAATTTCAGAACAAGAGAATGAAACTTCTTCTCTTTTATTCATCAATTATAAGGGTATATATACAAGTATAGAGATCCTATAATAGGAAGTAAAATATCCTATATTAATTACAATAAATCAGCCCCCTAATTCCTATTATTTAGCCTACAAGTCAGCCTATATTTGTTAACAATCTAATCCTTACAAATCAGCCTATATACAATCTGTAACACTCCCCCTCAAGCTGGAGTATAGATATTAATCATGCCTAGCTTGTTACATAGATAATCAATTCGGACCCCGTTAAGAGCCTTTGTGAATAAATCACCTAATTGTTCTCCAGTCTTCACATGACCTGTAGTGATCAAACCTTGTTGGATCTTTTCATGAATGAAATGACAATCAATCTCAATATGTTTCATTCGTTCATGAAAGACTAGATTGGAAGGAATGTAAAGTGCAGCTTGATTATCACACCATAGCTTTGCAGGTACTGAGACCTAATTCCTACTTCACTGAGAAGCTGATATACCCATATGACTTCACACACAGACTTGGCCATAGCTCTGTATTCAGCTTCCGCACTTAATCGTGAGACTACATTCTATTTCTTACTCTTCCATGAAACCAAATTTCCCCCCAACAAAAACATAATATCCTGAAGTAGATCTCCTATCTTCCTTATACCCTGCCCAATCAGAATCTGAAAAACATTCAATCCTAGCATGACCATGATTGCCATATAGGATTCCACGTCCAGGAGCACCTTTTAAATAGTGCAGAACTTGTTCTACTGCCTTCCAATGATCAACAGTTGGTGATGACATGTACTGGCTCAGCACACTCACTGAATAAGCAATATCAAGACGTGTCACAGTAAGATAATTCAACTTGCCAATAAGTCTTCTGTACCTTTCAGGATTTGCAAATAATTCTCCTTCTTCGGTTAATTGTAAATTAGGAACCATTGGACCGATTCTGACAGTAAATCAAGCACATACTTCCTCTGAGATAGGAAGATTCCCTTCTTACTCCTGCTAACTTCAACGCCTAAGAAATATTTTAACATTCCCAAGTCTTTGGTATGGAACTGAGTATGAAGAAAGGGCTTCAGAGACGAAATTCCTCTTGAGTCACTACCTGTGATTACAATATCATCCACATATACAACTGACAGAATAATACCTCCATCAGATTATCTATAGAGAACAGAATGATCTGACTTGCTCTTTTGCTTCCCAAACGTCTCAATAGCCTGGCTAAATTTTCCAAACCAAGCCCGAGGACTCTGTTTCAAGCCATAGAGAGATTTTTGCAGACGACAGACTTTCCCATTCTCCCCCTGAGCAACAAAACCAGGTGGTTACTCCATATAGACCTCCTCCTGAAGATCACCATGGAGAAAGGCATTCTTTATGTCTAACTGATGTAGCGGCCAGTCATAAGTTGCGGCAAGGGAAATAAATAACCTGACAGAAGCAAATTTAGCAACAGGAGAAAAAGTATCATGATAGTCCACTCCATAAGTCTGAGCATATCCTTTAGCAACAAGTTTAGCTTTCAATCGAGAAATGGAGCCATCAGGATTAATTTTGACAGTAAACACCCATTTACATCCAACAGCTTGTTTACCTGCAGGTAAGGTAACCAAAGTCCATGTACCATTGACATCTAGAGCATTCATTTCCTCAATCATAGCATTCCGCCATCCGGGATGAGCTAATGCCTCTCGAATAGTTTTAGGTACAAAAACAGTGTCGAGGGATGTAAGAAAAGCACAAGAAGAGGAAGACAAATGATTGTAAAAAACAACTGAAGAGATTGGGTAAGGACATGTACGTTTACCTTTTCTCTGAGCAATAGGAAGATCAAGATCATCTTTGGTAGTCGGATCTGATGATGAAGATACTAGTTCATCAGGACATGATTCTGGAGACTCAACAACTAAGTCAGAACTTGGCGGATGTGGGTGAGTGAGTAGGTGTATTTGATGGGAGGCTTAACTGGTGTAGGGGGAGGTGGACCTAAATTTGGTATGACATTATAGATTAACAAATCATCATCCTCCCCCTGACTCACCGAACCTGAAGATGAAGATAAAGGTGTTTGTTCCAAAAAAGTAACATCAGCAGATACAAGATACTTACCGAGACTAGGACAATAACAACGATACCCTTTTTGCACACGGGAATAACCCAGAAACATACACTTTAAGGACTTAGGATCCAGTTTTGTAACGTGGGGATGAACATCCCGAACAAAACAAGTACAACCGAATATCTTTGGTTCGATAGGAAACAATTGTTTATTTAGAAATAGAGTGTAGAAAGGAGTATTACTAGACAAAACAGAGGAAGGCATACGATTGAGTAGAAAACAAGCAGTAGACACAGCATCAGCCCAGAAGCATTTAGGAACCTGCATTTGAAATAACAAAGCTCTAGAAGTTTCAAGAAGATGTCTATTCTTTCTCTCAGCAACTCCATTTTGAGAAGGGGTGTCAACACAAGAAGTCTGATGGAGAATACCCTGCTCAAGCATGTATTTTTGAAAATTGCCGGAAACATATTCTTTTGCAGTATCACTTCTTAAGATTTGTACAGGTTTACTAAATTGGGTGCGAATTTTAGCACAAAAGGAAGAAAAGTGATAAAATAATTCTGAGCGATTTTTCATCAAATAAAGCCATGTCATTCTAGAATAATCATCAACAAAAGTAACAAAATATCTGAAACCAGTTTTAGAGGTAATTGGACAAGGACCCCAAACATCAGAATGTACTAACTCAAAGGGAGCAGTAGCTCGCTTATTGACTTTAGGACTAGAATTAAGACGATGGTGTTTAGCAAACTGACAAGACTCACAATCTAATGAATTAATGTTTGAAAACTGAGGACAAAGTTTCTTTAACATAGAAAGCGAAGGATGACCCAATCAATAATGTGCTTCAAAAGGAGAGACCGTTCTAGCACATGCGTCATGAGATCCTGAAGTAAACAATAACCAGGAAAAAATGAGACACAATAATTAAGGGCACGAGTAAGTTTGTTGACAGAAATCAAATTAAAAGACAGTTGTGGTAGACTCAGAATAGATGATAAATGGAGAGATGATGTGGGATTAGTGGTTCCAGACCCAATAACACTGGATGTTGAACCATCAGCGAAAGTAACAGGAGTGATAGATTTATGTGGCTGAAAGTTAGAAAGTAAATTGGGATTACCTGTCATGTGATCTATAGTACCAGAATCAATGACCCATTTTGAAGAAGAGGAAACAAGACATGTATTGGGTGTACCTGTCTAGACAAGAGCAGGAACATGATCGGATGGCTGTTTCATTGTTGCTTGAAGCTGAGTCAATCTAGCATACTCATCCGCAGATATTGTAACAGACTTTTCAGAGATCTCAGAACTGGATGTAATATGGGCAGACTGAGTTTTCTTATACTGCAGCTTCCGACAGTCCCGCTTGATATGACCTGGTTTGTGACAATAGTGACATACCATTTCTCATTGCTCCTGTCCACGAGTTCCAGTAGTCTTATCAGAGGTGGTGGACCCTGACTCCATGCTCTTACGGTTGCCACCACTATTGTAGTGTTGTCTTCCTGAGTCAAATGTGGTAGTACGACTAAGAAGAACACTGTTAGGTTGAGTAGATAGAATAGGTAACGTATTGTCTGTATGGAAACCTCTCCGAAAAGCATCTTCTAGATAGGAAATTTCTGAACTGGAAAGAATTTGAGATTTGGCAGTCTCAAATTCAGACGGAAGACCGGCTAGAAAACTCATAACAACCATCTTCTCTCGCTGATTCCGTTGTTCTTCCACATCAGTACTGAAGGGAAGCAACATATTGAGCTCTTCATAAGTTTTCTTGAAGTTCATAAAATAACTGGTGAGAGACTTATCTCCTTTATCTGCCCTGTAAAACTCCTTGCAAACATCGTAGATACGAGAGAAATTTCATTTTCCAGAATATAAGAATTGCAAATAGTTCATTAATTTTTTCACTGTCTTACAATGAGTAACCAGACCAACCACCTCACTATCAATAGAATTACGAATTTGTATATACAAATGAGCATCATCTCTCATCCACGACAATCTAGAGTCATCCGTAGGTGGATCATCAGTCAAATGACCATCCATAGAAATACTGAACAGATATAATTCAATCATATGGTTCCAATCAAGAAAAATTAATTCCATTGAATTTATGGTCCGTGATTTTTGAAACCAACGGAACCATATCAGAAACAATTCCAGTCTTTTTGTCAGACATAATTGCTAAGAAAAGTCAACAAGATAACAGATTACCCATAAGAAGGAGTCACTAGGTGTTGGCTAATCGGCACGACGTACCTCCCTGAGTTGGCGGTGTCTATACAGGAACCTCGAAAGCCTGCACCTTGAATATGGCAGCAGCCTCTCTCACACCCAACAACCCAGAAAAAAAATATATCTATGAACAGAACCTGGCTCTGATACCATGTAAGTTTCAGAACAAGAGAATGAAACTTCTTCTCTTTTTTTCATCAATTATAAAGGTATATATACAAGTATAGAGATCCTATAATAGGAAGTAAAATATCCTATATTAATTACAATAAATCAGCCCTCTAATTCCTATTATTTAGCCTACAAATCAGCCTATATTTGTTAACAATCTAATCCCTACAAATCAGCCTATATACAATCTATAACAATGCCCATACATTTATCTTTTGATTCTTGAATACATGCCATAATACATGCGACTTATAGGAAAAATACATGGTTTTTCACATGTTTTAGTACTTTTACTTCTTTGTTCCTTCTTTCCCATGCCAAAATACATGGAACTTATAGGAAAAATATATGGTTTTTCAAATGTTTTAGTATAATACATGCAACTTATAGGAAAAATACATGGTTTTTCAAAATTTTTAGTACTTTTACTTTTTTATTCCTTCTTTCCAATAATCGTAAGATAAATGTATGGGATGATTCTTCCATTCATTGAATTGCAACTTACAGGAAAATACATGCCATAATAAACAACCTTCAAATCAGGAATGAAATAACTGATTTAAGGCGATCACTGATTTAAGGCACTAAAAGTCAACTTTCTTAAAATGCACATATTTACAGCTGGCTATCCTAATTTACAATTACATAATCCTAGGCACTAATTGACAGAGTTTGAGAAAATGGCTGAATGCCTCTTTCTTTGATGATCTTTCCTTTAAATAAGAATTGCTGTACACCTATTTTAGACAAGAAAATATTTACAGTAATTACACTAATTATTGCTAATCTACTTTAGGTAAGAATATATACAGCTAATACACAAATTAAGGTAAATTGGATCTTCAAATCTCAGCCATAATTTCCGCCATAATCATAGCAATTGACAGCCCACAACCTCTACCGTTGATACTAATTGCCTAAGTACACTGACTTTCCAACACTCCCTCTCAAGCTGGTCTAAAGATATCTTCTAGAGCTAGCTTGACTGTCAAAGCCTTAATCTGCTTGTGTGGTAGCTCTTTGGTGATCACATCTACAATCTATTCAACGGTTGGAACATAGGACATACAAATCTAATCGCTATCAATCTTCTCCTTGATAAAGTGTTTATCCACCTCTACATGTTTCGTTCGATCATGTAGAACTGGATTATGGGCAATCAAGATGGCAGCTTTATTATCATAGTACATATTTATTGGTTGTGTAGTTGGTACTCTTAATTCTTTGAGAATCCTTCTAATCCATGGAACGTCACACATACCATGAGCTACAGCTCGAAATTTTGCTTCTGCACTACTTCTCGCGACCACATGCTGTTTCTTACTCCTCCAAGTAATAAGGTTTCCTCCAACAAAACAGTAATACCCAGATGTAGATCTTCTGTCAGTTACACTTCCAACCCTATCTACATCTGTATAGGTTTCAATTTGTAGGTGTCCCTAGTTCTTGAACAGTAGACCTTTTCCTGGAGTACCTTTCAAATACCTCAGAATTCTATGAACTCCTTCAAAATGTTCTGCACCAAGCTCATTTATGAATTGGCTCACCATGCTAATTGAGAAAGCTATGTCCGGTTGAATATGAGATAAATAAATCAGTCTTCCAACAGGTCTTTGATAATGTTCCTTGTTGATTACACTTCCCTCCTTAGCCGGTTGTAGTTTGACATTAGGTTCTATAGGAGTTTCAGCAACTCTACAGCCCAGCATACCTGTCTCTTTAAGTAGGTCTAACACATACTTATGTTGATTAACAAAAATGCCCTCCATGGATCTAGCAAATTCCATACCAAGGAAATACTTTAATGCCCCTAAATCCTTGATTTCAAACTCATTAGCCAGTCTTCGCTTTAATTGTGCCACCTCCTTATGGTAATCTCCTGTCAAGATAATATCATCAACATATACAATCAAAATAGCAGTTCTACCAACAAGGTATGATTAGCTTAACTTTGACGGAAGCCACAGCATTTAATTGCTTGGCCAAAGCGTTAAAACGACGCCCTTGGAGACTGCTTGAGTCCATAAGGACTTCTTCAACCTACAAACTTTTCCAATTCCAAATCTTCCTTCAAAATTTGGTGGGAGACTCATAAAAACTTCTTCTTCCAATTTCCCATTGAGAAAGGCATTTTTAACATCTAGTTGATACAATGGCCAGTTAGAATTAAAAGCAAGGGATAATAAAACCTGGATGGAATTTATTTTTGCAACTGGTGCAAATGTTTCCTGATAGTCAATTCCATAGGTCTGAGTGAAGCCTTTTGCTACGAGTCTGGCTTTGTATCTCTCCACACTACCATCTGCTTTGCATTTGACTATGAACACCCATTTACATCCAACAATCTTTTTTCCCTTTGGCAGATCCACGACCTCCCAAGTGCCATTCTTCCTTAAAGCCCCCATTTCCTTAAGTACTGCCTCTTTCCAATTCGGGTCATCTAGGGCTTCCTGTATATTTCTTGGCACAACAAGTTTAGAGATGTTAGAGATAAATGCTCTATGGGTTTTGAACAGATTCTTGTATGGGATGTATTTAGCAATGGGATATTTGGTACATGGTCGAGTTCCTTTTCTAAGGGGAATAGGAAGGTCAAGATTAGAATTTTCTTTTTGTGGACATAGAGGTGGCTCTAGGTTTGGAACAACTATGGAAGATAAGTTAGGATCAGATCCAAACAAAACTGGCCTAAGATTACCTGAAGCATTTTGAGAGTTTTCACTCGGGACATCTGATTGATCTGGTGCAAGGATGAGAGTTTGGTCCTTTATCTTCTTAGAAAATCTTATTCTAGAATAAACTAGAGTTTCAGGTTCTAGATTTTTATCCTTCTCTTGCAGTATTTCTACCCCTGTAGGAACAGACCTTTCTTGGCTATCACTATTAGTCTCACCTTGAGTATTGTCTTCTAACTTGTTTCAAAATCAGTAGGCAAGTTTTTAATAATAGTGGGCAAAGAAAGTGATGTTTGAGGATGTTGAAGTAAGGTTACATTATCTGTGATTGTTTTGGGTAGAGGTTCATATGTTTTCCAAAAATTTTCTTCCCGTATTTTCTCTCCTTGAAGAGAATTTTGGGTAAAAATGGAATTTTTTCCAAAAACGAGGCATCCATAGTAATATGGTACTCCCTCCATCCCTTTTTATCTGTCCATTTTAACTAAGATGTTTGTCCTAATTTATCTATTCCGTTAGCAAACTAAGACAATATTAATTGTTATTTTTTCACAAATACTCCTCTTTAATACAATAAGTATTGTGCACTTGTAGTGGAAAATGGAAGTACATTAAATATGCTTACCACACATAAAACTTTGGAATTTGATTATTCCTTAATAAAGAGAGAAATTCTTTGAGGGTAAAATAAGAAATGTTAATTAATTAACTGAAAAATCATATTTTTCTTAAAACTTGTGAATCAGTTAAAATGGACAGATAAAAGGAGACGGAGAGAGTATTTTTTTGTGTGAGGGTTAAAACATTTGTACCTCCCTTCTGATTAGGTGCGTAGCCTAAGAAAATGCATTTCTCAACTCTCGAATCTAACTTAGACTGAAATCTATTGGGTAGATGGACAAAAACCGTGCGGCCAAAAACTTTCAAGGGTAAATCCGAATGGAGCCTTGAGGCAGGAAATTCTCTTTTGAAAACGTCCAATGGTGTTTTGTATTGTAAAACACTTGTAGGCGGGCGATTAATTAAGTATGATGCTATCAAGATTACATCCCCCCACAAATACTTTGGAACATGCATGTGAAACATGAGAGTACGAGCTACCTCAAGCAAGTGTTTGTTTTTTCTTTTAGCAATTCGGTTTTGTTTAGGAGTATCATGACTCGTAGATTGATGGAAAATACATTTTTCGTGTAAAAAACCATCCAAAAACTTATTGAAATACTCCGTTCCATTATCTAAACGTAGTAAACCAATTGTTGTTGGAAATTGATTTTCAACCAGATTGTAAAAATCTTTGATAGTTTTTTCGACCTCAGATTTTTCATGCAGTAGGTAAATCCAACAAAGACGAGTATGGTCGTCTATAAATGTCACAAACCATCATTTCCATGTCATAGTAGTGATTTTTGAAGGACCCCAAACATCACCATGGAGTAAATAAAAGGGTTTTGATAGATGATAAAATTTAGGAATATAACTTGTGCAGTGACTCTTAGCCAAAAAATAACTCTCACAATGTAAAGATGTGATATCAATATTTTTAAAAAATGATGGAAATTGATGTTTTAGACGGACAAAACTCGAATGTCCTAATTTGTAATGCCAAGACATAATCTGTTCAAAAACAAAGATAGAACTGATATTACTCAGGCCCTGATTACTAGATAGATTGTCTTCAAGTAGTATAGACCATCTCTCATCTTAGCACTACCAATCATTCTCCCCGAGCTCCAGTCTTGAAAGACACAACAGTAATCATAGAAAGTGACCGAACAGTTAGAATCAGCAGACTGACAGACGAGATTGCAGGTAAGTTTAGGAACATGAAGGACGGATTTAAGACCTATCCTTTCAGATATTTTTATAGAACCTTTACCTACGATAGGGGAAAAACTTCCATCTGCAATTTTAACTTTCAAATCCGGAACACGGAGAATAAGAGTTAAACAAATTCGAAGAACTAGTCATATGGTCTGATGCTCCAGAATCTATTATCCATGGAGTAGAAGAATTTAGGTTACACGACAGAGCAAATATCTCGTTACCTGTTTGTGCCACAGAAACACTAGGAGTACCAGACAAAGAATTTGACTTTAGCAGCATTAGGAGATGGTCCAATTGCTCTTTAGTGAAGGGGTTGACTTCGGGCTCATTCGCAGTAGGAGGACCATGTCTCTCTCGATGCTTGAAATTTGTTGGCTTCTCGTGTATTTTCCAACAGGTTTCACGAGTATGGCGTGGTTTATTGCAATAATCAAACCAAGCCCGAGGTTTTTCCTCAGCACTTTTATGCGGATTCCTTGGGTTTTTTGCCAAGTTTGAACCTATAGCTGCTAGGGTAGAACCCGAACCTGTAACAATTAGAGCAGATCCTTTTTTCCCAACATAACATTCCTGCTACTCTCCTCTCTTCTTACCTCTGAAAAAATCTTCCTAAGATTCGTCCCCTCACTTCATCAAACTCAACATTGAGGCTTGCAAGAAACTTGAAAATCCGATTGTCCTCCACCAGCTTCTTATGACGGCGAGCATCCTGCGGATTTCCACTCATAGCTGTTGAAAAGATCAAGATCCTGCCATACTCTCTTCAGCAAATTAAAGTACTTGGTCACGTTGTCCTCCCTTTTCGCATCTCTCCCAGTTTCAGAGTTAACTCAAAGATTTGGGACTGATTTCCCAAATCTGAGTACATTTGATTTACAGTCTCCCAAAGCTCTTGTGTCGTTAGATAGCATGTATAGTTAGAGCTAATGTCTTCTTCCATTGAATTTACCAGCCACGTCGTGACCATTGAATTTTCAGCATCGCACGTAGCGTATGCCAGATCATTCTTAGCCGGAGGTTTCTTCTCACCGGTTAGGTACCCTATCTTCCCACGACCACGAATATACATGTGAACCGATTGAGACCATTGCAAAAAATTATCACCATTTAGACGAATCGTGGTATTTGGACAGAGTGCGATTTGGTATTGGTTGTAGCAGAATTTTTCGATGTTATTTGGACAGGAGTGGGTTCGGAAACCGGGGTGGTAGAGTCGGTAGAGATTTCTGACATGGTGCTGATGGCTTAGGACATGGTAAAAAACAAGAACGGGAAGAAGAAGACAGCAAGAATGAGAAGAAGATGGGAAAATCGATTTTCTTTGATACTAAATTGAAAGATAAATGTATGGAGATAATTCCTCTATTCATTGAATTGCAACTTATAGGAAAATACATGCCATAATAAACAAGCTTCAAATCAGGAATGAAATCATTGATTTAAGACAATAAAAGTCAACTTTCTTAAAATACACATTCACAGCTAGCTGTCCTAATTTACAATTACATCCTGGACACTAATTGCCTAAGTACTCCGACTTTCCAACAAAATATTATTAATGAATTAATATATATTATGATTTTTTAATATTTCAGTTCAGTTTTGGTCATTTTGGTTCGGTTCGGTTCAATTCGATTAAAATTCAGTTCAGTTTTGTCCAAATTTCATATAATCAAACTGAAATTTAAAACCAAAACCGAATCGAGAAACCGAATGAACGCCCAATTTGTGAGTAAGGGGTATTGTCGTAACATTGGCTTCCTAGATCTTCTAGTGGAATGAGCTTTGTGTATTGGATTTGCCCTCCTTTTGCTGCAGAAAGGCAGATGAGAACTAAAATTCATTTCAGTTAAACATATTGCCTTTGTAAGTACTTTTTCAAAATTTTCCTCTTATGTTTTTAACATGAATAAAAAAAAGTTTGGCCCAAAATATCAATTTGTAACTGCATGGAGCTCTTTCTTTTTGCTGTCTCTTTGCTTTAATGATGATCAATATTAAAGTAACCAAAGCTAGCTTATTATTCTGAAAATCGACCATCATCATGGACGTTTACTTAAGCTTGTTCATCTACAGCCTTGTGTTCTCTCTTTCTCATTTTTCATTTTATTTTACTAGTTTGGTTTGTTTCTGGGGTTGTATTTATGTGTTTATTTTGATGAAAAGTGGCATAATATTTTTTTCCTGGTCATTTATTTGATTCAAATGATCAGGATCATCCAGGCTTTCCAAGTCCTGTCAAGGAACTTGCTGTTTTTGTTGACTTGGCTCCTAGATTCCAGAAGATGTCGGACGAAATATTGGAGAGACAAGTTCAACTTGTCATTCTGAACTTAAAGCATGTAGCTATTGCTGAAAAAGAAACTTTGGGGAAGCTGTCTTGTGAACTACACAAATAATCTTTTCACAGGAGCTGGTGTTTAACCCGTCCTGTCACATTGATCTCCAAATTTGTCTATTGTATGGGCTATTGATGGAGCTGATGGATTTCAAAATACTCACATCACAAAGCAATATGAGCCCGCTAAGTTTAGTATTGACCAGGTATATTTGATGTATGAATTAAATCCTTACTTCAGATTTCTCCTTTGCATTTTGACATTCCAATGGAGTGAAATAGGATAAGCATTTCTGGATCAGGTTGCTTTTATACTTGAGAAAGTATATATCATATGGGAGCCTTTGTTGATGCCTTTGATCTACAAGAAAGAGTATGTGCATGGTTTTGGAGTTGGTTTTCTCAAGAATTTCAAAGGACATCCTCCTTTTAGATGACATGGCAGCATAAGAAACATTACAGGTTGAAGAATTTCCCATAATTTTAAATTTATTGAAACAACTTTGATTGACCCATCACAAGTCATGAGTTTAGTTTGTTTGCAGCTCCAAAGGCTGATTCATTTACTGTTTGAGGACTCGGTCATCCATATTAGAATCATTGTTTGGCTATCAACCGGACAGGGGATTCAAAAGGTGCCATCCATAGTGTTAATGATCTTATTCCATCCCTTCAAAATTTACACAAACTGGAAGGTATGCTGAATACTTTTGTACAGCACTGTTTTGAATGGATGTCGATTTGCTTTTACTATTAAAGTAATTCTCGTTTTGTCATTTCTTGTTTTGGGTTATTGTCTAATAATTTCTCAGAGCTTTTGGACATGCCATCGAGGTCCATTACCGTAGACTGGGAAAGTGGCGAACTTGTCTGTTGCGGATTCACAGCAATGGAGGTAAAATGACAAATATTGACATGGATGAAGCTGTTACTAATTTTATGACATAATCAGGCACATTTTTAGAATTTCTGATGGGTAAAAGCCATTCTCAAAATTTCTTGCATTTTACATAATCGACAAATATTTAGTATCCTTTGGAGTATAATTTGTCAGCTCCTTTGTAGCAGCAGATTTTCATCGTATTTCCTTTTCTTCCATTTCTCTGAGAATACAAAAGCTTCTAGCTGTTCAATGAGACCATGTTAGCCATTGATTTACAGGCCCTTTTCGTACACGTCGAAGACTTCATCAGGGCCATATTCACAGATTCACCTTGGAGAAAAGAATGTTTACTGAGAATTGAAAGTTCCAGATTCTACAACTTATGAGATACTGCATTAAATCCAACAAATTTAATGAATTTAAATATTTATCTATTTGAATCCACTCATGTCCATTTAAGTATATAAAGCTTGCCTGACTTTAGATGAGTCCTATTAATGTGATATGTTATATATATTTAGTTAAGTGATATGTTATATATAAGTTTCATGACTAATATCTTTAATTAACAAAAGAAAAAGTGATAAAAATTTACTTATTAAAAAATATATATAAAAATGGACGAATATGGATAAATGGATATTTATCTTCTATTTAAATATATTCATATAAATCCATTTATTAAATACATTGGATGTAAATGAATTGTGTGCTATTTAAATTCTATCCAAATCTGAATAGATATTTATCCTATTATGTGGATAGAAACATAATGGACAAGATTGAAAAGTAATCTGATTTAAGATTCTTCATTTATACTATTCTTTTCAGAATCAGTTTTATGCGTACTCGTGGAAGGTAATATAAAAGAGAAAAAATACGAGAAGAAATTCTCATGGTTTAATTTTATTTAAATCCTATCATTAATATACCTTGTCTTTGACGTCTTAGCCATCCCTTGAAAAATAACATTTCCTCGTATTATCCATGCTGACGGAGCGTTGTTGCAAGGAAGAGTTAATCGCCCTATATTTGTAAATTATTAAAAGAATATATAATAAAATTAAATTTCATATTCAAATAATTTATTTTTTTTAAAAAATATTTTGTTAGTTTCGGTTGTCTTTATATTTGAGTACACAGGAGCTATTTATCCTGATACGTGGTGAGATTTTTTTGTTACTCCGTTAATAAAATGTATTCCATAAAATGTATTGAAATGAATTAAGGAGGAAAAGATCGCACTATATCACATTTTAATTTACAAACTAGGTTGATGTTTGACGCACGATTTGTTATATTATTAAAATTTAATATATTAATATTAAATATATATTTTTTAATTAATTTAATTAATTAAAATTATAAATTATTCCATCCGTTTCAAAATATTTATTCATAAAATTTTTTTATTTTATTTCAAAATATTTGTTCATGTATATATTTTTAGAACTAATGATTAGTTTTTTCCAATGGTACCCCTATTTATTCCAAGTTAACTACACAATTTTCCAAAACTCTTCTTTCTTCTCACTTCTTGGGAATTTTCACTAACTAATAGCTATAGTGTTTTTAATATGGGTAGAATAGAAACTTTATCTAAATTATTGTATTGTTTTCAACACCCTTAATTTGTATGCAAAAGGTTTTATGAACAAGTATTTTGAAACGGATGGAGTAATTTAAATAATATTTAGATTATATTTAATGAATCACACATTTTAATATATTAATATTATATATATTTTTATTAATTAATTTAATTAATTAAAATTTTAAATGAATTCAAATATAATTTTTATTTTTCTTTTAAAAAAATTCTGTTTGGACATGTATCACATCTCATATTTCAATGTATTAATATTAAATATATATATTTATATATATATATATAATTAGTTAATTTAATTAATTAATTACTTAACTAATTAAAATTTTAAATAAATTCAAATATAATCTTTATTTTTCTTTTTAAAAAATTTCGTTCGGACCCGTGTCACCTTAGGATGCTTTCACATGCCGTAACAATAGGCTTCTTTTACGACTTTTATACATAAAGCTATTAATTGAAGAATCTTTGGGAACTATAAAGATAAACTTTTGAGATTACAATTTTTCTCGTAAACTCAATGGTTTATTTTGAATACATTAATTGTGGATTATTTTTAAGATTAGCTCTAGAATTTTTTTTTTTCAATTATATATTCAATTTAAAAAAAAAAATTGAAACTGTTACATGTCACCACCAAATGTAGCTAAGTGTTACCACTTGAGACTTCCTTTTCGACTTTTATGTATATAAAAAACTAAAACTACCACATGTCACTACCAAATGCCACTTGAAACTTCCCCTTCGATTTTTATGTATATATATAGATTTATTGTTGTCTAAATAATAGTTATTAATTTCATATTTAGATAGTTTATTATTTATATATGTATCCCATCGCTATGTATGATTTAAGTTAGACAATAAGGTGAAATTTTTCATATTTCGAATAATTGGAATTAGGAAATTAAATTTAGATGGGAGAGAATTGAGCGAAATACAAAACATGAGAGTCCTATAAGTTGATAGGTTGGCGAATTATGATTGGTTTGAAATTTCAATGTCAATATGATTAGTACTAGCGTTGTGCTTGTAATAGTTATTCGGTATGATCTAAGTTATAGTAATTTTTCTATATTTATATATGATACCCCAATTTAAAATCTCTCTCTCTCTCTCTTTCTCTCTCTCTCTATATATATATATATATATATTGTTTTCCAAATTTCACTGCCTCTCTTCAAGATAGAAATCTTTTAGATTCCCTAACCTTGAATGTACAGACTGTAAATTTCAAAATAAAAGCTGGATCTCTTCCCGTAGCAATCCTATACAAAATTCAATATAAGGTTATGAACTCTGCTTTTAATACTGGTGCTATGAAAGTATCAAACAAAGGAGAAACGATCTTATTCCAAACAGATCTGACCAGATCTCATCTTTCAATTCCAAAGCCTATCTCCTAGAATCAGGTAAGCCTCCCTTCAAACTGGTTATTAACCTAAGTCACTCCTTCTGAGAAACCAAAAAACACATCTGTCTCCGAAATACACCAATCTCCCTCTGAAAATGTGGAAATCACCTTCCAAAGGTCTCTTAGCCAAATGATCTCATATCTTCCTTCAAGCGCCGTATCCAGAATAGGCACATCATCTAGATTCCAACCTCCCAAACACTCTACATCTTCTGTAGCAACCCAATTACAAGACATTGATCAGGATCTGAGGATTCCCCAAGCTATGTATGTAGCTCAACTTGAATCCGATGAAAATCCTACATCTCCTACCCATTCTGCTATGATTGGAGATCTTAATGTTTTACTGATATTGATAAATATAATATCTTTCATGCTGTTAAAACAGATGCTGATGGGCACCCCATCCTTCAAAATGGTGAAACCATCCCAGATGCAATATCGACTTTGATGAAAAATCTATCCCGACCAAGGTTAGACCAATCTAAATGAATCATGAGCTAACCACTCTTTGTCAAAAGGAAATCAATGATCTCTTGCAAAAGAAAATCATCACTCCTAGTACATCTTTGTGGAGCTGTGCTGCATTTTATGTTTACAAAAATGCTTAGAAAATGTATTCTGAGTATCCAACCCCACAAACATTGTATCTTGTTTAGATCTATGTATTCTGAGTATATTGGGTGTTGAAACTGACGATTTCTAATGAGGAATAGGACTAGTGCAACGTCGGCTTGCCGATAGAAGCCCACGCATGAAGAATATATGTTTCTGATGTTCATAGATCTGTAATTTATGTGGTATATATCGAATAGATCAGAGAACTCTGTGTCAGATCTGAATGAATTGGGAAGGAGATCTGGTATCCAGATCTACTCAATAGAATAGACTGAACCTTATGGCCATGGAGTTAAGGCCGCTGGTGGTTAAAGTATTGTGTTGAGACAAGAATTCAATTCTCAATGGCCGAATTCAGACAGATCTACACACAGACTTCACAGATCTAGTCTTTATATAACACATAGATCACTTCTCTAAGAGCAGCATGAACCATAGATCCAAACTGGTTATTGTGTAAGATGACTGATAACTTGAATGTATTCCGTCTTATAGAATCTGACGGTGATGATTACCAAGTTAAGGGAAGTATTTAGACATTGATTAAATACTTGTTGTAATTTACTGCTTTCATAATCTTTGCATAATGTCTTTTTTTAGACTTTTCAGATCCCCATCTTCATCCTCCTCCTATCCTATTGCTCCTTCCATGCCTTCAAAGATCAAAGAAGAAGTTCACTTCTCGGATCTACAACAATCAATTGACAATTGGAAAATACCCAAATTTTCTGACAAAGAAATTTACAAAAATCCCCGGTGGTCACTCAGCAGTAACTATGTCATCAAAACTGTTGAAGAAACAGTCCAAATAGATCCTGATACTCAGGAGATTAGACTTCTTACCCCAAGTGCTCTGGAGAAATTCAGACAAAAATACAAATACCTCCATTTTGGTCTTGTCCAAATTGCAGCAAAACCTTTGTCCAGAGAAGGTCTTGATACTTCTCTTCTTTTATGTCTTAGGGATACCAGATTCCTAAACTTCAATGATTCCCTCTTAGGCATGGTTGAAACTAGCCTATGTAATGGACCAATCTATTTTGATTGTTTCCCAAATTTCATTATCTCTCTTCAGGATAGAAATCTTTTGGATTCCCTAACCTTGAATGTACAGACTGCAAATTTCAAAATAAAAACTGGATCTCTTCCCGTAGCAATCCTATACAGAATTCAATATAAGGCTATGAACTCTGCTTTTAATATTGGTGCTATGAAAGTATCAAACAAAGGAGAAACGATCTTATTCCAAACAGATCTGTCCAAATCTCATCTTTCAATTCCAAAGTCTATCTCCTGGAATCAGGTAAGCCTCCCTTCAAACTGGTTATTAATTGGAGTCACTCCTTCTGAGAAATCAGAAAACACAACTGTCTCTGAAATACACCAATCTCCCTCTGGAAATGTGGAAATCACCTTCCAAAGGTCTTTTAGCCAAAAGATCTCATATCTTCCTTCAAGCGCCGTATCCAGAATGGGCACATCATCTAGATTCCAACCTCCCAGACATTCTACGTCTTCTATAGCAACCCAATTACAAGACATTGATCAGGATCTGAGGATTCCCCAAGCTAGGTATGTAGCTCAACCTAAATCCGATGAAAATCCTACATCTCCTACCCATTCATCTGCTATGATTGGAGATCTTAATGTTTTACAAAATAATTTTGTCATAGACAAAGAACATTTGCGAAAAGAATTCTATTCTGTTACAAATATTTTGAAAAGAAATTGGTTCTTTACACATTATCAAAGATCTGAAAGACAAGAGATTCAAGATACATATTATGAGTTTTTAAACTCAATTCAAAGACAAATTGATTTCTTTTTATAGTTTGAAGCTTATGCTTCAATTAATAGAGTTGATTATCCTTTTTCAAGTTCTGTTAATGTTTCAAAACTTTGGCAGACTTCCCAGGGAACAAATGTTTCTTTTGAGTTCCCTCCGGGACAAAATTCTAAAATCCTATTCGGTGCAGAAAGTATCACTGTTGCCTCTTTTAAAAGAAGATTGGAAACTGACCTTGAAGAACCAATTAAGGTAAAGGATGTTCAAAGTCTTTTTGAACAAAATAATTATACTAATAAGTATTTACAAACTATTGGTGAATATTTGATTTCAAAGTCAAGTATCTCTAATCCAGCAACTTCTGGAACATTAACTTATAGTACCTCTTCAACTATTCCTCTCTTTAAACCTTACGAAATTTCTGTTCAATTTCGTGAGGAACTCAAAAAGACTTCTGCTCCACCAATGCTCACAGAATTACAGAGAAGGATAGCAAAAATAGAAAAATCTATTATACCCGACACTCCTAGCACAAGTGTTAAACAAAAACAGGTTATTCCTGGATCACCCTCTACTCCAGCAAAAACAACCACACAACAATCTGTTTCTATTTTACAGGAAACTGACTCTGATTCTACTTCTTAGCATATTCCAGAAGAATCCCCTTCTATAGAAATTGCTCCTCTCAGAGTAGGAAGACCAAATAATTGGAGAAATCCCCAAAAACTCTATTATTTTAGAGCCACTCATCTTGATGTAGCCCTAGCAGAAAGTCCAGCCATTTTGCAAAATTCTTACAATGCTAACAACATCTATGAATGGAACATAGATGGCCAGTCAGAATATAACATTATGACTAAATTTCAACAAATGACCATGATTGCCACTGCTTATAGAACAACCCATGGTAGTTTAGATCAATTATCTGCTCATGTTTTGATAGAAGGTTTCACAAGACAACTCAAAGGATGGTGGGATGAACATCTCACTAATACTGATAAATATAATATCCTTCATGCTGTCAAAACAGATGTTGATGGCCACCCCTCCTTCAAAATGGTGAACCCATCCCAGACGCAGTATCTACTTTAATCTTTATTCTAGTCAAAACCTTCATTGGAAATCCAAGTATTTTTCGAGAAAAGTCCACTGAGATTCTCAATAATCTCAAATGTAAAACTTTGTCTGACTTTAGGTGGTATAATAATACTTTACTTACCAGAATTTATGCCAGACCTGATGGAAATAGCTAGTATTTGAAAGAAAAATTCCTAGATAGCCTTCCCAAATCTCTTCGTGACCTTATTCGTGAGGAATGGCAAACCCAGCATAATGGTAATGTACTTTATGATAGGATCACGTTTAGCCAGTTGACCAGTCAAATCCAACAAGTTGCCCTCAAGATTTGTCGGCAAGACAAAATGTTAAGACAATTAGCTAAGGATAGAACCCAAAGCAGCCTAGACCTAGGCTCCTTTTGTGAACAGTTTGGATTACCTTCATGCAGTTCCAAACCCTATAAAAGACATAGGCATACACAGTTGCAATCCAAGCCCACTTACCATAAAAGTAAGCCCAAATTCAGGAAGTCCAAATATCCAGCTCTTCCTCCTCCTCACCAAAAAACTAAAAAAGCCCAATCTTCCAAAGATAAATCCAAATTTGTTACTTGTTTCAAATGTGGTAAGCCAGGCCATATCTTGTTTAGATCTATGTATCTTGTTAAGGATAGCAATTTCAGATTGCAAATCTTAGATAGTTACCGACTTTTTTTGAAAGTGTTTGGTGAAACTTTCCAAACTGAAGGGGTATGGATTTGGACTGAAGTATTGGTTATAAAGAATTCAGTCTTTTTGTCTTTGTGATGGTGGAAAGAAGTACTCTCTGTGTCTACGAGTATGAACTCGTAATATTTTTGAGTGAATTTTGGTGATTTTTGGACAAAGTTAACATCTGGGCTAAAAAGTTGCCGAGCTGCTAACTGAGGATTGGAATTCTAGAATTCTGGTTCCATTTGAAGAAATTTATAGACCCCTAAAGTTTTGAAGTATGCTGGCTCTGGAGAGGAAGAGAGTCTGGAAGAAACAGGTTGTGGTACACAAGAAAGAACCTTTGATGATACCGATTGCATCGTGCTAGTATTAGTGGTTTTGGAAGTCGCACTTCCAGTGTTTGTGGGGTTGGATACCTTCACAATTTTGAGTTCAGAAGGCTTTACCTAAGTTACCTATTTTGAATCAGCTTGAGTAAGCTGACTTGGGTTGGCTTATGGGAATCCCATCTATTGGCTTGCAGTGGGAAGTGGGAATTCCATTTTCTGGCACCAATTGCGGATATCTGCAATAGTCCATGCAGATTGTGTTTGAGCATCTAGTGAATCTTCAGATTCCACAATATCGGCCCAACTCCTAGAGGTTAGGGTTTCAAAAGAAATTGGGTCCTAAATTTTTATAGGTTGTGATACAATTGTTTGGACTATGGGCATTGCATAGTCTTTTGGGCTTGTGAATTGGGTTTTACCAGTGGATGGTCCAGAGGACTCTTTCTTTGGTTCCTGTTAGTGTACAGGCGTAGGGATGGCTGGAAGCTCTTTGAGCTTTAGATTTTTATTTTTCTGCTTGGGGGCCATGAATTTATCAACCCTGCAGGAATTCTCGAGTTAAGAAATCAGGAATTGAGTTTGAAGATCCTTTGATATATTCTATATTAAAATTAAATATGGATAAAATAGCTTGCCATTTAGCAAATATTTGTTTAGAAGTAAGATTTTTAACATCTTTTTGCAAAACATATTTTGCAAATTTGCAATCAATACGTAATAAAAATTTTTGATTTAGTAAATCAGCTTGAAATTTTTGAATGCATAAAACTATTGCTAAAATTTCTTTTTTAATGGTAGGATAGTTCTGCTGAGAATTATTCCAATACTTGGATGCAAATGCAACTATATGCTCTTTGTCATTTTTCTATTGCTTCAAGATGCTGCCATAACCTATGTCAGAGGCATCTGTTTCAACAATTTTTAGAGTTTGTGGATCAGGCAATGATAGACAAGGAAGATTTTTTACTTGGTTCTTAACCTGCTTAACAATTGAAGTATGGATATTAGTCCATGGAGAAGGAGGTTGTTTAAGCCTATCATGCAGAGGCTTAACCAGATTTTTTATTCCTGGGATGAAGTTAGAAACATAATTCAAACAACTAAGGAATCTTTGGAGTTGGGTCCTGTCAAGAATTTGGTCAGAAAATTTATCAGCAAATTGGATTGAGCGGGAAATAGGGGTGATCATTCCTTATTGAATATTATGCCCAAGGAATTGAACATTTGTTTGTAAAAGACTAAATTTTGTTTTTGAAAGCACTAAGCCATTATGCTTAATGATGTAAAGCAGAACATTAAGATGTTTGAAATATTGATCCAAACTATTTGAGAAGACTAACACATCATCAATATAAACAATGATAAATTGGGAATAAGGGTTAAAAATCTCATTCATGATTCTTTGAAACTCAGAAGGAGCATTTTTTAATCCAAAAGGCATTACATTCCATTCATACTGGTCAAATGGAACTGTAAATGCAGTTTTGTATCGATCTCTGGGATCAATTTGAATTTGCATATATCCAGATTTCAAGTCAAATTTTAAAAATATGATTGCTGCATGCAGCCTGTTGAGCAAATCTTTTTTGTTAGGGATAGGATACCTTATCCACCTGAGTACTATGTTGAGGGGTTTGTAATTGATTACCAACCGTGAAGCACCTCTCTCAATCTCAATATTTTTGTAAACATAAAATGCAGCACAACTCCACGGAGATGTACTAGGAGTGATGATTTTCTTTTGCAGGAGATCGTTGATTTCCTTTTGACAAAAAATGGTTAACTCATGATTCATTTGGATTGGTCTAGTCTTGGTCGGGATAGATTTTTCATCAAAGTCAGGCTCATAAGGGAGTCAGACAATATGTTGTTTCCTATGCCAAAAAGCAGTAAGGAAGTCAGAACAAAGATGTTGCTAAATATGATTTGTCAAAGCTTAGATTCTAGATTTGGTAGTTGGATCCTGCAATTGTTGCTGGAGTCTTTTGAAAGCTAGATCTTGTTTTAGAAAATTTATTTGAGATTTTTTGTTTTCCAAAAATTGGAGTTCCTTCTCAATAGGAGGCCTATCAAAAGGAATGAGGAATTGTTGTTTTAAATAAATAACTTGAATACCTTCTTTGAGGACCATGAAATGAATGATCTGTTAGATGAAATGAGTGCCTAAGATAACAGGGTTTGTGATATCTTTTACCAAAATGAATGAGGTAATAACAGACAAAGAAGAATGTTTTACCTCAACATCGGAAAGTTTGAAACTAATACCCAGTGACTTTGTAGCCGCCATCCAGATGATGCTACAATAGTTACAAGGACAACCTTCTGCCTCGCCACCTGTAGAAGGAATTGTGAAATCAGAATAAGAAGAAGCAAAAGAAGAAGATAAAGATTATTATGGTGAATAATAATTAAACAAAATGATGCAGGAATGACTTCACCTATGACATCATTGGTGATATCAGAACAACATTAGCATGACATCACTTGTGACGTAAGTGATGACCTCAGCAAAATACTGTAACAACTTTATTAAAGTCACTGTATACTGTAGCAGCTTTGTTAGGCTACTGTAGAACTACTTTTTGGCTATAAATAGCCAATTCCAATTCATTGTAAGACACACTTGTACATCCCAGCACTTGTATCTTACATCTTGCACCCTTTGTATCCCAAAGATCTGCAAGACCTTCTCCGGTTAGAATTCAATTCTAATCTCCAATATTGTAATTTTATTTTAGTAATAATACTATTTTATTTCAGTTTCAATATATATATATATATATATATATATATATATATATAAATAGTTGCAGAGAGTTGTCATTGAGACACATGGCAGTGTGTTGTACTCACACTTGACAAAAGTAAATTATATATATATTTTTTTTAAAAAATAAAGAGGTGATATAAATTCAGATGAATGAAGATTTTAACATTAAATTTATAAAAATTTAAAAAAAAATAGAAATTTGAAGGGTTTTTTAAATATTAAATTTAAAAGAATTTTTTAAAAAGAAATTTGAAAGTTTTTTAAAATTTTTTAAAAATAAATTTGAAGGATTTTTAATTATTCAGATGGTCCGTTCCGTTTCTATCCCCTTTTCTCTTCTTCTCCAGATACTTCTCAGATGCCTCGCCAAGCGGATTCTTCTTCTGATTCAGATTCTAAGGAGGAGTTCAGGGATGGTTTTGAAGCAAAATCATTGGGAAGGGGTGCTAAAGCTCTTAGGGAAATCAATAGCTCTTCTTATGCCAAACAGGTTGTTACTCTGTTTTATGCCCATCCGTGGCTTTCTTCAACCGCTTTCTCTTTCAGTGGTATGTTCTGGCTAAGCATAGAAACTTTGGAGAATCATTTGATTTTCTTGCCCACAGAGTTCAGTAAGAGATTATAGAAATGAACCCAAATACTGACAAGCTTGTGAGAAGGACTACCATGGTGGCCACTGCCACTACTTCTTACTTCCTACTCACTGCTGACTATGGCCTTGAACCCAATGCTCTCGACCCAGTAGGCATTTTTCCTCCAAATTTTCATTCAACCTCATGTATCATATGCAAGAAGGTATTATCTTGAAATTTCAACTGGGCAAGTTCTGAATTGCTTCATGATTTCTATGTTACATGGTATAGGATTATTTGCTTCGTTTTTTATTTTAGGTATTTCAATTGGTAATATTTGTTTTTGTTCGCTTGATGGGGTTTCTACTGGTCTTTTTGGATTGTAATTTTCTTTTGCGGATCAAAATCCTCCTTTCTGCTGGAATATTTATGCGGCTAACCCATCCTTGTAGTTCTATTTGTACACTTGTTGTTCCCATTTCAATGTTTATTGAGAATTAAGGACCATAAAATCCCCATCACCTTATTTTGGGAAGCTATTTTCATAGGGCATTTTGAGGCCATTTAGGCTCACCAAGATATTGTAAGCATTGGTGATCAATAGGAGTTTGTTATTTTTCATTTCACTTACTAATACTGATGTGGTTCATTTGCAAAATAAGAAAAGTTCACTTTTTTTAAAAATTTTTTTAATCATTTGACTATGTTGATTACAAGGCTCAACCTTAAATACTCACAATGTATGACTGCTTTAACATTTGCATATGAAATGGTTTTAACATTCAATTTCAGACCTTAACTTGATTTTTGGTTGTGGCACTTAAGCTTTTGAGAGATTAATCTAGGAGGAGGTAAGAAAGTTTCTTTATTGTTACCAAAATAAGCTTCTTTAAACTATCATTTCATATGAAAATAGAAGCTTCACTTGGATACTTTTGAACCTGTTTATGGCAATATGCACTCCTAAATGACATTTGCAGGACAAAAATATAGAGCACAAGAGTTGAGTAGGTGGCAAAAGCTAAAAAATCTCCCATATAGATATAGTTATTTGATTCCCTAAGAGCCCCAATTGTTAAACCTGCACTGCTTATCCGGTATTGTTGAAGAAGCTAATGCACATTGTTTATTGAGTTATTTCCTTATTCTTTTTGCCTTGTCTTTGGCTTCTAAATTGTACATTTTTCCCCCCTCTCATGAACCACAAATATTTGTTTATGAAGGAGAAACAATGGAAATAGGCAAAAGAACAGAGGAATCTATATCAGTAGCAAGCACAAACAAAGAGAAAATAACCAAAGCCGCCACCTTAGACAATTAAATGTTTCATATTTTATCTTTATTATGTATAATCTATCGTTCGTTACTTCTCTCTGTATGTCAGGGGCATTCTTCTATAACATAATACCTCTGGGTTGTAGACAAGTGTCAAAATTCTCAAAGATACAAAAAAAATTCATGGCAAATTGCAATTTGCCTAAGCAAAGCATTAAGGTATTGTGTTCTTCTGTCATTCGTGATTCTTTTTTCTTGAATTTCTAGCCCATAGATCTCAAATATACATGCAGATTATCTGCATCTCTTTGTTCATATGATCAAAATTTAAAAAAGTGCAAAGTATTCCATTTTTTGTTTAATTTTTAAAAATTTTGTTTTGTGCTTTGTTATTCATTTTATAGGAAACCCAACGCCTTCTCAGTGAATCAGGTGATTCTTTTTATTTCCATCTTTATATATGTGGATTTATGTATATATATGTATTCTTTTTCTAGTGCTTAATTTGTAATAGACTGACTTTTGAATTAGCTAACTGTGTCCATTTGAGCTCTCTGATTTAATCATTCGTAATAAATCAGTGTATTAATTACTTTTGATTTGATTTTAGGTATTTATCAAAAGGTTTGGTGATGTAATGTGAATGTTAAATTGTGTAGCTCCAGAATACTTGGCCTAGCACAATCTCCTAATGAAGGTAGTTAAATTCAATGCATTTTATTTTCTTGACAATAGTTTATTGAAAAAATCGGTGATTTTTAGCATGAGCGGTGCTCTTAAAATGAAGATGTTATGTTTTGAGGTCATGAAACAAAGATTTTGCTTACAGCAGTAAGAAGGGTGTAAAATTTGCACTTTACTAGCTTCAATTGAGTTTATCAAAGAAAGTTGAATGCGTAAAAATTCTACCTTGGAATCTTTTGTACATGCAATACACTAAATCAAATTTTGTTACTGCAATGTGATTTTTTATGATTAATTCGGGAATAGAGTCCCCCCCCCCTTTTTAATGAAAATTACCTTGCAAATTGCAATCCTGTCATTGATATATTTCCATTGTTGATCAATTCAATAGCTTTAGAAAGACTTTATATTATTTATAGTATTTGTGGAGTTTTATTAGACAAAAAGAAATTTGAGAGAAACTTAAAAGTGAATGAAATAGTTGCTGAGGTTGTAGTGAGAAAATTGGTAAATAAGTATATTGTTGGTATGAATTATATATTTTCTTCATATGTAAACAAATTCCAACAATTTATGTCATGCTAATCTCATAGTTCTCTAACAACTAGAGCTGAATGCTGCTTTTGTTTCCATATGTTGGATAACTGATATCAAGTTTATGTAATGTTTTGATCATTTTGATTTTTAAGGTGTTTGTGCCTATAAAAATGTGTTTGTTTGATTATTCTTGTGGTGCCTTTCAAATGATGTTGCGCCTCTGTGGACAGATCTATTCCATGGCCACTAATTTGCTGAATGACACATGAAGGTTTTAAATATTATCGCTAATATATATTTCAGGCACCCATTTTCGTTTCGTTTTATTATTAATTCTATCTTCCACTTTTGTCAGTGAGAATGTGATAACTGTTATGATGTCTAGGCTTAAAGATTAATCAGAAATGGAGAATGTTTCTATTGATGATAAAGGAATTCAAGCGAATATCTTTTGATCCAGAGGATATAAGGAGAATGAAACCACCCGTGTAATGGAAATGGATAGTACTTTGTATTATACTAGTGCAATATTGTAGAGATAGGAAATTGGTTGTGGAACGTAGCAGAACAAAGTTATGGAAATAATTGTTTAGGCGGTGGCTATATGAACATCTAAATGTATATCCACCTACCCTAGCAATTTCTATTGCCGTTTCCACCTGTGTATTGTTGGATTATATACACTTTGATAATTGATGTATATATTTATTTAATAAGAATTGTTTAAATGGTTATCAGAATACAAAATCAAGCAAGTATGTTATCTCTTGAAAATTTGTTTTTAAATTTCAAAAGAACAAATGGAAAAGCTAAACAAATGTAATAAAGTACAACTCTTTTCTAGGGGGTCTTAATAAAATAAATTGTTGTCTCATTTCTTTTTTTTTTTTTTCATAATTCAGTATCTTAATAAGCATATCTCTACCTTCAATTTTGATAGTTATAGTTACAGAGATCCAAAAAAGATTTTCTATGGATTGTAGTTGATATTTACATTTTATAATATTGAAACCAAAATCCCTCCATTTTCGTATTAATATGTATTTCTTTCTACCTTTTGTTTGGTAGATGGACATTTTTTTAAATGACATATCAATTTTTATACAAATACATTCCATCTAAATAATTATTTAATATAAGTTATACTCCCGTGTAATGCACGGATATCAACTTAGTTTATAATGAAAAGTTCTAAAAGTATTTGCTCCGATTTGACATGTTACATGGTTCATATTTTTTGTACATTAATATTCACATTATTTTTGTTTATTGAAATACATAATTTAGTGTACATACACTATAAATATTATTTTCTATTCTGAAACTGTTACATGAATAATTATTTGTGTAAATTAAAGAGGATGTAGGGAGACTGAAGATGGCATCATGAAGAAATAAGGTTAATTATACATCATGGTCTAAAGCATTTTCAAATATTGATGATATTGTCTTCCAGAATATTTAATTTTCGCTTTTTTGGGTTTTTTTTTCTAGTTAAATGACATTTAAAGTCATAATATTACAAGGAAAATCTAAGCAGTTCTATTTGGACCAAACCATAGAGGTTCCATTCAATAACAGCAGTTATTTGCCTAAAAAAATTCAACAGCATGCACTTTGAACATAATAATATGTCTTCTAAGAGTTATCCTTCCTCAATGATTACACATTAGCCATTTTTGCTGAATTTTTGTATCCCAATGATCGAACTATTAAGAGTCACATAAAAATGTATCTGATTTATGCAAGTTTTGGCATTTCATTTTCTAACAACACGTTAAATATGTCAAAATTTTCAATTGTTATTTTATAAATATTTCTTAGTTAGTGATCGATAATTCAAAGTTGCTTAAATCACTAATAAAGGAAATGACTATTATTTTCAAACTTGTTATTTCTTGATGCATTTCTCACATAACCCAAATACTTCTCTCTCTTTTTTTAAAATTTAAATATCATTTATTTTAAGTTTTTGTAGATCAAATTTTGATTTTTTCTTGAAATATAAATTGTTTTTATGATCATCAGCTTATTGGTAACAAACATTTCGTGGAGGCAAAAATCATTGCAATAATAATTTTAGAAAGTGCTCATGATCGAGTAAATTAATCTACCAATCGGTGCAAAAGAATGAAAAGTTGCTTATTAAAAGCTAAATATTGTTTCTTTGATGATATAAAAGAGAAATATCTTACTATACCCAAACTCGATAGGTGAAAAAGAATGGAGAAAAACGAAAAATGAGTCAAATATGAATATAAATCCATCATGCTTATCCTACTCTCAATATCACATATTTGTTTTCATAAGGGAAAATAAGTATATTTTTATTACGTTATGAGCAGAGATAAATTATATGCGATGTACAAGATTATAGCAATATTAATTTTATGACATTTTTTCAGACATATCTCTTGTAGACTGCTTTAAAATGTTTCTTTTGTGTTACTTTACCCATAATATTATCTTTAAAAAAAAAAAAATGCATGACAGCCCCATTAGTATATATTCCATCCATCCATTTTTGAATATTTCATTTTAACTTGATAAAAATTTTAAAAGAATGTTTGATTAATAGATAAGTTACTATATTAATTATAGAGGTTATAGTAAGATCGATGAGTTAATAATTTTTTTAAAATTAATAAAGTAATCCACAGTCGCTACTCGAAAGTGTGCGCATATGATTCATGTTCCAATAAATGTTTGAACTAATATATCAGTATAAAATTTTCAATACCAATAATCTCGGCCAACTTAAAGGGATACATATGAATTAATATAATTTGTATTTCCGATTATATATATATATATATATATATATATAATTTTAAAAGAAAGGAATACTGTTTTATGCTGTACAACCGATTTAGCTGCCAAAGAAGTTGATCACTTTATTTGACGATGAAAGTACATTCACCTCTGCATTTAGCTCGAAGGCCAAAAGGCCTAATTTCTCAAGACCACTATAAGATAAAGCTTCATTGAAGATGAAATAATTAATAAATAATAAAATTTGCTTATTTTAGTGATATAGAAAAGGCCAAAACAGAAAGAATTAGAAACAATGTCTTAGAACCAATGATATGCACCAGTCAGTGATGAGGAATTTAAAGAAGAAGCAGTCAAAGATTCCACATGTTGAAGGTATATATAGTGGAATTCTTCGTCACTGTCAGAAACATATCAACGTCACCGTTTTTATCTCATCCACATATTTGAATAATAAATATTTTGGTGACTTTCTTCTGGACTAAAGATTCTTTATGGCATTAATCTTCAACCCTTTGTGCTGAATAAGAAAGAAGACTGTTTTTTTTTTTATAGAAATAATAAAACATGAATATATTTTTATAGTATATTTGGTTGAAATAAAAAGAGAGAGGAAAAAAATGGATGCTTTTTTAGGTGATTAATAGGTAATTTATCTTGTTTAGTTAGGAAGGAAAGATAGAGGGAAAAATAGTTTAAAATAGAAAGTTTTCTCCCCCTATGTCAAGAAAATAGTTTGTCTAAATGTAAATGGATTGAAAAGTATTTATCATTTATTTTTCTCTCATCCAAGTTAAAACAAAATAGAAATAAATTATATTTACTCTTCTTAATGTAAGTAAAAATGCTCCTTCTCTTTTCCCTTCTTCTTAAGGTCTCATTTAATGGAAAGTGAAGTTGGAAACTTGGCTAATTCTTTTTTTTAAAAGTAATTTCATTTTTAAAATTCAATATTTAGTTCATTATTTAAAAATATTAAGTTTTCATTTGATTGTTAAAGAAAATGAGGTGGGAAAGTAATTCAATTCTTTTTTTTAAAAAAAAAATCTAACTCTTCATTTTTTAAAAAATTTTAATATTTAATTTATTAAGAATTAATTTGATCCTCATACGGAAAAATAAATGTAGACTGGAAATTTGTAAACTCTTAGGTATCATTTGATTGAATAAAGGAAAGTAATATTATGGAAGTAAATCCAAGAAAATTGAATCCGCCAAATATAATTTTAGATAAATTACATTTTTCTATTTGAAATGTTTAAAAAACTATTGAAAGAAAATAATAAAAACACGTATTTTCTTAATATTTAAAAATAAGGCATTACAAATATGAAAACTTTTAAATTATTTTTAAATCTTTCACATTGTTGTTGTACTATTTTTCCTTAAAATTGCTATAGTAAATGAAAATTCACATAAATATTGTTCTCTCATTTTTAAATATAAATTTTATTTTATTTTATTCAATATTCTAATTACTTTTGATGTTAAGTTCAAACTCTAATATAGATAGAAAACAACATTTGATTATTATCACATTAAAGTATTTACAAAATATTTAGTAATTTTTTTTGTCATGTAAGTGTATAATTACAATATGACCTTTAAATTAAAAATTTACAATTAATTTCGTTAAAGTTTTGAACCTTATAAATACTTGAAAAAAATATGTGATAGGTGAAGATGTTTAAATTTTAAGTATATTAGCTTGCGGGAGTTGTGAGGGGTAAAAGGATAAGTGGAAAAAAACATGAGGACTAAAGTGAGAGGAGTAGATTCAAAAAAGTTTGATATTTATCTTGATTTTTTAATTTTTTTAGTCTTTTATTGTTAGAATATTGAAAAATGAATCAGAATATCATTTTTCATGAAGGATTCATTTGCTTAATATTTTATATTTATTTTTCCAAAAAAAAATCCTTTTTCTAAAACAAAAATAATGAACCAAGTATTGGACTTTAATGAATAAGAACATGATTATCTTTCTATTTTACTTTTCTTGACAATCAAACGGGGCTTTAATTTAAAAGTCATATAATAATTATATAATTTACATAAAAATAAAATTTATTATAGATAATTTAATTTGATAGTAATCAAATGTTATTTTTTATAATTTAAATTTAATATTAAAAATAATTAGAATATAAAAAGTAAAATTATATTTAAAAATGATAGAGCACTATATATATATATTAATTACTACAACTATTTGAAAGGAAAAAATAATGTAAGAAATATTTAAAAATAATTTTATAAAATTTCATTTGTTGGGGTATGCCAACCGCTTGATTCTGTTATATTTCTCCTTTCATTATATTTTTATTATATATATATATGTTTAAAATAATTAGCAATTACAATTTAATACTCCTAATATTTTTTTTAAATACTCCTAATATTTAAATGAGAATTTAATCAAATAAATATTTTATTCTATATTTCATAAAGATTTTAAATATTAAAATATATTTTACACAATTGAGATGTTACCAAGTTATTATTATTAATCTAAATATAAGCAAATTTTATATTCATTGTTGTTATACAAGATAAACAATATATGAAACTATATATATATATATATATATATATATATATATTTATTAAAAGGCTAATTTTTATATACTCATACACACATAAGAAGTAATTCATCATACATGCGCACACACATGATGAAGAAGTTGTGTCTCTACATCATCATCATCATCATCATCATCATCATCATCATCATCATCATCATCATTATTATTATTATTATTATTATTATTATTATTATTATTATTATTATTATTATTATTATTATTATTATTATTATTATTATTATTATTATTATTATTATTATCATCATCATCAAATAGACTGCAATTTGTTTGTATCCCTGAAGATCTTATCAAAGTGCCTTCTACTTCTTATAGCATACAAGTTAGATTCGAATTATTCTCAATAAGTCCATATGAAATGATCTCATATTTTTTTTATTGTGCCACTGTAAAGATCAAAGGTCTTAAGCGATTAACTCGACTAAATCGTAATAATTAAATTTATTATTAGTTAGTTCAATTTTTTTAAAAAGTATTTATATAAATAAAATAAATACATATAAAATTGTTTGTGAATTAAGAATAAAATTTCAAATAAAATCCAGAGATAAATTCAATTTTAATAAATTAATACAATAAAAGCTTATATGGCATATTATATATATATAAATTTCTTAATACCTGTAAAGTTTATAATTAAAAAATAGGCCATATGCAAGTAAAGCTTTGCCTTTCAAATGAGGATGGGAGATGGGCCGGCCGCAAAGTGCTGTTGGTTTTTGGTACGTGCAGTGCATGGGACAGACACGTAACTTCAAATAAAACTGAAGCCGGTCTCCCTGACTCCACCCGTTGGGTAGGAAACCCATGAACTAGAAAAGTGTAGCGTTTCCCCAAATTCTAGGGTTGAATACGTTTTTTTCCTTCTACATTGAATTTGTGAGAGGGTTTAGTATTGAACACGGCAGCACCCAACCAAGAACATAGTCCAAAAGTAGGCACCGTCTTTTTTTGACATGAAAGTGATATATAAAATTGATTGCCCTTCTTGGTTCTTTAGTCAAATATGAAGACTGACTTATTTGCTTACTTTTTGCAATTTCATGGAACTTTAACTATGCTTATGGCCTAATTAAGTTATTTATATGCTCTAGGTTTTTAGCGCAAAGCACTAATCTTGATTAAGGAAATGATTACACAGACCTAATCATTTTGCTAGAATTGTGGTTGTTGAAATATAGATTTGGGAATTTTGTGACTTATATGGAATTTTCTTATTCCTCTTCTGGATACAATAAGAGAAAAAGACTAAAAGGTAGAGTCCATACTAGAGTTTATGATTGAAAAAAAAAAAAAAAAATTCCTTTCATGTGGACGTGATCAATGATGTAAAATGTATTTCTGTATAGATTTTCCGAATCTTACAAAAAAGCATTTTTTCCTGAGGTGATGCCGTGTGAGCATTTGCACACTTTTAAATACTAAGTCTACTTCTAGGATTAAGGCACATGTGGAAGTGATGGATACAATTTTTTTGCGTTCCCATATATATATATATATTTATCTAACGTTTCAAAGTTATTTGAAATTTTTATGGTAATTTTAAAAAAAATAAAAAAACGGAAAAGAAAAACACCATTTTGTTTGAGGATGCAAGTTCTTGGAACTTGGAAACTATAACCTCAAGAAATTCTTCTCTGTTTGCCTTTTGAATATCTATTCAAATCTACACTTTGACTTTCTTGGTTTCCTTTTGTCACGTCATGGAACTTTAACTATACCTATAACCTAATTAGGCGATGTTAATTAGATTCATAGACTATTAAGTAGCTTTAATCTTCCAAAAAAAAAAAAAAAAGAAGAAAGAAAGAACTTTGTCCTATATTTTAGCACATGATCAATCTTCAACAAATGCTTAATTATTGAGCTGTTGAATAGCACTAGTTCTTGGAATTTTCTTATACCTTCTTCAGCTGCAATCTAAGAAATGAACAAAATTGACGGCGACAATGCGTGTTTTCACATTAGTTTTTGGCAAAAGAATTAGAAAACAATTCCTTATAATGTGAAAATAATGATTTCTTAGTTATGGGATTGATGAAAGTTTTGAATTTTGTTGTTGAAATTTCCTCGTTAACAGTTTCTCTGTGCCTTCTATTTCTATCAATGACAGAATAATTTCTTTTGATATATGTATTTTTTTTCAACTCTTTTAGTAATTAACGTCCCGTTTGCTAAATCTAAAATATAAACATTAAAAATTAAAATTTGAATTTAAAAATTAAATTAATTACAATTCATTTATATTTTATTATAATTTAAATTATATAAAAAATAATAACAATTATATGCGTATTCAATATATTTAAATATCAAACTTATATAACTTTCATATCACTTAAAATTTATAATAAGATTTAAGTACATCTTAATTAATTAAATAATAATAAAATTTTATTATTAAATGTATTAGAATAATTAAACACATAATATTATCTGTTATTAAATATATTTAATTAAATAATTTTAAATATTTAATTGAATTATCAAATAGATGTCTGTTTATTTTGGCTATCAAATCAGCATCTTCCTCCATCTTTTGATGTGAATATTGTTGGAAGAAAACGCTGATGAAGTAGATAAGAGAAACATGGACAACAATTATTGATTTTTGACTTTCTGGTTTGGTGCATAGAAATTTGACTCATTCTATCAAGTAAGGGAAATTTTTGCGTGAACTCAGTATAGATACATCAATTATTTTAGATAATTATATTATGTCATAAAATTATATATAATATTTATTATATAATTTTTAATATACATGATATAATTATTTAAAGTATTCAGTACACGTATACCATGTGCACGCAACATTTCCCATCAAGCATTATTCTGAGCTTTCTACATCTCTGTTTGTAAGTACTGATTAAAAAGAAAACTAATTTGGCTTTTGCAGACCATCAATACTGAAATTTTTGCCAAAAAAAGTTAAAAAGAGAATACACTCACAGACCTTTTTCCCTTTATTTGTTGGCGAAATCTTTACCCCCTTTTTTTTTTGGAGGGATATCAAAATTTCAGTTAGAAGGGTATTTACAAATGTTTAAGACTCATAATTTTGTTGAGATATAATTTGTTCGATTTGTAAATAAGATAGTGAAATATATAAAATATTATATGATGAACATTCATATAAAAATCAACAATACAATAGTTATTCGTCCTTGAAGTGATTGCATTTGTGACAATATATTTATTATAACATGTCCAAAATCATTTGAAAAATATCTATTTTCAAACAATTAATTTCATTAGTTATTTTCAAATTCTCCTTGTAAATTTTAATAATTTCCTACGTGCCTAACTCTCCTATGGACCGCGTTATCTCAAAGTGTCCCTTCTGTCTATCACAGCTACCAACATTCATTTGTAGGAACCGAAATTACAATGATGAAATCTTTGTCGTCACTTTTTTACTCTTTCAAGGTATTATAGCACATATGTTTCACAAAGTCCGCCCACTCCCAAAAAAGTCCATTTCTTAGACTCCAACATCTTATCATTCTTCCATTCCTTTGGTCTCAGCCACTATTATAATGGATGTTAGGTTAATCATTGAACCTTTCATTTCATTCAACTTGTCTACAGACCAGCAGCTGACATGATGAGGAACATGAACTCTGAGAGAAGTGGTGTACGACAATACAAGAAGTCGGCTCTTCCGCGTCTCCGGTGGACGCCGGAACTTCATCAACACTTTGTTGAAGCTGTTGAGCATCTTGGTGGAAAACACAGTAAGTTTCACTTAATCACATTAAAGTTTCTTTTTTTTTTTTTCTGAGTAAAGCTAGAGAACCCTAGGAAGCCTGCTAAATATCGGCAATTCCTGTTGTAGATATGTGAAAAAGTAAAAGGGCTACTTAGATTGCTGCTTCTGAATATCTTAGTCGCCCGGGGTTGGGAGTTATACTACATAGTATAAGAAGTTTTTTTTTTTTAATTATTTGTTTGTATCTTGAGGGTTTCAGTTGTAACAACAAAAAGATTCTTATCACTAGCTAGGGAGAAAAATTCTAGGAATAAAATTATATTATGTGCAGAGTTTTCCTGGTCATCGATATGATCTGCCCCTAATAGAAATGATCTGATATCCTGTGAACAATTCAAATCTCTTGTTTCTGTCCAATTATCCTCCGATCAGATACTATGCATGTTGCAAAAGGTGTAGATGAATGACTGCAAGAAAATTTTTACAGAAGCAACTCCGAAGAGAATTTTGCAAAGGATGGGTGTAAGAGGACTGCAGATGTCTCATGTGAAAAGTCATCTCCAGGTATCTTGAAACTTGAACTTTCTTTTCTTTCAATTGTTTGCCACTGCATTTTCTTCTCATGATATGTTAGAGAACAGACAGATACTGAATTCACATAATGGCAAAAGAATCAGTATTTATTAAGATAGCTTACATTTAGTTGAACAAAGAATCATGAATTGGATTTTATAACGTCGAATGTGGAATTGGTGATTGGTTTGGGAGTCTGAAGTTGCTTTACTACCAAATGCCACAAACCAAATGACTTTTTTCACTCTCCAAGATGTTCCAAGTAAGCATTTTGATTCAATTAAGTTTAAATTCAAGGAGAAAAATATGAAAAACAATAAGAAGCTGATATGAGAGAGAGATGAAGGTTTAATTAGGGTTTGGGGCAAGACCAGTCACTTCTAGTACAAGTTAATATTAACAACTATACGAAATATATTAAGAAAATATCTTGATTTTCTAATGACAATTATTTTAATTAGTTATATCAGTGTTTATATCAATATATAATCACTACACCTAACACTATATTAAGTATCAACACTTGCCTTACACTTGTGTCAACACCAAACTCTGACAGATTGGGTATAGTGCATGACAACCCCATTTCTATGGCGAGTTGCTGTTGAAGACAATAAGGATATATATACGTATCATTAACTTATTTTGAGCGTGTGCTTTAGCTTTGCATGCATGCAAATGCAATGCAACTTCAAATCAAGAAAGTATAATTGATTCAAACAATTTTATATTATGTTAATAATCTATCAAGAAATATAAGGAATTTATGTGTTCTTGACAAATTTTTCTTTTCGATTCTTCATTATAAATTGTGGCTATGTTTCTACTCTATCCAAGTTAGACTTATTCCTCTCTTCTTGTATCTTTTTTTCTCAGTAAAAGAATGGTCTTTCTTTAAAAAAAAAAAAGAAAAGAAAAAGTCCCGTATATAATGAAGGAAAATAGATTTACAAATTTGAGTAGGTAACGTTTTATCTTCTGCATATTATCTGGGACTGGATTGAAAGAAATGATCAGTAAAAGCTATTCAGATGTATAGAAGCACAAAGGCGCAGAACACTATCAACCTAGAGGTGCCTACGAAGCTGATCCCAGAGACAGCTGCCGACGCCGCTCGGTCCCCAGCTAGGTACGTTATGTACGTTTCTTATGCATCTTCAACATCAGGAAGAATGAGGAACACGCAATAAACCTATCTACATAAATTAATAGATTGACTGTTTTAGGAGTCGTTTAATTGTTTATTTTAAAATAGGAGCCAGTGTATGTTTTATTTTTATATTAACATAATGTTACTATTTATAGTTATGGTTGGTGAATAACTTTTCTATAAATTCTATTTACAAATTAATTATAAAAGAAGAAAAATAGATGCATAAAAAGGATAATCTATAACATAATAGCACACAAGATCAATGTTACAAATTTCTAATCATAGAAATCAATACTCGATTATTGCACATGGATATAATTAATTTGATTTTTAAATAATTCAATTAGATGATTAATTGAGAAAATATAACACACTATTTAACCAATTACAAAAAGCCAAACAATATGAGCAAAAGGGAAAGAAAAAAAAAACAAAATAAAACATTCAGAACTAAAAATTGAATTGGTATTTTATATCTTCGGATTTTAATAACTTTTAATAGTGTAGAACCTTTCTAAATGCGAGCAAACTAAAGTTTTCAAGGTCGAACTTGTAGTATTGATGGGCAGTTCCTATTGTAATAATGATATTCTCCCAGGTAAAGATGATTTTCCTTTTCTTGCAGACTGTGCAGACAGCAGAAGAGGAAAGAACCCAAAAGTTCAATCACTTGCAAAAGAAAATCTCAAAGCACCCAGAATGGGCAATTTATGTATGATTCCCAGGTGATCTACTATTCCCATATAGTGTACTAGGTTGGTTTATTCTCCATATGGTTGGTTAAAATAAGTTGCTTGCAACTTAAAAAATAAAATAAAAAACAAGAAGCCAAATGCTGCCCTTATCTCCACTTTATTTATTCAAAAATTTGAAAAGCTATTTCAGAAGTAATGTTGGAGATTCTTTTCAAACTTTCCAAAATTAAGAGTAGTTAAAAACGAAAATAGTATATTAGTAATTTTTTGTTTTTTTTTTCAAAAGCACATTTTTGGGAAGCTTAAAATGATGAGAATATGCCTTCCAGCACATTGCAGGACAGAAAAAAAAAATTGTCAAAAATACCCCCAAAAAAAGGGAAAAAAAATAATCCCATGTTTTATAGTTTTTGCAGATTCTAGAAGATTGTACATTTCATTACATGTTGAAAGGAGTTCAAAGTGAATGTGTTTACTTCCCACAGGCCATTGCTGATTGTGGAAAAGAGAGAAGCTTCGGGTCTTCAAAGGATCAATTTTCTCACAATTCAAGTTCTTCAACCAATTTTCTAGACCTCTCTCTTCTCCATTCTACTAGGGATACTCATCTTAACCTAGATTTAAGCATCTCCTAATGTTTTTCCCAAAATATTTGTTTATCCTGTTCTACATTAATTGCTATTGCCCAAATTATAAAATAGTAAAAAAGAATATACCTCGAGTGAGAATCTAATGTATAGAATCCCTTTTTTGAAAATTTAAGAACATTTTTCAATTGATTTATGATTGGAAAATCTCTTTTTTTGGTATTTGTAGTGATTATAGAAAATCTCAGTGTTTTATTTTTCGCAAGATGGATCTTAGTTTTTAGTTTTTCAGACTCAATTTATTAATGTTACAGATTAAATGTGGACTTTTTTTTTTTTCTTTTACTATGTTCATTTTATATTTCAGTCGCCTTTTTGGGGGGGAAGTTTTCTCTTTTTTCCCCGAGAAAGGACAATTAATTGAAGTGACAGAATGTTTGAGAATTTTATTGTTAACATGAATGTAGATCTCTATCTTGAACCGTTTCAAAATTCTTCATCTTTGAAAACTTATTTTGCTTCAAATATTAAAAGACAACAAGTAAAATAAAACAAATTCAACATAAAATATTTTGCTTTATGCAGAATTAAAAAAAAAATTATAATACGCTTAACAGGTTGAAAAAGAAATGTTGATTCAATATGCACTAAAACCTACCTTTCATGAATAGATTCATTTGGTACTTTTGTACTTTATGATGGTTAATTTAATATGTCTCCATTCACTTATTTGGGTTGCCCTATAATTTTTATAGGCAGAAGTAAAAAGGTATATTTCTCATCATTGTTGGATAAGATTCGATCCAAGATATCTGGCTGGCAGCTTAAATTTTTATCCCAAGCTGGTAGGGTTGTGCTGCTCAAGTCAGTTCTAACATCCATCCCTATTCATCTCTTGCATTCAGTCTCGGTCCCACTGTCAGTATTTGAGGAATTAAATCGCTCATTTGCTCGCTTTTTCTAGGGGACGCATCACCTAGGCTCAAGGCACCATTGGAAATCTTGGCTTTCTTTATGCTTCCCTTATGATGAAAATGGTTTGGAAATCCGCTCATGGGTGGTTGTCTCAAACATCTATGCATACAAGCTATGGTGGCGTTTTAGGCTTGGTAATACTTTGTGGGCTCTCTTTATGTGGCCTAAGTATTCTGATGGGGCTATACATCCTTTGCTATTTCCTTCTTACGCACAGCCGTCGCATGTGTGGAAACGTATGCTTAAGACTAGGGAATCTGCAACTACTTGTTTTGGTGTTGAGGTTGGAAATAGCCAGTGTTCTTTCTGGTATGATAACTAGTGGGTTCAGATTCTTTGGCTTCGGTTAACTCCACTGTCCAGTGTGATCAGCTCCGGCTCTCAGACTGTCGAATGGTTTCTGGAATGTAGGGCTCATATTGAGGCTATTGGATCCTTTGTTGGCACTGGCAGTATTGCGCTCTATCCCACTAGTTCTAACTTTAGAGCAAGATAGGTTGATATGGAAGCATTCATCGACTAGAGCCTTCACCTCCTCTTCAGCCTTTGGCCTATTTCATTGCAGGAATGATCACTGGCCTTTGCTTGGGAAGATTTGGCAATCGAAGATTTCATCTAAGGTCTACATTTTTTTTTTTTGTGGAGGTTTCTAAATGGTATGCTTGCGTTGGATTGCTCCCTGAGTAGGCTAGGTTTCAGTATAGCTTCTAGGTGTTATCTCTGCAAAGAAGATTCTGAGTCATTCATGCATCTATTCTTTTCTTGTGTGGTTATTAAGCAGGTTTGGGAAGCCTTTCTGCTGCCGTTTCTAGAGGCAGTAGACTCACTTCAGCTTCATTCCCCTCCTGATATTCTGAATATTTTGTGGTCATACTCTGGGTTCAAAGCCTTTGCTTAGGGTTTTTTCTGCTACTATCTTATGGAATGTTTGGAAGGAACGTAATAGTGTAATTTTTGAAGAGAAGCGGCCATCAATGATTAGAGTTCAACGGACTGTTCAGTCCTTCTTAAAGGATTTTTCGACTAATTTTCCTATGATAGCGTCATCCCAGCTACGTGGGGCACTGGCATATTTGAAACTTACCTGGTCTACTGAGAGAAGCGTTCATATATGGCCTGTAAAATGGAGGGATAAGGTTGATATGCATAGGCATTTAATACTCAATATTGATGGCACTTCTAAGGAGTTGACTGGCTTTGCTGGGGCAGGAGGGGTACTCCGTTTTCCAAATGGAACATTTCACTCTACGTTTGCATCATTTCTCGGGCTGGCCACTAACATGGAGGTTGAATTGGAGGCTCTTCATCTTGGTCTCAGAACTTGCAGGAAGTTGAAGGTTTTAGATGTTCAAATCCAATCTAATTCTCTTGCATTGGTACAGATGGTTTCTAGGCATCAGAGAGTTCTTTGGCATCTAAGGGATTTGGCTTTGAAAATTAGGTTTCTTCTTGCCAAAATGCCTTTGTTCTCTTTGATTCATGTATACAGGGAAGCAAATCAGTTAGCGGACTTTATGGCTAACAAGAGTTGTTGGTTGCAAGCTGCCATAGCATATTTTAATTATCTGGATTTGCCTTTAGAGGCTAAGGGCATTTGTATTATGGATAGGCTAAGCATTCCTTCTTTGCATATTAAGTTGGTTGTACCTTAATTATTTAATAACATTTTTAGGGGGTTCTGCCCTCCTTTAACCAAAAAAAAAAAAAAAAAAAAGATGCTATATATGTAGTAACCTTAACCACGAAATAGTGTTCTAATTTTTTTTAAAAAAATATTATTTACTTTTAAAAAAAAAACCTAGTGAATGAAATTATTTCGGTTTCTTTTAAAAAAATGTTTATTTTTTTAAAAAAACCTTGAAAATTATTGGCCCAGACCCAACTTGGATGCAAGTATGCATAGCTCTCACTCAAACCATTGGCCTACCTTGATAAACTAGGTAGCAACTTCATACTTGCTATGACTTAATATAAAACAAATGTGTCACATACATTTATATCTCTAAAATTGCATATATGAAAAAAAAAAATACAATATGCTTTATTTGGATTTTCATATTAAAAGATATTTTTATACTTATTTATTAAAAAAATAAAAAGATTTATTCCTCACCTACTTGTAATGGATGCAATCTCAACTATAGAAGTCGATTCTTGAATCTTTATTAAACTCAAGATGTAGAACTCTTTGATTGATTACTCTATGGTGAAAACAATGATATTTTCCAAACTCTTATTATATCCTCTATTAAATAGTCTACGGTTTCATTTTTATTTTTATTTTTCTCTTAGTCCCCTTTCATTTTAATTTATAACTAAAAGGGACTCTACTTCCTCAAGTGTGGAGGATTTTGCCTCCTACTCCTAATTAGTACTGGTTCCCAACTAGCAAAAAAGGATTAGATCTTACAAAACGTTTTAGCTTCAAAATTTAGTGCTCAGCCCATTCCTATCCTAAATTAATCTGAGACATAATCATAAACGTACTTATAAACATAGGTCTATAGTATTTATATTGTGTTGAGTACATTAACTTTCTTAACTTGATCTTTGTCAGCAATCTTCTATATGGTAGCATCAAGATTAGCGCATTGATTTTTTTTCTTTGGTACTTCTTATTTCTTTTTAGTGGGTTTTAGCACGACATCTTGTTTATTTTTCTGGATGGTCATGCACTTTATGGCTGATCTTCCCACATACAAAGCATGCTTCAATTTGCCATCAACATATACCTTCATAATAGAGGCTAAATGTCTCACATTGTCTGCATTGCACTCCTGAGAGAGCATTAGTATTAGTCACTGATGATATGCATCTTTTAACGAGTTAACTTTCTCTAAAGTAGCAGTCCAATTAATGCTTTTTTTTTTCCTGATCCAGCTTGGATCTATTCATATACCGCATTCTATATCACCTTCCATGATCTCCATTTCAATGTTTAAGCTTCTTTAATAAACATAAGGACTACTAGAAAAAGGCTAATTACCACCAGACCATTCCTAACAAACCAAGTTCGGTTGGTAATTACCAACAAATTCCCAAAAAATGTGAAATGTGTTGCATTTTAGTTACTTACCAACAAATTACCAGCTGTGTGTATTCTATTAATAATTTTGTTGTTGGTAGTCGGTTGGTAATGTGTTGGTAAACGGGCAGAAAAATATTTACCAACCGATTACTAACAAAATATAAGTGGTTGGTAACTATGTTAGATGGTAATCTGTTGGTAATAGGGAGAGCATGTTGTTCCCGCTAATGTACCAACAGAATACCAACAGAAATGAGTAGTTGGTAGTTAATTCAATTGGTAATATAGTTGGTAATATGATGGCTTATTTTTTAGCAACAGCATTAGCAACTAACATATTCGTTGGAAATATAATAAATCAATCTCCAACAAACTGCTAACCGAATTACCAATGGTGCGTATTTAGTTGTTAATATTTGTATTGGTAATCTGTTGGTAAGCATGTAGGAAAATATTTACCAACCAATTACCAATTAAATATGCATGGTTGGTAACTATGTCTGATGGGAATCTGTTGGTAAAGGGAAGAGAAATGTTTTTTCCCTGTCGATGTTCCAACGAAATACCAACAGACATGGGTAGTTGGTAGAAGTTTAAGTAGAAGAAAAATATATTTGTTGAAGATAAGCATGTCAAATTGACGATCCAACCATTAGATTTGTTAAAAGTACTAAAAAAAGTATTGTGACCAAATTTGAAGGTAATCAGATATATTTAGGTACACAATCTTGCATAATCTCTATATAACGGCCAATAACCTAACTCGTTCGTAAATATAAATATGTCAAATTTACGAACCAATGATTAGATTTTTAAAATTATTAAAAAATGTATTATAACCAAATTTGAAGGTAATCGGATATATTTAGCTATACGATCTAGCATAATCTCTTTATAACGGCCAATAACATAACTCGTTCATAAATATAAGAACGTCAAATTTATGATCCAACTATTATATTTTTTAAAATTAGCAAAAAAAAAATATTTTAACGAAATTTGAAGGTAACTGGATTTATTTAGCTAAACAATTTAGCATAATCTCTATGTAACGACCTAAAACCTAACTCGTTCATAAAGATAAGCAAGTCACATTGACGATCCAGCCGTTAGATTTGTTAAAAGTACTAAAAAAAGTATTGTGACCAAATTTGAAGGTAATCAGATATATTTATGTACACAATCTAGCATAATCTCTATATAACAGCCAATAGCCTAACTCGTTCGTAAATATAAGCAGGTCAAATTTACGATCCAACCATTAGATCTGTTAAAAGTATTTTAAAAAAAATATTGTAACCAAATTTAAAGATAATCAGATATATTTAGGTACACAATCTAGCATAATCTCTATATAACGGCTAATAACCTAACACATTCGTAAATATAAGCCGGTCAAATTTACAATTTAGCCATCAGATTTGTTAAAATTACTAAAAAATGTATTGTGACGAAATTTGAAGGTAATTGGATATATTTAACTACACGATCTAGCATAATCTCTATATAACGGCCAATAACCTAACTCGTTCATAAATATAAGCACGTCAAATTTACGATCCAACTGTTAAATTTGTTAAAATTATTAAGAAAAGTATTGTGACCAAATTTGAATATAATTAGATATATTTTGTCATATAATCTAGAATAATCTCTATATAACGGCCCACAACATAACGTATTTATAAAGATAAATATATCAAATTAAAAATTCAACCGTTAGATTTGTTAAAATTATTTTAAAAAGTATTTTGACCAAGTTTGAAAGTAATCAAATATATTTTTCTATATAATCCAGTGTAATATCTATATAACTGTCCAATATCTAATGCATTTTTAAAGATAAACATATCAAATTAACGATCTAACCTTTAGATTTGTTAAAATTGTTTTAAAAAAAAAATATTTATGATCAAATTTGAAAAGTAATTAGATATATTTTTCACATAATCTATCATAATCTCTATATAACGGCCCAAAACCTAACGCGTTTATAAAGAAAAGCATATCAAATTAAAGATCCAATCGTTAGATTTTTTGAAATCGCTAACAAAATTATCGTAAACAAATTTGAAAGTAATTGGATATACTTTTCTATATAATCTAGTATAACCTCTATATAACAGCCCAAAATTATTTGGTATATTATGCCTATTGACTAACATTTGTTTAAAGTGAAATTCAATCATTCTATTTAAACAATACTTTTATATTTTATATTTATATACAAATATTGGGGCTATATTTGGGAATAGCTTCAAAATTAATAAATTAAAATGAAATTTATTGGAATTAAAAGGATGTCTAAATTGAGCCTAATAATTATATTAGAAATATGACGTATCAAATCAAATAATGATATTATATATTATTGTAAAAGCAATTTGTCCAATTGGTTATATCTATCTCATTTTTAAAATATATATTTATGTGGTTATGTTTATATCATAAATTATAAGAGTAGTAAACTTAGAAACAAAGAATTACAAGGTAAAAAAAAAAAAACTAAAAAACCTTAGGAGGGGTGAATAAGGTTTTTGGCAAGCTAAAAATTTTGACTCGTCTGAAATAAAGTATAATAAAGATCATCACGTTTCTTGGACCGACTTTATGGTGACAAGGAAAGTTATCTAAGAACTCTTTGAGATATATCCAGATTCAGACAAAGAAAGAAACACAAAGCAGTTGATGACTTATGAAAGGAAATGAGACACATAATGTATAGTAGTTTGATCTACCAAGATCTACGTCCACTACCTTAAGCTCACACTTAAGGATTTTTAACCAAATTTCATTTACTCCACTTAATGAAATTAACCTGTACCATATACAAGAGAGGATCACCACACTAGGTTTTCCAAAACCTCTCAATCAAACAATCACAACAAGGTTTACCCCAAATGGGCATTACACCACAACCTTGTACTACAAAGGAGATTGAATATCAATAGAATAGTAAAAGCTCACTTATTTGAGCAAATGTTCACTAAGGTACAAAGTACAAATACTTTTATCTTTGACACAATATGAATTCACTTTGAAGCACTTGATAAAAGAAAATTTTTGTAAACTATTGAGCAATAGTGTTTCTTAGAAGAATGTTACAAAAATCTTATGTCTAATATTGTTTAGAGGCTATTTATAGAGCCAAAAAGTAAAATGTCAACGGCTATAATTTTTCTGTTAAATTTACCTGTGTTTTGGACTCAAGTTTCGAACGACGATGCATCTAAAAAGAAAGTCCAAAAAGGCACTTTTTTAGGCAGAAATATTTCAACACTATTTACAGGATTTTGGACAAATCTTTTGGATATAGAAACATCTAAACTACTCAATCCAAAATTTTGAGATTTTCAAAATTTTAAAATTTTTTTCTTTGTGTGCTTCAAGGTAAAAATCAATTGAATCAAAAGGTAAAGAGACATAAGAATTAATAGAAATACCTTAATAACACTTCCTAGTCTATAGTTCTTCTATAAGGATTTCTTGATATGCAACCCCATATACTTTGATCTTCTTTTTTATCTTCTATTCTTGAATTCCATTACTGAGGAGTTGCCTAACAATCATTTCTGAATGCCTTAGAAGAACAAAGGTCAAATATGTCCTATTACATATAGATTACACAAGTTAGTTCACATCAACATTTGTCATAAATCAAAATATAGAAAAAAGCCCTTAGGGCTAACAATCTCTCCCTTTTTGAGTGATGACAAATATGATAAAAAAAAATGCTATATATAAAGAACAATAATGTGTATAGAGTGAACATGTTGATCAAGAGAGATACACATAATTTTTTATTGAAATGTAATCTCTTATTATTGGTCTCAAAGAGAGATTATGAGATTAAGATATATGATTTTAAAGCATATGCTCGCAAGCATGGCTCAATGAACCTATGACCTATCCTATCTCCATATTCTTATGCATATTCAAAAGATTCAATAAATAAAGGAGATATAGTAGGTAAGTCATATGATAAGATGCTCCCCCTTAATATTTGTTTGTATGAATATTTCAAAATGAGAAGGAAAAACAGAAATCAATTTTGTATGACCAAAATGTATGTCCAAAACATTTGTGAAAGTATGTATAAAACCTTTTTAGATGTGGATTTTGGATGTCCAAAAGGTGTGTTCCCAAATCAGTAAGACTCTTAAGAAAATTTTTTGATTAATAAAGTTTGAGTCCAAAACTCCCCTTGACACAATGCACGGAAGAATGTTTAAACAATCCATCTGACTGAGATTTTTGATTTAGTCACAAAATCATATCCACATCTTGTTAGATTAGTCTCAAAGATATCTTCATTATAAAGAGAATACTTTTGGATAAAAAGATTTGAGTGACCATAAACTGAAATCAGAGATGATCAATTTTTATATCAAGCAGTTCTTCAAATTAACCACAAAGAATTATAAGCAGAAGTTTAGTAAAAAATTATCCCAGCATTCCAAGTAGAAACTTTCAGTCATTTGTCAATAATTATATCCAGTAAATCAAACAGTTTCCTAAATAGTATCATATCAGATTATATCAGTCTAATATCTTCTCCCCCTTCATATCTTAACCAATATCTCAGTCATTCATACAGTTCAGATCAGTTCGTATCAGTTTTAAATGCATCATAATAGTTTATATCAATCTTAACCAATATCCCAGTCATGCATATAGTCTATAGTCTAGTCTAATCTTTTCTCTCCATTTGTCATCAATCAAAAAGAGTAATATCAGAAAGGGAGCAGAAACAGAACATATATAGACAGGAAATAGTCAGAATTTAAGCAATATGCAGAAAATAAGCAATTTTCCTTGTGCATAATCTAAAAACAGGAAAGTAAATTGTTCAAATTACAAAAAGTAAATTGTTGGAAAGATATCAACTGAACATCATTCTGCCTAAATGGTCTTCTTAAGAGATGTTAATGGTTTTAGCTTTTGAACCGGCAACAATCGTGTTAGATTTTCTCTTTACCACAACGTGTTTCTATCTCTTTCTAGATGATTGTGGTTTAGAGGATGCAGAAGTTGCTATAGTTTCCTTAATCGGAGATGTTTTCTGAGTTTGCTCAGTAGCATGCTCTTCCTCTGCGGTAGGTAGATTAATTTCTCTTTCAATAATAGGTTCTTCCTTTTCTTGAGCAGATATTGTTTGGGAAGACACTGGTGCATCGATTTTGCAGTCTTTTCTACTGCAGACAATCTGTTTCCAAGACTTTGAAGTTCAGAACTGAGATTATCCAATTTCACAGCTAATGAGTTGATGGCATCCAATATACTTACAGATAATCCCTCATCTTTTTCTTTCCCTTTAGCAGAGGATTCTGCCTGTGGATCATCTTCAAATTTTCTTTTTGTTCTAGCAATATGAACAAAATTTCCTTCTTCTTTGATTTTCATCAAATTTTCTCTTTTTTTACCCTCAGTGTCTCTCAGCAACTTCCATTCATTACCCATTCTCACATAACCCATTCTCTCAAAGGAGTCAAAGCTGTAAACATCCATCTTTGTTGGATCACTAGGAACTGAATTTAAATCAACCTGAAAATAACTGAACACTCTAGATAACAGATTTTCATAAAGCAGAGCTTTGCTTGATGTATTCCTTGCCAACAACATTAATTTGGTAGCTAAAAAACCAAAGTTTATTTGCCTACCCTCTGTAAAGGCCAACATGATTACCATTTGCAGAATGCTTATGGAGGTCTTATGTCCATAGCTCAGAACCACCATAGTGGAAACCATATGGTGCAAAATCCTTCCAACTCCATTAAGCCACTTCGTACTTCTGTTATTAGAGTTCCCAAAACTTTTCCCTCCAGTAAAGATTTCCTCAAAATTCTTCAAATTAAAGATATCATTTCCCTCAGGAAATTTGTTCAACTCAAAATACTGAATTCCAGCATCCCTCACATCATAGATTCTATTTAACAGACGATGATCAAACTCAATGTCTTTTCCCTTAACTCTTGATACATACCATCGAATCATGAAACCTCCCTCAATTTCCTCAAGACGACATTTTCTTAAATTAGCATAAAATTTCCAAACAAGAGGAGTAAATAATTTCTTATCTTCAGAAAGTAAACTACCCCATCTAATGTGTTCAAACATATTCAGTACATTTGAAAGATTTAGAAAGGCCAAAGGATTAGCACGGTAATCAGAAATAACCGTTCTGTTCCTTGACACCCAGTCATTATAATCAGTTTCGCATTTAGAGTCTATGAAACAGAGTACCTAATTTCCAGAACTCATTTGTTTCGGAGAAGACTTTGATGAGTCATAGTGAGACGCCGAGAAGTCTGGTTGAGGAGAGGCTTCTTTCCTTTTCGCTTTGCTTGAAGTTGAATTCTTTTTCTTCGTCTTCGGAGATGTTTTGTGTCCTTTCTTTGGTTTTAGAGCAGAAGATTTCATTTTTTTCATTAGTAAGATTAGGGCTTTTTCTTTTTGGACTGGCAGTTTTTCTTTGAAGAAGAACACAGATACTTTTTGGAGGAATCGGTTACAAGGGTTTTGAGAAAAATCAGAGTGCTTTGAATGTCTGGAGTAATGTGATATAAAGTGCATTGAAAAGATAATTTTTTTACAGAAGTTTAGAGAAACGCGAAAACCAATTTTTTGAAATTAAAAAATTGGAATAAGGAAAAATATAGAGTGTGTGTGTGTGTGTGTATATATATATATATATATATATATATATATAAGAGTGTTTTGGAGCTTGACCTAACTCGAAATTATCGTCCAAACGAGTCTTTTTCAGAAATGCATTTTAGATGCGGGATTTGGACTTAAATACTATGTCTAAACAGTTTTTGGTGTGTTTTGGATATAAACACTGTTTCCAAAACCTTTTTCTTCATAGATCCTAGAAAATAAAGAAGATTTATGCCAAATGGTTAGTTATTAGATTTTTGTAATTCCCAAATCTCTTCTCAGATTGTTGAATCTTTCTTTAGTTAGAGGTTTAGTGAAAATATCTGCAAGTTGTTTATCCGTTGAAATATATTCAACACACACATCGCCTTTGAGCACATGATCTCAGATGAAATGATGTTTAACTTCTATATGCTTTGTCCTAGAATGTTGAATAGGATTTTTTGTTAGATTGATAGCACTTGTATTGTCACATAATATAGGTACGCAATTAAAGTTAAGACTAAAATCTAGCAATGTATTCTTCATCCACAAAATTTGAGCACAACAACTGCTGGCTGCAATGTATTTAACCTCAGTAGTGGATAAGGATACACACACCTACTTTTTACTGTGTCATGACATGAGAGAGTGTCCAAGAAATTGACAATGGCCACTAATACTTTTTCTTTTAACTTTATAGCCTGCATAATCTGCATCAGTGTATCCTATAAGATCAAATGTATTAGTGTGAGGATACCATAAGCCATAATCATATGTGCCAATTAGATATCAGAATATGCGTTTTACTGGACATAGATGTGATTTCTTTGGACAAGCTTGAAAACGAGCACAAAGACATACTGAAAACATAATGTCTGATCGGCTAGCAATAAGATATAGTAGACTTCCAATCAAACCTCTATACTTATGTTCATCTACTTTCTTACTCTTTTCATCTTGATCAAATTTTATAGAAGTACTCATAGGTGTGCAGATTTCTTTTGATTCATTTATTCCAAACCTTTTGAGCAACTTCTTGGCATACTTAGCTTGATTTATGAAGATCCCATCCTTGGTTTGCTTAATTTGCAGTCCAAGGAAGAAGTTTACTTCTCCCATCATACTTATTTTGAATTCATGCTGCATAGGCTTAGCAAACCTCTTGTTCAAAGAGTCGTTAGTAGCATAAAAAAAGATATCATCAATATAGATTTGAACAATTAGTAGATCACCAGAATTATCAGATTTGATGAATAAGGTGGTATCAATCAAGCCTCTAGAAAAACCTTTTGAAATCAAGAAACCACTAAGTCTTTCATACCAGGCTTTTGGAGTTTGCTTTAACCCATAAAGAACTTTAGAAAGTTTGAAAACGTGATTTGGAAAGTGCTCATGAATAAAATCAGGAGGTTGTTCAACATATACTTCCTCTTCAATAAAACCATTTAGGAATACACTCTTAACATTCATTTGGTAGAGCATGAAATTTTTGAAGAATGCAAAGGCAAGAAGCATTCTTATGGATTCCAATCTAACAACAAGAGCAAATGTCTCATCATAACCAATACCTTCTTCTTGATTAAATACTTGGGTGACTAATCTAGCTTTATTTCTAATCACAGCCCCGTTTTCATCAAGATTATTTCTAAATACCCATTTTGTACGAATAACAGGACGATCAAGAGGTCTAAGGACAAGTTTCCAAACTAGATTTCTTTCAAATTAATTTATTTCTTCTTGCGTAGCAATAATCCAAAATTCATTATGCAATGCAATATCAATACAGCTAGGTTCAATGAAATACCGTCTAGTTTTAACTCCATAGTTTGGATCGCCAATGATTTGTTCTTTGGGATGACCTGTTTTGTATTTTCAGTCTTTTGGCAATTGTTGATTCGTAGAATATTCAGTTTGTTCTTTTCCTTGTTCAACTTGCAGCTCTTTAATTTCTTCTTTTTTTGCATGAGTATCTAGTGGTGGAGCTTTGAGTTGATGTAATTTGACTTCCTTTGAACTTTTTATGTCATCATCATCTCTTTGTGAAGCATAAATATTAGATTCATCAAATACAACATGCACGAATTCTTCCACACAAAGAGTTTTTTTTTGTTTTACACTCTATATGCCTTTTTGTTGAAAGAGTATTCAAGAAATATGGCCTCATCGGACTTGCTGTCAAATTTTTCAAGATTATCTCGGGTATTTAGGATAAAACATTTACATCCAAACACTTTAAAATAAGAGATAGATGGAGTTTTGTCAAACATAAATTCAAAAGGAGTTTTTCTTAAAAACGGTCTTAGCATAACTCGATTTACTATATAGCAAGCTGTATTAACAGTTTCGACCCAAAAATATTTTGGAAGGGCATTTTCACAAAGCATTGATCTAGTCATTTCTTGCAAAGTGCGAATTTTCCTTTCAACAACACCATTTTGTTGAGGGGTTTTTGCTACTGAAAATTGTGAAAGACTCTATTTTCATCACAGAAGTGAGTAAATTCACTGTTGCAAAATTCTTTGCCATTATCACTTTTAATAGAAATTAGTTTGCATCCAATCAAGTTTTGGATGCGCTTAATCAGTTTCGAAAATTCAGAAAAGGCTTCATCCTTTTGTCCAAGAAATAAAATCCAAGTGAATCTAGAAAAATCATCAACAAGTACATATGCATACTTCTTACCTCCAAGGCTGACAATTCTCATTGTTCTAAACAAATCCATATGAATTAATTCAAGTGGTTTTGAGGTTGAAATCATTTTCTTCGGTTTAAAAGAAGTTTTGATTTGTTTTCCAAACTAACATGCATAACAAATTTTGTTTTTATCAAACTTCATTTTTGGTAGTCCTCTAACAAGCTCTTTTGAAGACAGTTTATTTAGCAAATCAAAAGATACATAACCTAATCTTCTATGCCAAAAATATCCATCATTATCATGTACAGATAGGTAACTAATACCATTAGCTATAATGTCATTTAGATAAAATACATATACATTTCAAATACGTTTAGCAGTAAAGATTGTTTCAAGATTTGTGCTGTCAATTATAGAATAAGAATTCTTTTCAAAGATGACTTTGTAGCCATTATCACATAGTTGGCTAATGCTAAGCAAGTTGTATTTCAAATCATCAATAAGTAAAACTTGTTTTATAATAGTTAAGGAACCTTTACCAATATTACCAATGCCAAGAATCTTTCATTTCTTCTTGTCTTTGAATGTAACAAATCCTTCATTTGTGATCTGTATATCCTCTAACAAAGCTACGTTTCCAGTCATGTGTCTTGAACAACCGCTATCCAAGAACCACTTGGTGAAGCTCAAAGACTGTACCTCGTTTTCCAAGGCCATGAAGTATATGTTGGAAGTTTCATTTTCAGAATCTCTATCTTCAAACTCAGTTTCATTTAAGTCCTAAGTTCCTATCAATCCCTTACCTTTCTTTGCCTTCAGATCTTTCTTCTTTCTAAACGTTCTTCCTTTATTTCCTTTTGCAACAGGACAATCAGCAATGAAGTGATTAGTGCTTTTACATTCATAACATTGAGGTTTGAATATTGGGATTTGTCCATTCTTTCTCACGAACTTCTTTCCTCTTTGTAGCTCGTTTTGTTGAATATTCTTCTGAATTTTTTCGCTATCATAGCTAAATCTTCATTGTCCATTTCCATACCCTCACTGCTTTCTGATAGACTTGTTTCTTCATCTTCATTTTGAACTTTCAATGCTATCCCCTTTTTGCCTCTATCATGATTATCAGATTCATGAAATATTTTAAGTTTCATTCAATCAGTTAGAAGAGATCCGATTAGCTCTTCGGTTGGTAAGGATTTTAAATCCTTGGATTCTTCTATTGCAAGAGTTTTAGGCTGCCAGCTTTTTGGTAAGGCATCTAAAATTTTTCAGTTTTGTTTCCCAAGGGAATAAACCTTCCCGTAGGCTTTGAGACCATTTGAGATATTAGTAAGTCTCGTGAACATATCAGTGATATTTTCATTTGGATTTATTATAAATAATTCATAGTCATGAATTAGAAGCCCCAGTTTTGATTCTTTGACTTAGTTTGTCCCCTTATGAGTGACTTCAAGTAATCTCCACATTTCATAGGCTGAATCACAACCACTAACTCGGTTGTATTTAGTCGCATCTAGTGCATAACATAAAATGTTCATAGCCTGAAAATTTAAAGTCATCTTAGCATTGTCTTCCATACTAAACTCATTATTCTGTTTAGGTAATTTTATGCCATCAACAATTTTTGACAGAATAAAAGGACCATTTCTATCAAACTTCATAACTCAAAGTTGATAGAACACACATAAATTTTCATTCTATTTTTCCAAAATGTATAGTTGTTTCCATTGAATAAAGAAGGACAATTTGTTGAAGACTTTTCAACATATGGAAGAGAAGATGAGCTTGCCATGAAAATCTTTTCTACAAGGTTGTTAAACCAAGAATATGTAGACCAAGCGCTGATACCAAATGAAAAACCTTAGAGGAGGGGGGGGGGGGTGAATAAGGTTTTTGGCAAGTTAAAAATTTTAACTCGTCTGAAATACAGTATAATAAAGATCATCAAGTTTCTTGGACTGACTTTATGGTGACAAGGAAAGTTATCTAAGAATTCTCTGAGATATATTCGGATTCAGACAAAGAAAGAAATACAAAGTAGTTAATGACTTATGAAAGGAAATAAGACACAGAATGTATAGTGGTTCGATCTACCAAGATCTACGTCCACTACTTTAAGCTCACACTTAAGGATTTTCAGCCAGATTTCATTTACTCCACTTAATGAAATCAACTTGTACCACATACAAGAGAGGATCACCACACTAGGTTTTCCAAAATCTCTCAATCAAACAATCACAACAAGGTTCACCTCAAATGGTTTTTACACCACAACCTTGTACTACAAAGGAGATTGAATATCAATAGAATAGTAAAAGCTTACTTATTTGAGCAGATGTTCACTAAGGTACAAAGTACAAACGCTTTTACCTTTAATACAATATGAATTCACTTTGAAGCACTTGATAAAAGAAATTTTTGTAAACTATTGAGCAATAGTGTTTCTTAGAAGAATGTTACAAAAAATCTTATGTCTAATCTTATTTAGAAGAACAAAGGTCAAACATGTCCTATCACATATAGATTACACAAGTTAGTTCACATCAACGTTTGTCATAAATCAAAATTTAGAAGAAAGCCCTTAGGGTTAACAAAAACAATTACATTTATTGGATTCTCAAAATTAAATTTATTTAAAAAAGGATTTCAAAAGTTATACTAATTTTTTCGAATTAAAAAAAAAATGTCTAGGCAATAAGGGGGGATAAAATAGAATAAAAACTAAGTAGTTTTGATAGTAATTATATAAATAAATATATATATATATGTATAAGTATAGTTATTATGTTTATATATATATATATATATATATATTATTCATAAAATATTTTTATTACTATTATTTATATATACACAAAAATATAAATATATATAATTAATTTTTAGTATATATATGTGTATATATATATATATATATATATTATGAATTAGAAATATAGTAATTAATTATAATTCAACGTTGTAAATATAAGACCAATTGTCAACGTTGTAATTCAACTCACCCTCACCCTCCTCGGTGCTTCCTTCTGCTTCTCACTGCTAATACCAACTGTCACCATTCTTCACTGCAAGCCTCTTACTCTCATCAGCTACGCCACACATTAACGCACATAGAAACAAAGAAAAGCCCTTTTAATCTCTTAGATCTGAGGCCACATTTGCCTAAGTTTGCACATTTGAAGTACACTGCAGGTAAGCATTATCCCTTATTATACTATTTCTTTGATTTGATTGTTGTTTGAGACAAAATTTTAACTTGATTATGCCGCTTTAGTGTTGAGATGTGTGAAATTTGTATTAATTTTGAAATGAGGCTTTGATATTTGAGTTTACTCTTGTGGTTTTTTGTTGTTATGTTTGATGTGGCCTTAGTTCAAATGTGGGTTTTTGCTTCAGTTCAAATGTGGGTTTCTACTTCAATTCGAATATAGTGGTGGAATGTCTGGTTTTATGTGTGTGAATCCATAAACGGAAGAACAGGCTAAAGGTTTTATTACTTATGACTAATATTAGAGAGAAAATTTAATAAAAGAATTTGGTTTTGTTGAAACATATCATCAGCAACTAAATAAACTGCTCCATTTATGTATTTTTCCCCCTTTGTTTCTATTCTATTTATAAAGCAAGACAAGAAGGAATTACTATTTTTTCTCTTTCTTTAGCTAGAATGAACCTTTTCTGTCTCTGTTTTTTTTTTTCTTGAGTAACAATAATAGGGGCATAGAAGAAGGACGCCATTTATGTATTTTTATTTTCCCTCTGTTTTTGAGTAACAAGAAGGATTTTTTTTTTTTTTTTTGCTAACAGTTAATTCTTGGTATGAAAACCTTTGAATATCATTTTTTTTATGATGCTGGTTTTGCACAAATTTGCATGGGTTATATAGTTTATTAGCTCTACAATTATGTATTCTTATTTTTTTTATTTCTCTTCTCAAGCAGTGAATGCATAGAACTTATACTTTACTTTTTGATTAAGGCATACAAGTAGGAAATCTGGGGTGGGTAGTTCTAATGTTTTCTGACATAACTAGCTCCATAGTGATTGGGCAGTATGATATTGTGAAAGCAATAATTTACTTTGTTGTTGGAAGTTGAAAATATTGCTTGATTAAAAAGCAGTGGTTGAAAACTGCAGTAGCAAGAATGAAGCTTTTGTGCTGCTGAATTAAAACTACATGATGTGATGTGGGAGAGGATGTTGGAGTTGGAAATAAAACTACTGAAATTGTAATTTATCTCAGGTTGTATATTATACATATATGTCCATAATATGGAAACATGCAGTTGTTTTATGACAGTGATTACTTCAATAGAATGGCTATGCATGTTTAGCAATATTTCATACCTACAACCATCATATTTTGTAAATTAACTTGCCCCATTGAAGGCTTAGTTGAACTAAGAGTTTGATAGCCTCATATTTATACTGCATACATACTCCATTTATACTGGAAAATTTCATTCCTCTGGAATGCTCCATTATTGCATGAAACATTTACCCCTTACAAATTTTGAATCTTGCTATTGTTCTATATCTTTTTCACTAGATTTTCCACAACTCGGAAAGTCTATTGTACTATCCATCATGTTTTGGCAGCTACCCCTGACCCTAGTGGACCTACAAGTTAACCACGAGGGCAAAAGGGGAAAAGGACTGGTAGAAATAGTCGATGAATATATTACATTGTTTAGTGTTCTACTCAAGGGTGATGGCTAGTTATAAATATTATCTTTTCCCCTTTTCCAACTAGTTGTTTGGAAAATGGTTTTCAATTGTGTGTGCAACAAAAGAGAAACCAAAACAAGTTGTTTGGCATGCTAGTCAAAACAAGTTTTGTAGGCATCCATTTGATTCTCTTTGAGTAACAATAATAGGGAACAACATTTTTCTTAACATAGATACGAAATACAGAAATAGCCATGCAAATTTCACCAAGTACACTAGTACACTATGATTGGCAGTTTTGCTTTATTTATCCACACATGCTAATGATTAATCATTTGTAGGCAGCATGTTAAAAAGTTATAACATTGTGCAAATTATCATCAGCTAAAAAGTTATTTGATGGTTCACATTATCATTTGCCTTTCTTTTCCTCATAAAGTCATGATGAGCTTTTTAGGACAATGTGTTAGAAAATATTTGTGATTAATTTAGAAAATAAGGAAAGCCTCGAATGTCTCTTGTGGAGTGAGCTTATTGTAATTACTACTATATAGCTATATGGTTGTAATTTACTCACAATATCTTATTTTTTTTCTTCCTATGAACAATCCACCTTGATACTTACTTTCTCTGGTTGATGTCAGTTCTAACAAAAACAATGGATATTTCTATTGGGTAATGTATGATCTTAAAGCTGGCATCCTTCTATTCTATATATTTTTTTCTTTTTGTTCCTTGGTGGTGGTATTATCCATTATAAATTTGACATTCATTTGTATATGTGTGTATATGCATGGGAAATGTGTAAAAGCTTGTGTGTATTTAGGGTGAATGGGTGATGTAGCTTGTCTCCAAACATAGGTTGATACGATGACAAAAGCTCGAGCATGGATGTATAATAGGCTTTTACCTGGTAAAAAAGGGTTAACAAGGGAGTTTTTCATGGAATTGATGAGTTTGTTCAATTTGCAACTACACAAGTTGATTTTACTAGTAGGGGAAAAATAAGGTATCCATGCTCAAAGTGCAAAAATCATAGGTTTTCTGAGGTAGATAATGTAAAGCTACATTTGTGTCAGAAGGGATTTATCCCAAATAACTATTAATGGCATGCTCATGGGGAACCTTATATTTTTAGTTCACAGCAAAGGAATAGCATAAAGGTTAATGATGAAAGGGAGGAAAGTCCTATTGTAAGCCATCAAATTAGGGAAATGGTATTTGATGCAACAGAACATTATATAGGATTTAATAAAACTATACAGATGAAAAAAGAGTCTAATACGAATGCACAAAATTTCTATGATCTGCTACATGCTGCAGATGAGCTTTTATGACCAGGCTGTAGGCACTTCCAGTTACCCACAGTTGTGCGACTTCTGAACATTAAGTCTGATTATAACTTACCTGAAGCCTGTTATGATACAATATTACAGCTAATTAAAGATGTCACACCTAAAGAGGATAAGCTGCCTAAAAACCTTTATGAGACAAAAAAGCTTGTCTCTGGGTTAGGACTTTCGTATGAACAAATAGATTGTTGTGTAAATGGCTGTATGCTTTTTCGAAAAAAATGCATTGGGTTTACACACTGTATGTTTTGCAACCATCCTAGATGGAAGCCAAAAAAAGGAAGTTCAGGCGTGGAGAAAAATGTAGCATATGCAAGAATGCACTACCTCCCATTAACAACAAGATTGCAATGATTGTATGCTTCGAAAGCTACAGCTGTGCATATGAGATGGCATGCAGAACATAAATCCATTCAGAGCACCATTAGTCATCCTTTTGATGCAGAAGCTTGGAAAGTTTTCAATAGCACACACCCAACATTTTCTTCTGAGGCTCGAAATGTAAGACTTGGACTTTCCACTAATGGTTTTGTTCCATTTGGGATATCTGGTAAGCAATATTCGTGTTGTCTTGTGATGGTAACACAATATAATTTACCACTTGGTATATGTATGAAAACGCCATACATTTTCCTTAATACAATAATACCTGGTCCTAAGAACCCCAAGAAGAAGCTTGATGTCTATTTGCAGCCTTTGGTTGATGAATTGCTACATCTATGGGAAGTCGGAGTTCTTACATATGACATTTCAAAGAAGTAAAATTTTCAGATGAAAGCTGCTCTAATGTGGACGATCAGTGATTTCCCAGCATATGGCATGTTGTCTAGATGGAATACAGCTAGTAGCTTATCTTGTCCATATTGTATGGAAAAATCGAAGGCATTCAGGCTTCAAAACTCTAAAAAGCAATGCTTCTTTGATTGCCATCGACAGTTTTTACAATTACACCATCCGTTTCGGAAGAATAAGAGCTCATTTAGAAAGAACCGAATTGAGGATTCAGCATCCCCACATAGACTAAGTGGGGCTGAAATATGGGCACATGTGAAGGATTTTCCAATTGTAATTGAAAATGGTGGGAATCACGTACTTGAAGGATATGAGAAATCCTACAACTGGAGTAAGCAAAGTATATTTTGAAGCTTACCATATTGGAGGACAAATGTCATTAGGCATAATCTTGATGTAATGCATATTATTAAGAATTTTTTTGATAATATCTGCAATACAGTCTTTGACGTGAAGGGGAAGACAAAATACCATAAGAATACAAGGAGAGATTTACATGAGATTTTCCGACGAAGGGATTTAGAGTTAGCAAAAGAAGGTACCAAGAAACCAAAGGCATGCTATTGTATGGAAAAAAATGCTCGAAAAATTTTGTGTGAGTGGATTAAATCTTTAAAATTCCCAGATGGTTATGTTTCTAATTTGTCAAGATGTATGGATGAGAAGCAATGCAAATTATTTGGCCTTAAGAGCCATGAATGTTATGTATTCATGCTTTGGTTGATACCAATAGCATTTCACTATTTGCTTCTAGATGTTGTCAGCAATGCTCTAATAGAATTGAGTTTGTTCTTCGAGAACTTGACTTCTAGAATGTTACGTGTTGAACAAATTTTGAAACTAGAAGAGCATATTGCTATGATAATATGCAAATTGGAGAAAATTTTTCCACCAAGCTTTTTTAATTCAATGGAACATTTGTCAATCCACTTACTATATAAAGCTTTAGTGGGAGGTCCTGTGCAATATAGGTGGATGTATCTTTTTAAGAGGTTAGTTAAATATGTAATTTATTATTTTTTAAACCTCAATTTGTTAATATCCATATTGATAAATCTCCAACCATAGGTTCTTGTACTATTTAAAGAAGAAGGTGAAAAATAAAGCAAGAGTTGAAGCTTCAATTTGCAATGCATACCTAGTTGAAGAAGTTTCGACGTTTTGTACTTTTTACTTTGATCGTAATGTCAAAACAAAGAGTAGAAGTGTTGAACAAAGCGACGTTGGTGGTGGTTTTGATGAGTTAATGAGGTCAAGTATTTCAACATTTAGCTGTCCTGGGCGGCCAACAGGTGCTGCAAAGACAAGGTGCCTGTCAAATAAAGAGTATGATGCAACTGCATTGTATGTGTTGCTAAATACCGAAGAGGTCCAACCATATGTAGAGTGAGTATGAATTTGCATAAATTGTTTTGGGAATGAGATAAATTTTAACATCTTACCATTTTTTTTTAATTTAATAAAATTCAGGTTGTTTAAGGTTGAGAAGTGTGAAACCCCACCTAAAGCCAACCCTAGAGTAAGGGGGTCGGGATGCATATCATATTATTTTGCATGAATATATATGTTTTAAATGATTCTATGTGCTTTAGAGTTGTGGATTATAGGTTAAAATGCTTAGTTATGTTTATCGAGTAGGAAGGGTAAAATGGTAATTTTTCTTGAGGTTAAAATAGGAAGAAAGCTTGAGGATTAAATAGGAAGAAAATGTGGGTGAGAAAATAACAACAAGAGTTGTTATGGTTTAGTGGTTAGAGTTTTGGAATTAATCTCTAAGGTCATGAGTTCTAATCCCATCATTTAAGCTTTTGTCATGATTATCTTAACTAAATTTGAAATTTTGTTTTCTTGCATTTCATAGAAGTAGGAATGTTGTCTTAGGTGAGACATGAAGAGAATTTCCTAATCTTATCCTCATGTCCTAAAAAGAATTCTAGAGGAATTCTTGTCCTTTTTATTACCACTAGCTTGTCCTAACATCTTTATAATTCAAAACCATTAAATCCTTTCTTTTAAATTTCAAAAAAAATCTGTGATAACTCCTCCACCTTGAATTTCGAAAATCAGCTTTGGAGGTTGGGAAGTTGGCCAAAAGTAGGAGGAGAAATAGGAAGGGTTTCCAAGAGAAAATCAATCACCATGATAGCACCTTCAAACTCACCTTCATGTTGTTCATCTTCTAGTAAAAGAAAATCTGAAAATTTTCCAGAATATTGCAAACCGTTTCTTTGAAAATAAAACAAATAAACCCATTCATTTGCTGCCAAGAAAATGGTCATTTCATGTGGCTTGAAAGCTGGAAAAACTGTGCAATTTTCGGACTGCACAAAACAGCACCAAACCAGGAAAAATTCTGGGCATTTCGCCACTTCCAATAAAGGAAATGAAGCTGTTTTTAGTTCATCTTCAAGCCAGCAAAACTTCCCTGTATTTGTCTAGAAATAAGGCTGAAAAACCATCCTTGGAAGACCCTCAAACACCCCAGAAAAACCTCTGAAAATTGAGCGAGTGCAAAAATTCTGCACAAAAAAATCTGCAATCTTCGAAACTAAAAACAACCATGAAACCAAATTTTTTTTCCAGCTTTGCTCCCTTCTAGCCTAGGCCGAAAATCACCTTCAACCTCTGTAAAATTGAACCTTGCTCAGTTGTAGACTGAACACCATTAACCCCACACTTACCTTGAGCATATGGACTCCATAGCCACACCACAAAACATTCCTAAGATCACTCCATTCAAACTCTTTTTGAACTTTAAATAATTTCAGCATTTTACTCCATTAAAATCACTCTTGTATTAGGAAAATAAACCAGAATTTCCTCTGCCATTTAAGACTGAATTTCGGCCAGCCTTGGAGCAACATTAACCTTCAATCAATTTAGCAAAACCACCATGTTCAGCTGGCACCATTGAAGGTCATAGAAACCTCTCTTGATCAAACACCATAGCTAACCTCTTACCTTAAACATCTCCACTATTTCCTCCATTTAAATTTCAAAAAAAATCTGATCATTCTCTCTCCTTCTTGCTGAAAACTGAAACCCTCATTCACTCCATACCATTCAGCCAGCCTTCTACCAAAATTCGTGTAGCACTTCTTCCAAATTCTCTCCATTTTCACCAAGAACATCAAGAACACACACTAACCTTCTTCAAGCCTAACCCTACTCTAAACACCTCCAATCACTCTAAAATACTCCAAATCACTTCCATTTAATCTCTAAACTTCATTTCTGGTATTTATAATACAAAACCTCGCAAACAAGAATTTTCGAACGGATCAAAATTAGCTTTTCTTTGAAGGTCTCAAGAACATCAACAAGGTAAGTCAAGAACAATCTTCTTCCATTCGATTGTACTGTTCTAATGCTCTCTCTCTCTCTCTCTCTCTCTCTCTCTCTCTCTCTCTCTCTCTCTCTCTCTCTCTCTCTCTTCCAACCGAAATGGTTGATCAACCATCAACCATGGCCGTTTTCCCGTTGGATCATTCAATGCTCTCAATCGCGTGGACCTTCTTAATTCTTCATCGAAGTGTTCATCAAATCAAGTATTTTCTTTTAATCCTTCTTTTAATTCAGTATTCATGTCTCTTAGATATTGATAGGAAGAATGAAATATGGATAAGGGATTGAGTATATGCATGTGGATTAAGGGATGGAGTTAGGACATGATGATTGTTGTATATGACTAGGATGTATGTGTTTCACTTTCGAATCAATGTATGTTATTCATGCTTAATGAATTTTATGGATGTTTGAAGCATGATTAGATATTATGACACCAAAGGTGATTAGGCTTTTATGTTCTTATTTTTCCATGGAAACCATGATTGATGATTACGCTTAGTAGGATTTTGGCCATGTGATGGTATGAGATAGTTCAAGTGTATGTTCATGAATGGATTAATATATTGTTTGATTATGGAGAAGGTGTTCATGAATCCTTTCTAGCAATAGGAAAATCATGGTGAAAAAATATTTTCTTATTAAGGCTAGATTATTTTTATTAACAAATTTTATTACCTTGAATAGAATGCTGCTATATTTTTCTCTATAAAATTCAAAACTCTAAGGAGATTTGGAGTGGTTTATTAATTAAAATATTAATATTTTCTTTATCAAATAAATGAGATCTTTTATTAAAAATAATATATATAGTAATAAATCCTTTACAATAAATAAAATATTATTTATATTAAAATCTATTTGTTATTTATTAAAATTTAAAATAATTCATTCATTATTAATTTTATTTATTGCTAATTATTTATTATCTATTTAAAAATTAATTAAAGGTTATTTGTAATTAAATATTTATTTATAATAAAGCTATTTTTAAATCACCATTTATTAATACTATTTATGACTTAATATTCGAACCTTAGTTTATTTATTAATAATAACACTCAAGAATTATTATTTGAGTCTATAATTTATTAGCAATTATTTTAGAAACCCTAGTTATTTTAACTTATCAAACTAGACTTATTTTATAAAATTCTTTATCATCTAGCCTTAAAGCTTAGAACATTAGGGTCATGATTGTAATAAGTTGAACTAGGAATATTTGTATAAGTGAATATAGCTTGAGTGTAACCTTATGTCTTGTGTTTACCCCAGGCGGGGTTAGGTCAGCCTTGGAAGACTTTTGAATTTGAGCAAGTAAAGGATCAGGTTAACTCCTACATAAAACTTGTTTATTGTAAAAGGTTACCATGGCAAGCTAAACACGAAGTATGTGAATACTGATTTGGTAAAGGCAATTAATGACTGTTTCTTTTCCTGATTCGGTCAAACCAATTATTTGAAAATTTTCAAAGCAGTTTTACTCAAACACTGAATTATTTCTAAAACTGATTTTGGCATGGACTTTAGAAACCCTTAATTGCCATTTTCAAGTAAAGTTATGTTTTACCAATTTTCTCCCAAGTGGGACAATTATCGTTGAGTACTCAATAAGAGTAGGCTAGTAGTACTAGTTTTGAAGGGCAAGAGAGAGTCTTCTGGCAGGAGGCCACCTCCAGAAGATAAAGCTCAACTTAGAGAAACGTCAGTACTACTTAGTCATGCCGGTCTGAGCTAGCGGTTTTTATTTCAGTCAAGTGACTATGTTTTGCCGGAATGGACACCTGGTTGTTGTTTGGGTATAGAGAAGGAGGAGTATCTTACCCGGTAGGTCGATCACCTACTTTTTGTCAGTCTGCACAAAGTGTCAGCATTCTGACCGGCAGTATGCACAAAGTGTGGCATACTGACCATCCGATTATGGGGCCTAACGTGTGGTAACCCATAATCCTTTCTTTTGAGTGGTTGATCTTATAAATTATGTATGGCTGGAAAAGCCGAAAACACCACTCTTGTTTTTTACTAATGTTTAATGCTTGCCAATATTTCTCTTATAAAGTTTTCACATTTTGCATCCACGAACTGTTTTCACTGAACACTCAAAGCACACACGGACTTATTGAGGTTTTTATCTCATCACCTTTTATGCCATGTTTTCAGGTCGATCCTGCTGTGGAGATGAATAGCTAGATTTGTTGCCTATGCTTTGAAGACTTTATGTTATTTTTCTTATGTGTTGTTTTGAGAGATGGTAGTGAACAATTTATTTTGGATTTGTTCATGTATTTTTAGGTTGTAATAAGTTCAATTTTAAAGTATTACTTTTATTTTCTTTTGTGTAACCTAGTTATAAAGACCCCTTGTCCTTTGGACGGGGCGACATCCCCAGCCCTGTCGGGCCTAGGTAGTGGGGTGTTACAAGAAGTGCTCTAATACAACCAACATTTCTGATTTTGATTTAGAGTTAGCATTGGAAAAAGAGTTTGTTCAATGGTTGAAGGAATATGTAAGAATATATCTAATGTCGTGTCATCCTAAATTTCCATTCTAATTAACTTCATATTTTTTAGTTATAATATTTTTGTATCAAATAGTTGCACAATCCAGGTAACAATGTTTCAAACAGTGAAATAAAACATCTGAGTTGGGAGCCAAAGAGATTTGTGCGCACGTACACACAGTTTTTTGTGAACGGCTACAACTTTCACACAGTTGCTCATAGCAAAGGAAAAGCCACTACAAATAGTGGCGTATGCATAAGAGGTTCTAATAATGATGATGGAGGCACTGTGGATCACTATGGTACTTTGAAGGAAGTGGTGGAACTGGAGTATCCTGGTTTGCCTGTTAAACATGCCTATTTATTTCATTGTAATTGGTATGATCCAAGACATGACCTGGGAGTAAGAATTCATCCTAGGTACAAACTGCTTGATATTAATCCTAAAAGATTATGGAACAAATTTGAGCCATTTACACTTGCATTTCAAGCAACTTAAATGTATTTCATACCATATCCAAGTCCCAGAAAGGATACTGCAAATTGGTTGCATGTTTGTCGTGTCGCTGCAAGATGAACGTTAGAGATGATTACAATTGATACTACATTGCAAGAAAATGAAGTGCAAAATCCAAGTATTGATATTATGGATGATCCATTAGATAATCTAAGGGACCCAAACAATATTTATGAAGATGTGGATCCCTCTGTTAATGTTAGTTTGCAAGAGAATGACGAAGATTTGAAAAGTAGTTCCGATGAATCTGATATAGTAATATCTCCTTCAGAGTCAAAAGATGAAGTAGACAACGAATTCTGTAGCGAAAGTGAATAGTTATAATATGTTAGAGTTTTGAGACATTTATATTTTGTAGTCATTTCTTTTGGATGTATTCAATTGAACATATTGATTTCGTTTTATTAATCTAATAAAATCGTGACCATTTGTTGATTATTTAATAGCTTTTTGCTCAAAGTTTCACCATATTCTGGTTTTTTTTTTTTTGGGGGGGGGGGGATTGTTCAAATGTCCAAAACCAATGGCGTTATATTTTCTTGGACTGGCAGAGCTACAGGAATCTGTGGGGTTTTCAGTCGAACAAGGTTGAAGCTGTTCCCAAGTAGTATTGGTATGGTTCTTATTTAATGCATATAACAAAATTAAATCTTCATAAATCTACCACAAGAGTGGAAAACTCATTGGACCTTTTCTTTTAAATTTTATCGGGGTGTTTGACTGTTGATGTGTGGGTGTTGTGCTGATATTTATACTGTGGTTTTGAGGAGTTGGAATTGTGATTTTGTTGTCAAAATGTGAGTGAATTGCCTGAAAAAAAATGCTGGTGGGACTAAATTTCTCAGCACACTTTTTCTTTCTTGTTTTGTTTGTTATGCATAAGCTATTTCTAGTCTTAGTTACCATAAAATGCAATATCTTTCTTGTATTGAACTACATTTTATGCTCTGTAAATCTTGAACTGTTTTGCTGCTTTTTTTTTTTTTTTGGTGATTTTGGAGCACATTTGCATTGAAGATTATTAGGGTGTTTGACTGTTGGTTTGTGGGTGTTGTGCTGATATTTATGTTGTGGTTTTGAGGAGTTGGAGTTGTGATTTTGTTGTAAAAATGTGAGTGAAGTGGCTGGAAAAAATGCGGGTGGGACTAAATTTCTCAACACATTTTTTCTTTCTTGTTTTGTTTGTTATGCATAGGCTATTTCTAGTCTTAGTTACCATAAAATGCACTATCTTTCTTGTATTGAACTATATTTTATGCTCTGTAAATCTTGAACTATTTTACTTCTATTTTTTGTGATTTTGGAGCACATTTGTATTGAAAATTATTGGGGTGATTGACTGTTGAAGTGTGGATGTTGTGCTGATATTTATGTTATGTTTTTGAGAAGTTGGAGTTGTGATTTTATTGGGCTGTTTGACTGTTGAAGTGTAGGTGTTAGCTCATTCACTATTCTTATATCCTACAGCACTATTTCAGTTATTAATGGTGTTATTTAGTTATTCAAATAATTAGAGTGCTGCAAGAGAAAGTAAGCAATGACTTATAATGATTAATTATATATATTTCCATATGGCTATTGTTTTCTACCTCAGTTTTTCATAGACAATTTCATGTTTAAAAAAAATTAGGAGTGTAATTCTGCATCTCGTGAGAGACAATTTAATAATTTAATAATTTTTTAATTAGTTATTGTCCTTAATAGTTACTAAACTAATTTTGCATGTGGGACTTTAGTGGCTTTGACAATCTTTAATTGAAATTTATCTCCTAAAGTTCATTCTACTTTGTATCAAGCGAGACTCTTGAGTTGAAAATTTGTCTTTTTTCTATTTAACACGGGAAATTTTGGTTACATCCCTAATTATCAGGCAAAAGAAGGTATTTAGTTTTCCTTGAATATACAAGGGTATTAGTGCTTTTACTTTTTTGGGGGGATATTTTAATTTGGTAGTTATCTCTTTGGTTTTGTATGTGTTTTCAGCAAAACTGCTCTTCTTTCCACTAAGCAAAACCTACATGCTGCTAAAAAGGCTTATGTGATTTTGGAATTTTTTTGTTTTGTGATTTCAGAATGTTGTTCTCTATAGTGTGTCTAAAGATTCCATGTTTGATAAAGGGAAGAAATATATTTTGTTTTATACTTCTATCACAGTAGTATTTGTCACATATAGAGTTGCCAATTGAACCTTCATTTGCACGTGTAGTGTTCTGGTATGTTTTCATTTGCCTTGAAAGCCTAAGAAATGTATATACATACGAAGATAAAGGCCTGGATATTGGAACAAACTAACTGTAAAAATATTTGTTTTGTCTTTAGGGGTATAGATTTTTTTGTGTATGTCCATTTCAATCAAGGACTATTTTTTGAAATACTGAGATGGTTTTTAGTTGGATTGAATTGCATAGATCTCTCTTTTGGTGTTGATTTTATTGAATTTTTTTTATATAAGATGATTTGGTTGTATTTTGTGGAAAGTTATGGTATGTATTTGGGTGTATATTGTTAATAAATATTAATTATGACTTTATTTTTTTTGCACTCTTAGAAATATGAAAACTCTTAATTATGTGCTTCATATGTGAAGAAACTCTCAATTATACCCTTCTATTAAAATGTTAACTGCATCTTCTTTTAACAATCAAAGTACTGCTACAACTTTTTCCTAATGTCAAAAACTCTTAATAATCTCTATATGTCTCACTGATTTTTTTTTTTTTTTTGGGACTGCTCTAATGTAAAAAACCATTAACTTATGGGATTATGTGTTTTCTTAGCCTAACGGTGTTGCTATATTATGTGGGTTTTTTAGTCGAACAAGTTGAAGCAGTCCACAGCTAATAGAACCTCAATCCAATCAGGAATAATATCAACTAGCAGAAGCTAATCCTATCTATTTCATACTTCTCAATTTTTGTAATGTATACATCTTTTGTCTAGGCTTAAGAAAAATTTGGGATTGACATGTAGGTTTCTTTTGTAAAGCATACACTAGGTTTATTTTAAAGTTTGGCAGAAGATGTATTTGACCAATGGGAGTTCAAAGAGATATGGGAAATAATGAATATGACAGTATAGTTGCATGCATGTACAGTTCCATGCTTTCTTCAATCATTTGTTGTTTGTCCTAAGATAAACAAGGAATGGTCTCACGTATATGACAGCATAAATTCAGAATATGGTAAATCTAGCTACCCAACCAACTTCCTCTACCACTTTACCAAAGAAAGTTTTTGCTAGCATTTCTGCTCAGGAAAATGTCAATGCTTCTGTATTTATGCCACCATATGATTCTTGTATTGCATTTTTTGTACTGCATTTCTAGTCAGGAAAATCCATGACCTTCTATATTTCTATATATAGTTTTTGTACTACATTTTTCTTTTAGGAACCAATGCTTCTGTATTTTTTCAACCATATGATTTTTATAATGCATTTTTTTGTATTGCATTTCTGCTTGGGAAACTCCATGAGCTTCTGTATTTCTGTATATAGTTTTTGTACTGTATTTTTTTAGAACCCAATGCATTCATATTTTTGCCACAGTATGATTTGAATTTTAAAATAGCTAGTTTTCCTTTTCTAGTTCAGCTCTTTTGGCTAGACTTAAGAAAATTTTGGGGATTGGCATGTAGGTTTCTTTTGTAAAGAACACAATAGGATTCTTAATTTGTAAAAGTTAGATTCTTGAGGTGTATGCATGGTGGTCCAAAAGGAGTGGTTTGTTCAAAATGTTTGCTCTCTCATTCACAGTGTTAAGTATACTGACTTTATGTTCAGGATTAGTTGATATCTACTTTGTACTCCTGAGAAAGGAATTAATGTTGATGGAATCAGTTTTGTTTTGTGGTAAATAGTTTTTGTGCATTTTTCTTTTAGGAACCAATGCTTCTGTATTTATGCCACCATATGATGTTTGTACTTCATTTTTTTTGTATTGTATTTCTACTTGAGAAAATGTCAAAGCTTCTATATTTATCCTCTTGTTTTGTATTTATTATCTTTCTACTATAATTGCATGGTATCATCTATTTACAATCTTAAAAAGTACATTATCTTTAGTCCTTTAAAACTGTTTAATTACGTTAATAGTAATTGTTTCATTTTCATCAATTTTTTCCCTGGGCTTTTGTCATTCAATTGATATTTGATTTTAATCTAACAATTAATAAAGAGTGGTAACAATTTCATATTTGTATTTGGAAAAGAGGAACACAAAGTTAATTTTTGACTTCAGGTGCCATATAGAGGTTCCATTTTTGGACATCTAAATGCTGGTCTCTTTTTAGATTGAATGGACTCTTGTTATAATCATTTTTTACCTAAAAACCTGAAATAAGAAAGATCTCATTTTGAGATCAAATAATGCTGACCTACGGTAGGTAGATCTATTGAAAATACAAACTAATGAAGAGAGAATTTGAATGGCAATCATGAAAGTTCACTGTCAACTGAAAGAATCCTAATGTAAGATACTCAAGCACAAGATTTGGTTGTTTTTATGAACTACTTTTTTGAAACTACACAAAAATTTCAATGTTATCCAACTAGAGCATATACATGTAAACAAATGCCATGATAGTTGATGATGGTTTTATTCTTCTTTGTTGTCTCTTTGTTAGATAAGTATCTTATGCCATGTGCCATGGTCTTTATTAGAATGTGGTGTTCACTAAATTGTCTATAGCCATAACAAAGATATTTAGTTGTTAACAACAGGGCGACAAAATTTCTAAAAATTTTACCTGGTTTGATATCAAATCTCATTCTTATTTCCTTGAGAGTTATATGCATTTGATGTGTATACAGTGCATTTACACGAGATTTCATACATGCACTAAAGGGAAGCTGTGTATAACCTTTTAAAACTTCTAGCTCTAGAAGTATGATATTCTATTCTTATTTTTCAAGAGCAAATGCTCCAATCCAAGTATAATCTTTATTCTCTAACCATGTTACTGGTCGATATCAGGCTAGATGGAAACAGCTAGATTTTCATCCCTTGTTATTTAGGGAACTGTTTGGCCTAGATTTTAGACATGTTATGCATCCTTTAGATTGCATGCCAAGGTTCCTTAGCTATTTCTGAGATCAACCGTGTAATTATGAGTGATCAATGGCAGCTATATAGTGATAGTATCCATCTCATATTTGAGCCTACATCACAATTTACATCAATAAGGTTTTAATAATTATAGTGAATTATTAAAGCATAGGAACTGAATTACGTGAACTACAGGATATAAATTTTAGTATTTGATATTGGAAATGTCAGTGCGAAACAAGTTCTATAGTATGGTGACCTTATGTTGTGATGGATTACTTGGGGCTTAAGAGCCTTACAATCAAAGGGTTCAAACCTCTTCAGAGCCTCTTAACCCCTCCACAACTACTTCTGAAAGGGAAAAGCAGTGCAGGCTATATTTTCCCACTAAGAAAATTTCATATTTCATTTGCCTCCATTTTTATACTACCAGAATAGCACCATTGATTGGGAATTGTCCACTAATCACCATCATTGTTTTGTTTATACGGGGTGTTATGTGTTCATGTTTACTTTATCATAAGTTTTTCTATAGTGTGGTACTTTAAGTTCTTATGGGTTTCCTAGGATTTAGTAGCCTTGCAACAAAAAGGTTGAAGGTTCAACTTTCTTCAGAGCCTCTTCACCAATTGCGAACTCCAATGGGAAGGAAAATAGTGCAGAGTATATTTAGTTGGTGTCCATGTATTATTTTTTGTCTTTGTAGCTTGTATGAACAATTCTGTGTATGTAAACTTCCATTTCTTTTTCTCTTGGAAAATTCCATTTTTCTCCATTTGTATATGACTAGAACAGCACCTGAACAACATACCCCCTGTGGCCATCTCTAATGTCTATAAGCAATGGAGTTCTTACCCCATAATTTTATGATGTCTTGAATTAGTTATAAAATTTTCTGCATCTTACCTCAGTTTCTAAGATTGTGTGGCACAATCAATCTTAAAGTGAGATGTCCAATAGTGTATAGAGTAATTCCTAAGGTTTTCTTGTCTCTTGGTGTGACAGCTTAAAGGATTCTCTGTGTTACTCTATTTCTTTTATAAATTTCTGCTATTTAGCCACTACTTTTAGATAGGTTTCTATTTTTTGGCCATTTATCTGCATTTTTCTTCACTTCATAAATCATTAAATAAGAATGAAAAATGCACTAAAACAACCTTCTTGACCACTGGTTAACACCCTAACATTGAACAGCTCACAACAAAAAGTTTTCCCATAACTACATGCATTCTTTAAACTTCAGCCATCAAAACTTACATCAAAAGGTTCCTTAATATGAGTGAAGTGGCTACAGTGAGGGGGATTTTTGTCCTCTTGTTAATGTGACTAAAGTTGCTATTCCTACAAGCTCTCAAACAACCCTTCTATCTTCTCTTTTCTCTGTTTACTTTTCTCCTCTCTTTCAATGACATAGTCACCTATTTTCTATGCATTATTTTCAAATGGCACCTGGTAGGAAAGGAATGAAAAAAAAGGGTGAAAGGTAGGGCAATGTGTAGGCCAATCAAATAACGACTCTGAGGGTCAACCATTGAATTCACCTCAACAAAAAATCAAAATTCTCCAAATACTAGCCACAGAGTAGCAGATGATTTTCGTACTCTACCACCTACATTGTTTGCTCCTACTAGATGGCCATAATGGTAGCAATTCCAGAGAAAGCATCCAGCTAGAGATTCGTTTTGAGCAAGCCGAGTCAATTACTCACAATAAGCGAGTTGCGCCTATCACTTCTAATGATCAAGTTGAGTCTACTTCAGCTCAAGAGAATGTGCAAAACTCTAACTTATCTACAGCTATTACTATGCCAGCACAGGGCAAGATTGAATATTGAATTGAAGGGGATGAGTAAGTGATTTCAAAATTTGTTATTTTCTGAAATTTAGTATTCATTCTAAATGTATCAAGCAAAATCCTTAAATATTTATTTTTCTGTTGTAGGATTCTTTGCAATGCCAAGCCGTTCAACAAACCAGTACGATCTATTTGTCCAACCATTGAATCTATGTTTTCAGGATCATATCCTACTTGGAAAAAGGTCCCACCTACCACAAAGGATGTATTGTATGCTGAGTGGGTAGTAAGTATTAAATTTATTTTTTTAATTATAGCTATAGGTTGTATTTTATGCTTATTATGCTAATTTGGTAATTTTGTATGAGAAAACTACAGAAACAATACAAATGGGACCACAAATATGATTCAATCATGAGAACAAAATGGGGGGGGGAAAGCCAATAACAGTTATAGGTACTTGATGGAAGAAGTACAAAATGGACATATCTCCCATGATTTCATAAAACAGGAGCATTACAATGAGTTTCGAGTATATTGGGATAGTGATGCATTCAAGAAAATGTCAAAGACTATGTCAGCAAATAAGAAGAGTGTTTTAGGAGCCTTAAAACATTCAGGAGGATCTATCTTAGCAACTGTACACAAGAGAAAGCTTGTATAATACATATAATTTTCTTTTAATTCATCATTTGAAATATATTTGTAATTATTATTCTTATGTATAATACATTACAACTTACATGTTATGACAATTTCATAGGAGGAGACATACCATAGAGAATATTCGCAGATGGACATCTATGTTTTTACTCACACAACAAACACTAAAGATGAGGTTGAGCAAGTGCTAAAAAGAGAAAGGCTAATGTCAGATGGGGAAGAGGAGTTGCCAGAGGCGCCAAAACTTGTCTTTATTAACAAGAGATTTGAGGACATATACGTAAGTATCATATCCACTGAAATACAAGATCAACATATTTCTACTTTTGGTTTTACGAGATCTAATCTGATTGTGGTGTTATTTTAATAGGGATCCAATGAAATTATTATTTCCACAATATTAACTAGTAATCTACAGCAATTTGAATTGTTGATTGTTAAGGATTGGTGTTATAATTAGACAGATAATTTAATTGGTATTGTGTGACTGGACTTAAACTACTAGGGAGTAGATTGTGCAATTGGTATTGAGATTGGCTCTGAAATTTGAATTGAATTGAGTTAACTATGTTGAGCTATATTCTGATTTTGCCTGTTGAGTTTAAACTAATATATGATTGAGCTACCTTTAATGTGAAATGTTAAACTTGAGTTATAGTTGACTGGATACTGGTTTTATACCATTAAACTTGACAAGAGAAGTTAAGTTTTATTGGTTGATTTGTGTTGGTTAATTACTGCATTTGTGTTGGTTGGCTAGTAATTTGAGCTTTGAATTATGGATTGTTGAGTTTCTGCTATGGAAATTATGAGAAGGAGTATGTTGATTGTTTGATTGAGTTGTAAAGTGTGGGCTGTAAAAGTGTTGGGTAAATTGAAACTTGTGTTGGAACAATTGGTTTGATTATTGTAGAGTTCTGACTTGATTGTTGTTCGTTCAGGGGAGTTGATTTTTGATTGGTGAATTGAGTGGTAATATACTACTACATGGAAAATTTTGAGTGAAGTGGCTAGAAAAATGTGAGTGAAGTGGCTTCAGTGAGGGGGGTTGTTGTCTTCTTGTTTAGGGTTGGAAAAATGTGACTAAAGTGGCTGGAAAAATGTGAATGAAGTGGCTATAGTGAGGGGGGTTCTTGTCCTCTTGTTTAGGGTTGGAAAAATGTGAGCGAGTGACTAGAAAAATGTAGTGAAGTTGCTGCTCATGCAAGCTCTGAAACAACCCCTCTATCTTCTCTTTTCTCTGTTTGCTTTTCTTTAGAAACTTGTTCTTGGTTGGGGCTATTTTTTGGAAGGCTGTTTTGTTGAGACTATTTTAGTAGCATGTATAAATTCTATTATTGGATTATTATTTATACTATACTATTTTCATTATCACAGGCAAGGTACTAAGAGGAATTGCAAAAAGAGACGGAGCTAATAACAAATCAAACACCTGAAGGGAAGCAACCAAAACCAGTTAACAAGGTTGATTTTTGGTTGCGAGTTGTAAGACCACCAAAAAAGGGTAATACAGTCTATGGCATGGGATCCCTCAATTTGAGCTGCCTAGAAAAATCTACTGCATACAAGTCATCTTCTTCATCTTGTTTGTCAACATAGTCTACAAAATATGTCCAAAGGTCAGAATTGCAAAATGTTGACGAATCATTATACAAGGCTATTCAAGAATTATGAGAAGTGAATGAACACTTGCAATCCGAGGTGAAATCCTTAACATCAGAAGTCAAGGAACTCAAGGGAGAGGATGCTTTACTAGCTGGATCTTGAATTTATTTCATATTTTAGACTACTGAAATAAAATATTATTTTAAGCTCATAACAAATTTATTTTATCTGTTTTTGTTCCACATCAGAGTTTGATGTACTTTTGTTATGGATATTGATGTTCTTTCAATATGGATGTATGACTTTTGGTATGAATGTACTTTTAATATTATATAAAATTGCTTTATTAAATATGTTCATAGATTATAAAGTGATAATATAGTTCTATTTACCAATGGAAAATCAATTGGTACTTACCAACAAATAATCTGTTGGTGCATATCAAACGAAATTTATAGGTGCTACCAACACACAATCTGTTGCTATTTACTACCACATATTTGCGGGTGCTTACCAACGATTTATCTGTTGCTACATACCAACAGAAATTACCAACACAAAATTGTAGGTGCATACCAACAGATTTATTAGTTGGTACATACCAACAACAACCTATAAGTGCTTTCCAACAGATCGTTGTTGGTACGTAACAACAACACCTTGCAACGGCTTACCAACAAATTTATCTATTGGTATATACCAACAAAGTATGTTTGCAATACCAATTAAATTGTAGTTGGTAGTAAGCTATCAATACGCGTTTTCTTTTTCGACATTTACCAATTAAGTACCAACTAAATCATTTGTTGGTAATGAATAATAATTACCAACAACATAAATATACCAACTACGGAATTGTTGGCAAATTACCAACTGAACAATCAATTGGAAAAAATACCAACAAAATTATCAACAAAATACACAATTCGAAAATTTCCAATGACTTTACTAATGACGTTGTTAGTTGATTGGTAATGTAATAAAATTACCAATAGAAAATACTTAACCCCAAAAAAATCATTACCAACTAAAATATAATATTACCAACAATAAAATTAGTTAATAATTACCAACACACTTAAAAATCTCTTGTTGGTAACACTTTCCAACAAGCGTTTTACCATGGACCAAATTCTGTTGGTAAACTAGTATTACCAATTGAAATTGGATACTTATCAACAGAATTTGACAGTTGGTAATTAGCCTTTTTCTAGTAGTGAAGGTTACGGAGTTGAGAACCTAGCTTGAATTCGACCTTATAGTCCATTTACGAAATGTAAGGTCTTGAGACTAGAATATACCATTATAGAAAGTATATATTATCCTCGTGTATGGAGCCTATTTACATATTCAACCACTGACATTCCTTCTATTTGAACCGGACTAAAAAATTTGTTGGAAAAATAATGGCCCAAAAATATCTTCTTAAATATTTCTCATGTAACTTGTCATCCTTCATACATGTAGATAAGTTCAATTCATTTCCACCATTTTTTTTTTCGTTTCTCATGAAAAAAGGGAGAACTACCTTTGTTTTGCCTCCTCCGGAACTTCCAAAATTTCAAAGCTATACTCTTAACTTTTCTAACCATTTTTTTTTTTGGGTGTTTTCTAGATTTGCACCTCCATCAAAAGTTGACATGTTCATCTTCCTCAGATAATCATACTGAGAACTTGCTTCTATAGAGTTCCTCTGTAGACGTTATTCATGTACTCGTTAGAGGCATTATTTTCATTGGATCTGATGTTTCTTAGGCTAATATGTTAAGATTGCAACTAGCTTTGGGCATCATGAAATGTATTCTGGCGATTTGTAGAACTCGTAGGACATTGCCCAATATTATTGGTAGGGAAAGGTTGGTTGTTTGTTATCCATTTTGTCATCCATTGCTTTTTTCCTTCCATTTTTTTTTCATGTAGCCACACGAAGGTGGGTTATTTTATTAAAATAAGTAAATAACGAATACAAAGTAGACAATTAGCACATGACTATTAAATAGACTAGAGTTTAGATATCTAACCACGTGTTGCTTGACGAGTAATCATTTTATATCTAGACAACGTGATTCCTTTATTCTTCTTCCCTTTGTGTGATCTAACAAGTGTGAAATTATCTTCGTACATATCCACACCATCCTTCCATTTCAACTAATAGAACAAACATGTCCACACCAACAGTGGCGCATCCTGATTTGTGAATTTGAAGGTGCCAACTATATTATGTCAATATACTATAATAATGATAGAAATTATTTATACAATTAATATGTTAATAATAAATAAAGTTCTTATAAAACTATTTATGCAAGGAACCTATGCACTATTTATGCAAGGAATCTATGTACTATCCTATTTTCTATTAATTTGATTTTCCTAGTATATTTTCTTACTCACCAATACAAATTTGTGTTTTTCTAAAATTTTTGAAAAATAAATGTAGTTTTAATCTAAGTTAGATATAAAAAAAAATAGTAATAAGACAAGTCTAAGATAAATAAATAAAGAGTTTTTACAAATATTTTACTAAACATAAATTATGCATGCATATACTCAAAGATTATTTCATAAAAAAAATAAGATTATATAAAAATCTAATACACAAATTAACAAACTAATATTTATAGATAATATTCAATAAATGATAAGTGCAAACAAGTCAAAGAATTTATCCTGATATTATATAAATGTCGATTATAAAAATTAACAAATTAACATTAATAAATAATAAATAACAATTAAATGGTTAGAAAGTGCAAAGTAAAAACTACGTAAGAACCCAAGTTGTAAGAATAAGTGAAAAAGAGTCCAAAATATATTGAGATTTGAAGAGTTAAAATAAAAAGATAAAGAATAGTAATGTTATAATTTTAGTTTTTAAATTAGAATAATAATATTAAAATATATTTTATAGAATCTTATTTTTAGGGAGAGTTTACATTAAAATATATTACAATTTTTTGTTGATGGAGCTAATTTAAATATTTTAAATATATATACACATATATAAAGAGAGTTGGTAAAATCTTTGGGGGAACCATGACTCCGAGGCTCCTTGGTAGATCTACCACTGCACACTAAGGATGGCAATGGGGCTGGACCAGGCCGGGGACTAGAAATCCCGGCCCCACCCCCGCATACACCCCTATTTCCCCATCCCCAACCCGTCCCTGCCACGGAAAAAGGCGGGGATCCCCGATCCCAGTCCGCCGAGGACAAAATAATCCTCGGTCCCGGCCCAGCAGGGAAGTGGGGGCCCGTTTGGGTTCGAAAATATTTATAAAGATTTTTTTTAGAAATTTTTTTTACCTCCAATATATTTTTATTCAAAACTTTTTAATCATTTTGAAAACTTTTGTGGTGGTTTCCAATAGTTTACGTATTTATTATATCACTAAATTAGTAAGAGTAAAATTGATAATTGATAATTTTTTCGTTTATTTTCTTTTTTATTACATCTATATATATATATATATATATATATATTGGTATGTATACTACATATATAATATATATAAAATCTATATAGTATGTATATATATGCATCGCATATATAATCGAACTATATATGTATGTGTGTGTATATATATTTATATAATCTACTTATATATACATATATAATATAATACAATATAATATAATATAATATAATATAATATATATATATATATATATATAATACATATAATATAAAATATATGTGGAGCAGGCCGGGTCGGGCCGAGGGCAGGAATCATGCAATCCCCGTCCTGGGCCTACCCCCAGTTGGCTGGCCAAGAAATGAAGCCCATCCCTGCTTAAATCGGGGAATCCCCAGCCCAACCGGGTTAGGTCCCCGGTTTAAGCAGGGAAATTGCTATCCCTATTGCACACTATCTTCAACCCTTTATTATCTTGTTATGTTTCCACGTAGTGAAACCATCCTAGTTTTTTAATTAGAATATTCAAAACTTATCATCTAATAACCTCAATAAAAAACCCATAACTTAACAGTGTTAAAATTGTTATACAAAATGTCATCTTACTCCATAAATGAAAGGTTTATCATCCAACAAAACATAAGAACAAAATTGGCCTCTTCACAAAATGTCCTTAGTATAAAATCACTAATTCATATCTTCTCCCAAGATAAAATGTAACACCCTTCCCTAAGTAGTCTTGAGATAGAGGACTTTTGGATGAATTTAAGAGGAAGCATTAGATAATAGAAGGAAAAATAAGGAGGAAGAAATTATTTAGAAGAAGATTGTTAGTTAATTATTAGAAGAAGATTATAAGTGATTATGCGAGTATTAAGATAAGTAGTTTTTTAGTTAATTAAACATTTACTTCCATTTTTCCCTTAAAATTTAATCTATTTTATCTCTATTTATTAAGAAGTACTCAAATTTCAAAGCTTTGATGTACTCCAAATTGCTTTGCTCTTCTATTATTTAAAAAGGATAAGTTTGTTAGGAAAAAAATTATTTAATATATTTGGAAAATAGAGTGTTATTAAATGGGGGCAAATTTGGTATGTTAAATCTTAGTTTCCTAACGAAACAAATAATTTGGGATAAAAATTAAGTTAAAAATATGACAGATAATTTTGGACGGAGAGAGTATATAGTTATTTTGATAAGAGAATATTATGTGGTAGCCTGCATCATTTATACCCCTTAGACATTTTTTCTTAGATATTTTCATTTTATTATATATTAAATGTTATATGGAAGGCCTACCACATTAAGTTAGGTGGTGGCCCACTTCATTTATTATACTTTAAACGTTCTAAAGTTATCATGTTATATATATTATTATTCATTTTATATTATTATATAGGTGGTCCACTTTAACTCTTGTAGTGCCCACTTTAATTAATACTTTTTAGATAATCAAGTCTGGATTCGGAGCCGCGCAATTCTTGTACCAAAATTGTGCAGCTCTTTCGCGGCCATGATTTGAAGGGGGTTGATCTTGCGGGCAGAAAGGGGCCACGCCAAAAGATCAAAATCAAGGAGAAAACGACGTCGTTTTGCCCTTGTTTTGGTTCAAACTCAGAGGCAACCTAAGCCAAGCCGATGAAAAACTCCTAAAGTAAACAGTGTCGATTGAATGTTTGCCCTGGTAAGTTAATGTTTGTGTGCTAAACCAGACCAACTCCGCAAAGAAATTTTTTCCCCTTCATGCCACCTCTGTGAATCCCAAAAGCACCGAGTTTTTTCATCTCTCAGTCGGGCCAATCACCATCCTCACCCTCAACCTCTTCATCCATCCCTCCTTTCATCGTTACCAATTCTCTTATTAGCGTTGCAGTGCCTCTTGGGACCGCATAGTCTGCCTTAGATTCCATCCGCCCGACTATTCATCTGATCCCTATCTTCTTTCATCCTCTTGTTCTCTCTCTCTCTTTTCATTGAAGGTAAGAAAGAAAAGGTATACATTGGTACACCAACAAATATTGCAATCCATGATCATGAGAAGAAAAGGAGTTTTGTTATTTGCAAAGATGGACTTTCTGATGCCGGTAAATTATAATTTTTGTGTTTCCTGACTTCTGTGTTTCCTTGTATAGTGGTGTAGAATTGTTGAGAGAAAAAAGCAAATGCAATAGTTGATCTCAGGGATGACGACTATAAGTACATGCTATGTGTGGAGGCAGCTGCTGTGTAAAAACATATCACTCTAAAGTCTGGTGAGGTGTGGAGAGGAAGACAAGAACTTTGACTGGTTAAAATACAAAGTTGCACTGTCAGTTCAATTGTTCCATGACCTTAATTCAACATATCTAGCTGTTCAATTAGTAGCACACGTATATGTTGATTACATACTATGAATTAAGAAATAATATTCTGGTTTTATGTTGTGTTAAAACTTGCACATGTTATTTTTTGGCCCGTGTATTTATTGTTCTTCTAATTTAATCATTTTCCTTAATATGCTCTGTTTAGATCAAATACTAACACAGTTATTAACTTGAATTTGATACCTTCATATATGTTGTTGCTTATTAAATATTCTTTTAATGAGAGTTGTCAGTTTTTATTGATTGGCAAAGTAAGTGGAAGTGGAAGAACAAAAATGGAATTAGTAATGATATAGTAGCCACGACTCACAGTTGTACGGTAGAATGTGGAAGAGATACAGATTGCAAACTCAAATTTTTGGAAGAATAATTTCGTTGTTGAGTTGATATGAGATGGGAGAATAAAGTATTAGTCACATTCTAACTGAAAGGAGTACAAAGATAAAATAATTATTGTTGCTAGAAATTTGTGCTCTTACAAGAATGCCTCATAACCTAAATTATGAACTTGGCATAAAATTATATCAAAATTCAGGCTTCCAAATGGTGAAGCTTACAGTTGGTTGGGTTCATTGGTCCTGGAAAATTCTGGACTTTTTGATTGAAAGATTGTGAAAAAATAGTTAACACTCCCACGAGAAGGTTGAAGCATGAACTCGTGCACTGGGGGGTGAGTTAACTAGAGAAAGAATTTGATTCGGCTACAATTTTTGTCTTTTACTTTTTGATATGCTATATCACTGATTATGCCTTGATCCTTCATTGTTTTTTTTCTCTTTGCAGTTTTCTTCCATTACTTATTTGTTATATATGGAAAATACATGCTTAGGGCTTGTGTTCATGTGGTTGTGTAAGATGCTCATGTGTTTGATGATATGCTTCCAGTATCGTGTTCATATGGTTGCATAAGTAGTTCATATTTTTGTATCTTGTGTTCATGTGTTGGTGTGGCTTGTTCATGTAGTAAGTAGTGCAGATTGACCATATTTGTATCATGTGTTTTTGTAAGGTGTTCATGTACTTGTGTCAAGTGTTCGTGTGTTGTGTGCTAATGTCCATGTAGTAACTGACGATATGCTTCATGTTCGTGTTAACATAGTTGCATAAGTTGTTCATGTGTTTGTGTGGCTAGTTCATATAGCAGCTAGTACAGATTGACCAAATGCACCCGGGACGTGCATCATGTGGTTGTATAATGTGTTCATGTATTTTTGTATGTATTCATATATTTGTTTGGCATGCTTATGTAGTAACCAGTACAGGTTTGCCATATATTTGGGGAATTCGTTCATGTTATAGTGTATTTTGTTCATGTGTTTGTGTTGTGTTTTCATATAGTAACTAGTGCATATTGACTTAGATCTAGTGTGAGGTGTTCATGTGGTTATGTTGAGGATTAACTTGAATGACCTAACTTGTTATGTGAAGTACCTATTGATGAATCATTAAGATATCATAAATATGTGTAAGACAATCTATGTTCTAAGAAACGTAAGGTTTAAAGTACTTATTATTTCAGTAAAACAGTAACTAAATTGATAAAAGTTTTTGTCCTATTAGAAGATCAAGAAGTATAAACTCAAAGTTTGTGCTTTGCATGCACTACCCTTTCTTGATCCCTGCTAACACTTAGTATTTTATTTGATATCTGTGTTGTAGCACCATGATAAAGAAAAGAAGAACTGAATCACGATAACCTTCTTGGCGAGAAGCACTATCCACAAGCACTCAACTAGCTAGACCATTAAGAAGGGACTAGACAACCTAGGAGGTGCATGCTTTACCGAGGAGGCCACCAGGGACATACCTTTTATTTTTGTAAGTAGATATTTAAGAGACTTATTATAGTCTTTTTGTGAGCTTTATTTGCAATAAAAAAATGTGTCCTCTTTTTGGGAAGGCCTTATGAGGACATTTGACATTTCAGGAGAGACTATATAGATAGACAACAAGCATCCAGTAGCCAAGGTGGTAGAGCTTGGCGTGCACAAGTAAGAATTTGGATACCTTAACACCATGCTTACCCTTCTTAGGGTTAGTTGAGAATACTATTATTAATGTGTTGGTTTTTGTGGCTTTGTGGTTACTAAAAAGATAATGTGCTTTGGCAGGCCCGCGTAGAGGACAGAGCTATTTGGTAGGATATGCCTACTGGTCAGAGGTGAGAATGGCAAGAGAGGCAGAAAGGTGGCTTCCAATAGTATAGGGAAGCTTCTTCAAGTTCACGTACTTATAGGAGACCTAGCGCACACTAGGTAAGATGCATGTCAATGTGACTTGAAATGTACGATCATTATTTTTTGTTGGACATTGTCATAGTATTAATGCTTCCAAATCCTAACAATAATTTTTATTAATTTCACAACAGCAGGCTACGATTCGATGCTCAGTGATGATGCTGAAAGCCTTATTAGCAAACATGAGTGATGCCAAGTGTCGAGCTGTAAAAAAGATTAGATTTGGTGGCCTACTGCAGCTGAATTGCAGTAAGACCCGGTACGACTTGTGTTTATAGCTGATTGACCACTTCAACCCCAATGCGTGTGCAATTGAATTAGAAGGGGGCGATGACTTTTTGTTATAGCTATAGATATACAACTCTGTCTTTTGATTATGGGCAATGGCAGATTGCTGTTGCCCAAGCTGATGAGAATCATGGAGCATTGTTCTGGAGCTGCCAGGCAACTGCACTATGCTCCTTGCTGAGTTGATTGCTATGAAGGTCGAGGACGACTTTAAGAGAAAGTTTGTCGTGCTTGCAGTCTCCACATTTCTTGCGCCAAAGGGATGGGCCCAACTGAACAAGGATGTTGCCCAATATTTACATGCTGCAGTAAGTATTAGGTTCCTGAACTAGGCTGAGTATGTACATCAGCGATTATGCACTGAAATTCATTTAGTCTAGGCGACCAGAAAGAGATGTGTCGGGGGATGCCTATACTTCTTAATGGTAATAGTTTTATTTTTCTAATTTTTTTACATAAATAAATTCATAGTTATTAAAGTTGCTTAAATGAACAAGACGCTCGTTCACAACCTAACTGACCATTATGCTTACTGTTTGATTTGTAGCTGCATTACCTTAATCGAGTGAGGGTGATCTACCATCAGCTACCGAAGACTATCCCCAGGGCTATAGCATGGTCGGACGCAGAAGTGCATACCAGAATTCAAAGAGAGCTAACCCCAGGTGAGAGAATTGGGAGAGGAGAGGTAAGAGATAATTCATATGCATGAATTCTATATGTTGTGGTAATGTTCATGTGATTTCTTTGTGTCAGTAGTTTTTGATGTCGTTGTGTGCTGTTATTTTTTACAGATCAATTTCAAGGACTTTTTTTAGGCCTAAGCACATAGCCAGGTGTATCTAGATGTTGACAGTATTTTTGAGAAGGTTACAAATGTTGTTGGCCCCATTGCAGCTAAAAGTTGTACATTTTATTATTTATTATTTTATTTACACAAACTAATTATTTTTCAATTTTTGTAGAAAGAGTTCGAAACCCTTTACAACCAGTGCTTGTCCGGGGCAGAAAGTGTTTTATAGACTTAGCGGAGTCTGTGCACTACGAGCACTGCCCCTGCAATGAATGACGACGCCAGCATACTACCCTGAGTAGATGCTCTTGCACCGTCCAATAGGGTTGGGGCAGATGCGAGAAGGGTATGAGAGAAATGGTAGGGCCCTCCAATAGGTCTGATAGTGAGAAGAAAGAGGAGGAGGAGGAGGAGGATGACGATAACGATGACGATGACAGCCCCCGCAAGAACAACCCCCTTCTGAAGCCTCTTCACCACCATGGAGTGTGATATCAAGAAGGGCCTGAGAAAGATGTGCAGGGCCTCCTCTTAGTAGCAGGACCTCTCTCTATAGAAGTAACCAGATTAGAGGTCAGTATGGTAGAGGGAGCAGTAGGACAGACGAGCGCAGTAGCTTCGATAGTCATTGATGCACCAACAACTTTTGAGGAGCGGATAATCCCCACTCCCCTGTCCGAAAGCAAAGCGTTAGTTAAGATTATAATTAAGATAAGCCATATAGTTCCCCATTGCCTCTTGTCACCCCCAGTAGTATGATATTGCAATATTGACAATGCCTCTACCCCTAAAAAGGACAACACGGAGCAAAATCTTAGATTCAAATGAGTTTGTTAAGGTTGTCGGTGGGAAGTTGCTCGATATCGAAAAAAAACTGGCAAAATACGCTTAGGATCCAAGTCGTGAGCTGAGGTTGTTTCTAATTCAAATATTATAATTGATGTTAACATTGTATTCGACTCTTTCGTGTTAGTCCAAAAAAATTATATGACACAATTTTCTGTTCTATTTTTTAGCGAGGTCCTTGTTCAAATGTATGACTACACGCTAAACTGCAGTGATCTTGCTTATCTTTATAAGGCCGAGCACGTGATGAGGAAAGTACTTTATATTCATAATGTGTCTCTTTCCATGAATATTTTCATTTGTGTTCTATTGCTAGAGACTTATTGTAGGGTTGTTTTTTATTTATGGCCAGCTGATGGGCAACTATGTGGACTTGCTCAATCAAACTGCATGGCATGGGTTGCGCATGAGATACATCTTTGGCAATGAAATTGCTATAAGAACATAATATATATTTTTTATTTATTTTAACATTTTGAGTAATTGCCTTATGTACAAGAGATTAACCATCCATAATAAAGTCAAAGCTAATTCATTGGATTTAACCTTATACTACCATGATAAGTTGGTATCGATATTGACTAAGAAGATGGCAACATCGGTCCTGGTCAAGGAATTCAAGGACTGCTTTGATTCTGCCAAGTTAGAGTTTGATTTCATCTGACATGATTTGGTGCATGGCTAACCCCTATTCTTGTTTTTGGTCGTATTTTATTGGCGTTAAATTTTGGTTATATTGTGTGGCTAAATTTTACGTTTGTGTGGCATGATTAGTTTCCAAATCCTAACATGCAATTTTTTATTCCGTTCGAGATGAACACCATATGGTTTGTTCTGTCAATTGATATTATACTAAGGCGGATCGATATTCTTGACCTTACCCCTGTGGCATCACCAGTGTTTATTTCAGCACTAGCCGAATTTATGTTTAGTTCTCCCTGTTTCACCTTAATCATTAAAATATAGCGGCTTATGATTGATCCTTTGTTATATAAACAACAATTAAAGAAGATTTAAAATGATGATATTTTTCTTATTTAAATTGCAGGGACATGTCTTCAATACGATCCCGAGACTGCTATACCCCTTCGCGTACCCGTTGTCTAGGCCATTCAAGGTTTATGTAGCTAGTATATCCCGATGCAGCACAAACATGGAGTAAGCTTTCAATTAAGTTATCCACAATTGTAAAAAAGTTGCATTAATGTTCTTTATCTAATGGTGTTTGTATGCTATTTGTTGTTACTTGTTATTAGGTGAACACTGGAATTATGACTATATAATTCTTAGAATGGTAATGGGATCGAATTGACCCATTTGTGACAAAGGTGATCCAAGAGGCAAGTGCTAATAACGTATTTCAATTTCATCTATTTTACGTACATGGATCTAATTTTGTAGTTTATTGAAATGCAACCGGACAGGTTAACACCAATCACTATCGTGTGTAGTCCTATGGGGCATTAATGAGAGCCACTGCAAATGAGGAGTGGGAACGGATATGGCACGTGTTGAAGTTGCCGAGCTAGGTTGCTAAGTACTGGAGATCTGTTTTGGCCTATCACTGTCTGAAGATTTGGGGAATTTTTGTTTAGTTATTTCTGTTCATGTCCAGAAATCTAGGAGTATTTTAAGGAAGTATAGTTGTATACTTTGCTGTTGAATGTTTAATGGATATTAAACAAGGATGAACCGTTGTTGTTTGTCGAGTATATTTTGCACAATATTGTTGTCAATATGGGAGTAATGGTTATACATTATTATCCATTTTATTTTGTTTATCTAATATCATATGGTCTTAATTGAACTTGTGGTGTTCATGTGTTTTTGTGGCTGTGTTAATGTAGTTGTGAAAGGTTGGCTATATAGTTGACTGGCGTTCATGTGGTTATGTATGATGTTCATTTGTGACTGTGTTCATGTGACTGTACAAGGTTAGCTATATGTTAAGGATTGTGTTCATGTGGTTATGTATGATGTTCATGTATTTGTGGCAGATATTCATGTATTTGTGTAGTTGTTCGTGTGGCTGTTAATATGGTTGTACAAGGCTGGTTATATGGTTGGCAGGTGTTCATGTTGTTATGTAGGATGTTCATGTATATATTTGTGATAAGTGTTCATGTGTTTGTGTGACTATATTAATGTGGTTGTACTACATTGGCTATATGGTTGGCTGGTGTTCATGTGGTTATGTATAATGTTCATGTGTTTGTGTGACTGTGTTCATGTGGCTATGAAAGGTTAGCTATATGTTGAGGATTTTGTTCATGTGGTTATGTATGATGTTCATGTATTTGTGACATGTGTTCATATTTTTTATTGGATGTGTTAATATGGTTATGAAAGGTTGGCAGGTGTTCATGTGGTTATGTATGATGTTTATGTATTTGTGTGGCTGTGTTCATGTGGTTGTGAAAGGTTGGCTATATATTGAGGATTGTGTTCATGTGGTTATGTATGATGTTTATATATTTGTGTTAGATATTCATGTGTTTGTGTGGCTGTGTTAATGTGGTTATGAAAAGTTGGTTATATGGTTGGCTGGTGTTCATATGGTTATGACAGGTGTTCATGTGTTTGTGTGGATGTGTTCACGTGGCTATGAAAGGTTGGCTATATGTTGAGAATTGTATTCAATTGGTTATGCATGATGTTCATGTATTTGTTATAGGTGTTCATGAGCTTGTGTGGCTGTGTTAATGTGGTTACGTATGGTTGGCCATATGATTGGCAGTGTTTATGTGATTATGTATGATGTTCATGTATTTGCGGTAGATGTTCATGTGTTTTTGTGACTATGTTGGGAAACCTCCCCCCACAAGCTTCTCCATGATGTGTTAATGTGGTTGTGTATGGTTGGCCATATGGTTGGCAGTGTTCATGTGATTATGTATGATGTTTATATATTTGTGGCATGTGTTCATGTGTTTGTGTAGCTATGTTGGGAAACCTCCTCCACAAGCTTCTCCATGAACTAGTATTTCTTATCAAAATCCCCAGCATGGGTTACTCTGCATCAGGGAATATCCGAGAAACTTTAGAATTAGCACATTTCTGACAAAGAGAGTCAAGGAAAACTAAAAAAAAAATCATGTGGTTGTAACCCTATTATAATGATGGACATAGTGAAAGTAGCAAATTCAAATCCAATTGGCATATGAGATAAGCATATATGAAGAGCGAATTTTAGTATTCATTAAGATATAAGCAACATGGAAACCAGGGGTTAAAAAACATAAAAATAAAAAAATAAAAAAGAAGGCATTAATATATAATTCACTTAACTCTGAATTCTTTCATAGGCCATGAGGAACGGTTTCATCTTCTCAACGGCATCATGCAGAGGAATGGGAGGCAATTAACATTAGTAAAGATTCGTAGGCATAAAACTTTACAATGAGCAAGGATAGAAGTAAAATAAAACAAGGGAGTGAGCCCAGCGCTGAACCGGTGCCGGCCGAGAGAGATTGAATCGGTGCTAACCCGAATCTGGCTTGTTCTGTCTTAGACAGAACAAAGCCGGCGACGGCTCCATGTGCTAGAGCTGGCGCCTCCCCCAGTCGGGAGTGTTCATATGGTTATGTATGATATTCATGTATTTGTAGCAGGTGTTCATGTGTTTGTGTGGCTGTATTCATATGGTTTTGAAAGGTTGGCTATATGTTGAGAAGTGTGTTCATGTGGTTATGTACGATGTTCATATATTAGTGGAAATTGTTCATGTGATTGTGTGGCAGTGTTCATGTGACAATGCTTGGGATTGCTTTAGCATGGTTGTGTAAGATGTTCGGCTATTTGTTTGTAGGTGTAGTAAATGTGTTTGTGTGGCATGTTGTGTATTTAGCTTTTTTTTTTTATGCATGCTCTTTGTGATAATATATTTTTAACTTTTTGTTAGACCTGCTAAAACTTGGTATTAGCATCAATATTCAAACGATAAAATTTATCATTCCATATGCTTATCAGCCATTTCAGATATGGAATGTATTTAAAATATAAAAAAAAGGTGACAGAAAGATTGAGTGTGAAATACCAAAAAAGCCAAGCATGAGAGCAGAGAAAATAAAAGGCATATGAAGCGGCTTCAAGCAGAAAATTCTGTTAGAGGAACAACCGATCTAAGGAGAGGATGCCTATTATCTAGACATGTTCATCTGTGTGCCTATCCTTTCAGAGGGGAGAGGCTCCTCTGGTCCAGCATAGGTTGGAAAAGAAAAAATGGACTCTCTTTGTTTTGAGGTTAAAGTCTATCCATTATCCTCACAAAATTTAGCATCGCATATCGTTGTAGCCTTTTTGTCAAGAGATTATTCTCTTCTCGATATCAACCTAATGCGAATTCATGATCTGCGAGACTGTGCAGGGGCAAGAAAGGAGCAATCAAATGTGGAATGACTTTCCTCATGATCTCAAATTCAATCAGGAGTTTCTTCTGTTCGACAATCTTTTGTTTGATATCTTGATGTATGAAGGCAAGATACATTGTTGGGTTAGCATGCCGAGCTCGTTCGTGGTCATTACAGGGGTATATGAGCAAAAGTCGAGTTACTAACCTGGGATAATAGATACCGGCGCTCTCAAGACTAGTTACAGGTTCCATTGGATACAGTGATCAATTATACAGATTTCCTTTCTCCTCCAATTGAACTCTCTTTGTTCTCCAGGAAAAACCCCATATTTATAGCAGTAGAAGATGATTGGGAACCTCTAAAAGATCTATTAAAATTTAAGTGAGGTGCCAATTCTGCCAATAACCCAAACTTATTGCTATCAGTTAAATGAAGCATATCTAGAAAACACGGCAATCTGCGACCCATAGTTGCACATTAACCACTAAAAAATCAAATTAACCAAAAATCTCCCAACCACCAAATATAACTGAAACGGCAGTTAATAGAGTGACAGGCTAGTGAAAGTTATTCCAGAATCGAGACTGCAGTTAGATTTGCTCTAGATTCAACGGCATGATACTAAGAAGGATTGCGACCCTTCTGTTGCAACTGTAGTTGATGGAGTGCGAAGCTGGTGAAAATTCAGAATCAAGACTGCATTTAGATTTTCTCTTGATCCGGCAGCATGATATTAAGAAGGATTGTGACCCTCTTGCTATAGTCGTAACTACAGGGTGTTCACATTTTGACGCCAGCAGTTTAGGCCATTCATTCTTGCCCGTCACATAGTCGTTTCAACTTCAAATCCGATCTCTTCAAATTAAACTCCGTTCAATGATATGCACAGAGTGGGAAAGTGTTGGAACCTATATATATATATATATATATGGAATGTATATCAGGTCATCGGTGGGTTGAAGAATTTGGCGCATACCATTGTAGCTGAATCAATAGTTCTAGATAAAGGTTCTTATACAATTCATCCTGTCGTTCAGGTATTCCTTTAAAATGTTCATCTGATTGCTTACATTGTTAATGTATTTGTTTCATTTGTTCATAGCAGCCAGAGTTAGTTCATGTTGTAACTCTCTGTGGACCTAGTAATTATTAAATGTGAACAACTTCATACACGAGGTGTTTTCGTTTAGGTTTGAAGTGCTACACCCATGGCTGCCTCAAGCTCCTTTTCCCATGATCATCCACCAGCTTTCCTGCTAGAATTTACACCTCGCATGATATACTAATGGATAGGAAGGCGCTAGACATTAGAGACATTTGGCAAATTTTGGTATCATATGCAGCCGTCAATGTTCACTGGCGATAGAAATTATTCCACAATGTTACTGGAGTGGCAATACCGTGTGAACGAATCCATGAATCTTCGTGGCCAATTACTATTTATAAACTTGTTGGGTATCTCAGGTTCGTATTCTATACGGCACAGCGGAAGAATAAAACGAGATACCATCCCAAGATCCGCATATATGTGGAAAACAAGACGTAAAGATAACAAATGTAACAGTTTTTACCTTTCTTTGATCGTCCGAAGAACAAAAATTTCTTCTTCAAGTCGAGGCGCGATCCAGCAATCCTCTTGATCAAACTCCACGAGAGTTGAACGTCTAACCACTATAATCACAGTGTGTGATTATCTCTAACAATAATCCACACAAAAGAATACTCAAGCACCAAAATTTCATGTGCTAGCAGAAAAAGATGGAGGCTAGGGTTTCTCAAGAACAATCGTGAGAAAGAGAGGAGAGAGAAATCGTATGCCTTAGGGTTTGGAGTTATTTTCGTGTCTTACACAAAAATCGGCTAGGGTTTCGAGTGTATCTCTATATCACACGAAAAATCCTGCTCCAAATATACTCCAATCTCAGAATTCTAAAATAGTTAGAATTCCCTAATTGTAATTGGAAATATCAAGTTCTCATAATTATAATTTGAACCATTAATTATAACTAATTATAATTTGACCACAACAACTTCTCTTTCTCGCAATTAACCCCACTATGTTATCAAATAACATTTTGAGTATATAATCCTCTATTGTGTGTGACCTATTAGGTTTTCCAGTTAATTGATAGAAAACATGAATTAATCCAAACATCTTTGAGATTAATAATCCATAATTAATTCTAATCATGATTGGTTTATTAATTCATCAATTAATAAATCCATATTCCCAAATTATGAGCGGTATCTATCAACACATCATGACCACCTAGGAGTCCAGGAAGTCAAGTGGCTTGACATGAACCCTTCAATAACAAACTACTGTGCAATTAACTCCTTTTACCATACAATATCTCATTCGGTTTGGAGTACGGAATTAGTGTCAACTCCCTCCAGAATTAATTCTGGCACGAATACAATAGTACTTGTATTAGGAACCCACTACTCTATATGTGTATTAATTGAAACTATTTCCAATACACAATCGCCTTGGCCAAGGATTTCTCGAGTAGTAATTCCTACAAGTGGCCGTGAGATATTCGCCCCTACTATTAGGAGTGGTGAATCCTTTATTGAACCTCTCAACTACTTTCGTTTACCTCACAATGTACCCAATATCCATCCCATAGGCGGCTCTCGATCGAGCTCCAGAGATTGGAATCAAAGTACAATGCTCAACAAACAAAGTACCTTAGAGATTTCAAGTCTAAGAATACTTGCATATTTGCTATATTGAGATTATATAACTGGCACTAAATAGTTATCCATATGATTATCTTATAGTTAGATCATCCAATGAACTTGTTCCATTAACAAGCATCCATGTGTTAACTTTGAGTATATCAATACTCACAGATATAAGAACCACCGCCTGATCAAATCAGGAAGTTTAACACATGCTAAGCTTAACGCATTAATGATGTCCTGTGTCATTAATACTATGACTAGGAAACCATTTAAGTACTAACACTATACAGTGTAGTAGGAATATCATATTATGATCTCTATTATGACTTCCTTAACACGTGTTGTACTAAGGACTTTATCGAACAGTTATATTACTTAAAAGTAACCCAAAAAAAAAACTGTAAGATAAATAATGTCTGTTATTAAAATAAAATGTTTCATATACAATGTACAAGTGATTACCTCTAGGGCACAACACTAACAAAACTATCGTGCCCCAAAGAAAAAAGTTGAATAACTTAAGCTTGATGACTTCAAATCAATGTTTACGGTGCTCAACATGATTCGTGAGGAAAATAACGTAATGGAAAAATGCCTTCTCAGGTGGGAACACATGACAAAGCTGAAGTGTACGAGATCTACAACCGTGCCTAGACAATCTATTGCGAAGCGAATCTACATCTCGGATATGATCACTCACATATGCCGGGAGAACCAACTTCAATCCGACGTGTGGGTGTCAAAAGAGAAAAGTAGATGGGGGAAAGCGACTGATTTTGTGGATTGGCCAGGCAAAAGAACATGCAGTGGGGACTTATATTAACTTATTTTAGGATGCTTTTTTTTTTTTTTTTTTTTTGCTTCTGTATTCAGAAACCCTTGTTGTTAGTTAGTATGTTATTTCCTACTTAGTTGATGTTGTTAATTTCTTGTACTGGTTTGTGGAATTATGTTGTACGTTATGTTCATGAGTGACGAAGGGCTATTTTCATTTGTGATTGAATGTTTTTCATCTCCATTGTCTCGACAAGTAGTACTTATTATATCATATGGTATTCCCCAAAAATTTTAACTTGTTATGCTAAAGAAAAAAATGTATAGCATTGCATCTTCCTTGAGCATAACACAAAAAGGCCAAGAACACACCAATCCAATAAGAACACAAGCCTCGAGCATATGAGCTAATATCAACATGTACAAAGTTACTACACGAACATGCCACACAAACACAAAAACATATTACATAACCACTTGAACATAATCCCAAAGGATATATCAACATCAACTGATTAACTCTTCAATGCCACAGGAGTTGGCATTTCAGCATAAGTACCAGTATAATCAACATTTTTCCTCTTGAGACTAGTACCTCTTCAATATTCGTTCCTTCTGCAGGATCATAAACTGCAACATATAGTTTGCTCATGACACAGGGGATCCTGTTTAAATTAAGCATGCTACACAAAATTTCTATAACAAGTTGTACAAGATATATTTGCTCTTTGAGAGAAAATAACCTTTACAAAATGTTTGTAACAAAGGAACTGTAACAATTAGCATCATATTAAGCACTGTAACTCCAAACTACCATACGAATGAACTCTACAAACATGGACAAGCTACACAAAGACATGACCACCTGAAACAAATACATGAACACATTGCACAACTACATCAACAAACTTCCTAAGCATGTAGCCAACCTGTGCTAATTACTTCATGATTATGTCACACAGATATATGAACAGATTACACAAATACATGAACATGTTACACAAACACATGAATAAATCCCCAAGCCTATCATCCACATAAACGTGCACTAGCTACTACATGTAAATATTTAACAAAGGCCTGCATTGGAGGAATTCCATGCTAATGCAATTACTGTCATATTAAGCACTAGAACAGGGAAGATGAGTTGGTAGTAGAATCCAACTTGAATCTAGATTTACATCTTCTGTTGTCTATTACTTCTAAAGTATATTTATGTACCATCTTCTATTGTCTATAGCTACAAGTCGTTAACTTGGTTCATCAAAAGAAGACCGTTTTGCTGTATGAAATGGGGAACAGAAAGATGCCGCGTCTGTCTATAACACCGTTGTATGTTAGGATATCTCGTAATTATGACCATTATGGCTTAAAGAAAATCAAGGAAGAAGTTCAAGCTGCAAAAGTACAATTTTCATGAGCGAAAAAATTGATAGAGAAGCTGATGGAATGCTAGTCGTGCTGCACTGTATAAGTACAGATGCTACATTGCTTAACGATGTCTGCTACATAAGAAGAAAAAAATTTCACCTAAATATATTTGCTAGGTGAATTTAAATTTACATCTTATTCAAGGGATATACAAGGATGTTACCCATCGATTGCTGTGATGCGTGACCAGTTTCAGTTGTACATAAATTATTTTCCTCAGTGGCCTTTTCTATGTGTCGAGAACATTGCTGGCCCTGCTCCCCTGGCTATTTCAACACGTAAACTTTTTTAATTAATAGTACTAATATAATTAAAATTTATGTAAACAAAGAGGGATTGCAACAACACTGTAGTAAGATTGGCGTAGAACACATACCGGTGCATTAGTGTACCTTTCATTTTGCATGCCTTTCGTGGTCTTCATTTGTCAAGAAAACTCTTCAATCGTTTTCTTGTTTTACAGGTCTCACGCTTCTTTATACCCTTTGGGTTTAGAAACTTTGATTCAACTACTCGGGAGGAACATTCCATGGTTGTCATATCGTCTTAGCCAAAATTTCTTTCTAACAACTTTTCCTCTCTCATCTCACGTGTTGAAAATACATCACATTTATTTCCAATCTTGCGACTCATTTCGGTGGCCATACAAATGACATCTTCGGTTGCACTTTGAGACTCGGTAGCTCAGGCAGCTAAGCGTATCAACAACGTACCCATCATCTTGTACCTCTCTGGAATGTCAAGATCGATAGATACAGCGCCTCTATCAACCTGAGTAACTAAGGCATCCATAGACTTCCATGTCCATTGCTTGATGATGTATTTTTCTGGAACTGTTTTTATATTAAAGTGATCTAACACTTTTAGAGAATGCGAATATAACATTCCAAAACTTTGGAAAAGCAAACAACAGCATGTTACGGTTATCATCGATGGATCAAATGTAATGGTGCACTCTTTCGATAATTCATCATGCTGTCCAACAATGCACTCAAGTAGAGAAGTAGGTGCGACACTCATTCTCTGTATGACTAGCCCCAAGAATTTATTGAACTGGGCATAAAACTCATTGAACAATAGGGTAGTGTACACCTTCGCTACGTAATTTAGCATTGGTGAGTTTCTCAACGTCATTACTGGTAATTTTTGCTTACTTTCATATTCTGAGATCACTTCTTTATATCACTTCAAGGTAACAACATGACCAAAATGAGTGAAGAATTGTAGAATATCATGATCTAACTTCAGATGGTTCTTTAAATCTGCATTAAAGCTTTCACTCAATTGTGTGCTACGCATCCCAGCTGTCCAGGTACCCCTCAAGTAGCATTGTACCCACTTCACTCTGGCTGCGAATATACTTTTGATCCATTCATTTATCTCCAGCTCTTGGACTAGCACGAGTTCCTGCCAAGTCTCAAGAAACTCCATCTCATCTTCAATATGGAACAAACAATTTCGAAATATGTCCGAGAGTGACAATCCCCTCCTACAAAGATATTCCAAGTGTTTTATAAAATTTCTCCAAATTTGGAAAGTACGTAAACCATGAAAGGTCTGTGGGAGAACTATAGAAATTGCTATAGTCATTGCTGCGTCTTAGTCAGTGAAGATTGTTCTAGGATGCTTGCCTCCCATAGCTTCGATGAACGTCGTGAAAAAACCAATTAAAAGAATCAATTGTTTCATTGTAAAGCAAAGCAACTCCAAAAACTACTAATTGCCTATATTGTTTGAACCCAACAAATACTCCAAGAGGCCGGCATTGTTTGTTTATCTTATATATGGTGTCAAATGTGACAACATCCCCAAAATAAGAGTATTCCATGATCATACGCGTATCAACCCAAAAAATGTTTGTGATTAACTCATCACAATCAAGTTGTATTGCTTCGAAGAAAGAATGATTCATAGAAGCTTGCTCTTCAAAATATCTCAATATTGTGACGGCCTCACAGTACCATAAGTTTCTCTGTCTTCTATTGTGGAGGTATTGCTTCAAGTCTTCTTTGGTGCACCCTAAATTTTCTTTGCCACCTACTTGTGCTGACATTTGCTTATGATATTGCTTTAAAGATAATCCTGCAGCTTTGGCTAAGGAAGCGTCAATGCCTTGAGCATTGCTCACATTCCTCTGTAACGGCATAAGATGAACACAAGCAGGAGTATGAAGGTCATGGTTGTGGCTTGATTCAAACTTGGTCACCTTATACTTTTCTTTCTCCCTATCTAGAACAATGACCATCCGAACAAGACAACCGGTCTTTGTTTCTGCCCGAAGATGCTTAATTTCTCTATCACGTTTATCAATCCTTCGAAACCCTACTTTGCAGCATGTAAACCTCCTAGATATCAACACACCAAAGCTATTTCTGTTCCCATACTCTTTACGTATACCGAAGCCCATAGCTGCACTATAACAATTGTAAAAGTTTTACGCATCTTCTTCAGAATTAAGTAATTGGCCGATGGCAGGTAAAAAATAGACATTCACGCTTGTACAGTCCTCCATTAAAAGGAACCTATGCACATCAGTAAAATAAAAAAAAAAAGGAACAAAGAAATAAATTAAAATACTTGAGTACCCTTACAAGTAAATTTCGTAAAAAGGACCCAAACAGGTTCCTAATTCCAACCAATAAGTACAATATGTAGATAAAAAAGAAATATTACTGTCTCGGTCAAATTTAAAGAACTACAAAGACATCAGTAATAAATTGTTGATTTTTTTTTTCAACTGGAACATGTAAATGTATAGGTAAGCGAATACATTGCGGGCAAAATTCTTAATTTAACCTCAAGATAATTAGAGAGAATGTTATAAATAAGTAAACGTGGTCAGATGTTGTGCTATGCTATGCTGTATTCTGTATACAATCAATGCGGCCAAACAGACATGTATTAACAAGTAAAGCAATCCCATGAACATGAATGTGTACATTACTAACTCATTCTCACAGATACATGAACATAAACACTAACCTAAAAACCCAAATTACATTGAAAGCAATTTTTCAGATGAACATACTTAACTGTCGGAAGACAACTTAGGTGACTGGATAATTTTAAGAAGAACCTTAACTATAAATTTTGAAGGAGAAAAATCCCCTTTAGTATTGCATGCCCATTGCCTCGTTTGTGTATCAAGAACGCATCAATTTCTTCACATTTCACTGGGATTCGACGGGAAACTATCCCTATCGACACCGTTAGAAATAATCTTAGTATTTCAAGGAATGAGAGAAGAAAGAGAATGGAAATATTAGCATATGAGGAAAGCTTTTGTTTTTTTTTTTTTCACAGCAGGTGATTTAAGCGGGATTTTTAATTTTTGGTGAACAATATAAAGTACTGCCACAGTGCTTCACTAGCAAAGGCTTGTTGAAGTTGGCTAACAATGGAAGCTGTGATTTTGGTTCAGCTTGGAGGTAAAACAACGTCGTTTTGCCCTTTTTTTTTTTTTTTGGACCAGAGCCGTGGAAGTTTCCTTGCCAGATGATTGCACCCCCTTCAAATCATGGCTGCAAAAGAGCCGCGCAATTTCGATATAGGAATTGCGCGGCCCCGAATCTATGAAGTCTACATGGTGGCCCAGCTTAATTGTTTTTTTATATAATCTAAAGTTTTATTACTTTCTTTTATATATTCTAAATTTTCTATACTATTCTATAAATTTCTTAAAACTTCTAAAATATTCTGTTAATTTCTTAATGTTCCTACATTATTCTATTAGTTTCCTAAAATTTCTAATTTATTCTATAAGTTTCCTAAAGTTTCTAAAGACTTCTATTAGCTGCTTAAAGTTTCTACTTTCTTCTAAAAGCTTGTTATATAAGTTTTCTCTTTACATGATTAAGTAAGATTTTCTATATAAGCTATATTTTGTTTTATTCCATAAGTTTCTTAACCTTACATCATCTTTTATTAGCTTCTATAGATTTCTAAAGCTTTCTATCAACTTCCAAAACCTTATAGAGCTGACAACTCATCAAGCGCAAGTGCACAAATATCAAACAAGTAATAAAGTAGTGAATACAAGTCGTTCCCAAAGAGAATTGCTACCTAAGTATAAAATTCTTTCGCTTATAACCTAATTCAAATTAAAATAAAAAAAGTTTAATTTAATAATTAATTACTAATGAAAAACAAAAAAAAAATAAAATTAACAAAACAAATTATATTAATTAAATCAATGACAAAGAATGGATCAAGACGCTTCAAATTCAGCTTACTTCTTTTGTAATGAATGGTTGATTCTCTTAAATTAATTCTCAAATTAGATAATGGTGGAACTCCCAAAAATAAGTTAGGCACAATCTCTTGGTGAAAGGCTCTTAACTTTAATTAATAAATCAATCGTATTTTTACGTTATTTTATTTAATAAAGTATTATAAAACTCTATAAATTTTTCGAACTTTTTTTTCCTATTCGTTAAAAACTACCCAAAGAAATCGAATATATCTCTAAACAATTTTACGACGTGTTGTTGTTACTACGGTTTAATTTAATCTAGCATATCTCTGAAACTAAAATAAATTTAAGTTCATGCAATAATTGGCCAAAAAATTATAAACTTTATGAACAATAATAACAATTAACCAAAAACGAAATTAAAGAAACAATCATTTTGAGTAAAATCAACCAAGCACATAAAAAGTTTTAACTTTCATTAAAGGTCTTAATATTAATATTAAGAAATTTAGTTATAAATAATCTTAATATTCAAAGTCATAAATTTAATTAACATAAAATAAAAACAAAGAAACAAGGTGCAGAGAACCTGGGTTAAAGCTATCGTCTCTCTTTCGCTTTTGCGTTCCTTTTTTGAATTTTGCCAATGAAAATCCCCGGCCCCTGCGTCTGTTTTAAAACGGCAGAACACCGATACATGTGGAGTCCAAGTCCAAGCCCATTCCTAGTAAGCAACCTTTTAGAGTTTGACTTTTTGTTTCCGTAGTATTCCTTTTCTCTTATTTCCTTGACCATTTCCATCTTCTTTTTTGTCCTCTATTACTATTTCAAACTCTTTTTCCTTTTACTTTTTTTTCTTCTGCCGTCCTTTTCCGCAGCTTTTGCCCTCTTCTCGATTTATTCTACCAGACTCCACTTCTATCCTTGTGCCTCGTGAATTCTACTATAATCGGGTCAAGCAATTGCTGGAAGCTCTATTTTTATATAATAAAAATAAAAATATAATTTATCTCAATTAATTCTATTCTATTTAAATTTTATTTTATAAATAAAAATATTTCAATTAATTCTTACTAAGTATAATATTATATACTCTATATAAGCAAATCAAAATCATAATAATTTAATCAATTAAATCCAATTTAAGTGAGAAAATAGGAATAAAAACATAGTGAAAATATAACCCAATATCAAGAAAGTAGTATATAAGGAAGAAGAACAAGAGAAATTGGGAAGAATAGAGAGAAGGAAGCTGCCGGCCAAGGAGGAAACCAAAAGGGAAAGAAAAGAAAAAGAAAGAAAGTAAGAGAAAGGGGGAGGGGGAGGGGGGAGAGAGAGAGAACGAAGGCTACAAACGGCACTCTCGACTCATAGATGACTCAACGGCCTCACAACTACTGCGTCGAGACGTCTTTGTTTCGGATATTACTGCAATAGCTAAATTTGGTACTACTGTTACATCCCTGGATTCTATTGCTCAGCATGCTAATACATGTCATGAGATTACTGTTTCTGTTGGTGACATTAAACTAAGTTGTGTGTTTCTTGACAATATAGAAATTTGTGGGGCTACAAATTTTATATTCCTAAAAACTTTGTCACATTGTGTGGAAAGGGTCAAATATTAAAAAGAGGGGAATAGAATGCAATTGTGGACCTATCTTTGGTCCGGATGTTTAACAAAATAAATTTGGAAAAAAAAAAATTCTTGAAAAATCTACAATAAATTTGGGAAATTTAGACTTGAAAAAGGATGAAATCTCAAGAACCCCTTATGCCTAAATAGAGGATGCAGATTCTATTAATCCTATGCTATTACACCATGTCCAAACATGTCTGCAACCTAAGGATGTAAGAAAGAAAATGGAGGCTAGAAAACAATTATTCACTACCAAGAAGATACATGATAATGTGATAGAAGACACTAGAACCTCTGTTCAACAAAACCATATAGACATTTTGGAAGAAAAGTCAAGGCACATCGAGATAATGATAATAGAAAAGAAAGACCAGGAAGAAAATAGTGAGAATAGAGACACTCTGACAATTGACAAGGGCAAGCAAATTGCTGAACTAATTGTGACTAAAACTAACAAAGATATTGAAATAGACAACCTTGAGATTGTAAAAGTGAAATCAACAAATAAAAAGAGGAAAACCAGTGCATCACAAAATGGTAAAGGCAAAGAAATAGCTATTAAGAAATCCAAAAGACAAGCAATAGCATCTGAAATACATTTTTTTTGTGATGATACAAGCTTGAAGCAGTTCAAAATTATCTCTGACAAAAGTATGCTAGAGGAAGGAAAAATTGATTTGACAAAATTTAAGACGTTAGAACTTCTTCAGAAAGCTAGTCTAGTTAAATCAATAGATTTCATTGAAGCCAATAATGACACCTTGGTAAGAGAATTTTACTCAAATTTGAATAATACCAGTCGGTTTGTTTTCATGGACTACTTGTTGTCTTTAATCCTGAAACTATTTTTGCCATATTTGACATACCTTACAACAAAGAAAGAGGATGATTAGGTGAAGAAGTTGATCTGACAGTTGTTAGCAGGACTTTAACACATGGTTTGATAGCCTTATTGTCGGATGAAAAATATCTTAAATCTTTCAATCTTTTGAGTTTTTATTTTTCTTTATACAAAATCTCTTGACACAACTGGCTTCCTACTAATAATGTTTTCATTGTATTGAAAGACAGGGTCATTCTATTGTTCAAGATAGGAGAAGGTTTAGAGTTTAATCTAGGTGATCTCATTTTTCAACAAATGGTCAAATATACTGAGATCACAACCCATTGCACATTTTTACTGCCTTATCCTTGTTTTCTGATTGAGCATCTTCGTGCACGACGTAGTCATATGGAACTTAAGATTGACAAGATCATTCGTGACCTCAAAGCTTTGAGACCACCTTTGAAGAAGACTCCAGTGACCGGATCTGCATCCAAAGTGAAGACACCTATTCTCAAGTCATTACATATTGAAGGTCAATCCTCTGCTCCACTACTCCCTAATGCTCCTCCCTCTATCTTCAAGCATGCACTGATTACTGCAATTTCTACAATTCCCTGTACTGATGAATTCATTCTAAAGTTAAATGCTTTTGTTGAACAACTTACCATGTTGTCCTCCTCCATTGAGTCACTACATACCAAGATCGATACTACCTTGAAGAATTAGAAGTAGATCCAAGATCATCAAATGATTCTGTATGATGTACTGGCCCAATCCAAATGATTGCTTTGGCATGTGCTTGTGTCAAAAAAAGAGGAGTAATTTTAGGATTGTTGGTTGCCGCTTTGTTGTGGACAGTTTGGTTTGGTTTGGTTGTTGTTGCTACTGCTTTGTTACTATTTTTGCTTGCTTGGCTAGGTCTTAGCCAGTAGGAAGATTGCCATTTGTTGGCTGGAACAATAATTCAAATAATTTTGTTTTGATATAATAGTAAATAGGCTTGCTGGACATTTCTGATATTACAGAACACTTTGCTAGTACTATTTCTAATAGTAGCTGCTATCTATGTGTTAGTCCTAAGGGCGGGTTCCTGTATTTTGATTTATGATAGACATTGATGAAAACTAACTTGAGTGATCTACTTGTTATAGAATATGTTTGACCTCAATTCTTCCAAGGCATATAAATAGGATTGCTAAGTAACTCTTGAAGCAATAAAATCTGAAAATGAGAAATCAAGAAGAAGATTAAGCTTAAGAGATTGCATACCGAGAAACCATTATGGAAGAACTTTAGATTAGGAAACTTTGTTAAGGTATTTCTTTGTGTAAATTCCTATGCATTCTTTACCTTACGATTCAGTTTAATTCTACCTTGAAGTACTAAAATAAAAAGATTTCAAAGTTTTAAATTCTCAGAATTTTGGATTGAGTGATTTGAGTAATCCTGCATCCAAAAGTTTCGTCCAAAATCCTATGAACAGCATCAAATTGATTTTACCAGAAAAAGTACTATTTTGGACTTACTTTTTTTATTCATCATCGTCCAAAACTTGAGTCCAAAATTCTGGCAATTCTGACAGCGAAAACTATCCGTTGGAAGTTCATTTTATCCCTCTATAAAAAATTTCAAAACTCGATTTGAAAACAGATTTTTGTCCTATCCTTCTAAGAAACACTCTTCCTCTATAGAAAACAAAAATCCCCTTTAATATAGTGCTTCAAATTGAAATTATATTATTTCAAAACTCGATTTGAAAGCAGATTTTTGTCATATCATTCTAAGAAACACTCTTACTCTATAGAAAACAAAAATCTCCTTTATCATAGTGCTTCAAATTGAAATTATATTGTGTCTAAAAGGTAAAAGTGTTTAAGCTTATTCTCGGTGTATATCTGCTCAAAGAAGTGAGCCACTTTTATTTCATATATCTTCAATCATCTTTGTATATCAAGGTTGTAGTATAAAATCCATTTGGAGTGAACCTTGATTTGTTAGTTGATTGAGAGATTTTGGAAAATCAAGTGTGGTGATCCTCTCTTATATTTGGTACAGATTGATACCATTGAGTAGGGTGTATGAAATCTGGTTGAAAATCTTTAAGTGTGAGCTTAAGGTAGTGGATGTAGATCTTAGTAGATCGAACCACTATAAATCTCATGTTTTATCTCTCTGTATTTATTTTCGAATCAGCTGCAAATCGTCATAGCTCAAATTTTCTTAGTTCCTTAAAAGAAATCTTTAAAGGCTCTCACCAACCCATTTTCAATCCAGCATTAATTGTATCATGCATCTTGCCTTATTCTGGGTCTAAATATTTCTTAAGTCATTCTGAAAAGCTCTTACTATTGCAGGTATTGTTGATCGAAAATTCAAAGAACATTTCTTTCTCTCAAAACAGATTTTACTCAAGAGCAAATTTTTTATTTGTCAAAAACCTTATTCACCCCCTCTAAGGTTTTTCATTTGGTATCAGAGCTTGGTCTACTCTATTTTTGGTCAAACAACCTTGTAAAAAAGATCCTCATGGCAAACTTATCTGCTTTCCTGTATGTTGAAGGATCCTCAACAAATCGTCCTCTATTATTCGATGGAAGCAATTATACATTCTGAAAAAATAGGATGAAAATTTATGTTTGTTCAATCAACTTTGAGTTATGGAATCTGATTGAGAATGAACAATTTGTTCTATCAAAATTTGTTGATGGAAGAAAAGTGCCTAAACAGAGTGATGAATTTAATTCTGAAGACAATGCCAAAATGACATTGAACTTTCAAGCCATGAACATTTTGTGCTGTGCCCTTGATGCCACTGAATATAACTGAGTTAGTGGCTGTGATTTAACCCATGATATGTGGAGATTACTTGAAGTCACCCATAAGGGGACAAATCAAGTAAAGGAATCTAAGTTGGGTCTTTTAATTCATGACTATAAATTATTTACAATGAAGCCAAATGAAAGCATAATTGATATGTTTACCAGATTTACAAATATTGCAAATAGACTTAAAGCCTATGGGAAAGTCTATTCTCTTGGTGAATAAAACTGAAAAATTCTGGATGTATTGCCAAGGAGCTGGCAACCAAAAGCTCTAACTGTGGAAGAATCTAAGGATTTGAAATCTTTACCAACTGAAGAGCTGATTAGCTCTTTTCTAACACATGAAATGAAACTCAAGAGGTTTCAAGAATCTGATGATCATGAGAAAGGAAAAAGAGGAATAGTACTGAAGGCTGCAAATGAAGAAGCTAAAAGTAGTCAATCGAATAGTGGTGATGAAACTGAAGTGGACACCGAAGAACTGACCATGATTGCAAAAAAATTCAAAAGGATGTTCAACAAAGGAAATTTCAGAAGAGGAAAGAAGTTTGTGAAAAGAAAAGGACAGACCTCATCATTTAAGCCCTAATGCTATGAGTGTAAAAGTACGGAACATTTCATTACTAATTGCCCAATAACTAAAGAAAAAGAAAGCAGAATGCTTAAAAAGAAAAATGAGGATCTGCAAAGAAGGGCAAAGGACTAACGGCAACTTGTGTAACACCCCACACCCTAGGTACCTAGATAGGGTAGGATGCCGCCCCGTCCAAAGGACCAGGGGTCTTTCTAACGAGATACAAATAAAAAAAAACTGCTAAATAAAATTAAATGAATAATTTCATTACAACTGGAAGCAAAACTTATACAAGTCTGGAAAATCAAAACTAACAAATGTCTTTTAAAATAAATTCAAAACATAAATAAACAAATAACTGGAGTTCATCTCCTAACACTTCACCTACTCAGTATAAGCAATCCCCTGAAATCATGATATAAAAAGTGTGAGATTGACATATCAGTAAGTCCCGTGTGTGCAAGTGTCAATTGAAAGCATTTCATGTATGCAGGTTTATCCAAATCACAAAATCGTGTTTGCAAGTCAATTTCATCAATAACAGTTATACAAAGGAGCTTTGTTCAATAAATCCAAAACAGTTCATAATAAATCATTGTTTCATCACATTCATAATTCATTAAGTAGGGATTAGCAAATAATTCAACAATATAGTAATACAATCCATATCATGGTTACCACCATGATATCTTCCCAATGTATTCTTTCAACAATGGATAGTGGGGGATCCATCCACTAGGTGAGAAACTCCTCCATCTCTACACCCAACATTCTGGTTGTTCAATCTGGATCAACAATGTCCACTTGGACCAATATGCTAGCGCGGACGGCCTGACTAAGTAGTACTGTCGCCTCTCCAAGTTGAGTTTATCTTTTGAAGGTGGCCACCTGCCAAAAGACCCACTCTTGCTCTTCGAAACTAGTACTACTAGTCTATCCTCACTGAGTACTAAATGCTCCCCGATTAGGGACAGAATCATTTTCCCTTTTCCGAAAGTCTTTAATTAATTTGATTGCAAAACGTAATTTTTCGTAATAGCGTTTTCAAATCGTTTGACAATAGTTTAAGAAATCATTTTTGAAGTTGAACAATTAAAATTTAGCAAATTCGTTTTGAAAATAAAACATCCACGTTTCCAATCCAAGTCTCACAACAATCCAGCATAACTCATCATTTTTAGTCAATGCTCAATCCTCGTGTCAAAACATCATATTGACATCAATTCCAAATAACATTGTAAAAATTACTTGCAAACAAGTATCATTTATCAAAACAGTTATGTAGGGACTTACCTGGATATTCTCAATAATCAACCAAAGTGATGCTTGATATATTTTTCACTTTCTTCCTTATCTAGTGATTTTATAATTAGAACCCAAATATGCATCCACTTATCTTTTCATGCATCATGAATGCCTATGAGCATAGTAATCATCTAATTCATCCATAACACTTAGGTGGATTAATTCATTAAATCACCTCCATTCTTTCCATGGTCATATATCTCACTCATGCATGCTTACACTCGACTCACATCAACTTATATAATGACCCCCTTAATCAACTACCATCAATTTCATATATTAACCCTAACTGCACTAAAAGATCGCATCTTTATTCAACATACAATAGTTCTAGGTCATCATAGCAATGTTTAACCATGCTTTACTCCCTATACACCTAGTTCACAATATTGCACCCCCAAACCTCATCAATTCTATCTATTCATGCTTTTCATGCAAGACTTCATGCATATTAGCATCACTATAAGGTCAACCTTATTTAAATCAGTAAAGTTAATCCTTAAATACCTCTTTGACGGCACAACAAGAGCAAAGGCGGTGCCTTTGGTGCTTGATAGAGTTTACTCTAGAAAGAAGAGTCGAGTGGTGGCTCTTGGTTTCCTTGATTCGAAGATCACGAGATGATAGGGGTAAATCAGTCCCCTTTGGTTCGAAATTTAGGAGAAAAGAAGAAGAGGAATTGAATAAAAGTTGAAGGGGTTTGAAGAGTTGGTTACCTTGCTCTTAGGGTTCGATTTTGGTGGAGATTGGTGCTGTTTTGGCCGAGTTATTGGTGGGGGTTAGTGGCTGGAATTTCTGGGCAGAAGAGGGTGTTTATGGTTTAGTAGAGTTTGATCTTGCTTCGGTCTCTTGATCACAAGAAGGAAAAGATGACAGCTTTTGTCCTTATTGCTGTAGCCGAATTCCAGCAAGGTTTAAGGGGGTTTAGGGCTGGTTTTTTTGTGGCTGTTTTCTGGTTGTTATTGTGGCCACAATAAGGGAGGAAAAAGAGATTAAAAAGCTGGTTTTCTGCCTTCCTCTTGGACGAAATTGAGAGGAGGAAAGAATAGGGTTTTGTGTGTAGCTTTTGCCTAAGATAAGAGGAAGTTGAGAGTAATGAAAAGCTGGAATTTTCGTGAGAGAGAGAGAGAGAGAGAGAGAGAGAGAGAGAGAGAGAGAGTGTGTGTGTGTGTGTGTGTGTGTGTGTGAACAGTGACGAAATTCTGGAGGCAATGGAGCTGAAATTCTAGTATTTTTTTGCCTAAAATCAAGTCCTAATTGGTTAGGGTTTTCTTAGATAACCCTAGCTATGTTTTGAAGTATTTTAGGTAAGTTATTCTACCCTATGTGTGGCGGCTGTTATGAGGGAATTTTTCAGAAAACCCTAGAAAGGAATTAGGTCATTTATTTAGGGAATAGTTTAATTAATTTTCTATATTAATTTGAGTAATTTTAAATAGTTATTAAACAGTTATTTGGTAAGGAAAATTCTAGTTTCCTAATCCTTGTAGCTACTGAATTTTTCCCTTCTTTTTCCCCCTTAAAAATTTCGAAACCCTTGGCTTAATCTAAGGGATAAACATCTCATTTAAATTGACTCTTTGCCTTCTATTTTCTAAAAAAAAAAAAAAGATTATGATAGGATATTAGGGACAAAAATTTAAGTTACTAATTTTATAAAATAATTTTCAAGATAAAACACACCCCCAATTTTTAGGGAATTGGTCTCCAAAACCTTAAGGATTTCAGCCAAGGCTAAAGAAAATTAGGGTAGAAGGAAAATAAAAGAAAGGAAAGGATTTGAGATAGTTAGGATTCGAACTCAAGCCCACCAAAGAACACACACCAAGCTCTATCCACTAAACCACATTGATTCCTAGCAAATATTCTCCTAATAAATTCCCTTAATTCTTACTCACTTACTCCATCCATTTTTCTAATAAATTCCCTTCAATAAAATAAAATTCAACTACCTCAAATATCACAACCACTTCACGAACAAATTAATTTATACAACAACAAACTGATATTTTTATGAAAATAATTCAAATCATCAAATGTGGTATAACACAATATGACATGCATGACTTTTCCCCACTTACTAAAGGTGGTCTAATATGGGGTATTACAACTTGGGATCAAAATCAGTCCGAGTCCGAGGAAGATGGAGACTCTGAAAATGAAACTACCAACCTATGTTTCATGGCAATGAAAAATGAGATAAATCATACTACCACAAACTCCATATCTAATTTGCATACTTCTGATTGTGAAAAGCATGATGATTCTAATGAATTGCTAGTTGACATGTTTCATGAACTGAAAAAGCTATCTAGAAGAAATAAAGAAATGAAAATGAAAATTGACTGTTTGTTATATGAGAATGTAAAGTTGTTAAATAAGAATAAAGTGTTTCTTGAGTCACATATGTGTGCTATTTTGGAAAAAGATGTTATCATCATTACCCTACTACATGTATCTCTAGAAAATGAATACTTATATGATACATTCATTCTCTTAAAGGTATGGTTAGCAAATTTGATAATATGAAAAATAGAGTCAATGATCTTACTACATACATTGAAAAGTTTACAAATGGCAAGAACAACTTGAAAAAAATTACTTGGTGCTCAACATTTAGTTGAAAACTGAAATGGCTTAGGTTATAGGCATGAAATCAAGGATAAAAATTACAAACTTCACTTTGTTAAAGCTGCCTCATCATATATGACATACAAATTGTGCACATATTGTGAAAAATCTGGACATAAAACATATAGGTGTCATGTTAAGAAGAAAGTGGAATCCAATGTAAAAATATTTTGAAAAATTAGAGGAAACACTACTAACCCCCGTGGACCCATAAAAATATAGGCACCAAAAATCACTCTTCCTTCTCATGTACAGGTACATTAATTGAAGAAAATGAGCCTCACAAAGTAGTTTTTGGATAGCAGATATTCAAGACACATGATCGAAAATGCAGCTCTATTAGAAGATGTGCAAACCACAAATGAAGGATTCGTTACCTTTGGAGACAAAAAGAAAGGAAAAATTCTTGGTATAGATAACATTGGTAAAGGCTCCTCAACCATTATAAAATAAGTGTAATTAATTGATGAGCTTAAATATAACTTGCTTAACATTAGCCAATTATGTGACAACAATTACAAAGTTATCTTTGAGAAGGATTCTTGCTCTATCATGGATAGTTCAAATAATAAAGCAATCTTTGTTGCCAATAGTGTTGGAAATGTTTATATCTTCTATCTAAATGATCTTATAGCTCATGGTATTAAATGTTTTTCCACACATGACAATGATGGCTATCTTTGGCATAGAAGATTAGGCCATGTATCTTTTAATTTGCTAAACAAATTGTTAGCCCTAAGGGCATTCTCCTATGTTTTGACTTATCACAAACTTTGATGTGGACTAACTTGTGTATTCTATATGTGATAGGACATGTTTGACCTCAATTCTTCTAAGGAAGATTGCTATGCAACTTTTGAGCAATGGAATCCAAGAATGGATAATCAAGTAGAAGACCAAGCTAAAGAGATTGCATACCAAGAAATTCGTGTAGAAGAACTTTAGACTACAAATCATTATTAAGGTATCTCTTGTTAATTCCTATATCCCTTTACTTTATGATTCAATTTATTTCTACTTTGAAGCATACAAACAAAAAGATTTCAAAGTTTTAAATCTCAAAATTTTGGATTGAGTAGTTTGGATGATTCTGCATCCAAAAGATTCGTCCAAAATTTTGTAAATAGTGTCAAATTATTTCTACCTAAAAAAGTGTCATTTTAGACTTACCTTTTGGATATATCATCATCCGAAACATGAATCTAAGATGCGGGTAAATCTGATAATGAGTAATAGCCGTTTTATAGTCATTGGTACTTCACTTTATGTCTCTATATAAGGCTTTTAAACTCAATTTGACCGAGGTTTTTGCTCTATCCTTCTTAGAAACACTCTTGCTCTATAGAAAACAAAAATCTCCTATATCAAAGTTCTTCAAAGTGAATTTAAATTGTGTCTTAAAGGTAAAAATGTGTGTGCCTTTTTCTTGGTGCACATCTGCTCAAAGAAGTGAGCTTTTACTGTTCTATTAATATTCAATCTTTTTTGTAAATCAATGTTGTGGTGTAAAACCCATCTGGGGTGAGCCTTGATTTGTTGGTTGATTGAGAGGTTTTAGAAAATCAAGTGTGGTGATCCTCTCTTCTATTTGGTACAAATTGATTCCATTAAGTTGGGTAAATAAAATTTGATTGAAAATCCTTAAGAGTTTAAGGTAGTGGATGTAGATCTTGGTAGATTGAACCACTATACATTTCGTGTCTCATTTCTCTGCATATAGCATTAACAACATTGTGCTTCTTACCTTAGTCTGAATCTGGATATTTCTCAAAATTTCCTTAGATAGATTTCTCTGTTATTGTGAAGTTGATCCAAGAAACTTGAAGAACATTTATATTCTGTAAATCAGAGGTATTAAAATTTTCAGTTTGCCAAAAATCTTATTTACCCCCCTCTAAGTTTTTTCATAAATTATCCTCAAAAGAGCTTATTAGGGGACTGCCCAAAATAAAGTTTGATAAAAGTAAAATTTGTGATGCATGCCAATTTGAAAAACAAATCAAAACTTCTTTCAAACCCAAGAAAATGATTTACACCTCAAAACCTCTTGAATTAATTCATATGAATTTATTTGGACCAATGAGGACCACTAGCCTTGGTAGTAAAAGGTATGCTTATGTGTTAGTTGATGACTTCTCAAGATTTAATAAGACTTTATTTCTTGGACAAAATAATGAAGCCTTTTCTAAATTTTTAAAACTATTCAAGCATGTCCAAAACTCTATTGGATGTAAACTGATTTTTATTAGAAGTAATAATGGTAGAGAATTCTGCAATAGTGAATTTACACACTTCTGTGATGAAAATGGAGTATTTTGCAACTTTTTAGCAACTAAAACATCTCAACAAAACGGTGTAGTTGAGAGGAAGAATCGAACTTTGCAAGAAATAGCTAGATCCATGATTTGTGAAAATTCCCTTCCAAAATATTTTTAGGCTGAAGCTGTAAATACAACATGCTATATTGTAAACTGAGTAATGTTGAGACCTTTCTTAAGAAAAATGCCCTTCGAGTTTATGTTTTACAAAACTCCATTAATTTCTTATTTCAAAATATTTGGCTGCAAATGTTTCGTTCTTAATACCCGAAACAATCTTGAAAAATTTGATAGCAAATTCAATGAAGCCATATTCTTTGGATATTCTTCTAATAAAAAGGCATATAGAATGTACAATAAAAGAACTCTATGTGTGAAAGAATCTGTATATGTTGTCTTTGATGAATCTAACATTTATACTTCAAGGAAAGATAATGATGATATAGGAAGTTCAAAGGAAATAGGGAAAGAACAACACAAAGCACAATCCCTGGACACTCATGCCAAAGAAGAGGAGTTTGAAGAGCAACAAGCTGAACAAAGCAAGCAAGAACCTGATGAACTCATGGGTCAAGGATTGCCAAGAGATTGAAAGTACAAAATCGGTCATCTAAAAGAGAAAATCATTGGTGATCCTACTATAGAGTCAAAACTAAACGATATTTTATAGATAATTTTGCTCTACTCACAAGTATAGAACCCAATTGTATTGATGTAGCTTTTGCATGATGAATTTTGGATAATTGCTATGTAAGAAGAGTTGAACCAATTTGAGAAAAATTAAGTTTGGAAACTTATCCCTAAACTATTTGATCATCCGATTATTGGTACCAAGTGGGTGTTTAGAAATAAACTTAATGAAAGTGAAGCTATTGTTAGGAATAAAGCAAGACTGGTTACCTAAGAATTCAATCAAGAAGAGGGCATTAATTATGATAAAACATTTGCTCCCGTTGCTAGATTAGAATCCATAAGAATGCTTCTTGCCTTTGCATCTTTCAAAAAATTCACGATTTATCAAATGGATAGTAAAAATGTATTTCTGAATGGTGTTATTGAGGAGAAAGTATATATAAAACAACCTCCTGGCTTTATTCATGAATATTTTTCAAATCACATTTTTAAGCTTTTAAATGCCTTTTATGGTTTAAAGTAAGCCCCACGAGCTTGGTATGAAAGGCTTAGTAGATATTTGCTCTCAAAAGGTTTTTCTAGACAATTGATCGATACCACACTGTTTATTAAGTCAGAGACATTTGGTGGTCTTTTTATTGTTCAAATTTATATTGATGATATCATTTTTAGTGCTACTAATGATTCCTTGTTAAAGATGTTTGCTAAGATAATGCAACAAGAATTCGGAATGAGCATGATAGGGGAACTAAACTTCTTTCTCTAGCTGAAAATCAAACAAATCAATGATGAAATCTTCCTAAATCAAACTAAGTATGCTAAGGAATTACTTAAAAGGTTTGGTATGATCGAAGCCAAAGAAATCTGCACACCTATGATCACTTTCCTAAAATTTGACAAGGATGAAAAATGTAAGAAGGTAGACGAATCTAAGAATAGAGGTATGATTAGGAGTTTACTCTATCTCACTACTAGCCGGCCAGATATCATGTTTTCAGTTTGTCATTATGCCCAGTTTCAATCATGTCCAAAAGAATCACACTTATGTGCTGTGAAACGCATCCTTAAATATTTAGTTGGAACATATAATTATGGCTTATGGTATCCTCATACTAATTCGTTTGATCTTATAGGATATACCGATGCGGATTATGCGGGTTGTAAAGTTGAATGAAAAAGCACCAGCGGCCACTACTAATTTCTTGGACACTCTTTAGTGTTATAGCACAGCAAGAAGTAAGCCTGTGTATCCCTATCCACAATCGAGGCCGAATACATTACAGCTGGAAGTTGCTGTGCACAAATTCTATGGATGAAAAATATACTACTTGATTTTGGCCTTAATTTTAATTACATACCTATATTATGTGACAATACAAGTACTACCAATCTAACTAAGAATCCTATTCAACATTCTAGGATCAAGCATATAGAAATTAAACATCATTTTATCCATGATCATATATGCTTAAAGAAGATGTATGTGTCGAATATATTTCAACTGATGAACAACTCGCTGATATCTTTACAAAACCTCTGGCCGAGGAAAGTTTCAATAATCTGAGAAGAAGTTTAGGAATTACGAAGATTATGTAACTAACATGTTTGCCCAAGAACCTTTTTTTTTTTTTTTTTTTATGCAGAACCACTGAAGATACAACTTTTGGACGAGGATTTTGGACGCACTATTCGGATAACTTGACTCCAAAATCACCTCAGTTGAACTGTTTACACTCTACCTTTTGGATGAACGGTTTCAGACTCAATATAAGTCCAAAATATTGGCAGCTCTTAAATTATGGAAAGCCAAACAATTTATTCTATTTGCAAAGAAAACCTGAACCCAAAGTGCCTTTTCAAATTTTTCAAAAAGTCCGTGCGTTCTTCAAATCTCTGAAGAGCCTCTAATGAAAAGCTTTTAATTGTCCTATCCTATCTAGGACCTAGGAAAAATTAAATAGGCTTTAACTCTCTCTCTCTCTCTCTCTCTATCTCGAAAATCATAAACCGACTTACTCACCATCACTCTCGGCTTCATCTTCTCTAAGATAGAACAACAAATTTTTCATCTTCCTCTCACTTTCTAAATGGTAAAAATCTCTAACTCTGACAAAGGAACCGCTAAAAGAACCAAGATGGGAAAGGCAGTAGCTAAATCAAAAGCAACTACACCGGCAGCAACCAAGCAAAAAGAAATGGAAATCTCTAAGGAGGCCTTACGTTCAAACTCATCTACTGAGCACACTGCTCCAGAAAGTTCAGAAACACAGGTACACCATTTCCTTGATCAAAAATATGAAATTGATTTCAATAATTGGGTAACAAGAAATAGAACTGTGATTTCTAGATATTGGGTAGAGGTTGGAGATTTTTTAAAATTTTCTGATATTTTGAACATATTTGAGAATTTAGGCTGGGAGCATTGATGACAGTCGATGAAAGGCTGTACACCTCGTTAATTTGGAAATTTTATGCGAATTTGAAAAAGAGGAGACTTGAGGAGATCGGTGGAGGTTTTATGGTGCAGTGGTACAGCACCAGAGTTGGGTATGTGAATATTGAATTCGGTCACAGACTGCTGAACAGAATTTTCGGTGTAAGAGATGGGGGTGTCCAGTTCTTTAAGTCGAACAAATTCCCTGAAGGAACTGATATATTTGACTTAGGCAGATTTGAGGCAAGATTTACTGGTGGCAGAAGCTTCAAAAACTCAGCTAATAGAAACACAAAATGGTTAAATGGGCCTGGAAGAATGTTACACCATATGGTGTCAACAATGGTTACTCCGAATTTTGGACACAAAATTTTAGTGAGTATAATGCAGATGATTCTAATGTTGGCCTTGTCCGAGGAGTGGCAAATCAATTTTGGGTTCTTAGCGGCAAAATTAATGATGCAGTTAAGGAAAACCTCTCTTAAGGCACTTCTATATCTCAATTTGTTGACCAAAATATTCAAACACTTCCATGTCAATTTGGACAAAGTTAGGCCTAGAAAGATGCGAACAATGGTATACAACACAGAATGGATTCATTCTAGTGGATCAGAAGTGGGTTCTGCCACGGGATCTCTCTGATGAAGAGAAAGCAAAAGTGCTGAAGATTAAGAAAGAAGGAAAAGGAATGGCTTAATCGGCAGGGACCAAAAGGAAACCTGAAATAGCAGCTCGAGCTGAGTCCTCTAGCAGAAATAAACAGAGGACTCAGGACAAAAGCTTAACTGACAGCATTCTAGATGCTATTAATTCTCTTACTGTTAAATTAGATGGCCTTAGTTCAGAGATTCAAACTCTTGAAAATAGGCTGATTGTTGTGGAGGAAAAGGACAGAATGGATGAACTGGGATCTACTCCATCAGCACCATCCCCAATAAAGGAAACTGTAGAGAAACTAGTCCCTGAGGCCGAAGAAGTAGCTGCAACAAAGTAACCCGCTGAGGAAGTAACAGTCCCTGCACAAGACAAAGAAAAATCACCACATCAGGAAGATGTAGCACCCCCTGCCCCCACTGAACCTCGTGTCTCATCTAGGAAAAGACAAAAACATATGGTAGTCAAGAGAAAATTAAGTAGGCTTGCTAGCCAACATTCCAGAAAGGGTACCGGGTCCAAGATTGAGACAGTTCACATTTCCTGAGTGACCGATTCAATAGACTAAACTCCAACTGCCCTCTACCAAAACAAATTTCTTACTACTTGCTTGAACAATTTTCATTTTCAGTCTCAGCATTTGAACAATTTATTTTCTGTCCTTTAACTACTCTCTCTACGCAACTTATGAATGTTGCATATATATAATTATCACTTCTTCCTATCTTTACTCATTACTCTGCATTTTGATTGATGACAAAAAGGGAAGAAAACTGATAAATGCTAGTTGGGATTGTGATATTGTGATTATGGTTGTGACGATTGCTACTGTGATTATTGGGATTGTGGCACTAAGTATGCACACTTGTCTATGTTGTGTGCTATTGTATTCTCTATGGCTATGCTGTGTTAATTCTGTGCTGCACTACTAATTGAACTAATGTTGGATAGACTAATTATTGTGTCATGATTGATCTGCTATCAATTCTGCACTTCTAATCGACTGTTGTTGTGTTATAGTGTGCTGTGTGGTATGCAGTTGGATGAATAGCTAACTGGAAAATGGTGTGTTATGTTGTAATTTGATTTGGATCCTGTGAAACACTCTATAAAAATCATGGTGTGATTTGGATTTGATCAAACTAGCATGGTGTGCAATTTTTTTATGAAATGTGATTTATGATCATGTACTGGTTGAATATGGATGCATAATAAGCATGATTTCTGATTTCTGATCAATTATATACATAGTGTGTTGCTGTTCAAAAAAAATTTTAATGTGACTTATTGAAAACCTATTTGATATCCTATTTTGAATCAAAGGCATTTTTATATATAAAGGTATCATGAAGATTGGGGCTATTAATCAATTTGTTTTCAAAGGCTACTATGATATGGTTGCTGATCAGTCTATTTCGAAACCTATTATGATATGCTTTGTTTTAGAAATTTCAGCTGATAAGGATAGTTACTCATACATTCTTCATTACTTAAAACCTTCATTGAAAGCCTGAAAATTCTTAGGAAAACAAAACTGGATCAAAAATTCTAAAAATTTATTGTTTCCACAACAATTCACAGGGAGAGTTTTGGACGCATATTTTCTTGATCCAAACGACCAATCCAAAAATGAGTTTTAATAGGATAGGTTCTGTTTAACTTTACTCTATTTTGAACACATGTTCTGGACATCCAAAAACTATCGTCCAAACGTTCCATAGTTCTCGCTCCACCCAGTTTTGGATGCACATTTTAGATGATTAAAGGTTGAATCCAATTTTCTCAAAAAATTTGCACCTCTAAATCTTATACTTTACAGATATTCATATATGCACATATTAAGGAGGAGCATCTCATCTTGTGATTTATTTACTATACCTCATTGTGTATATATTTATACAATTTTTATTACGGCTATTATTTTAAGGAATAGTTGTGTGACAGAAAGAAGGAAGATATAGAGGTTGGTTGGGCCATAGGCTCATTGAGCTATGTTTATGAGTACATGCTTTAATCTTTTTTATCTTAATCTCATAAGCACTCCTTGAGTCCTATAATGAGATATTACATTTCAATGAAAAATATTCTTATTTCTCTCAGTCTAACATATTCGTACTGTACATATTATTATTCTTTATATCACAATCCCATCAAGTTTGTCATCACTCAAAAAGGGGGATATTGTTAGCCCTAAGGGCAGTCTCTTGTGTTTTGACTTATAACAAACATTGATGAGAACTAACTTATGTGATCTATTTGTTATAGGACATATTTGACCTCAATTCTTCTAAGACATATAAATAGGATTGCTAAGCAACTCTTGAAATAATAAAATCTGAGAATGAGAAATCAAGAAGAAGATAAAGCTTAAGAGATTTCATACCAAGAAATTGTTATAGAAGAACCTTAAACTAGGAAACTTTGTTAAGGCATTTCTCTGTGTAAATTCCTATGTCTTATTTACCTTACGATTCAGTTTAATTCTATCTTGAAGCACTAAAACAAAAAGATTTCAAAATTTTAAATCCTCAGAATTTTAGATTAAATGATTTGGGTGATCCTATATCCTAAAGCTTCGTCCAAAATTCTATGAACAGTATCAAATTGATTCTGCCTGAAAAAGTACCATTTTGGACTTACCTTTTGGATGCACCATCGTTTAAAACTTGAGTACAAAATTCTGGCAATTCTGACAGCGAAAACTAGCCGTTGGAAGTTCACTTTATCCCTCTATAAAAGGTTTTAAAACTTAATTTGAAAGTAGATTTTTGTCCTATCCTTCTAAAAAACTCTTGCTTTCTAGAAAACAAAAATCTCCTTTATCATAGTACTTCAAATTGAAATTATATTGTGTCTAAAAGGTAAAAGTGTTTAGGTATATATCTGCTCAAAGAAGTGAGCCACTTTTATCTCATTTATCTTCAATCATCTTTGTGTATCAAGATTGTAGTGTAAAATTTATTTGGGGTGAACCTTGATTTATTAGTTGATTGAGAAGTTTTGGAAAGCCAAGTATGGTGATCCTCTCTTGTATTTGGTACAGATTAATACCATTGAGTTAGGTGTATGAAATCTGGTTGAAAATCCTTTAATGTGAGCTTAAGGTAGTGGATGTAGATCTTAGTAGATCGAACCACTATAAATCCTGTGTTATATCTCTCTGCATTTATTTTCAGATCAGCTGCAAATCGTTCTAGCTCAAATTTTCTTAGTTCCTTAAAAGAAACTTTTAAAGGCTCTCGCCAATCCATTTTCAATCTAGCATTAATTGCATCGTGCATCTTGTCTTATTCTAGGTCTAAATATTTCTTAAGTCATTTTGAAAAGCTCTTGTTATTGCAAGTATTGTTGATCGAAAATTCAAAGAACATTTCTTTCTCTCAAAACAGATTTTACTCAAGAGCGATTTTTTTATTTGCAAAAAATCTTATTCACCCCCCCCCCCCCACAAGGTTTTTCACTATGGATTTAATTTGAGAATGGTCTTTATGATGTTATTATGTTGCTGTTGAAGACTTATGTTATAAAGAAGACAACAACTTATAGTTTTACATCAAAAATTCCAAAAAGGGAGATTGTTAAAGTTGTTGTCAAAATAGACATTTGACAAGCATCTTCAATAGGAATCCTTGATATGCCTGAAGCTGTTTTTGGAAACTGCTTAAAGACAGTATTGGCAATGTTTTGATACATGAATTATATAATAAATTGGATTAGGAAAAGGATTCTAGAAAATCTTGGCAAATCCTAACAAAGTACGATGAGAATCTTACTTGTAGAAACGTGAATCCATGTGTAATTAAAACTACAAAGATTTAGGAAACTATTGGGAAAAATATTTAATGTAAATTCATAATTCAACAAGGATATATACACTCTTTTATCATTTATAAAATTGACCAAGACCTTTAGCTTAAAAATAGGAGAGAAGAAGTACGAAATTGAAGAATAATTCTTTAAAGAGTTGGTCGAGAAATAGAGTGAGAAATTCCTACATATCTTCTGAGTGCATTTGAAGTATACGCCATTGATAAAGCTTTTTGTTACTCTTTATTAAAGTGTTCTTTATGGTTCAACTTGCTTACTGCAACAAATCATATCTTCTAGAGGAACTTGAATCAACCTTCTTCGGATTGAATACTTTCTAGTGGAAAGGCTTCTTAAAGTCAAACAAAGTGCTTCTATATTGAAACAATAAAGGTTCAAGAGAGTTCAATCGAGGTAGTTGGGTTGAGCAAAGGTTTTTAAGAGTTTGACAAAAGATCATTGGAATGGTGTTCTATTAGAGTCCATTAGAAATCATTTGATGATTGCAATAAGTGTATTTCTATAACTTTTGTTAACATTTTAGTGGATCTTTTTACTAGTTTAGGACCTGCAGATATAAGCTTGTTGATGGCAAAATTGCATTAATAATTTGTTGTATATATTGAACTTTTTGTTTCTATTTGTTAAACTAACGGAATTATAACAGAGAAAAGTTTAAAAACAACACAACATATTGATAAACTAAATCACAAAATTAGTATATTTAAATTTTAATCATTATATTACTTTTTAAGAAGTTAAAGTACCAATCTCCTTCTTATGTAACTATTACTTTGTTATTAATAAAATTGGTAGAAGTCTAAGTCAAATTCTTTACCACTTCAAGGTGATTTTTTTTTTTTTTGTATATATATATTTACAATCTTGTTGTTTAAATTATAAAATATAATTAAAATATTTGTAAAAATTGAAAATTTACATATGTCAAATAGAATTAGTTTTGGTAATATAGGTTATTATACTTAATTGGAAAAAAACTAAAACTTAAAAAAAAAAGTGGCGCGAGAACCAGCCTGCTAAGACTGTGGACTATGCGGCCTTTATGGTAGGTATGTGGCTAGCCTAACTCAACTAGCTCTAGGACAGCATGAGTACTATAAGAAAATTGGTCTTAAGTGACAAAACATTTTCATCACTAAAAGTTAAAATTTCCTTGCTGAAGACCTTTAGCGATAAAAAAAATTTCCTCGCCATTTCCTCACAGAAGCGTCATCACCAAAGGGTTTCGGTGACAAAATTATTTCCTCACTAAAATCATCACCTTTAGCTAGAAAACATTTTTACCACTAAAACTAAACTATTTTTGCCGCCAAAAGTTTTCATTTTATCTCTAGTAATGATTTTTCACGACCAAAAAGTTTCATTGCCAAAAATATAATTTTATTTGAGACATTAGATGTGATGGGGAGAAAATATTTTTTCTTCATGACAAAATAATTCCCTCACCAATACAAAAACATTTCATGTCCAAAAAGCGTCAATGGCGACAAAAATTTTTGTCATTGGTGACTAGGAATGACAATTTCCTTATTTAAACTGCAAACCCAAACCGGCCCTACCAAGTTGGAGATTCCTTGATTTAAACATGGATGGGGCCAGGGATGGGCTCCAATCCTAGGCCCACCAGTGGAGGATGAGGAATGCATGATCCTTGGCCTCAGCCCCGACCCGGCCCACCTTATTTCCAATTATATATATAATATATAATTATATATGTAATAGATATATATATAGTGTATTATATTTACATATAATAGATTGTATTTTTACATGAATAGGTGCTTGCTAGGGCACTTTTCATTTTTCATTTGAAACTAATGAGTGTAAGAGGGGTTAGGAAATAATGGGAGAACTCTGATAGTGCAGGGCCGGCAAAGAAGTGCCTCGACGCCCCGCAACCACTACTTTGACTCCTTATGGAAAATACAAGACCAAAGCAATGAGAAAATGACTTTTAACTGTGAAACTATAAGGTAGCATACCCTGGGGATTACGAAATAACATTCCAATCAAGTATCTCAAGGAAGGTTTGTCTAGCTTCTTCTTCATTCAAGTAAAAGGGTGCACCTACCCGTCATTCAAAGGAGTTTTCAGAAAAATCTTTTTCACTATGACTCAAGTCAGTAGCTGAAGTCATTCCATTCACCAGTGTGTACACTTTCTTTTTATATGACCTCAATAGCTATCTCGCGCTTTTGCTAGGTGAGATGTGATAAACCTTTTCTACATTAATCATAGGTTAGCTATAGTGTTGAATTTTGATTGAGTAGGTGGTAAGCTAAAGTGAAGGACCTCTATAAAGGAGAGCTGTTTCTAGGTGGGTCGCTTCACGCAAGACATTACTTAGGACCAACGGGTCACACGACAGGTGCATGATCGATTTTGTGCGTTCTATCCTTCCATGACAAAATAAGCGAATGAAAGGCCATTTTGCGTCAGATGCTTTTTACCATCCTCACAATGATGGCTTTGTTGTCTTATCGGCCTGCAAATCGGAGATGAACGACCACGGTCCCGACCTTACCAGCACCGGAGGTGCCGACCTTACTCAACATGCACCTTTCTTTATTAGTAAGGTTGCTTGTTTCCACTCATTGAAGATTCTATCTACAAAAGAAGGTTAACGGGGGATACTAAAATGGCTCTCACTAACACCATTTACGAGAAGGTGAGGTCATCTTTCTTTCCAACCGCTACGCTGCTCACTGCTTTAAGAGGCTAACTGAACTAGTTCAGTTTTCCTCTTTACAATCATGACTTAACTTGAAGAGCTTTCACAAGGGAAAGGGAGAATGAAAAGCTTATATAGTTGATTAAGTCGTTGAGTTCATATAAGCTTTAGCCCTGGCCCTGTTTAGGGGGACTCTTAAACAACACCTTTTTGCACCCAACATCTTAGCTATGTTCCGAATGTCTGGTCATTGATAATCCTTCTCATAGATTAGTTTGATGCCGACTAGATCTAATCACAACTAACGAGTAGTACTATGGGGGTCTTACTTTCAGCAGTGAATAACAAAGGAATGTGGAATGTCAAGCGAAATGACCAAAATACCCCTATTATATAAATAGTTATATTTTACAGTTTTACATATTTCCTAATAGCACCATAAGAAAATATTGACCCCAAAGACAATGTTGCGTTAGCAAAATCTTCGACCTATAGGTGTAATGACTAAAATACCCCTCTACGGATCACCGTACATTTAGAGAGGAGGAGTGTACTAACACATCTCTAAAAGACATTTACCATCCTTAAATCTCTAGTCCAATGATCCACGACTCCTGAAATATTTTCATTTTCCAAGGGAGCTACTCTAAAGCATACATCTAAGTCATATTTCCCAATACCCTAGATATTTAGATCATTTGAACAGTCATAAGGGGTGATATAGTATAGAAGCTATCTTGTGCAAGTCTGTCTTAACTAACTAGTCATATATACTCAACATACAAGTATATCGGCTCTACGAAAGAAACTCCACTATAGCATATCAAAGTACATGTTTCCAGTTTCGTTAGACCACCAACTCATACTCAAGCGGTAGAGTATTAGTCCCCACTATAGCAGTAATAGTCTAGGTTTTTTCGAAATAGTACTTTTAAAAACTACTATTACAGGTCTTGTTCTACGTATTCGAAATACACTAATGCTATGAAGTGAGTGGACTACTCACTGACTATAGGCAAGCCATTCCCCATTTGGAATTCATAACACAATAACCTAAACATGATGAGATTCTCATTTTCATCAATCGATTAAAAACAAACGTTTATGTGTTAAGTAACTTGTGATCCATACCTTACTGTGAAAGACCACCATTCACATAGATCACTTACTTAAACACAATGGGTTCTATCCAAACATAAATCGTGCACAAATAAAATGTAAATTTACAAACAAATTTTGAGAATAAATTCTTTTATTAATAAATTCGATAATTGTATCAGAAACCTAATCTAGAAGGTATACATTCTAACATCTACAAATTCTCTCATAACACCAATCAATGACTATGGTCTCTTAAGTGCATCCTCATCTTTTTCATTCACTCTAATTTCTCTACTAGATTTGGTATCCCTTTGCATTGTTAAACTAAATAGCTCATTCTCACTAATATCACTTCTTTTCATTTCTTCTTGCCCCACGTCTAGCCAACTCTTTTTTTTTTTCTTTTTCTCTCACTTTTGTTGATGTGAGTTTTTCCTCACTTCATAAGTGTTTGAAGCATTTTTTGGACCTTTATCCATAGCACGTAGTTGCTCCTTCCCTACCTCATTCCTTGAATTCATTTGCTCTTCAATAAATTTTGTACTACTTTGCTCAATTTTTTCTTGCTCTTTCTCCTTCAACAGTCCTAATGGATGTGATGAATTCATCTAGAAGACATAGTATAGTATAGAACTCCTTAGTCATCCCATTTGTTGAGCTCAATTGTTCCATATCAATTTTATCACTGTTACTTAACTCCTCTTCTTCATGTTCCTCTTCTTGTTGCAAGCCATTTTTAACAACTTGAGTCTTTGGAATCTCTTTGGACTTCTCAATCAATGAAGTAGCTAATTTCTCATTACACCCAATATTCTCATCATCTACAACTTTCTTCTTGGCTTCAACCTCAACTTTTTATTTTTCCTCATACTATTTCTTCCTCAACTCAAATCTTTTGTTCAATTGGTTATATTACTCCTTAAAGGACTTCTAATGACAATCAAATGAATTATGTCCAAAGCACTGTAATGTTCACAATGAATTGCACTACTTTTTTTACAAATCAATTCTTCTTCCTTGATCATTTAATCTTGGGCAATCACATTACTATAATCATATTTCCAACAAGTAAAGCATTCTTATCCTTGTTTTTGTCTTAACCCACTCTTTGGAAAATTTTGCAACATACTCCCATATCTATGTTTAGAACTTCTTGGACAATCATAAGTTGGGCGATAATAGATCTGATAAATTTTGTATAAATTCTCTCTCAATTTCTTTTGCACTCTACTTCTTGAATAGTTTTGTATTCCTCCCACATAAACTCCCTTATATTTCTCCTCTCCATATCTTCAATTCCCCTTTTCTATCAAACCTTCTATATCCTCCTCCATTTGTGCTTGACCCTTCATAGTAATTATTTTTATGAGATTAATTTTACCATCATATAAGTTCTCACGATCTTCTTCATTTTCCAATTCTGCTTGGCACTTCTTCATAGTCATCCTAACAACTCACCATTTTCTCCTCATTTTCTTGTTCACGCTTATCATACTTCCTATAACTATTTCTACTAGAACAAAACTTCTCATAATAATTAGACCTTTCACTTTCACTACTACTAGATGTAGTGAATTTTTTCCAAGAAAATTACCTGCAAAATTTGAATATAGAATACATGAGAAGTTTCTCACTTTACTTCTTCATATGTTTAACACTTAATTTTGATGGTCACCCTTTTCTCGTGTATACTCTCTTCTTGACTTTTGTTAAAATGAGTTCACCCTCTTATCTTTTTCAATATTCAATTCTCCAAAGATTTCTTCTCAAAATAACCTCCATAATTACTTAGAACTAGTCCAACTAGATAAGTCGTCTAATTCTTTAAGATAATCAACTAGGGATCTTAGAGAAATTCAATCAAGCACTTAATGGACGCCTAAAAATAAGGCAAGTTCAAACAAGAATTTAAAGAGATAAAATCTCAACAACATCAATTTTCAAGAAGAAAGATAGTAGGGAAGCAAGTATAGCAATGAGATATGAATGATAGACAAGAACTAAAGAAATAATATAGACTAGCTAGTAAGACAAGATATACAAAGATAACTATAAATTGTTCACTAGATAGCAACAAGTACATGGCTTCAAGGATGCAAAGAACTCAAAGTGAGACAAGAATTCAAATCACTATACCTAATGGAATGTGAAAAAATGAACAAATATCTTCATATAAGCCATCTCAAAGATTTCAAGAATAACTTATGATGATATTCACTAAACAAGCAAACACAATGATTCGAAGACAGACAAGTTCAATTCAATCCCAAATAACACTAGGAGATGTTAATCTAGATATTCAACCCACCAAATGCAAGAAATATAACAATAAAATCTAATGCAAGTGAAGGATACATGGTAAGAACTCATACAAGGAAAGGTATAGTCACTTAGGTATTTCATCAAATATTTAACAGGCATTCAAGAAGTTCATTTAAATCAAGGAGTTCTAGATAATATGATGTTACCACAACCTCGAGATACAAATTTATCAATCACAACTCACTCAAAGTAAGGATAGCACAAGAACTCTTCAAAATTCAAGATACAATTAGTATAAATCCAACTATGCACAATTACTTTCCAAGCTCAAGTTTAGTTCAAGGAGAAATTTATGGTATTCAACTAGTCCTAGCAATTTGAAGCTTTCACAACTTTAAGGAAACAAGTTTTGGGGCATTCAATTCTTTACTCAAGGTAATTTATCACAACGAATTCAAAATTCCTAAGAGATAAAGTAGTTTGATTCAAGAATGTAACAATTGCTTTCAAGCTATATTAAAGTCCATAAAGAGAAATATTCTGATAGCAAATAATAAGCTAAACCCCACAAAAATCAAGTTAACAAGTAAGAAAACAATAGGGATTTAAATAAAGAAGCATTGGTAGTCGTACAATGTCATTTTCAAGCTATGGAACTACATATCAAATACTTGGTGTGCAACATCGTAATTCAAGAGAATCCAAAATTTTTACCCTTATAACAACCCTAATACTCAAGATTCACAAGAAAAATTCATTCCGAAGGACAAACATAACATCAAGGAGTAATTTTCATAACAAATAGATGTCATTATTTTGAGTTTTAAAGCTCACAAAATATGAGTTTTGGGATTTGCTTGTGTTCAGCAATTGGTAGCAAATGTGTATATTCATCAAGCTTTAAAATTTTTGCACTTTAACACTTTAAATAGCTAAACAGCAACCAAATATGTATGCTCAATTTCATAACAATCCAATGGCTGGAATTTGAATTAGTAGAACTAAAAATAGCAAGAATATGAGTTATGGGATTTTCATGTGTTCAGCAATTTACAACAAATAGACCCAAATAACCACAAGATCTCTTCAAATTAAAGCCTTGAATAGCTTTTTAAACATTAACTAAACATGTAGGCTCAATTTCACATCAAACCCATGGCACAAAATGAAGTTCTTGACATTCAAATATAGCAAGAAAAATAGTTACGAGAATAGGAATTGTAGCACTATTTTTTGAGTTCCAAGCATTAAAAAATAAGTGACGTAATTTTGAGTTCCAAACATTAAAAAATGCCCCAAAAATAAGTGACGAAAATTTAAAAAATTTCTCAAATGCTCGAAGAAGAATGTACCTTTGCCCCAAAAAAATTGTATTAATTAGAATTAACACAAGCTTACTCTGATATCACTTTATTTGATACGAGCTCGGGAGCTCCAAATCCTTAGCTTCAAATATAGCAAAAGAAATTCAATGCTGAACCCTAGGACAATAATAATTCTTGAACCCTAAATACTAAGAATTGAACCCTCCAAATCAACCCCAATCACCTGTAATCTAACACTACCGGAAAATTTATGATTTGAGACGGAAAATTTGCGAGGTTGCATTACCGTCACTAATTGCGATGGATTTGCAATGGCAATGAAAACTGCAACAAGGTTTGATCAGCCGTCGCAAAACCGTCACTAATTGCGATAGCTATTACAAAACCCTCGCTTATTATGACAGATTTGCGATGACTATTACAAAATTCTCACTAATTGTGACGGATTTGTGATGGCTCAACAGAACCATCGCTAATTGCGATGGATTTACGACGGATTGATAGTAAATTTAATTTTTTTAAAGATTTTTAAAAGAATCGTTGCAAAACCTGCGCTAATTGTGACAGATTTGCGACGACTCAATAATAAATTTAATTTTTTAAAAGTTTTTTAAGAGAACTGTCGCAAAACCCTAGTAAACAAGCCATCGCAAAACCCTCACTAATTGTGACGGATTTACAACGGCTCAAAAATAATTTTAATTTTTAAAAAAATTTTAAAAGGACCGTCGCAAAACCCTCGCAAATTAGTAACGGTTCAAGTCGTCGCAAAACCTTCGCTAATTGTGATGGATTTGTGATTACTCAATAATAAATTTATTTTTTTAAAATTTTTCGAGTAACCGTCATAAAATTTTCACAAATTAACTACGGTTTAACGACGACTTATAAAAGCCGTTGTAAAATCCTCGCTAATTGTGATGGATTTGCGAGAGATTATATGTGTTGAGATTATATCTCTTGCAAATCCATCACTAATAAAAAAAAAACTTTAAAAATTTTTAAAGTTTAATTATATATATATATACACACACGCACACACAACATGTGTTGAAATAGTAGAATGCATGAAAAGATATTGTTAAGTTGAAATATTTATATATATAATATCAATATGATATTATTAAGCATATATGTATATAAATGTATATATATTATTATGTAAATGTGTGTGTGTGTGTGTATACACACATGCTAACATAAATAAAATGTATATATGTATGCATATATATTAATTTGTATGAATATGTATATATATTTATTAATATGTTAAAAAGTATATTAACATCTTTGATATCTATGTATATAAAATTTAAATATGCTATATTAATATATGTATATATATATATGTATATATATTAATATAGCACATATATTATATGAATATATATATATATATATGTACATATTATGTATCTAAAAAGAATCATATAATATATGTGCTATATATATATATATATATATATATATATATATATTATAACTATATATATAGCACATATATTATAAGTACATATTATGTATCTAAAAAAAATCATATATATAGTATAGATATGTACTATATTATATCTCATATCTAAAGTTTGGATATAAGTTTTTACTTTATTTAATTGAATTGTAAAATGCGCAAGAAGACACTATTAAGTGGAATATATTTAAATATATATTATATAAATATAATATATTTTATTAGTTAAAAGAATTTATTAATATTCTATATAATATAATATAGTATATAATTAAGATAAAGTGAAAATAAGTACAAGAATTCACATAACCTAGTGGTGGAGCACATGCTCTCCCGTAACAAAGACGCGAGTTAAAGCCCCACATCCAATGACAATTTCAATAATTATTAATGGGGGAGATTGCGACGGCCTACCGAATCGGTTCTGGGTTGGGTCCGGGTCAGAATCTATTCTAGGTTTGGCCGGAGTCAGGCCATGGCTCAACCGGGTCGGACGGGGCTATCAAGTCAGGCTGGAGCTGATTCAATAATTAAAATTTTAAAATTCGACGACTGTTGCTAAACTGTCACAAATTTAATAATTAATTTTTAAAAAATTAAAAATCCATCACAAAATCGTGACAAATATAATTATAAACTTAATTAAATGACCGTCGCTAAATTAATTATACAATTAGTTTTAATATTGTTAATTAAATTATTGTTGCAAAAAAAATCCATCGCAAATAACGACGGTTTCTCTTTGTCGTCGCAAATAGTGACGCACTTTTTAGCTATGGACAAAACCATCGCAAAATCCATTTGCGACGGTTTTTGGCCGTCACAAAATGTAATTTTTCTTGTAGTGTAACTAGGAGTCAAGAACAATGTGAAAATGATGAATTTGGATAAAAAAAATTAATCTCTTAAAAGAACCCTTGATGAGTTGAAATCTAAGACCTATTTAGAAAGAGAATTGACCTATCCAAGAGAGATTAGAGACCAAATTCCGGGGATGGACTAATGTCTACGATTAGTCTTGATTGAAGGGAAGAATTCCCAAAGAGAAAGAACTCTCTCAGGAGTCTTTGAATTTCAAAATGACTAAAATCTCCAAGTTATATTACAAGAGTTATAATGGTATATATAGAGAGGCCTTACTCTGAACTAATTAGTAAACTAATCCTAACTGCCCTAATATATGTTTTGAGACCCTATTACATATCTTAAAAATAGGTAAAAATATAATAAAAGTCGTGAAAATTAAAAGAAATCTAGATAAACTAAAAACAAAAGAAATTAGTAAAATTCGAGCATGCCTTGATGTGGACCGGCACCGGTTCAAGGCACTAGGGCGGCGCTATCTCTATTCTGTCTCTCGACAATAATCTTGCTCGTATTAGGCCGGCGTTGGGCTTCGGTTTGGGGCTTAAGGCCGATGTTGGCTTTCTTTTTGTCGTCGTTTCCTATTTTGTTACACTTTAAAACCTGCTCTTTTGACCTTCATTTCATTTTCATTTTCATGTGCTTCTTTGATCATTCAAATGAAGTATTAGTCTTTTTGAACTCCTTTGGCCCTTAATCCTTGTTTAAATATTGATTTGATCCTCTATAAAGATTGTTGTTCTTTTGGTGCCTTATTTGTGGCTTCTTCATCACTCATCTCTTCACAAATTTTTTGGCCCTTGATTTGACAGCTTGAGATCCTCCTTGAAATCTCTCAATTATGGCTTTTACACAAGGAGGCATGAGTTGTTTCTTGATCTTCTATCTCCCTTTTTTGAATTGGCTTTCATGCCTAGCATGATTCACATCAGTAATTTTTTTTTTTTTTTTTTGGGGGGGGGGGGTGGGGACTAAAGGTTTTAAGCAGCAGCGACAAAAATTTTGTCAATAAACAAAAATATTTTCTCCCTAAAATTTTGTTGTAATTGTATTTTTTTTTTTTTTTCTTGTAGTGGGAACTGACTTGTGCCAACTTAGGATTAGCATGTATGGCCCACGACTCAGTCTCGAGACTAGCTTGGTGCAGGACAAAACCATGTAGGCCTGCTTGTAGACTTGGCTAGGGAAGACCGGAAGAAGTGGGAAGAGGGATCCAAAGCCAATAATGTAACAAGGGTCCAATTATTTTCACTCTTTTGACACTAGTTAAAGAAAACTTATTCTTATTAAACCTTTTAATCATTTCATTTTGATAAGCAGATGATTGACCTCAACTTTATTATAGAAAATATTTTATTTGAAATTATGTATTTTGTATGCCAAATATTGCTCTTTGTAGGTTATTCTAAATCAAAATTCAATGTTGAAAAGTTTATGTTATTTGAAGAAACAAGTTTGTTTTTTAATTCTTTTTTGTTTTTTCCTTTTTTTGCTTTCATCATAAAATTATTAATAAATGTATATGCTAGTGCAAGAGGATATGTGAAGAGAGAGAAAGACATAGAAAATAAAAAAGTTTCATATAAAATAATTTGCATAATAAGTATCATTTTTACCATTGAAAAAACATAACAAAATTAGGATTAATCATTTGTTTATTATACAGAAATAATTAAAAGGCTTAGTAATAGCAAATTTTTCCTCTAACTAATGTTAAAGGGCTTGATTAGAGAAAATTGTTCTAAACCATTAGTGAAGTTATTGGACACTTGACCTACGATTGAGAATGTATTGAAAGGAATATAGAAGATCTATAGTGGAGGAATCCTAGTCCTAAACATATGCCTAGATAACAAAAACCACTCAGAAGAACACACCAAAAATAAAAAAGTACAACTGACATGTTCACATGGTCAAGAAAGCCAAAGCCAAATATATATCACTTTTACCATTACGAAATTTCACTTCTCCAAAAAGCCGCACCAAAATACAGAAAGTTAGTTCGAAATATCATGCTTTCTTCCTCTGCGCTACTTTTGCATTTGATCTTCGGTTCAAACTTGAAGGCCTCATGGAACCTGAAAATTGTTTCGTAAAGTCAATGCATTGAAAGTCTGCAGATGATATGTAGAACTCATAAATTCTCATGTAGAAAATACCGAAGGACGAAGAAGCTGGAATGGAATGACTTTGTGCAAGAATGGATTGATAGGAAGGCCTCATGGAACCTGAAAATTTTTTCGTAAGGTCAATGCATTGAAACTCTGCAGATGATATGTAGATCTTATATATAGGTTCTCATGTAGAAATTACCTAAGGACGAAGAAGCTGGAATAGAATGACCTTGTGAAGGAATGGATAGATAGAAAGGCCTCATGGAACCTGAAAATTGTTTCGTAAAGTCAATGCACATTGAAAGTCTGCACATGATATGTATGTTGAACTCATAGGCTCTCATGTAGAAATTACCTGAGCAGTAAGGCGCTGGAATAGAATGACTTTGTGAAGGAATGGATTGATAGGAAGTACTACTCACTGTGACGGAAAAGGCAGATGAGAGGAACTCTTCGTCCTCCAGAAATATCTCCAAGTTTTTGGTCTTCATCAAGAATTCAACTGCTGCCTCATCGAATTCCATGATAAACCCTAACTTGATCAATTCAGTCAGCTCATATATACGATCTTCTTTTTCCCATAGAAGCCCCTCAGAAATAACTTGTGCAAAATTTGTAGCATACTCAAGGACATTCTTGTGACCACCTGACTTACTGAATCTTTGCGAAAATATAGTTGAGTTCTGCCTATCCCAACGTATCATTCTGCTTGCTTTCGCATGCAGGACTTGCCCTGAAGAAAGGGATAAACTGTATCCCGCAGTGATCGGTTCTAATGTCTCAAGAACAATACTATTCAGGAGGCATCTCAGAGCTCCATGCCTCTTTTCTGCTTCCATCTCTAATGAGGGATCAGCAAGAAATCCAAGAATTAGCTTAAAGAGCCCCCTTCTGATGAAGATTTCCTTTGGATTAACCCGCCTCACATGCACACCATTTTTTGCAGAGAGCTTTTCCTTCTGCACAGACTTGGACAAGGTTCGCACCCCAATTTTGGCATAAATTTCAAGCAGTTTAGCTCTTGGCAAATCTTGCATGTGTTGCTGTGGATACCAGACAAAAAGAGGACGGGAAGAAGACGGCTCGAACAGATCCTTCAGATAAAGATCATCTGCAACAAAGACATCATGTTTGTCAAATAACAAAATTCCATCAGGGCTTGAATGGACAGGGATTTTCAGCAACTTTTCCGAAAGAACTTTTTCTGTTTTTTCACTCCAGTGCTTTAGAACAAATCCCCAAAAAGCACAAACATCTGTATTTGACAATCTGTGATTAGAATTTTCCCAGGACTTCCAAAGCTCGCAGTAATCATCAAGAGAAGGATTAACTTTGACTTCCAAAACTCTGGAGAAGAAGCCTAGAGAATTCTTTGGATAGTGTTTCTCCAGAACATTCAATTGAGAACGGAAGAGGCCATTCTTGTCATGAAGCACACATTCCTCAGGGCTCACCCACTCTCCATCCTGATTTCCCTTAGGAACCCATATCCTTTTGGTGTGTTCACTTGTAGGCTTCCAGTCATATTTGTCCAAGTAATTGTAGATTCGAACAATAGTGTCCAAATCAGAATGGAGATCAAGACAACCCGCTAGCAATGGACACCCATTGTGAATGTCAACCACAACTCCTAATGCATTAAGCTCCCTTTTGAAGGAGCTTATGTTGGAACCATAAAACCTTTCATCAATGAACGGTCCATCTTCCCTCCGTAAGACAGAATTCCAATCAGAACCAAATAACAAGCACTCGTTTGGAGACTTGTAGCCAGCATATGTCTTGATCCACTTTTTCTTAACTTTTTCTACAATGGTTGCAAGTAACTCCTGATTCGGTTGTGTCTGCAAAATACGGGTGCATTCCAACAATGCATATGCAGCCGCTAGACTTACGCTGTTAGAATCTTCAGGCAATCGAAGGCCTGAAGCAACAAACTGTGCACCAGAACTAAAAGAAACCTCCACTCCCATACTCTGAAGCTCCTCTTTGAATTCATGAATTTTCTTGCTGTAGTGCTTATCACTGTCATCGATGAAAGGCAACAAGGCAATTGAAGAGATTGGTTCCCAATCTGGGCCATACAGGATGCATTCTTTTGGTGATTTGTAGACTCCAAGCCGCGTCCTTAACCACTTCACCTCCTGGATACAGCTGTTAAGAACAGGGGGGAAACGAGTTGTTCCCTTCAGTTTTCTGTAGCAAGCAAGGAAAGAAAGCACATTACTTGAGGACAAGGATGCTTGCTGCCTAAAGACACGAACAAATGCTTTGGTTACTTCTTCAAATTCAACTTGCACCCCCAATTGCTTTAACTCATTTCTGAAAGACAGGAATCTGCCATCATAGAAATTTTCATCGATCAGAGGAAAACTGTTGAAAACCTGAAGAAGACAGCCCCACTGTGGATCAAACAGAAAACAGTCTGTTGGAGATTTGTAGCCTTGATTTGTCTTCAAGCATTTCTTATCTTTAAATGCTTTTACAAGTTTCTGTGGTGAATCTAAATGCCTCATGCACTCAAGTACCAAAAGAACTGCCTCAGCAGTGAGTGAAGTCAAGGACGCTGGAAATTTTAATTTATCAACAACAAGTTGATAGCTCTCATTGAAGCCAAATACCACGCCAAGAAGCCCGAGTTCTGTTCCGTAAGAAAGAATTTCCTCACCATAATAATCTTTATCCAGAAATGGAATGTCACTGATTTGCGATGCCGCTGTCCACTCCTCACTGAAAACGACAGAATCCACAGGTCTCTTGTCACCTTGGGAAGTCCGTACCCATCTTCTGCAATTGATACTGTTGACAAAATCGTCAGTAGGAAGAAGTCTCTCCCTAAGAAACTTGATAAACTGCAGTATTGAAAGAACATTTCCTCGGGTTAAAACTGATGATTCTGCTAGAGACATAAGATGGTTTCCAATATACTGACATGCTTCACCAAAGTCAAACATAACACCAATGGTTCTTAACTCCTCACTGTATTGCTTAATCTTATCATCATAATATTTCTGATCAATCAAAGGAATGTCAACCACCATTGATCCATTCTGCAAATGATTTACCCATTTTGGCTCGAGAAGGAAAGACTGCGAGGGAGGCCTACATCCAGCAATTCCATTCAAAGAAATCTTCATCCAACTGCCTTCCTTTATACTTGTTAGAAACTTTTCTGGGATATGATTCCCCTTCCTTTGCAGATTGCGAATCCAATCTAACAGCAAGAATGCATTATTCCTTGTCAGTTGAGAATATACAGTTGGAATTGTTGAGTTTGGAGGAGATAAATCAGGTACATCCAATGCTCCAAGATGTTTCTGAAGGAATTGCATAAGCTCATTTTCCGAGGTATGAAGACCAGCATAGTAGCCGGAATACAGATAATCCTCTGCTAGCTCAATATAGTTTTCTCTCCTCCATGGATTTGATCCAATCAGCTGTAGCCATCTGCTGCCATTTGCAGGAACAAGAACTCCTCTTCGATAAGTAACCAGTTGTTGATAGTTATCTATAAGAGGCATACTTTGACAAATATGATCAATATCTCCCGCGGTCAAGTAATTTCTTCCGAAAGAATGAAAGAGGAAATGCACATATGCAAGTACAAGCTTCCGATTTGTACTGAGGGATGTAATGAGGTGGCACGAATAGTCATACATATTTACGCGATTCACACTTACTTGCTTGACAAGCCAATCCAATATTGTCTGCCCCTTAGAGTGTGACCTAACTAACTGCTGAGTGGACTTGGGCAAAAAGTATCGGTTTCCTGGACACTTAAATTCCTGATTCCAGTCAATCATCCAAGAGATATGACGAGACTCGTAAGAAAGTAACAACATGGAAGGAGAACTTAATGCCTCAGATATGCTGCATAGAGAAACCGTTCCATCAAAAATGACATACTTGAGAAGTGGAACGCTGAGCAACCCAGAATTCACAAAAAAGGATCTCCAATGGTCGGCAAGAAACAATAGAAGATCCAAATAGACATTCTCTGGTACTCTCTGGACAAAATTAGAACTGCGGATGCACTTGGCATACCATTCAGCATCAACACGCTTCAGGCCCAGAAATGTTAATATGTCATTGTACTTCTCAATGTCGAAGGCAGAACTCAAAATATGTCTTCCATGAGAGGAGATGTTATGAAAGGTCACCCCATGATCTCTGCCCTTTTCTAATAACTCCCAGAAGGCAGGCACTAGCCTGCCGACTTCACTAGGTTTTTGGAAAATTTTCTGTTCTGTATATGACTCGCATGGAATGATATTTTCATCCATCAGTTTCTGTTTGATTCTCTCCCTCACAGAATTAAGAATTGAATAAGGAGAAGAGTGGATTGGCAAGAAGCTGAACATAGGAGGCAGACAAGAAACTGGAGCATTTTCAGTGCCTTTCACAAGAGAAATAAATGCTTTGACAAAAGCCTCGGGCACACAATCAAGAATTCCCTGGTTCCATGCTCTATCTAGAAGTATTGTTTCCCTCGATGATGCTAGAATGAAATCTGCTTGTATTATGAAAGGGAAGTTGGTGGCCATCTCCGTTGGAAGGAAGGCATAGATACCTGGAGAGCTTGTTCCTCTGTGAAGACGATCCCCAAATGGAAACGCCAATGTAATCACCCATTCTTCTATTTCCATTCTCGTGTCTGCTCTATTTTCTGGCTTGACAGGAAACCTCTGTCTCCACATATGGTAACTGCATTCTTCAAATTCATCACCTTTCTCATCAGCAGAAAGATGAATTGTATAGGACTCAGCATCAATGTCCTTTCTTGTCTCAAAATTGGTCTCACTTAAAATAGATACTTCGCTAACTGTGTTGCTCTTTGAATCCTCATTATCTTCTCTAACAGACAGCTGTTTTATCTTTGTCAGAAACAGAAGAACTTCAGGATGAATGCTCGAAAGCTGCTGCTTCACCGGTCTCACCTTATCTGGCTTTAGAGGAAGAATTATAGTTGTAGTGGGGAGGTTCTTGCCGGGGCCATATATCTGTTTGATCTCAGAAATAGTGGGATTCTCCTCAACCCACTCAGGGACAATATAACCAACACTGCACTCAGGGCAAGGCTGTTCACTGAACCTTATCTGATAACCATTGCTAAATATGTATGGCTGAGCACTTATGAGAAATACACTCTTGAAGCCAATTCCTGAAAATCAATTTTGAACATAAATTAGTTGAATTACACAAATGGCAATGAACTGGCTATACTAATGCCGCGATCAATGTTTCAAATCACATACAAGAAAAGAAGTCGATTCATTACCTTTCTCACCAATGTATCCACGTTTGCGGTTTCCTTTCTTGGTGGAGCGACCGATACTGCAAATGGACTCAATGTTCCTTGGGGAGAACCCTCTCTCATTGTTGAAGATCAGTAATGTGACTGATGCTCCGGTCAGTGTTATGTCCTTTGAAGTTATCACAAACTCTAGTGATGGTTTTACACCTTCTTCATACTCATTATCCTCTGCATTCTGAAGTGAATTCGTTCATCAAATTATCAGTTTCACAACAATCATTCATTGCATTCAGAAGTCAGAAAAGCAAAATTCATTCCAATATATATATATATATATTGAATAAGTTTATGTAATATACATTATTTGTGTGTGTTTGTGCATATAAATTTCTATATATTTGTGTGCATATCTATACATTATATACAAGCATATATATTGACGTATTGTGTGTACATTATGTATGACTGATATCCCTACTGGAATAAAGAAAACACAAACTTCAGTCTGCAAAGCCTCCTTCCAAAAAATAAAATAAATATTGAGACGTAAAAGACTAGCTTTGATTTTCCTCACAAGAGTGGCACCTTATAGAGAAGCTGAGGTTGGGAAAGGGAAAAGTAAATAGTTTAAAGGAGAATTAATGCCATTCTTTTACTTCTTGTTTTTTTCTCAATATTTTGTAGAAATAATAATAATAATATAATAAAAAGAATTAAAATAAGAAAAATAAAGAATACATAGTACAGTTGATTACAACATCAAACTCTAGAACTGTATACTTATATTACAACATATATATATATATATATTACAATATCAATTTTACATACACAATCATAGAGATAATATAATATTATTGTATTACGAATTTTTGAGTCAAACTCTTAAAATTGCAAGTCAAGTCATGAGACAAGTTATTATAATTGAAGGCCAAAAACGTAAGACTAATTCATGGGATTTTGATTGATTTTTAGATATTATTGTTCAAAATCAGAAACTTAAAAGAACAACCTTCTTTATTGTTGTGTGTGCATATGCCTATAATTAGTTTTTCAGAATACAAAAGTACATAACTTCTTTTATTTTGTAGTAGCACATTTATGCAAGAATGATGTAAAAAATATATATCTATTTTAATTCTTTTCTTGGAAAATGACTAATAAATGGCCATTTTTACTTCTTTACTTGGAAAATGGCTAAAATGGCCACAATAGTGACAGTTTATGTTGCGTTGTTAATCGGTGATAGAACAAAGATGGAACATTAATAAAGAAATAAAAATCAATTAAAAATAAAATATCAACTGATTTTTATTTTTAAAATTTAAATATTATTAACAATTTTTTATTATCAGCTACGGAATTCGATCGTAATTTTTTTTTTTTTTAAAACATTTTACCCCTTCTCGTGGGTAAGAAGCCTGCGGCTTGCTTCTGCATATGCACGAGTATTAATTTTTCTGGCACTCCAATGAGAATTCTTACTAGGACGTAGAATTGAACTGTTGAACCAAGTGGAACTTTGTACTTCTTTTCAGCTTATATTATATTTGTATTCTGTATATTTAAGTTTAAAATAGATTGTGAACTGAATATGATTTTTAGTACATAGTTTGTACTAAAATATTATTTAAAAACAAATTAGAATAATTAGAATTTTTGAAATTTTTTATAGTGATAGAACATTTAAAAATAAAATTGTAACGTTTATTTTAAATTTCCATGGCTCACAAAATAGCAAAAATTTTATTTTTTTAATTAGCATTTATTTTAAACATAAAAAAATATAATACAAAGTAGAACTTAGTACGTGGCCCAGACTTGGTGCCTGCAAATCGCCCAGCCAATAGCCAGAAAAAGGTGCGCATTCGCTCTATTTAGGATTATGCCTCAGTTGAATCAAATCAAATTTTAAAATAATTGAATTAAATTTTATTATTTTCACATAAAATTTAAATTCAAACTTTGAGTTTGATTCGAATATTAACTCTTGACTTGAATTTGATTCATTCGAAATATTTTAAAATTCAAATTCGATTCGAATGTCGATTAGAATAAGTCTAAAAGCTCAAATTCAAGTTCAAACTTAAATTCAAAATTAAATAAATAATTTATAATATATTATATTATAAATTATATATTAATTAATTAATCAAATATGTTTGACGATTTTCGAACTTAATACTTAAATATTCAAATTCAATTTGTTTAAAATTTAAGTCTAAATATAATATTTATATTTATTTAATATTTTGAATTCATATCGAACCCTTCAAATATATTTGATAAAAATTTAATTGTTTACACCCCCAAATCCTATCTGACTGACCCCAGCTATGACCAGTGGCTCAAGCCGACCCCAACAACCTTTTCTGCTTTCCTTTTATTTATTTATTTTATTTTTATAATAAAATTAATTTAATTATTTTTATTTTAAAATTTCTTTAAATCGCTCAAAAATTTTAGCAACCAAAAATCTTGCCAATATTGGTGTCTTATTGGCCAGGAAATCTATCTTCTGGGAACAAAATATTTTCACTTTTAGCGACTAAAACTTTCCTCACTTTAAACTTTGGTGAGAAATTGTCAGGATCCAGTGTGCCCAGGCCAACCTGGACAGCCTTCCCTATCCACCTCTCACTCACTCTCTCTCTCTCTCTCTCTATATATATATATCTATATATACCTGTCGCTAAAGAAACAAACCGAGTACAAAAATAACAAACCGAGTACAAAAATCTAAGCATAAAGAACCCCAAAATTAAAAGAGATCATGGTAATATGAGCAAATTCATAACGTTGCCCTGACAAGAAAATAACGAAGGATTAAAGAAAAGACCTGAATAACTTCCATGAGAAAGTGAACATCTTTAGAATAGAGCTCAGCAGAGAGATGCTTGACAGATTGATGAAGATCCTCAGTAAGTGGGTTGGGTTCACCTCCGATCGAGAACTTCACCCTCCTTATCTCTTCAATATGATCCTTCGGAGTCTTAGCCATTCTGCAATCGAAAACACAAACTTGAGAAAGAAATGCTTTATCTTTCTGAGAGGAAATTATTAGAGGGCTTTTTCTGAGAGTGAATGAGTAGAAAATGCCAGTGGAGATTGCATTGTTTAGAGTAGGAAAATCTTCAGGGCTAAGAAAAGAAAAAGGAGTGTACGGAGATGAAGAGTCAGTCAACCATTGACGCTTTTTCCACAAAACACTGGAAAGCTGGAAAGGTACCTTCCTTTCAACTTCCTGGAAATGCAAAGCTATCTTTGTGTCGTAAATAACTGAAAATTGCTACCAGTTTCTTTATAATTAATCATATTTATATTCAAATGCTTTCAATGGCAGAGTCCGGATTGAAGAAAAGTAAGGACAGTATTTTATTTAAATATATATGGTGGGAAAGTTCTGTATATTTATAATGTTTACTATGTATTCTCAAATTTATTTTATTTTGAACAATTATGTGGATAGCTATGTGGTTGAAATGGAAATTGCTGCTCACGGGAAATTTTTTTCTATTTGAAAATTTTATCCATACTCTTTTCATAAGAAATAAAAATGTCATTTAAATGGCAAAAATAAAAAAGAAAATTATTCCTAATTTTTATTTCCAATTTAGATGGTAACATTTATCTATATACTCTTTCATATACTTAACGCATTGGTAGGATTTATTTTTATATTTTCTCTACTTATAATAAATGTATTATTTCAAATAAAAACCTCTAAAATGAAACAAGGAATTAATATAAATAAAACTATATTTTTTACAAAGAAAAAAAAACTTTTAAATAACCAAAACTTCTTCTAGGAGACTGTGAAAGAAACTTTTAAAAAAAATAGTATTGTAAAGTCGTACTTAATTAGATGAGGACTGAATGCACAAGTAGTTGCGGAAGTACCCTATAGCAACATGTGGCATAATTGTCTATTGACATTTGGAGTTATAAAAATGAAGAGTTTTTTTTATTATTATTATTTGGCAGCATTGAAATGAAATGGAGGGATTTTTTTTTTATTTATTTACCAGAAATGTGAAGGATTTTTTTAATACTAATGATCAAAACTTCTCATTTCAAAGAGAAGATACACTCTAAATGAAATGAAGGGATTTTTTTTTTTTTATTATTTACAAAAAATATGAAGGGTTTTTTTTAATACGAATGATCAAAACTTCTCATTTCAAAGAGGAGATACACTTTGATGGTTTCCAATCTCCTATCGCTCCCAGCCGTGCTCGATCCCCGGATTCCGTTGATGATGACATCAACATAAAGTCATTACCTTTGACGGAATTTTTCATCATCTGCATTTTTCCTCCCTTTCCCACTGCCCTATAATTTTTGAATCCACTTTGTAGTTGTGTGCGGAAATGATATGGGACAAGAAATAAACAAAGAACGTGAGAGGAGAGACAAAGAGAGAACCTCACATTTTCAGCAATTAATGCTTAAAATCTTGGTTTTTAATTTTGGTCAAAAGTTCAAAAACAAAACTAGATCGTATTATTCTTTTATTATAATATATATATATATATATATATATATATATATATATAATAGTAGCTGCAAAGGCTTTTGAAGTGATATGTGGTAGCTTGCTATGTTGACACATGATTGTTGTAAATTGAAATGATTTTTTTTGGGATAAAAATGGCAATATTTTGTCTCTTCATCCAAGAATCTATTAATTCATTGAGACTTTTGATTGACCAACTACTTATCATACTAGGTCTACAAAACATTGGTGTCCTTTCAAACACTAAATTGAAGACAAATTCTTCCAAGAGAGAGAAACAAAGAAAATCTGAAATGGCATCTACAGCCCCAATTCAAAGAAGCGGAGGAGGCCTTTTGGAAGGCCTCTATAGAGTGATTATGCGCCGGGCTTCTGTGTATGCCACCTTCGTCATCGCCGGCGCTTTCCTCAGTGAACGGGTTTGTCATTTAGACACAATTAAATTTTTTATAATATTTATTATTATGTGTAGATGTATTAGATTGGTTAGGTTGAATTGATTAAATTTAGATCTGAAGAAATGACATGAAAGAAACGATTTTTCCCTCCTCATATGTCTGTTTGTTGCTACATATTGATTGCTTCTATTCTTGGCTTTGGAGGCAAAATATTGGTATGGTTGGAGTTGATTTATCTATACCCCCCCCCCCCCTCCCTTGCTAGGTTATACATTTTGATTAGATTTTTTTTTTTTTTTTGGTCTGAATGAATTGATAAATTGGTGATGGTGTCGTGTTACAAGCAATGGATTATGGTGTTCGTAAGCTCTGGGAGCAAAACAATATTGGGGTATGACTGGTTATTGCTTTTACTGATTTTTCTTTTCCTTATTTTTAAGTGCGTTATGAATTATTAGAATCTCCATTAATTAGTGGAGGCTCCACTAATTATGGATTTATGTGAATTATTAAAAGATTTTTATGGATGTCCACCATTTAGTGGAGACACCACTAATTAAGATTAGTGGAAGATGATGTATGCCATGATGTAATCCACTAATTAGAGCTCTATAAATAGAGCTATTCTCTAAACTTGTAATACACCTTCATTTTGTGAAAGAAAGATTAGTGAAAGAAAGATTAGAGAAAGAATTGTGAGAGAAAGAAAGAAAGAAGTTTGAAGAGAAATTCTTGTGCAAAAAATAGTTAGAATTTTCTTAGTGTGTAGTGTGTAGATTTTATTCTAACACTACCCTAATTTTATAACACGTTATCAGCACGAGTCTCTACCGGTACAAAAGCCAGAAGACTAAGCACGAGTTTTTGTCGTTAATAAAACCAGAAGACAGTTACGCATTTATTGATCTCTATGGCTAATCTCGCTAAACTCGAATTTGTAACCCTTGATATTTTTGGAAAAAATTATATATCATGGGTTCTCGATGCAGAAATGCATCTAAATGCTGAAGGCCTTAGTGAAACTATTCAAGCAAATAATAGTGCATCTGCACAACACAAGGCTAAGGCTTTGATTTTTATTCGTCGTTATTTCGATGAAAATTTGAAAATGAAATATCTTACCGAAAAAGATCCATATGTCCTGTGGGTAAATTTAAAAGAAAGATTTGACCACCTGAAGATGGTCGTACTACCCACTGCACGGTATGAATGGTTACACCTGAGGTTGCAAGATTTTAAAACCGTGAATGAATATAGCTCCGCAATGTATAAAATTACATCTCAATTAAAATTATGCGGAGAAAAAATGACTGATGAAGATATGTTGGAGAAGACATTCTCCACCTTTCATGCCTTAAATATTGTCCTGTAGCAACAATATCGAGAAAAGAGGTATACAAAATTTACAGATTTAATTACTGCCATCCTCATTGCAAAGAAGAATAATGAGTTATTATTGAGAAATCATGAAGCCAGACCAACTGGCTCAATAGCACTCCCAGAAGTGAATGCTGTTGGCTCTAGCAGAAGCCATCGTTATAGTCGTGGCTGTGGCCGTGGTCGTGGTTATGGTCGTAGACACGCTCGATATTTCTCTTATCACAATCATAATCAAATTGTGAAAAATATTGGCCACCTGAAGTAGAACAGAAAAGATCATAAGGGAAAAGAAAAAGAAATTGAAGAAAAACATGAGGATATATGTTATAGATGTGGCATGAAAGGTCATTGGTCACGAAACTGTCGTACGGCTAAACATTTAGTTGAATTGTATCAAGCTTCATTGAAAAATAAAAATGTGGAAGCAAATTTTTTTCAACATCCAATAAATGATACTGATGATGATAATATTGATCTTGAAGATCTTAATATCAATATTACTCATATGGATGTATCGAATTTTTTTGAACACTCAGACGGTAGGATAGACCATTTAATTGGTGATGGCAATGTCCAGAAGAACTAAAGTCTCACCCTGATATTTTTGTATTTTCATTTTCATTCTATTTTAATAATATTTACGTTTGCATATATATATTTGTGTTCAGATGGCTGTTGTTAATGATGCCGTATGCATTATTGATAGTGGAACTACACACACCATACTAAAAAATGAGAAATATTTTTTTGATCTCAAAATGGGAGAAATAAATATTTATACGATAAACGGTAGTGCAAATGTGATTGAGAGCTCCGGAAGAGCTAGTATATTGTTGCCTAAAGGAACAACAATTATTATTGATAAGGCACTATTTTCCTCAAAATCCAGAAGAAATTTATTGAGTTTTAAAGATATCCGCAGAAATGGGTATCATGTTGAAACAAATGAGGAAAATGGGATTGAGCATCTTTATATTACTCAAATGCATTTGGGTAAGAAATCTATATTAGAAAAACTGTCGTCTTTTTCTACTGGCCTATATTTTGTAAAAATACGTACAATTGAAATTCATCATCTAGTAAATCAGAAGTTTACTGATCCTATTACTTTTAGCATTTGGCATGACCGGTTGGGTCATCCGGGATCTACCATGATGAGAAGAATTATTGAGAATACACATGGTCATCCTTTAAAAAATAAAAAGATATTAACATCAGAAAAATTCGCATGTACTGCATGTTCCCTAGGAAAATTAATTGTTAAACCATCACCAGTAAAAGTAGGAGCTGAAAGTCCTACATTTCTCGAACGGATTCACAGAGATATTTGTGGACCTATTTATCCACCATGTGGACCGTTCAAATATTTTATGGTCTTAATTGATGCATCATTCCGATGGTCACATGTATGTTTATTATTTACTCGCAACCTGGCGTTTGCGAGATTACTTGCTCAAATAATTAAATTACGAGCACAATTTCCTGACCATCACATTAAAAATATCCGTTTGGATAATGCTGGTGAATTTTCATCACATGCTTTTGATGCATATTGCATGTCAATTGGGATTAATGTTGAACATCCTGTAGCTCATGTTCACACACAAAATGGTCTTGCTGAATCTTTGATTAAACGATTACAATCAATTACTAGACTATTATTAATGAAAATAAATCTCCCAACATCTGCCTGGGGACATGCTATTCTACATGTTGCAACACTTGTACGTATAAGACCAGCTAGTTATCATAAATTCTCTCCTTTGCAATTGGCTTTTGGGTCAGAACCAAATATTGCTCATTTAAGAATTTTTGGGTGTGCTGTATATATTCCAATTGCACCAAACCAACGTACAAAGATGGGTCCTCAAAGAAGAAATGGGATATACGTTAGATATGATTCTCCCTCTATTATCAGGTATGTTGAACCCCTGACAGGAGATGTATTCACAGCAAGATTTGCTGATTGTCATTTTGATGAATCATTATTCTCTAAATTAGGGGGAGAACCAAAACAGTATAAAAAGGATCTTGTTTGGACAATATCATTAAATTATCTTGATCCGCGCACAAGCGCATGTGAACTTGAAGTTCAAAAGATAATTCATTTGCAAAGCATTGCAAATCAAATGTCAGATGCTTTTGTTGACTCCAGAAGAGTTACAAAATTTCATATTCCAGCTATAAATGCTCCTATTCGAATTGAAGTTCCAGCAGAACAAAATATTATACATATAGCTGCTGAGTTAAAAACACGCCAGAAGCGTGGCCGACCTATTGGTTTTAAAGATAAAAATTCTCGAAAGAAAAGAGGATTAAATGATCCAGAAGATCATATTGAAGAAAAGAATGATAAAGACCAAGAGAGAACTGATGACAAAGAACCAGAAGTTGATGAAAGTAATACTGAAATTTCTATCAATTATACCACTTCCGGTAGGAGTTGGAATCGGATAGAAACTGTTATTGATAATATATTTGCATACAATATATCTCTTGATGTTACACAGGATAATGATGATCCTGAACCAATATCAGTTGATGAATGTCGGCATAGAAAAGATTGGCTGCAATGGAAAGATGCGATTCAATCGGAGTTAAATTCACTGACAAAACGTGAAGTCTTCGGACCTACAATCCGAACACTAGAAGGTGTAAAACCTGTTGGCTACAAATGGATATTTGTGCGAAAGCGCAATGAAAAGAGTGAAATCGTTCGATATAAAGCGCGATTAGTAGCCCAAGGTTTTTCACAAAGACCAGATATTGATTATGATGAAACTTATTCTCCTATTGTTGATGCGATTACACTTCGATATCTTATCAGTTTAGCAGTACATGAAAAGATAAATATGCACCTATTAGATGTTGTCACTGCTTACTTGTATGGAAATTTAGAAAATGATGTTTATATGAAAATTCCCGAAGGATTTCATATGCCTGAAGCACATAAACATTATTCTCGTGAAAATTACTCCATCAAGTTGCAGAAGTCATTATATGGCCTGAAGCAATCTGGGCGCATGTGGTTCACACGTCTTAGTGAATATTTATTGAAAGCGGGATTTAAAAATGACCAAGTATGTCCATGTGTTTTTATTAAGAAATCTGGTTTTAAATTTGTGATATTAGCTATATATGTTGATGATATTAATCTTATTGGAACTCCTGAATAGCTCCAAGAAACAATTGATTATTTAAAAAGAGAATTTGAAATCAAGGATTTTGGTAAAACCAAAATTTGCCTTGGTTTACAAATTGAACATCTGGAGAGTGGAACATTTATTCATCAATCAACATATACAGCAAAAGTGCTAAAAAGATTTTACATGGACAAAGCACATCCATTGAGTATTCCAATGATCGTCCGATCATTAAATGTGGATAAAGATCCTTTCCGACCTCAAGAAAATGATGAAGAACTCATTGGTCCTGAAGTACCATATCTCAGTGCAATTGGTGCATTGATGTATCTTGCTAATAATACAAGACCTGATATTGCTTTTGCTGTCAATTTATTAGCAAGATTTAGTTCTTCACTAACACGACGACATTGGAATGGAATTAAACAAGTCCTTCGATATCTCCAAGGTACAATTGATCTCAGATTATTTTATTTAACTAAAACCAGTCCAACATTGATAGGTTATGCAGATGCTAGTTATTTATCTGATCCACATAAAACACATTCTCAAACGGGCTATCTATTTACATGTGGAAATACTGCTATATCATGGCGTTCTACGAAATAATTTATAGCAGTTACTTCTTCAAATCATGCTGAAATTATAGCTATTCATGAAGCAAGTCGAGAATGTGTATGGCTAAGATCCATGATTCATTATATCCGAGAAAGTTGTGGATTATCATCAATCAAAGGTATTCCAACTCCTCTTTATGAAGACAATGCAACTTGCATAGCTCAATTACGAGGAGGATATATTAAAGGAGATCGGACAAAACATATTTTACCAAAATTCTTCTTTACTCATGAACTCCAGAAGAAATGTGAAATTGATGTGTTACAAATTCGGTCATGTGATAACCTCGTAGATATTTTCATGAAGACTTTACCGACTGCAACATTTGAGAAGTTGAGATATAAAATCGGTATGCGTCGATTTAAAGATTTAAAGGAATCATCTCATCAGGGGGAGTAATAAACAGACATATAGAATAGTGTACTCTTTTTCCTTCACTAGATTTTTTTTCCCACTGGATTTTTATCTAGTAAGGTTTTAACGAGGTATATTCTTTATGTAATGGATGGACATCCAAGGGGGAGTGTTATGAATTATTAAAATCTCCATTAATTAGTGGAGGCTCCACTAATTATGGATTTATGTGAATTATTAGAAGATTTTTATGGATGTCCACCATTTAGTGGAGACACCACTAATTAAGATTAGTGGAAGATGATATATGCCATGATATAATCCACTAATTAGAGCTCTATAAATAGAGCTATTCTCTAAGCTTGTAATACACCATCATTTTGTGAAAGAAAGATTAGCGAAAGAAAGATTAGAGAAAGAATTGTGAGAGAAAGAAAGAGAGAAGTTTGAAGAGAAATTCTTGTGCAAAGAATAGTTAGAATTTTCTTAGTGTGTAGTGTGTAGATTTTATTCTAACACTACCCTAATTTTATAACACTTATTTGTTTTTAAACTGATTTTTTAATAATTATTTTGGAGTACCTTTTTGGGTTTTTATTTATTGTGGGATTGCATCATTTTATTTTCATTTAGATGGAACCTTTGATGTTAGTAATAAACAAGATGATGGCATTGTGTCTAATTCATCTAAACTCTAGCTAAAATATGGTTATCAGTACGTGCATGTGATGTCTTCTTACATGATGACATTTACAAATTTTGAGTAATTCAGAAGTCCATAGTGCTTTTCTAAAGTGTTGGGAATGATATCAGAATGAGGTTTGACTTGCTATGGTTGTCTTTGTTAGTTTTATCAACATGCTTCTTCCTAAAGTCCGCTGGTTGAGTCCCTCCCGACGTGCTATTTCTATTCTATGTCATCGCAGGCTCCCTTGCTTCCTGTTGTGCAACTGTCGTCGTCTGCGTAGCCATGACTTGCGCAAGTCACTGCGTAGTAGCCTTGGCAGCCACGTTCTAAGTCCTTTTAATAGTCGACATTCCCGTGCCAACCGGCGGCAGCCTCGATCATGGATGCGCCCGTGATCTTGTTGGAAGAAGCAACACTCGTCGCAGGAGCCCTTGATATTATTAAGGTTGATTAGGAAGGTTGATGTCTTTTCTCCCTTTTTTCTTTATTTGTTTGCAAGAACTTGATTCTAGCTTAAAGTTTCCTTTCATATTTGATAGGATCCGACGTCGAAAGCTCCAAACTTGATGGGCATGGACTCCTGTCCAGTATTGATGGAGGATGATCAATTTGACTTCTATGTACCCAATGAAGGCTTAAAATGGCAAAAATTATCAAAACGAAAATATGTTAGGAAAACGAAAATTTTACCTCTGTAATTGAATGGCTCTTTTCGCATATTTGAAGCTAATGGCTCACGTCCTTACAAATGTCTACTGCGTCTCATCTACGCGAAACTTTCGATCTTCCGAAATAGTACCCGTAACACAATTGGTGAAGGCTTAAAGAAATGGGTTTGCAATACGTTTCGCTTCTGTGAATGTTTCACATAAGCTTGTTTCTGTGAATTAGGTTTGCCTTCAATGATTTGGTTTTTTACACTGTGTTCTCCAAATGAAAAGCTTCAGCAATAATAGCTTCATTCCTTTTCATTTTACACACCCCGAGAGAGTGGCCACCTGCGTGAAATAGAAAGCTCCATACTTTCTGTTATCTTTCACGCAAAATAACATGGGATTTATCCCGTGTTTTTTTTAATTTTAATTAAATTAATTAATTTAATTAAATTTTTTTATATAATTTTAATTTTATTTTACCATTGATCTCATTCATTGGGCCAAATAACTAATTTACTCTTGGGTTTAAACACCCATAAATAATAAATTTTAATTATTTATCTTCTAAACTATATTAAATAGCCCAATAAATAAGTAACAAGCCCAAATAGACCAATATAAAATTTTATACCTTTTATTTAATTTATATCCAGATTAATTTTTTAATTATTCAATCTGGACATTGGGCCCTAAATAATTAATTAACCAATTAAAATAGATAAAATAAATACTTTCTTTCAGACCTTTTATTTTATTATAGTCCAATAATAAATTAGACTAATAAAATAAAATAAAACCATAATTATCAAGACCAATTCCTTAATCCAAATTCTTCATAACTTAAGGGCCATTTCTGGAACCAAAAGACACATCGCCTTGACTACTAAAATGACCAAAATTCCCCTACTATATAAATAGCTATATTTTGCATTTTAAAAATTTCCTAATATTGACTCCAAGGACAATGCTGCGTTAGCAAAGTCTTTGACCTATAGGTATAATGATTAAAATACCCCTCTACGCATCACCGTGCAATTAGAGAGGAATAGTGTACTAACACCTCTCTAATAAATATCTACCATCTTTAGACCTCTAGTCTAATGATCCACGACTCTTAGAATGTTTTCACTTTTCAAGGAAGCTATATTAAAATAAACATCCAAGTCATGTTTCCTAGGGCCCTAGATAATTAGATCATTCGAACAATCATAAGGGGCGATATAATGTAGAAGCTATCTTGTACAAGTCTATCTTAACTAACTAGTCACGTATATCCAACATACAAGTATATTGGTTTTACGAAAGAACCTCAACTATAGTATATCAAAATATATGCTTATAACTTCGTCAGACTACCAACTCATACTCAAGCGGTAGAGTATTAGTCCATACTATAGCAGTAATAATCTGAGTTTCTTTTAAATAGCACTTTTATAAACCACTATTACAGGTCTTGTTCTACGTATTCGAAATACACTCATGTTATGAAGTGAGTGGACTACTCACTAGCCAAAAGTAATCACATGGATCACTTACTTAAACATAATGAGTCATTTCCAAACAAAAATCGTGCACAAATAAAATGTAAATTCACAAATTAATTTTTAGAATAAATTCTTTTATTAATAAATTCGATAATTACATCAGATAATCTAATCTAGTGGGCATATATTCGAACACACAACTCTTGATGTAGGCGACCATGTCTTAGCAAAGAAGGTATCACGCATAACGTTTTCCTTATCCAGTGCATATGAAGTTATTTACATTCCTTTTCGTTAATGAGGATAATGCAAGATTTAGTTAGATTTAGTTGATGGGCTTGGGTGAATAGGAAAACTATTTCACAGTTCTAGTTGTAGATTTTGGTGTTGTTACTGGGACAAGGATTTAATGAAATACAAGAGGCTGAATAAGATTAAGGAAATTAGGGAATTAAGGTATTGTTAGGAGATGTTTTTCTGTAATTGTTGAGAACTGAATGGATAATATTTTCTGATATTGGAAGACTTGAAAATTAAGCGTTCATTTAAATTTTTTGTACTAGATTATTTCTTTTGCATGGTCAGAAATGGATTTGGATGGAACATGACAGTTGTTTTGATCGACATCCTGGTGCTGACAGTTCAAAAAGGACTTTTATACCTTTGTTAGCTTGCATGTAATTCTAGCTGATTATTTATATGCTTCCTTTTTTACACCGGTTTATTCAATGTTCAGTTGATCACTTTGGCAATGAGTTGAGCAATTCTGAAAAATCTAATGAGAAATAGGATTGGTATACTATTTACTGTCGTTTCCTTTCTATGATAATTTTATGTACTTGGTTTTAGTAGTTTATTTTACCAAGGATGTAGCTTTGACATCAATATATTCTTTAGTTATAGATGAGAAAGGTCTTCATATTTAAGAATGAAGTAGCTGATCTTATTCTTTGTTCCATTTTTTGTTTTGCAGGTTTCATATATTTTTAGGAAACCTGAAGTTTCAAATATAGTCATATTTAAAATGCCTCCAATTCTTCAGGTATGTCATAAATCTTGAGGCTTTCTTATGTGGACAGACACTGTTCATTTTTTTTTTTTAAACACTTAATAGAACTAAATCTTTTCGTAATTAATTTATTTTTCTTGTAAGAGATTGGTTATGCTTGACTACTTCTGGATCTAAAGTACCTTATATAATTTTGAATGACAACTTCAATGGTCATCCACTAGCCTTTCATTTTTTTTTTTTCCTTGGGTTGAGAGAGTCATACACCAATTATGGCATCAGAAATATTTCCACCCACACAAAAGTGGGTTTCAATCTTTTTTTCCTCATTTGAGCAGGAATTATATTATTAAATTTTTGTCATTGCGATTACTTGACCAAGTTTCATTTGAAACAAAAATTCTTTTATGCTGAATTATTTTAGACTGGCAACAAAAGGGATAAAATCCCTGACTGAATAAGAATGAGAAAATTCAAATACTAAAAGGTAAGAAGATAGATTTAATTTCTATTCTTTTTAAATTTTCATTTTTCATCTTTTTGGGATTTCCAAAAGTATTATTCTATATCTATACATTTCATCTTTTTATTATTTTTCTTTGGCACTTTCTTAAGCCCAATGTTTGTTAATTGTTATGGAAAATTAGTGCACAATATATAAAAGTATTGTTATGAAAGAACCAATGCACTATTTGGATTTGGAAGTCATGGTTGGTTTTCTGAATTGAGTAATTATTTGCTTCGAGACATTTATCCTTTTGATTTTGTTTGTTATTAGTGTAGAGTATAATGTTAAGATTGGTATATTTCCCATTTAATGATTTTTGAACTCCTTATATGTTTAGCACAATTATTCGATGGTGCATGCAAAGTTTTGCCTCTGGTTGTTGCAATATCTGGAAGAGTCGGTCCTGATACACCAATCAATTGCGAGTACAGTGGATTGCGAGGCGTAATTGTGGAGGAAACGGTACATTGACTAGATCTCTGGATAGCATTATGATAATTTATGCAGTTATTAGTTAATTTTCTAATGTATTACTGCTGTATTCTTTCAGGCAGAGCAACATTTTTGAAACACAATGATGCAGGCTCATGGATACAGGATTCTGCTTTAATGCTTTCAATGTGCAAATAAGTACCTTGGTACTTGGTGAGAATTGGTTACTTTATCCATCTCTCTCTTACATAGACACACATTTATTAAATTGATGCACCACTTAGTGTTGCACAATACTGCATTTAGCATCTCAGCTTTTTCATCAAGTTCCAAGAATTAATTATAAGAAAAAATATTACATACTACGAGTTTGATTTTGACTTTTTGGGCATTTGAGGTTGTTTAATTTTTAGTCATTATGTATTTGCATTTATAGATTCCTTTTCTTCCTTTCTCTATTTGGACCCAATTTTCGCTTCCATGTCTTCGTGGAAGCTAGAAGGATATGTTTTATTCTGTTTTAATTCATTTCTTACTTGCTTTGGGTATTTTTACAACTACTCAGTTTAAATTTCTTAATTATAGGCTCTCGTACTTCTAGAGCTTCTGGATAAAATGAAGAAAAGTGCCAATCCACTCTACCCCCAGGTAACTATTACTCTATTTTTAAGTAAATTTGCAGTTATATTTTTGAAACTTAAACAAAAAAGAAACAAAAAAAGAAGAAGAGTTCAAAAGTACCTCAGTCTTAGATATCCACAAGAATGTTATTCCTAGCTAAGGTTGGTTTATGGCTTTTAATTTTTTTTTTCTGCTGCTGCTGCAAGAGGCAGGGGTTCTGGGTACTAGAATATTTTGGTGTGAGGCTACTGCACAGTTTGCTTACTTTTATTTGGACATATTTATCTAATAATGTCTTTGGCACTATATGTTTGGTCCTCCATGCTGGGGACTGGGACTGGAAGAGTTTTATTCCAGCATGATTGCTTTCAAATCCCTACAATCTCAGCTGTGTCCCCTTTATTTTGGTATTTCTGATGTTAATCAGTAGGTCCACCATCTTTTCGTGTTCTCTTCTTACAGTTATAAATGCACCTTAGATCCCGCTTTATAGGAGAAAAGGGAAAACAAGAGGAGAGTCTAATTAATTTTCTGTTGCTCATTCAATCTACTTACTGATTGTTTGCTTCCTTCCAAGGATGTTGTTAAATAATACTTTGACCTAAGATGCCATGGGTATGCATCTTTTGCAATAAGCAAAGCATATTGTATTTTAATGTGCTTTTTACATCTTTGCCAATATAATTGATTTATGATTAACAAATTTATGTGTTTCTGTTGCTCTTTTGTTTCAGGGTAAGAAAAGGAAGGATAAAGTATGCATTGCTTTGGCTGATGAGACATGTGAGGAGCCAAAGATTAGGATGAATAAGTTGGTGAGATCAAATTTGAGGGTTCGACTTGGAGATGTTGTTTGTGTGCATTAGTGCCCAGATGTTAAGTACGAAAAACGTATCCATGTTCTACCCCTGGATGACACTATAGAAGGTGTCAACGGGGATCTCTTTGATGCATTCCTGAAACGTAAGTTATTAAACCTGATTGACTGGTTTGCTTGCTGCTCTTTCTTATCTGCTTCATCTTTCTTGTTTTTCCTGGCTACTTCAGAAAAACACTATGGCATAGGGTGAGTAAACATATACAGTTAAGGCTTTAGGTGCATTGAATTATGGAAATGTATCAAGGAATTTTCTAAGGAATTATATGATGTGTTCAAAAGCTTTTTTGAAACAATTGATTTTCATTTTCATTTTTTTTTTGGTTGCCAGCTTACTTTGGTTGTAATCCATTGTTGTCTTCATTCCTGAAACTGGTGTTTTATATATAACATTTTTTTCTTTTGGGACCATAGTAAGGATTAGCTTGCAATGCTTGCAAGTCTTGAAGGTTGTAAAAGTTAAAATCTATCCCAAGCATCTTATACAATACAATAAATAATGGAATCCGACTTTTAAATAAGTCTAACTATGCTAAAGGTGATGGATTTGGAACTAAATATTGGTCTTAACATATGTTCCAGATTATTTAATTTTATTATTTATTTTAATATTTACACAAGTTATATTCTAATACATTCTAATCCAAAACAACAACTTAAAAAAAGTTATACTTCCGTGTGCACATCAACTTAGTTAAATTCTAAAAACCACTTGGATTGATGAAAAGATTAGACTCTAATATCGTATATTTACGTTTATTTTTAGGTGCACTTGTTTTGATTGGCCTATACGGCCCGAAAGTCTATCCCAGGACTGACCTAGCATAAAATCATGTGAGGTGGCTTGCTAGACATGGTTAGGGGAGATGGTGAGGGAAATAAATGCAAGAAGATCCAAAGCTAATATTATGATAAGTATCTAATTATTTTCTTTAACCATGGTCTTTTAACACATAATAAAGAAAACTTATCGTTATTAAACTTTTAAATTATTTCAATGTGATAAACAGATCATTGATCTCAACTTTATCATATAAAATATTTTATTTGAAATTATTTATTTTATATACCAAGTATAACTCTTTATAGGCTACTCAAAGTCAAATTCAATGTTGAAACTTTATAAAGTACTATATGTATTTGAATAAACAACTTTTTTCTAAATTATTTTTTTCTTTTTTTCTTGCATCATAAAAATATTTTTTCCGCTGAAGAAAAATAACAAAATTAGGGTTAATTAGTCATTTATTGTACTAAAATAATCAAAAGGCTTAGTAATACTAAGTTCTTCTTGTAACTAGTGTTAAAAAACATGATTAAAGAAAGTAAATCTAAGCTATCAATGAAATTATTGGACACTTCTCCTAAAATTGAGAGTTTATTAGAAATGTAGAGTATCCATAATGGTGGGAATCCAAGTCCTAAACATATACCTTGATAACAAAAATCACACAAAAGAAAACAACAACAATAAAAATGTACCATGACTCTTAAATTGCAATTTTACGATTATAATATGTAGGTGCAACTAACAACTTCATGTTCACATAGTCAAATACATATCGATTTTGCCATCACTAAGTTTCACCAAAATACTGAAAGAAGTTGGTTCAAACTATCATGCATTCTTCCGCCAAACTTGTAATACCTTTGATCTTCGGTTCAAACTTGAAGTCCTCATCGAACCTGAAAATTGTTTCGTAAAGTCAATGCATTGAAAGTCTGCAGATGATATGTAGAACTCATATGTTCTCATGCAGAAATTACCTAAGGAAGAAGATGCTGGAATAGAAACTTTCTGAAGGAAGGGGTTGATAGGAAGTACTACTCAGTGATGGAAAAGGCAGATGAGAGGAACTCTTCGTCCTCCAGAAATATCTCCAAGTTTTTGGTCTTCATCAAGAACTCAATTGCTGCCTCATCGAATTCCACGATACACCCTAACTTGATCAATTCAGTCAGCTCATATATACGATCTTCTTTTCCCCATAGAAGCCCCTCAGAAATAACTTGTGCAAAATTTGTAGCATACTCAAGGACATTCTTGTGACCACCTGACTTACTGAATCTTTGCGAAAATATAGTTGAGTTCTGCCTATCCCAGCGTATCATTTTGCTTGCTTTCACATGCCGGACTTGCCCTGAAGAAAGGGATAAACTGTATCCCATAGTGATCGGTTCTAATGTCTCAAGAACAATACTATTCAGGAGGCATCTCAGAGCTCCATGCCTCTTTTCTGCTTCCATCTCTAATGAGGGATCAGCAAGAAATCCAAGAATTAGCTTAAAGAGCCCTCTTCTGATGAATATTTCCTTTGGATTAACCTGCCTCAGATGAACACCATCTATTGCAGATAGCTTTTCCCTCTGCACAGATTTGGACAAGGGTCGCACCCCAATTTTGGCATAAATTTCCAGCAGTTTAGCTCTTGGCAAATCTTGCATGTGTTGCTGTGGATACCAGACAAAAAGAGGACGAGAAGAAGACGGCTCGAACAGATCCTTCAGATAAAGATCATCTGCGATAAAGACATCATGTTTGGCAAATAACAAAATTCCATCAGAGCTTGCATGGACAGGGATTTTCAGCAACTTTTCCGAAAGAACTTTTTCTGTTTTTACACTCCAGTGCTTTAGAACAAATCCCCAAAAAGCACAAACATCTGTATTTGACAATCTGTGATTAGAATGTTCCCAGGACTTCCAAAGCTCGCAGTAATCATCAAGAGAAGGATTAACTTTGACTTCTAAAACTCTGGAGAAGAAGCCTAGAGAATTCTTTGGATAGTGTTTCTCCAGAACATTCAATTGAGAACGGAAGAGGCCATTCTTGTCATGAAGCACACATTCCTTAGGGTTCACCCACTCTCCATCCTGATTTCCCTTAGGAATCCATATCCTTTTGGTGTGTTCACTTGTAGGCTTCCAGTCATATTTGTCCAAGTAATTGTAGATTCGAACAATAGTGTCCAAATCAGAATGGAGATCAAGATAACCCGCAAGCAATGGACACCCATTGCGAATGTCAACCACAACTCCTAATGCATTAAGCTCCCTTTCGAAGGAGCTTATGTAGGAACCATAAAACCTTTCATCGATGAATGGTCCATCTTCCCTCCGTAAGACAGAATTCCAATCAGAACCAAATAACAAGCACTCGTTTGGAGACTTGTAGCCAGCATATGTCTTGATCCACTTTTTCTTAACTTTTTCTACAATGGTTGCAAGTAACTCCTGATTCGGTTGTGTCTGCAAAATACGGGTGCATTCCAACAATGCATATGCAGCCGCTAGACTTAAGCTGTTAGAATCCTCAGGCAATCGAAGGCCTGAAGCAACATACTGTGCACCAGAACTAAAAGAAACCACCACTCCCATACTCTGAAGCTCCTCTTTGAATTCATGAATTTTCTTGCTGTAGTGCTTATCACTGTCATCGATGAAAGGCAACAAGGCAATTGAAGAGATTGGTTCCCAATCTGGGCCATACAGGATGCATTCTTTTGGTGATTTGTAGACTCCAAGCCGCGTCCTTAACCACTTCACCTCATGGATACAGCTGTTAAGAACGGGGGAGAAACGAGTGGTTCCCTTCAGTTTTCTGTAGCAAGCAAGGAAAGAAAGCACATTATTCTTATTAATTGAGAACAATGCTGCTTGCTGCCTAAAGACACTAACAAATGCTTTGGTTACTTCTTCAAATTCAACTTGCACCCCCAACTGCTTTAGCTCATTTATGAAAAGCAGGATTCTGCATCCATAGAAATTTTTATCGATCAGAGGAAAGCTGTTGAAAACCTGTAGAAGACAGCCCCACTGGGGATCAAACAGAAAACATTCTGCTGGAGATTTGTAGCCTTCATTTGTCTTCAAGCATTTCTTATGCTTAAATGCTTTTACAAGTTTCTCTGGTGAATCTAAATGCCTCATGCACTCAAGTATTAAAAGAACTGCCTCTGCAGTGAGTGAAGTCAGGTATGCTGGAAATTTTAACGTATCAACAACAAGCTGATAACTCTTATTGAAGCCAAATACCACGCCAAGAAGCCCGAGTTCTGTTCTGTAAGAAAGAATTTCCTCACCATAATAATCATTGTCAAGAAATGGAATGTCACTGATACACGATGCCGCTGTCCACTCCTCACTGAAAAAAACAGAATCCACAGGTCTCTTGTCACCTTGGGAAGTCCGTACCCATTTTCTGCAATTGATACTATTGACAAAATGGTCAGTAGGAAGAAGTCTGTCCCTGAGAAACTTGATAAACTGCAGTATTGAAAGAACATTTCCTCTGGTTAAAACTGATGATTCTGCTAGAGACATAAGATGGTTTCCAATATACTGACATGCTTCACCAAAGTCAAACATAACACCAATGGTTCTTAACTCCTCACTGTATTGCTTAATCTTATCATCATAATATTTCTGATCAATCAAAGGAATGTCAACCACCATTGATCCATTCTGCAAAAGATTTACCCATTTTGGTTCGAGAAGGAAAGACTGCGAGGGAGGCCTACATCCAGCAGTTCCATTCAAAGAAATCTTCATCCAACAGCCTTCCTTTATACTTGTTAGAAACTTTTCTGGGATATGATTCCCCTTCCTTTGCAGATTGCGAATCCAGTCTAACAGCAAGAATGCATTATTCTTTGTCAGTTGAGAATATACAGTTGGAATTGTTGAGTTTGGAGGAGATAAATCAGGTACATCCAATGCTCCAAGATGTTTCTGAAGGAATTGCATAAGCTCATTTTCCGAGGTATGAAGACCAGCATAGTAGCCGGAATACAGATAATCCTCTGCTAGCTCAATATAGTTTTCTATTCTCCATGGATTTGAACCAATCAGCTGTAGCCATCTGCTGCCCTTTGCAGGAACAAGAACACCTCCTCGATAAGTGACCAGTTGTTGATAGTTATCTATAAGAGTCATACTTTGACAAATATGTTCAATCTCTCCCGCGGTCAAGTAATTTCTTCCGAAAGAATGAAAAAGGAAATGCACATAGGCAAGTACAAGCTTCCGATTTTTACGGAGGGATGTATTGAGGTGGCACGAATAGTCATGCATATTTACGGGATTCACACTTACTTGCTTGACAAGCCAATCCAATATTGTCTGCCCCTTAGAGTGTGACCTAACTAACTGCTGAGTGGACTTGGGCAAAAAGTATCGGTTTCCTGGACACTTAAATTCCTGATTCCAGTCAATCATCCAAGAGATATGACGAGACTCGTAAGAAAGTAACAACATGGAAGGAGAACTTAATGCCTCAGATATGCTGCATAGAGAAACCGTTCCATCAAAAATGACATACTTGAGAAGTGGAACACTGAGCATCCCAGAATTCACAAAAAAGGATCTCCAATGGTCGGCAAGAAACAATAGAAGATCCAAATAGACATTCTCTGTTACTCCCCGAACAAAATTAGAGCTGCGGATGCACTTGGCATACCAGTCAGCATTGACATGTTTCAGTCCCAGAAATGTTAGTATGTCATTGTACTTCACCATGTCGAAAGCAGCACACAAAATATGTCTTCCATGAGAGGAGATGTTATGAAAGGTCACCCCATGATCTCTGCCCTTTTTTAATAACTCCCAGAATGCAGGGACTAGCCTACCAACTTCACCAGGTTTTTGGAAAATTTTCTGTTCCGTATATGACTCGCATGGAATGATATTTTCATCCATCAGTTTCTGTTTGATGTTCTCCCTCACAGAATTAAGAATTGAATAAGGAGAAGAGTGGATTGGCAAGAAGCTGAACATAGGAGGCAGACAAGAAACTGGAGCATTTTCAGTGCCTTTCACAAGAGAAATAAATGCTTTGACAAAAGCCTCGGGCACACAATCAAGAATTCCCTGGTTCCAAGCTCTATCTAGTAGTATTGTTTCCCTCGATGATGCTAGAATGAAATCTGCTTGTATTATGAAAGGGAAGTTGGTGACCATCTCCGTTGGAAGGAAGGCATAGATACCTGGAGAGCTTGTTCCTCTGTGAAGACGATCCCCAAATGGAAACGCCAATGTAATCACCCATTCTTCTATTTCCATTCTTGTGTCTGCTCTATTTTCTGGCTTGACAGGAAACCTCTGTCTCCACATGTGGTAACTGCATTCTTCAAATTCATCACCTTTTTCATTAGCAGAAAGTTGAATCATATAGGACTCGGCATCAATGTCCTTTCTTGTCTCAAAATTTGTCTCACTTGAAATAGATACTTCGCTAACTGTGTTGCTCTTTGAATCCTCATTATCTTCTCTAACAGACAGCTGTTTTATCTTTGTCAGAAACAGAAGAACTTCAGGATGAATGCTCGAAAGCTGCTGCTTCACCGGTCTCACCTTATCTGGCTTTAGAGGAAGAATTATAGTTGTAGTGGGGAGGTTCTTGCCGGGGCCATATATCTGTTTGATCTCAGAAATAGTGGGATTCTCCTCAACCCACTCAGGGACAATATAACCAACACTGCACTCAGGGCAAGGCTGTTCACTGAACCTTATCTGATAACCATTGCTAAATATGTATGGCTGAGCACTTATGAGAAATACACTCTTGAAGCCAATTCCTGAAAATCAATTTTGAACATAAATTAGTTGAATTACACAAATGGCAATGAACTGGCTATACTAATGCCGCGATCAATGTTTCAAATCACATACAAGAAAAGAAGTCGATTCATTACCTTTCTCACCAATGTATCCACGTTTGCGGTTTCCTTTCTTGGTGGAGCGACCGATACTGCAAATGGACTCAATGTTCCTTGGGGAGAACCCTCTCTCATTGTTGAAGATCAGTAATGTGACTGATGCTCCGGTCAGTGTTATGTCCTTTGAAGTTATCACAAACTCTAGTGATGGTTTTACACCTTCTTCATACTCATTATCCTCTGCATTCTGAAGTGAATTCGTTCATCAAATTATCAGTTTCACAACAATCATTCATTGCATTCAGAAGTCAGAAAAGCAAAATTCATTCCAATATATATATATATATATTGAATAAGTTTATGTAATATACATTATTTGTGTGTGTTTGTGCATATAAATTTCTATATATTTGTGTGCATATCTATACATTATATACAAGCATATATATTGACGTATTGTGTGTACATTATGTATGACTGATATCCCTACTGGAATAAAGAAAACACAAACTTCAGTCTGCAAAGCCTCCTTCCAAAAAATAAAATAAATATTGAGACGTAAAAGACTAGCTTTGATTTTCCTCACAAGAGTGGCACCTTATAGAGAAGCTGAGGTTGGGAAAGGGAAAAGTAAATAGTTTAAAGGAGAATTAATGCCATTCTTTTACTTCTTGTTTTTTTCTCAATATTTTGTAGAAATAATAATAATAATATAATAAAAAGAATTAAAATAAGAAAAATAAAGAATACATAGTACAGTTGATTACAACATCAAACTCTAGAACGGTATACTTATATTACAACATATATATATATATATATATATATATTACAATATCAATTTTACATACACAATCATAGAGATAATATAATATTATTGTATTACGAATTTTTGAGTCAAACTCTTAAAATTGCAAGTCAAGTCATGAGACAAGTTATTATAATTGAAGGCCAAAAACGTAAGACTAATTCATGGGATTTTGATTGATTTTTAGATATTATTGTTCAAAATCAGAAACTTAAAAGAACAACCTTCTTTATTGTTGTGTGTGCATATGCCTATAATTAGTTTTTCAGAATACAAAAGTACATAACTTCTTTTATTTTGTAGTAGCACATTTATGCAAGAATGATGTAAAAAATATATATCTATTTTAATTCTTTTCTTGGAAAATGACTAATAAATGGCCATTTTTACTTCTTTACTTGGAAAATGGCTAAAATGGCCACAATAGTGACAGTTTATGTTGCGTTTGTTAATCGGTGATAGAACAAAGATGGAACATTAATAAAGAAATAAAAATCAATTAAAAATAAAATATCAACTGATTTTTATTTTTAAAATTTAAATATTATTAACAATTTTTTATTATCAGCTACGGAATTCGATCGTAATTTTTTTTTTTTTTAAAACATTTTACCCCTTCTCGTGGGTAAGAAGCCTGCGGCTTGCTTCTGCATATGCACGAGTATTAATTTTTCTGGCACTCCAATGAGAATTCTTACTAGGCCGTAGAATTGAACTGTTGTACCAAGTGGAACTTTGTACTTCTTTTCAGCTTATATTATATTTGAATTCTGTATATTTAAGTTTAAAATAGATTGTGAACTGAATACGATTTTTACTACATAGTTTGTACTAAAATATTATTTAAAAACAAATTAGAATAATTAGAATTTTTGAAATTTTTTATAGTGATGGAACATTTAAAAATAAAATTGTAACGTTTATTTTAAATTTTCATGGCTCACAAAATAGCAAAAATTTTATTTTTTTTAATTAGCATTTATTTTAAATATAAAAAAATATAATACAAAGTAGAACTTAGTATGTGGCCCAGACTTGGTGCCTGCAAATCGCCCAGCCAATAGCCAGAAAAAGGTGCGCATTCGCTCTATTTAGGATTATGCCTCAGTCGAATCAAATCAAATTTTAAAATAATTGAATTAAATTTTATTATTTTCACATAAAATTTAAATTCAAACTTTGAGTTTGATTCGAATATTAACTCTTGACTTGAATTTAATTCATTCGAAATATTTTAAAATTCAAATTCGATTCGAATGTCGATTAGAATAAGTCTAAAAGCTCAAATTCAAGTTCAAACTTAAATTCAAAATTAAATAAATAATTTATAATATATTATATTATAAATTATATATTAATTAATTAATCAAATATGTTTGACGATTTTTGAACTTAATACTTAAATATTCAAATTCAATTTGTTTAAAATTTAAGTCTAAATATAATATTTATATTTTATTTAATATTTTGAATTCATATCGAACCCTTCAAATATATTTGATAAAAATTTAATTGTTTACACCCCCAAATCCTATCTGACTGACCCCAGCTATGACCAGTGGCTCAAGCCGACCCCAACAACCTTTTCTGCTTTCCTTTTATTTATTTATTTTATTTTTATAATAAAATTAATTTAATTATTTTTATTTTAAAATTTCTTTAAATCGCTCAAAAATTTTAGCAACCAAAAATCTTGCCAATATTGGTGTCTTATTGGCCAGGAAATCTATCTTCTGGGAACAAAATATTTTCACTTTTAGCGACTAAAACTTTCCTCACTTTAAACTTTGGTGAGAAATTGTCAGGATCCAGTGTGCCCAGGCCAACCTGGACAGCCTTCCCTATCCACCTCTCTCTCTCTCTCTCTCTCTCTCTCTCTCTCTCTCTCTCTCTCTATATATATATATATATATATCTATATATCTATATATACCTGTCGCTAAAGAAACAAACCGAGTACAAAAATAACAAACCAAGTACAAAAATCTAAGCATAAAGAACCCCAAAATTAAAAGAGATCATGGTAATATGAGCAAATTCATAACGTTGCCCTGACAAGAAAATAACGAAGGATTAAAGAAAAGACCTGAATAACTTCCATGAGAAAGTGAACATCTTTAGAATAGAGCTCAGCAGAGAGATGCTTGACAGATTGATGAAGATCCTCAGTAAGTGGGTTGGGTTCACCTCCGATCGAGAACTTCACCCTCCTTATCTCTTCAATATGATCCTTCGGAGTCTTAGCCATTCTGCAATCGAAAACACAAACTTGAGAAAGAAATGCTTTATCTTTCTGAGAGGAAATTATTAGAGGGCTTTTTCTGAGAGTGAATGAGTAGAAAATGCCAGTGGAGATTGCATTGTTTAGAGTAGGAAAATCTTCAGGGCTAAGAAAAGAAAAAGGAGTGTACGGAGATGAAGAGTCAGTCAACCATTGACGCTTTTTCCACAAAACACTGGAAAGCTGGAAAGGTACCTTCCTTTCAACTTCCTGGAAATGCAAAGCTATCTTTGTGTCGTAAATAACTGAAAATTGCTACTAGTTTCTTTATAATTAATCATATTTATATTCAAATGCTTTCAATGGCAGAGTCCGGATTGAAGAAAAGTAAGGACAGTATTTTATTTAAATATATATGGTGGGAAAGTTCTGTATATTTATAATGTTTACTATGTATTCTCAAATTTATTTTATTTTGAACAATTATGTGGATAGCTATGTGGTTGAAATGGAAATTGCTGCTCACGGGAAATTTTTTTCTATTTGAAAATTTTATCCATACTCTTTTCATAAGAAATAAAAATGTCATTTAAATGGCAAAAATAAAAAAGAAAATTATTCCTAATTTTTATTTCCAATTTAGATGGTAACATTTATCTATATACTCTTTCATATACTTAACGCATTGGTAGGATTTATTTTTATATTTCCTCTACTTATAATAAATGTATTATTTCAAATAAAACCCTCTAAAATGAAACAAGGTACTAATAGAAATAAAACTATATTTTTTACAAAGAAAAAAAAACTTTTAAATAACCAAAACTTCTTCTGGGGAGCCGTAAAAGAAATTTTTTAAAAAAATAGTATTGTAAGGTCACACTTAATTAAATGAGGAGTGGATGCACAAATTACATTATATATATATATATATATATATATATATATATATATATAATATTTTCTCCATTCTCATAGGCCCCATTCCTCCATTGGGATATACGTGGCTCAACCATTGAATATTCTTTTAAATTTTATTTACAAGTTAAAATAATATATTCAATTCTAAGCGAAGAAAGTATTTTCCTATAACATTAGAAAGGAGATTTTCATCATAGATTCTTCAAATTATAAAATCAATTAGAAGCATGTTTAAAAAATAATTTTTGAGATATGAAAATGTGAAATTTCATTTGAGTAATATACTTTCTTTGGAAAGAATTTATAGAAATTTTTCTACCTAAAAGCTAATGGGTGCGTCCTTTTCAAAACTACAATCACTATCCATCTATTTTTAGTACAAGAAAGTAATAGTAACCCATTTTACCTAAAACAATAGTAACCATTTCTGACTTGTAATATTAAAATTTTGTTCATAGTAGTTAGCAGAAGTGACTTGTAATGTTAAAAACTATAGTAATTAAGGGTTTTGAAAGTTAAAAATAGTTTAAATAATGAGTCCAAACCGGTTGTTAGAGAAGTGAAAGAGAGTTGAGTGAGAACGGAAAAGACGGTCTCCGTGAGCTCTTAAGCTTCCATTGGTTTCTTTAATGTGTTGGTCAAGTTATGCAAAGCTTTTTTCAAGTGGAAATAAAAGTTGAAAAATTCTTAGCATCGAGGAAACTTACCGAAATGAAGGGATAACAAATAAGAGCTATTCCTTTTTATAAGGAGATGTGGAAATTACAATTGCAAGAACCCTTTTTATTCTTTTTTACACATATAGTCCTTTTTATCACCTTTCTCTCTCTGCCTTTCATTCTCTCCTCCTTCTCCATCAAAGATTTGGTCGGATCTCTTTGCAATCTTCACTCCTTGCACTTAAATGCTGCTTTCCCACTGCTTACTTTGTCAATAAGCCATGATAATCTCTTACTATGGCTTTTTTCAACAAATTCTAGCAAGTTTCTTACCAATCTTGTTAGGCCGGTTTCTATTCTCCCTTCTTCTTGAAGAGTCTTGTCTATCTAAACTTGATTTGGATCGTTCCTTAATTTTTGACCTCGCTCCTAGGCAATTGTCAAGATTGTTAATTAGGCCATAGTCATGTAAATCACAACTCTTCAAGGAATGAAAAATAGTTGAGTTTAACTTGCCAATGCAATTCAAGAATGGCATTGAAAGCACTATACAAAAGATTATTTTATGTCTATTTAGCTTGCTTCTTTTGTTTTGTATGTGTGATATATTTCGGATTACTTTTTGTAACTTGTTCTATTCGTACTGTTGTGGTGTCTCACTTCTTTAATTTTCTTCCTTCCTTGCATTGGAAGAGAAATTTGAGGAGTGTTACGGTTGTAACGACCTTGGACTATTTCACTTTAATAGATAATTTCTTATGCTACCCCCCTCCCCCCTCAAAAAAAAAAAAAAAAAAAGAAAAACAAGAAAAACAAGAAAAAAAAAAGAAAAAATAGTGTATATGAAAAGAAATTAAATTTTAGGTAAAATATGTCAGGCACCCTTAAAATTTATCAAAATTTGATTTCTACACTCAAACTTTAAAATGTATGATTTTAACCATCGAATATTTAAAATACCTAAAAAATAGATATTGTAATAATAAAAACCCAAATACAATACAAAGTCACCAAATTTTAGCCCTCATTCTCCTATTTTTTACTTCAAAAATACTGCCCTTCAACTTTAATCTTCCTATATTCTTTTCGAATTTCTTCATATTATTAATAACAATTTCTATATTAGACTCCATATCTCTTATGTGGTTCAATAATCTTAGGATTATTCTTTCGCACATCTTTAAATCTAACCATCCAACAAAAATCACATATTTCACCTTATAATAAATAAAACTTTGACATAAAGACGAGAAAAAAAAAAGAAATCAAATTCAATTATCAATAGATAGCAAAGAAATCTAAATTTAGTTCTTGATGGATGGCAATTTCCTTGATATCTCTACAAAAAGGAAAAATAGATCTGAAAGGAGAAGCGAATTGCTACCAAAAAAAAAAAAAAAATAGATCTAAAAGGAGAAGTACGAGGCGCGCTAGTTGCAACTGTCTTTTTCTATCATATATAGAAGTTATTTTATAAAAATTAGAGAGAAATTTGGTGCCACATTATGAGAGTTATGAGTAAACAAAAATACCCATAAAATAGGTTATGTAGGATACATATGATAAACTTCTATAAGTACTTAACAGTTTTAATTAATGAAAATACTTATTTATTAGGTGTTTTAAATGTTCGATGACCGAAATCACATATTTTAAAATTTAATAGTAAAATAAAAAATTATGAAAATTTAAGGGTGGCTAATATATTTTACCCTAAAATCTTTGTTCGATATAAGCTCGGTGAAGCATGAACTAGATATTTTTTAGTTGTCTGCATGAATAATAGGATTGTCAATGGTTTCGGAGTGGCCTAAACTCAATTTGCACAGGTCGAAATTTTGTGAAATTGAATTTAATTTTTAAGCCTGAATTTAAATCAAGTCGAGCTCGAGTTTAGCTCAACCCAATTCATTTTGAGTCCAATCTCAATGTGTATTGTGTGTGTGTATATATATATATATATATAATATATATATATAATATATGACTCGAAGAGGGTCGGATATGTTGTCCCATTTTAAAAATTAGAAGTCCTTATAATTAGGAAAGAAAAAGATATTACCGGGAGTCTTGTCTATTTAAACTTGATTTGGGTTCATTCCTTAATTTTTTACCTTGCTCCTGGGCAAATCTCAAGATTGTTAATTAGGCCATAGTCAAGTAAATCACAACTTTTCAAGGAATGAAAAATAGTTGAGTTTAACTTGCCAGTGCAGTTCAAGAATGGCATTGAAAGCACTGTACAAAAGAAAATGGAACTCAGGAAGTTGCAGATCGGGGAAAATGGAGAAGAAAGGAGAAAATGGAACTGCAGCTTTTTTTTTTCTTTCTATTTTGTTAGGAAAAAGACGATGGCTGCAAACCGTCATTTATGTATAACTAACGCTGATAAACAACCGTCATTTTTGTAATATTATATTACACGTATTATTTTATCTTAAATATTATTTTTTCACTCAATTATATTTAATTATTTATACAAATACACACATATAAATAGTGTATATATACTATTATTTATAAGCATATGAATAAAAATATTTAAAGATAAATTAAACAAAATCTATTTATTATATATCTTGTTATCATAAATCAATTGTACCATGGAAGTTCTATTGTATATGAATTAAGTATAAATATATAAAGACGTAAGATATGTAGAAAATTTACTTAGCAAATCAATGATTCAACGGTTAGGTGTGTTCATGAAGTTGAAACAAAGTGATCAAATTTGAAGCCAATTTACTATATTTTACCACATTTTCTAGTACAATCTCGACAAAATGGTCAGAAAACTCAGTACATTTATAAATGTAAGAATATCAAATTAATGATTCAATTGTCAGATCTATTAAAAATATTAAAAAAATATTATAACTAAATTTGAAGGTAATCAGATATATTTTGCCATATAGTCTACTACAATCTCTATACAAGAGCCTAAAACTCTAACATGTTTATAAGTATATGCATATCAAATTAATGATTCAACTGTTAAACTTGTTAGAATTATTAAAAAACATATTATGACTAAATTTGAAGACAATCAAATATATTTTACCTTATAATGTAGTGTAATTTCTATACAAAAGTCCAAAACTCTAACATGTTTATATACATACACATATTAAATTAACGATCCAATCATTAATATTTGTTAAAATCGCTAACAAAAGTATCATGACCAAATTTGAAGATAATTGGAGACAATTTGGATTGTTATTGAAGGATTTTCTGATGCATGAAACATAAAATGATGGTATACAAACTGTTGTTTTTATAGCATAAACGATGCCTACAGAACCATGGTATTTTATTTCTTAATAAATAACCGTTGTATTAATTATGCACTAATACAAAATTACGTATTGAGATAAATATGAAAGAAATACGAAAACCGTCGTATATATCAAAACTAATAAGATGGCTAGACCAAACCGTTGTAGTTTTTATTCAATTCTAAGATAGTTGGATTACCTGTCGTATGTGTGAAACTTAATATAATGGTTTAATTTGGATCATCATATTTATCTTGACAAATACGATGCTTAGTTAACCATCGTATATATTCATTAGTGACAACGATTTTTTGACCGTCGTATATATTGGCATCATATTTACATCTTTTTTATGCGATGACTGTTAACGATATCTTTAGTCACAAAGTTGGTATTCTGTAACTAATACATGTCTTATTTGCAACAAAATAAGAGTTAATTTCAATTTTGTGAAACCCCACCTAAAGCCAACCCTAGAGTAAGGGGGTCGGGATGCATATCATGTTATTTTGCATGAATATATATATTTTTGAATGATTTTATGTGCTTTAGAATTGTGATTTATAGGTTAAAGGCTTAGTTATGCTTATTGAGTAGGAAGGGTAAAATGGTAATTTTTCTTGAGGTCAAAATAGGAAGATAGCTTGAAGATTAAATAAGAGGAATATGTGGGTGAGAAAATAAGAGCAAGAGTTAGTGTGGTTTAGTAGTTAGAGCTTTGTGGTTTAATTGCTAAGGTCATGAGTTCAAATCCCACCATTGAATTTTGAAAAAATAGTCTTGCATGATAGAGGATTGGCCGAAAATAGGAGAGTAGTTAGGATGGATTCCCAAGAGAAATAAATCACCATGGTAGAACCTTCAATCTTACTTTCATGTTGTTCATAGGTTTTATGAAGGAAAATCTGGAAATTTTCCAGAATTTTTGCAGTCCAGCTTTTCGGAAAATTCAGCCAGTAAACCTACTCATTTTCTACCAGAAAAATGGTCATTTCATGTGGTTTGAAGGCTGACAATTCTGTGCAATTTTCGGACTGCACAAACTGCACAAAACCAGGGAAAAATTCCTGCACAATTCGCTGCATTCTAAGCTGGAATTGGAGCTGTCTTTTTGTTAGCAATTCAGCTGAAACACCCTCTGTTTTTCTCCAGAAAGAAGGCTGGAAAACCACCCTTGTAAGACCTTCAAACACCCCAGAAAACCAACTGTAAATCGAGCCAAGTAAATGCAAATATTCTGCACAAAAAGTCTTCATCATTCAAAACTCTTGAGCATTGAAACCAGAAAATTTTCCAACTTTGTCTCTCAAAGCCAAGGCCGAAGAACACCCTTCAAATCTCTGGAAATTGAACCTTGTTCAGCCATGGACTGACCACCATTAACCTCCACACTTACCTTGAGTTCTTGGACTCCATAATCATACCTCAAAAATCTCCTAAGATTACTCTAACCAAAACTCATTTGAACTTCAAAAAAATTCCAGAATTTTACTCTATTAAACCACTCTTGTAACAAGCTAATAAACCAGAATTTTCTCTGCCATCATAGACTGAATTTCGGCCAGCTATATACCTGAACAACCTTCATTCATTTCAACAAAATCAGCTTGTTCAGCCGGCACCATTGAAAAGTAAAGAAACCTTCCTTGATCAAACACCATTAGTTAACCTCCTACCTTAAACAACTCCACAATTTCCTCCATTTGAATTTTAAAAAAAATCTGATCACTCTCTCTTCCACTAGCTGAAAACTGACACTCCTATCTACCCCAATCCATTCGGCCAACAACACTCCAGAAAATTGTGAGCTTTTCTCTCAAATTCTCTCCATTTTCACCAAGAACACACACTATACTTTTTCAAGCCTAAACCTACTCTAAACACCTCCAATCACTCTCAAATACTCCAGATCACTTCTACTTAATCCCTAGGCTTCATTTTTGGTATTTATAACACAAAAACACGCAAACAAGAATTTTCAATCGGATCAAAATTAGCTTTTTCTTGAAGGTCTCAAGAACATCAACAAGGTAAACCAAGAACAACCTTCTTGTTCATCCTCTTCCATTCAATTCTTAATAAACCTTTCTAATGCTCTCTCTCTCTCTCTCTCTCTCTCTCTCTCTCTCTCTCTCTCTCTCTCTCTCTCTCTCTCTCTCTCTCTCTCTCTCTCTCTCTCGGCCAAAATGGTTGATCAACCATCAACCATGGCTGTTTTTCCGTTGGATTACTCAAGACTCTCCATCGCGCGTGGACCTTCTTTAGTCTTCATCAAAGTAATTGACAATCAAGTAATTATTCTTAAATTCTTCTTTTATTTCTGAATTCATGTCTCTTAGATGATGATAGGAAGAATGGATATGAATAGGAGATTGGGGATATGTATGTGAAGGAAAGGGATGGAGTTAAGACATAAGGATTGATGTATATGACTAAGTTATATGAATTTTCTTTGGAATCAATATATGCTCATCATGCTTAATAAAATTTATGGATGTTTGAAGCATGTTAGATATTATGACACAAAGGGTGATTAGGCTCTTATGTTTCTATTTTCCATTGAAGCCATTAATGATGATTATGCCTAGCAGGAAATTAGCCTTGTGATAGTATGAGATAATTCAAGCATATGTTCGTGAATGGATTGATTTATTATTTGATGTTGGAGAATGTGTTTATGAATCTTTTCTAGCAATAGGAAAATCATGGTGAAAAATTATTTTCTTGTTAAGTCTAAGTTATTTTTATTAACAAATTTTATTACTTTAGTTAGAATTACTACTATATTTTTCTCTATAAAATTCGAAACTCTAGGAAGATTTGGATTGGATTATTAATTAAAATATTAATCTTTTAATTATCAAAGAAATAAAATATTTTATTAAAAATAATATATATAATAATAAATAAATCTTTTATATAAATAATAATAATAAATAAAATATTAGAATTAAATAATGGCCTTGTAGGCCCTAGTTAAAACTTTTACCTATATTCCTAAATATTATTTATATTAAAATCTATTTGTTATTTATCAATTAAAAATTTAATATAATTCATTTATTATTAATTTTAATTATTACTAATTATTTATTATCTATTAAAAAATTAATTAAAAATTATTTGTAATTTATTATTTATTTACAACAAAGCTATTTTTTTTAAATGACCATTTATTAATATTATCTAGGGCTTGGTATTATTCAACATTCAAACCTTAGTTTATTTATTAATAATAACACTCAAGAATTATTATTTGAGTCTATAATTTATTAGCAATTATTTTAGAAACTCTAATTATTTTAACTTATCAAACTAGACTTATTTTATAAAATTCTTTATCATCTAGCCTTAAAGCTTAGAACATTAGGGTCATGATTGTAATAAATTGAATTAAGATTATTTGTATAAGTGAATATAGCTTGAGTGTAACCTTATGTCTTGTGTTTACCCCAAGCGGGATTAGGTCAGCCTTGGAAGACTTTTGAATTTGAGCAAGCAAAGGATCAGGTAAGCTCCTGTATAAAACTTGTTTGTTGTAAAAGGTTACTATGGCAAGCTAACCTCAAAGTATGTGAACACTGATTTGGTAAAGGCAATTAAGGACTGTTTTCCTACTTGTTTCAGTCAAACCAATTATTTGAAAATCAACAGGCAGTTTTACTCAAAACACTAAACTGTTTCTAAAATCAATTTTGACAAGGATTTTGGAAACCCTTAATTGCCATTTTCAAGTAAAGCTATGCTTTACCAGTTTTCTCCCAAGTGGGACAATTATCGTTGAGTACTCAATAAGGGTAGGCTAGTAGTACTAGTTTTGAAGAGCAAGAGTGAGTCTTCTGACAGGAGGCCACCTCCGAAAGATAAAACTCAATTTAGAGAAACGTCAGTACTACTTAGTCATGCCGGTCCGAGCTAGCAGTTTTTATTTCAGTCAAGTGACTGTATTTTGCCGAAATGGACGCCTGGTTGTTGTTTGGGTATAGAGAAGGAAGAGTATATTGCCTGGTAGGCCAATCAACTACCTTTTGTCAGTCTGCAGAAAGTGTCGGCATTCTGACCGGCAGTATGCACAAAGTGTGGCATACTGACCATCCGATTATGGGGCCCAACGTATGATAACCCATAATCCTTTCTTTTAAGTAGTTGATCTTATAAATTATGTATGGCTGGAAAAGCCGAAAACACCACTCTTGTTTTTTACTAATGTTTATTGCTTGCCAATATTTCTCTTATAAAGTTTTCACATTTTGCATCCACGAATTGTTTTCACTGAACACCCAAAGCACACACGGACTTACTGAGATTTTTATCTCATCACCTTTTATGACATGTTTTCAGGCCGATCCTGTTGTAGAGATGAATAGCTAGATTTGTTGCCTATACTTTGAAAACTTTATGTTTTTTTTCTTATGTATTGTTTTGAGAGATGGTAGCGAACAATTTATTTTATATTTGTTCATATATTTTTGGGTTGTAATAAGTTCAATTTTAAAGTATTACTTTTATTTTCTTTTGTGTGACCTAATTATAAAGACCCCTTATCCTTTGGACGGGGCGACATCCCCGGCCCTGTCGGGCCTAGGTAGTGGGGTGTTACAAATTTAGTCCTTGAATATTTGAGCTTCTCTCAATCAAGTCCTTAATAATAGACTTATTTTAATTTTGTCTTTTAAAATGTTATTTTCTTCTCAAACTAATCTTTTCATCTAACTCCGTTAAAAAACTAATGGCCAAAGTAACATACATACATACATACATACATACATACATACATACATACATACATACATACATACATACATACATACATACATACATACATACATACATATTTTGATATATATATTTATATATAATATATTACATTCGTCCTAACTAAATTGACTTATTATTTTGGGTTATTCCAAACAAATTAATACTTTCTTTAAAAAGAAAGTTTTTACTATATAAATTATTATAAAATAATCAATATACCCTACATATATTATTTTTATATACTTAAATTTGATATAAAGTATTGTGAGACTCATATATTTCCTACTTTTATTATACTATATTACACTCTATTATTATTATATTCTAACTTTTATTTTTACATAAAATCTCGTGTCAAGTCAACCACTATCAACTTTAACAGGACGGAGGAAGTATATGTATATATGTATTTTATATATATATATATATATTTTTTTTTTTTGTTTTGTGTGAAATTTTATATTACAATGTATATATAATTATTATAATTCTATATATTATAATTATATATGCCATATTACATGTGTGTGTGTGTGTGTATATATATATATATATATATATATATAATGATAATTATAATTATGAATAAAATGGATAACAAATTTAGTACATACATATCCAAAAGCATCTATTCTTAGATGGATTTAAATACATTTACTTTAATGGATTTTAGATGAATATCCATCAAATCCAATAATTATCCATCAAAAAAGTTAAACTTAGTCAACATTTATTTTAAAGTTTTAAGTAATTACATATTGACCTTAATATTTTATATGAATTATATTTTGATCCTAAAAATTTGAAAATTTTGTAAATATACCCTTAAAACATTTATAAACTAGTCTCTAATTTTTAAATATTTATAATATGACTCCAAAAAAATTATAAATTGGTCCTTAAATTTTGTATACTTACAAAATAACCTCAAAATATAGATAATCAAAAGTATGTATAGATAAATGGATGTCCATGCATATCCACAACCAATTATTAATCATTTAAAATAAATAATAAATAGATTAACATTTAAATTTATTCAAATGTATATAGATGTCCAAATTACCACATATATTCATATATATATATATATATATATAATAATTTATTACATTGAAATTTTTCTTTCATAGTAAATTTAATATAATTAGATTTTGTTATTACAGTAATGTTTAAAAAAAAAAAATGTTGCGAACAGGTTAAACTAAGGGAGATGGTTAATAGAATTAAACTTGGCGCAGCAGCAGAGAGTAACGACATACTTGAATCCTGATGCCTTTTAATTTTTCTAGAGAAAAAACGATATAATCTAGCAATAAAATAATTTTTTTTTAGCGTGAGCGCTTTAGCGAGGAAAAGGGAAGCAGACTTTTTTTCTTGTAGTGTTGGCACATGGCTGTCTTGATCGTGCACATGTTTCCATACCTTCGTTCCTTTGCATCTTGAAGGGTTTTTTTATCCCAGAAAGAGAGATCTGTCAACATGCATTGTCAATTGTAATTATTAGATTTGCATATCCTCTAACGGCCTAACTTTCCAAATGAAAATTTTCAAAAGAAGTGCAAGTTGTATAAATGACTAGAATGCTTTCTCACTATGCTGACCGGAATTCTTCCATGGTGGTTGTCTATTATTGGATGGGAATATGGAGGAAGACAAAAAAGTTGATTCATTATTCTTGGTGAGGAAGTGAGGAAGCCATTTCATATAGACAAAGGCTGAAAACAGCCGGACTAGATTCTCATTGTCTTCACCTAGCGAAGAAGGTCACTCTCTATTTATTTTATTCCTTTTATTTTATTTTTTAACTTTCCCCCTTCTTTTCTTGCCTCCTTGCCGGGAATTTTGACAAACTTTAGATTGACAATATATTTGGAAAGTTGCTTGCAGGAAATCAAGAGTCGAGAAAAATCCAATTCGTGGAACGAACGCAATGAAGACAAACAAATCGGGAAATGACACAACAAGCTTTCGTCTTCCTCTTGTTGAGTTACAACTTTTAGGTGTGTAATTAATATTTATTAAATTAAGTTTGTTTGATAATAAAATTTATTAAATATTTATTTATTTAATTATTATATTTGATAATAGATTTTTATTATGGTTTACTGTTAATTCAATTATTACTTAAAATTAAACTAGTTAATTTTTTTATTGAACTAATTATATTTGATAACTGATACGGTTACATGTTTAATTACTTTTGTGTATTTAATAACAAATTCTTCATCATACTTAATTTTGTAAGCATATTGAGATCTTTTTATAAATTTTAAATAGAAGTAGTGAGTTAATGTGGAGATTTTGCTCGATGATTAAATATAATTTTATAAAAATTTAAAATTTAATAAATTATATAATATATATTAATCAAACTAATTGTATTTATTAGTTTCCAATATATAGCTCTTGCCGTGGTATGCATGCCAATCCTTCATAAATGATTTGAATTTTTCATTATATTTAAAAACTGAAAATGGAAAAAATCATAATAATTAAAGAATTCAAATTTCCATACATTGCTTAGTTTACACACAAGTAATTAGAGAAAAGAAAGATGAGCAAAAGTCAATTACAAACCAAATTATTGAAATTCTTCACACATAATCTAGATAAAGAATCGAGACCAAATGTTACCATCTCATATAGATGCATGGTCTTTACGAACTCCATGCACCCTGACCAAAACATATCTGTTTTTGTCGCAATCATGTTCCATGCTAACTATGGCGCCTTAAGGACTTTCATAATGGTTTGCAAGAGTTGGGTTGTGTTCTAATTTAAGTCATGTCACTCACCTGAAAGTTGTTCTTGCAAAAGAACCATTCATTGTAACCTTATTTCTTTTTGGTAATTCCCAACATCAATCCAACGTCAATCAAATAAGTAGATAATAAGAATATGTAAAATACATATTCATGTAAGATACTGTTGTTGATTTTAATCATCAGTATATTGCACTATATTAACACAAATTTGACAACAAAGAAAATTGTCTTGCCCTAAATACCATATCAAAATGTTGCTAGGTTTATATCTAAATTATAAATGTAATTTATAATTTATAATTATAAATTATATTTCATCTGTGAAATTATTCTCTTATGTCCAAAAAAGTCAATATTATTTCTCTAACATGGAATTGGAAATTTGTTTTTTTTATACCAAGTTTTTCTTGTAAGAAAGCAGGTATTAGGGGATCTAAGTGGAGTTTGGATAACTATTTTGATCTAGTGCTCAGTTGTATATAAGATTAAATGTTTAATACATCCCAGACAAGATCTTGCAAGAATGGATTTAGTTTGAGACTGATGTTTTATCTAAATATCAACTTAATGTTCAAATGTTGTTATAAATTTAAAAATTTGCTTCCTTATTAAATGAAAGTTGTTCCTTTAAAAAATGGTGATATAAAAACAGCCACACTATTTGATATTTATCAAACGGAATCCAGAATTTGTACATAAAAGAATATTTAAATGAACCCCTATTTTTACCTCTGGCAACATGTATAGAAACAACCACACTATAGAAAGCTATTACATGTATAGTACAATATCTATAAATATAAAGATTCTCATGTTCAAAAGTTCGAAGGATAAGCATTCACCCATATGCCTCAACAATTTTATCAAATAGAGTCCTTTTGAAATAGGAAAGATTTACCTGCCAAAGTATAACCTCATGTGCATAAGTTGTTACAACATTGCCTGTTGCCCCGAAACAATTCAATGTTAGCAATAAACACACATTCTGAAACTATAAATCAAGTTTCAATACAGTAAGCTTCACTCACTACTATTCCAAGACTTATGCTTGTAAACAAGAGTTGAAGAAACCAATAAGAATTTTTTATTTTTGGACCAAATATTTAGAAATTAGATCACTTGCCTAGATCTACAATAGTACTTGAGCCTATGGCCGTCATCTTCTCCTCCACTGGATATTGGATGGGGAAGGAAATTCTTCGCCTTTCTCTTTTCTTGATCCTTCTCGTTGTCTTTGTCGTCTCCACTACGCTTCTATCTTCCTACAAAAGTGAACCAACCTTGTTGTTCTCAAAGGATTAGATTTCCTATCTTGCTCTACCTCATAGATTTACTTTGGTTGGGAAATTTTTGCTTGGTCGGCCTGGCATTGAGGCTATCCGTAAGGAGTTCTTAACCTTTGGGTTAAAAAGCTCTGTCTTCATTGGTCTCTTGGATTAGAATCACATTTTGATCAGGCCTCTGCTGGAAGAGGATTTCCTTCGCTTATGGTAGAAAAGTAATTGGAATTTGCTCGGATTTTCATTGAAGATCATGAAGTGGACCACAGACTTCTGAGTTGCCACATATCCATCTATTTTTCTTGTTTGGATCTCATTTGAGTATCTTACCTTGCATTTTTTCTCCAAGCCTATTTTCTATCCCATTAAGTCTGCATTAGGGTACTTGTTGGAGCTAGATGGTGCTCTTGCTAACCTTACTCGTCCTAGTGTTGCTAGGGTTTGTGTAGAGGTAGATCTACTCAAGTCATTGCCTCGTCGAGTTTGGCTAGGGCACGGGGATGATGGTTTTTTTTTTTTTTTTAAGTTTGTGACTTATGAAGATTTACCTAAATTTTGCACGAAATATCATTGTTTGGGTCATAATAAAAAATCATGCAAGGGTAACGATGCCATGATAGATTGTGATATTGCTACTAGGAGTGTAATATTCCACTACCTACGTACTTTAAAAGGGGTAGGATATCGCCCCGTCCCTAGAATAAGGGATATTTATAATTAGGTGAAAACAAAATGAAAAGAAATGAACTAAGTTAAGACCTTATTACAACTCAATCAAAACTTATACAAGTCTCAAAAATCTCAAATAAAAATTCTTAAAAGAAATTACTATAAAAAATCTTAAATAAGATATTCAAGTCTCAAGGCAATCTCAACCTTCAAAGCAAGGTCTTCCTGAAATCATGATATAAAATTAAGTGAGAATTACTCCCATTAAGTCCTGTGTGTACACATGACAATTTGAAGAGCATTTTCATGTATGGAGCTTTACACGAAACACAAGTAAAGGTTGCAAGTTCTGCCAAACCATTTTGAACATAGGGTAGTGTTTTACATTCATTATACAAAATAAAAATGCACATTTAAGAAAGAAATAACCACTCAAAATAAAAGAGACTATGAAACCTTACATCATAGTATAAGTGGGTGATTGGTAAGACAGTGCATTCAGTTTTTTGGTTCAGTTTCGATTTATAATTTTAGTTTTGGGTTCGGTTTTTTGAATTTTATACAAAACCGAACAGAATCGAAATTTTTATAAAATTGAACAAAATCAAATTGAATTTTAACCATACCAAAGTATTAAAAATATCATAACTTATATAAATAAATAAATAATTAATTAACAATATTTTAATATTTACTATATATATTTTAAATTTTAAAAATATAATTCGGTAATTTTATTTTGAAAAATCGAAAACCGAACTGAATTTTTATATAAATTCTAAAATCAAATCGAACCAAATCGAATTTTATTAAAATCGAACAGAAAATCGAAATTAAGGTCGGTTCGATTCAATTTTTAGTCCAAACTAAATACTGAACACCCCTAGTGATCGGCATATTAGGTGAGATATTCTTTTATCTCTACATCCTACTTACCGGTTATCCATTTCCTGGAATAGTCCACTTGGATAGAGTTACTAGCTCGGACTGGCTTGATAAACTAAGACTGTCACCTTGTTCCGAAAGAGCATATCTCCTAGAGGAAGCCTCCACTGGAAGACCTACTCTAACTTTACTAGGCTAGCCCTAGCTAACTTACCCTTATTGAGTACTCGAACGCTTGTCATTTTGTACAAGGAAAATTCTTGAAGCAACTTGCTCTTTGGAAAGTTTGCACACATGGTCCGACATTTTTAATTTGAATATTTTATTTCAAAAGAATGAGATTTTTAGTTGGAAAACTTTTGTTTGTTCAAAATTTTTTATTTTAGAAAGCAAAAGAAAGTGTTTGTACAAAAGAGGAAAGTAGTAACCATGTATGCATTTTAGGTGCATATTGTTCCTGCCTCAACAACATTTAAACATGACTTGCAACATTTTGTTTTTCAATAAACCGTTTCATACAAGGACTTACTTGCTTCCTTTCACCTCACAGGTAAAATCTCTTATTGTCCTGATCAAGGTAACCTAATCTCATCTAGAGAAAATACAAAGAACAAGTTACTAAATACTCAACTATACTTATATAATACTTATACAAATATCAGATTAAATTAAGTCAAATAAAGCTCTAGTCCTACGCATGTAATAAAAAAAAGACTCATAATCTTATTCACCAAGAAACTAGAGTTTGATAGCATTATCTAAAATAAATAGGTTTTAATTGTAAGTACTTATTAATTGTTATAATGCCACAGAAATAATAATGATAGATAATTTGCTCAAAGTAATAATATAGACTAAATAATAGATTAAATAAGTTTTCAATAATAAGTACTATTTAAATATAAATAAATATCAATCACTTATAAAACAAATTATATTTAAATTTTAATGTTGATTTACTTAAATTAATAAATAATTCATATTTTGTGATATTTAAAACAATGATAGTAAAATAATTTGAATAACGATAATCCTAGTAACAAATAAATCTTCATGTAGCATAAAGTAGTATAATACATCTACATCCCTTATCAAAGTGTTGCATAACAAACAACATATCATTCCCCAAATAATCAGATGATCATAAAGTCATATCTAAATCATACTATCAATATAATTATAAATCATATACTAAAAAAGGTTAAATCAAACTATCTTCATACAACAAGACATAACATCTTCCACCACAAATTCACATACATCTCCAATCATATTCCTTTCTCCAACTGATCACCGCATCAAAACCACAAAGATTATCCCACAAAACTTCTATATAACTTGAGTTCAAAAAATTAAACAAGAATTGCTTGTTTGAAGAGTAATTCTCTTTGAAGTTGATAAAGATGTTTGTTGTCCAAAGATTTCTTCAAGGGTTGATCTTCAATCCTCCTTGAAGAAATTCCCATCTAAATCAAAAGAAAAACATGGATCAAGAATCCATTAGTTCCGATCAAGAAAAGAAAGTGTAGGGGGAAAACAAAAAGAAGAAGAAAGAGTGAAAATGAGGTGAAGAATTAAACTTAGATTACCTTCTTGTTCTCCCTAAACCGTGAGAAAGAATGCTTGCTTTGATTTTTGAAGAGAAAGATTCTTGGTTGGTTTGATGTTATAAAGTGTGTTATAGGAGAGAGTAGAGAGTGTTCTAGGTGATTTGAAAATTTTAGAGTGAATTGGTGTGTTTAAAAGTGATCAGAAAGTTGAAGAAAAAATAGTGTGTGTTCTTGAGGGAACAATGAAGCAATTGAGAAAAGTGAGAGTGTTTCTTGGTTGAAGTGGCCAAATGGAGTGTATTAGGAGGAGTTTCGATTGGCTTGATTGTTAGAGAGATTCCAGGAGTAAAATGTGGTCTTTGAAATTTAAAATTGAAAAGATGTTGAGAGAATGGTGGAAGCTATGGTGATGGTGTTGGTAATGTTGACCGAAATGAAGAAGAAATGGAGAAGAAATAAAGAAGGAAACAATTGATAGATTGGTTAATGGTGGTGTACGGTTATAATGAAGAATAAGAAGGGTGGAGATTTTCTAGAGGTTTGCTTAGGTTTAAAACTTGAATTTCAAGAACTTAAAATGAAGGAACAAAAGCTGAAGTTTAAAGGAGTCTAAGGTGCTCTAGTGGTGATGTTTTTTGTTGCTAAGAAGGAAGAAGAAGCATGGAGGGCTTTAGCGCTTGTGCTGATCGAGATTAGAAGAAAAAGAAGGCTGGAATCTTAGTTATTTAAGAGAGAATTATAATCTGATTTAGTTGAGAGTTTAGAGGGGTTCTTCAAGGCTGTTGATTTCCCAATTCAAACAAAGTTGAATGGAGAAAAACTAGGAGTGATTTGGGGTATAACCATGGTGATTTTTGACTGCCATGGTGAAAGCAAGAAGATGGCAGCTTTGTTGCTATAAGAAGCTGAAGGGATGAAGAGAAGGATGAGTAGAAAAATTCTGATGAACTAATGTTATAAAAGCTGTAAAAATTCTGATCATGTATGCTTAATTGAATAGGAAAATCAAGGGAGTTGTTGAACAAAAATTCAAATTATTTTGAATAGATTTTATAGCTAGAATGTAGGAGTATTTCAAGGTACTCCAATGGAGTTTTTAGCCTGCCACCTTTGGTGAAAAAGAAGAGAAGAGCTGAAGACAATTCTTAGAGACTAAGGTCCAAGGGATTTAAAGGTTAGAGAGAAAATAATAATGCATTGGCATAAGCTAAGCAAAACCTTTGTGTTTTGTTGGTATTAACCAATAAAGGCAGAGGTTTTTTTTTATAAAATATATGCTTGATGCTTGATGCTTGCTGCCCAGATTTTTAGTTGTGAAGGCTGGAATAAATGAAGAATACTTTCCAGCTTTTGAATACTCTAGAGGAAACTGATTTGCAAGAGTAAATATAAAGGAAACTAGAATATTTGGTCACAAAGGAAAATGGAGTAAACGAAAGTCTTAAGAAAATGAACAAGAAAATAAATTCCAGCTTTCTACATAAATCAAGAATCAACAAATTAAAGTGTTCTTAGGAGATAAAAGAGGTAATTCCATTTTTTGAAAAACCAAGAATTTAAAAGAAATTTAAATTTGAATTTGTTAATATATAAGCAAAAGAATAGGAAGCCAAATGCTAATAGATCCTACTTTAAGACAAGATCAAAATAGTTATGAAATTATAATAGAAATCTCTCTAGATCAATCCTGAAGTCTATGGAAGAAAGAAATTCAAGTGGCAAAAAAGATAGGAAGGAGTAAAAATAAAATAAAAATAATTGTAATAGGTGAGATTTGAACTTGAGTCGCTAGAATATAAACACTAAACTCTAACCACTTATCCACAACAACTTTTGTCTTTAGCTTTCCAAAACAATTTCTCTAAATCCCAAAGCTACCTAATTTTTTTTCTCATGGGACATGAATTAAAATCCTCCTAGCTCCAAATAGATCTTCATACTTCTATCATACGAAGATAACACATATAAATGATATAGAAATAATAGAAATTTATTTAATAAATATATGCACATATATTATGCCATGAAATACAATTCATTCCCCTTACGCCTAAGGGGGTATTAGGTGGGGTTTTACATCATTCCCTTTTTAGAAGAATTTCGTCCTGAAATTCAAAGTATTATACCTTTACAGCAAATTGCGTTATTTTCGCTTCACCCACTCTTCCGTCTCCCATGTCACATCCTGCCTCCCATGATATTCCTATAAAACTTTCACTATCGGTATTTGTTTGTTCCGAAAGGTCTTGATACTCTGATCTAGAATTTTAATAAGCTTCTCTACATAACTTAGATCGGCATGCAGAACCAAAGGCTGGTCATTCAATACATGCTCCAAGGCGATTTAATTGTGACATATGGAATGCATCATGAATTGTGGTTAAACCATCTGGTACGTCCAATCTATAAGCGAAAGTTCCAATTCTTTCAACAACTATAAACGGTCCCAAATATCGCAAACTTAACTTGTCTCCTTTCAGGCATTTCAAGATTCTTCTACGAGGAGTCAACTTAAAAAATGTCTGATCTCCTATCTGAAACTCTAGTTTTCTCCTCCTATTATCCACGTTGCTCTTCTATCGACTTTAAGCTACCTTAAGTCTTTCTCTTATCATTTTTACCTTATCCGCCATTTCCTAAATACTAACCTCACCGGCCTTGTTGATATGCTCATCTTTTGTCTGTTTCTAATATAACGGTACTTGGCATTTTTTACCATATAATGCCTTATATGGTACCATGCCAATAGAAGACCGGTAGTTGTTGTTATAGGCCAATTCAGCATATGGCACACAATCGATCCATTTATTCCCAAAATATACATGCCTGCAACATATCTTCTAGTATTTAAATAATCCTATATGATTGTCTATCAGTCTGAGGATAAGTGGTTGTATTGAACTTTAGGTTGGATCCCATAGCTTCTTGGAACTTAGTACAAAATCGAGATGCGAATCTCGGGTTTCAATCAGAGATGATACTCGAGGGTACCCTATGTAATCTCACTATTTCTCGTATATAAGTCTGTGCCAATTTTTCTATGAGCCCTTACATTTACTGGAATAAAGTGTGTTGTTTTTGTTAGTCTATCAACCACAACCCAAATGAAATCCTTTTGTGTCTTTGACATGGGTAATCCAATGACGAATTCTATTTTTATTTCTTCCCATTTTCATTCCGGCTTTGGTAATAGCTGGAGTAACCTGGTTGACTTCTTGTGCTCTGCCTTGACTTTTTGACATGTTAGGCATGTAAAAACATATTGTGCAACATCTTTCTTCATTTCGGACCACCAAAAGACTTTCTTTAGATCCTGATATATCTTCACCTCTTCCAATTGAATGGCATACTTACTCTTGTGCCCCTCCTCTAAAATTTTTTTTCCTTCAACTTCTGATCATTGGGTATATACGTGCGATCCTGAAAATATACTCTCGACTCATTTATTCGAAAGTCACTACCTCTTTGTTTAAGCTCCTTATCCTTGAAAAATTGAAACTTTATACTGTCCTACTGTACTTTGATAATCTCTTGCTTTAAATTTGACATTAGTCTTAGATTGGTAATATAAATTCTTCCTTCTTGCACCTCTATCTTCATATCCTATACTTCCTGAACCATTTGAACTTCCTGCATCCTCAATCTTGTCATTGTTACCTTCCGATTCAAAGCATCAACAACTACATTAGCTTTTCCTAGGTGGTAATTAATAGGGCATCGATATTTTTTCAAGAATTTCATCCATATTCGTTACCTCAAATTAAGATCTTTCTGAGTGAAAATGTACCTCAGACTTTTGTGATCCGTAAATGCCTTATATTTAGCTCTATATAAGTAATAACACCATTTTTTTAAAAGCAAAAACATTGGCTGCCAGCTCGAGGTCATGGGTTGCATAGTTGACTTCATGAGGCTTCAACTTCCGATATGTAAAAGCTATAACCTTCCTGTCTTGCATTAGCACTGCTCCCAACTCTTCTTTCGATGCATCCGTGTATAGAGCATAGGGTTTATTCTTTTCCGATAAGCTCAACATGGGTGCTGTCATTAGTCTCCATTTAAGCTCTTGAAAATTTCTTTTCGCACTTCTCATACCAGACGAAAAAGTACATCTTTTCCCAACAATCAAGTCGTGGGTGATGCTAGAGTCGAGAATCCCTTGATAAACTGACAATAATATCCGATCAGTCCTAAAAAACTTATGATTTCTGTTATATTTTCTAGTTTCTTCCAACTAAAGATTACTTCCATTTTAGCGAGGTCCACCTTGACGCCAACTTTTGACACCACATGGCCGATGAATGACACCTAGTCCAGCTCAAATTGACATTTGCTAACTTTGGCATAAAGCTTGTGTTCCCTCTATTTCTCTAGTACTAATCTCAGATGCTCTACATACTTCTTCAGACTTTTAGAATAGATGAGTATATCATCTATAAATACCGCCATGAATTTATCCAAGTACGGTGGAAAACCTGATGCATCAGCTCCATGAATACCACTGGTGTATTGGTTACTCTGAATGACATTACCACAAATTGGAAGTGACCATATCATGTATTAAAGGCTATCTTAAGAATATCTTCCTCTTTAATCTGGACCTTGTAATAGTCTTATCTAAGATCTAACTTTGAGTAACAACTGGATCTCTGAAGTTGATTAAAAGTTCATTAATCAACGGTAAGGGGTATTTATTTTTAATTGTCAGAGTATTCAATCCTTTGTAGTTGATACACAGTCTTAATATCCTATCTTTTTTCTTTACAAATAGTGCAGGACCTCCCTTGCATGAGTTACTAGGACTTGTATATCTTTACTTTACTAATTTCTCTAATTATTCCTTCAACTCCTTCAATTCTATAGGGGCTATTCGATACGGAATTTTTGACATTGGTTATGCTCAAGAGTTAGTTTATTGTGAACTTGACTCCTCGAGAATAAGGAAGAGAAGTGAGTTCTATAGGAAATATGTCTGGAAACTCCTTTACTACATATGTATTCTTCAAAGTACATTGATCATTTGGCTTGTTTATCAGGTAGGCCAAATATTCCCGACAACCTTATCTTGTAGCTTCTGGGCCTTGGTTCTAGATATTATGAATTTTAACTCCTTCACACAACTCCCTTTAAATTTTATTACATTACATCTAAGTCGAACGAACTGTACCACCTTACTTTTACAATTGACCCTTGCACCATACTTTGCTAACCAATCCATCCACAGAATTAAGTCATAATCTTCAATAAGTAGCACTACAAGATTTTCTTTTAAATTTTCTTTTCCTATCTTCGCATCTTAATCTTGCACATATCATCCTTCCTCCACTAACTTCTCTAATGGTGTACTCACCAAAAAATTATAGGGTAATTCAATCCCGACCTAACTCAAATGACATGCACAATCTTCATTCACATATGAATATGTAGATCCAAGATCTATTAAAACATTAACATCGCAGTCTTGGATAGTGAGCGTATCTTCAACCACAGCTACATCATGCCCCTACCTCCTCTCGATTCAGTGTAAAAACTTTTCACTTGATACTTCTACGCTTTTTTTCCTGATGCTCCAGAATTATTCATTATGTTATATCCAGCAAGTTGAGCCAAGGCTCCCTAACTAATCCTGAATGGTTTCGGGCAGTTATTCCTGAGATAAGTCATGTCCCCACAGTTGTAGCATCTTCTAATAGTACTTTTGGACTAGCAGTCATTCTCTGTATAACCTCGCTTGCCACAGTAATGGTAAGTTAGCAAATTATGTGTTGGGTCAGCTGGTGTAGTGCGTGCCTGCTTCCCCTTGTTTTGCCACTGTTGATTAGCAGGTCACTTGTTGGTCTACTGCTTCAGAGGGTATCTCAGTAGTTGTCTTGCTGGCTAGAAGTGTTTTTGAGCTATTTTGTTCCTGTCCCCATTCTCAGTCCTAGTAGCTGCATCCATTGCTACTGAGTATGTAGTCAGTGGAAAAAGAGCCAAAACTCTCCTCAACTCCTGTTTTAATCACTTAACAAACTTCTTAGTTTCTGTTCTGCTCAGTGTTAACTAGTATCCTACAGTATTTTGATAATTGATTGAATCGCACGGTATATTGAGCCACATACATGCTCTTTTATCTTAGATTCTAGAACTCATCCTCTCTTTTTCACTATCCATTGTAGAATGTACTCAACCTTGAAAGCCTTCACAAAATTATCCCAAGTCTAGTCTCAATTAGTCATTTCCAAGTCTTCTTGAATGCACTACCACCATGCATAGGCTGGTCCCTTAAGCCTAAAGGCTGCAAACTTGACTATTCTTTTCTCACTATATTACAGAGTAGCGAAAATGTTCTTCATCTATTCGATCTATTGCTTCATTTTCTGGTCTTGTTGCGAAAATGACCATCCTTCATTTTGACAAAGTTTGTAAAATCTCCGTCATCTTGTTAAAGTCCTGGCCTAAAGTCACCTCCGTGGGTATTTCTGATTCCATCTCTTGCTCAGGTTCGTATTTGCCTCTCTAGTTTGGTGTTGATAGTTGGGTGGCCTCATATTCAGGAGCCATCAGTTTTGGCTCAGAAACTCTTCTGCTAGCTGTAGCAACATGACACTTTGGGGCCATTCTACTATAAATGCACCAACATGATGAGTATGCAATAAAGTTTCTAAAACGTCATGCATATGTGCAAAATCTCGCGATAGATTTCATGTAGATTGTTGCACTATTCTAAACTTTATAAAACCTATAAATTATCTATGAGATAAAATAAACATTCAATAGATGAAAGATTAACGTAATTTTTTTTTGCATTAAAGGGTGGCATACACAAAGATACCATTATTTCAAAACATAAAATCCTTTGAAAGGAAATAACAATCATAGTATAATTTCCATATCGCTAAACTTATTGCAAGAACCAGAAAAGCAAATAGTCTTCAATCAAGAAAGAGCCTATAATCTTCTACTTCTTATCAAAGTCTTCAAAATCAGTTTCATATAACCACCCCCAGTATTTTTAGAAAAGTCTACTCCCATACCGTCATCAAAATAAAAAATCATGGATTCCTTACTCGGTCTCCTAGAACCCTTCCCAACCTCAAAATGACTTGGTTGGGATATATTAGTGTGCCTTGTTGGGGATTCATAGTTTATTTCTCCTGGGTCATCACTATTTACAATTAAGTCAATCTCTAGAATAGGTGGGATTGGAGCATACTTCATAATATCACCCTTATCCTCACTATCAGGCACCAAGTCAATTATAAGTGCATGTAGTGGTTCAATGATTAGGACCTCATATTCACTATTTTCCTAAAAGTGATTCGGGTTCAAGCTCAAAGTCAGATAATGGTGGACTAGGTTGTGGAATATGAATTGGTGGATGCTACGGTTACCCATTCATGATCTTCTTTGCAATTCTATACATTCTAACGATCCAACAATATGAGCAGCTTTTATTAGCCCAAAAATTGTAATACTTAATGAAATAATCTAAAGAATAAATAAAATTGCTTAAACCTAAGCTCTAATATTACTTGTAATACCCCACTACCTACATACCCCAAAAGGGGCAAGGATGTTTCCCCGTCCTTAGGTCAAGAGGTCTTTATAATGAGGTAAAAATAAAATGAAAAAAAATGAATTAAGTTCAAACCTTATTGCAACTCAATCAAAACTTATACAAGTCTCCAAAACCAAAAATAAAAATTCTTAAAAGAAATTACAATCCTAAATCTTAAATAAAATCTTCAAGTCTCAAGGCAATCTCAACCTTTAAAGTAGGATCTTCCTAAAATCATGATACGAAATTAAGTGAGAATTACTCCCAATAAGTCCTGTGTATGCACATGACAATTTGAAGAGTATTCTCATGTATGCAGCTTTAAACAAAACACAAGTAAAGGTTGTAAGTCCCATCAAATCATTTTTGAACATAGAGTGGTATTTTACATTCATTCCACAAAATAAAAGTATGCATATAAGAAAGAAAACCACTCAAAATAATAGAGTGGTGTGTGTTTTTTAGTGTAAAAAATATTATCAACAAAGTCCACAATTAATCAAGTTTTAATTAAAATGCTAACCACTAAAATCACATATATGGGCAAGTATACCCATTATATAATATAGGGAATAGTAAGTATCGAATCCACGAGAACTTAGGTTCCTACCTTACTTTACCCAACTATCGAATTTACGAGAACTTAGACTCCCACCTTACTTTACCCAAATTTTTATTGTTTAGCCAATAAAATAAGAAGATAGAATAAATAACCAACTAACCTAATATACTAGAGAATAAATCAAATCCACACAAGAAAAGTCACAATGATAATTAATGAGTGAAAATAAGGAGAAAAGACATATAATGAAGAAATATCTCAATTCTATGACAAGTGAAAAAAATATCTTTCAACCAATTGATTCCCAATCCCAAAAATACCAATATGAGTTTCAAAAGCAAATTCTAATTGTTTCCCAAGTCATGAAATTCCTATTCTTAGTCTAATTAAAGGATATACTCTACCTCCCTAATTAAAACTAAGAAGCATTAAGAACAACTTAATTAAACAATTAATGTCCCTATACTCTAGGCAACAATAACGTCTTTTGGAAGAAATAATACCCCTATACTCTAGGCGATATCAATCTCTCTTTGATTACCAAGTCTTTCCCTTAACTTCGTTTCCCAAGTCCATTAATAGATCACAAGATAGTGAATTAACTAGTTCGGAATAATTAATTCAACTTATAAAATCAAGTAATCAAATATTTAGAATTATAATTCAACAAGTTTAGAATTAATTCAACACAAAATTATAAAGTAAAAATATCCTCAACTGCAATTAAAACATATAAATCCAACTTTAACAAAATAGAATTACAAAGAAAGAAAGAAGAAAAACTCATAGACAAGTGTAATCCCCTTCTCATTTGCAATCTTTTGGATAAAACTCCTCTTCTTCTCCAAGATGTCTTTAATCCTCCTTGTTCTTGGTGTTTCTTTAGGAGTTTTCTAAAAATATTACATTGAAGAATTGAAAAACTACCTTGTACAATGCTATTCTCTTATATTTATAGGAGTTCTAATTGCCAAAAAGTGCATGCAAGAGTCTTTTTCCGTGGTTGAAAAAGTTTTCAAAAGAATCCTAGCAGAAATTGCCAAAATCTGATCTGAAAGAAAATTCGCCGCCTTAATTCTGCAATGGGCCGGCACCAACTTAGCCCCTCACGGCCGGCGCTACCCGTGCTCTGTTTTTTTTTTTTTTTTTGTTCTAGCCTAGGGTCGGCACCGGTTGTGCTCCGCACGGTCAGCGCCGGCCGTGCAATGCAACGGTGACGATTTTTTTGTCTTTTTCCCTTAATTCTGCACAAAAACTCTAAAATACCCTTCCAAAGGCAAAATATTAAATATGAAAGAATATGACTAGTTATTATATTAAATGTATCACAAAGTATTCCTAACTATCTAAGAAATTATTGATAAATTTACCCCTATCACATTCTCCACACTTAAACTTTGCTTGTCCTCAAGCAAACAAGAATTAAAAGACTAAGAAATTTGCTTAAGACAAAACAATTCTTTAATTTATCCTTAGCAAATTCATCCATAATAAAAGAATAATCTTCTTCCAATCTCAAACACAAACTTGTCATTCATTCAACCCTTTTAAAACCTTTCAAACTCATGTATTAAACCAAATAATTCTAAGGTCATTAAAGTTAAGTTAAACAAACTTATATCTAGTACAAGAAAATCATCATACTCCTCAAGCAAAAATATAGATAACATAAATTGTACAAGTCAAGTCATTTAACCAATTATAGTATTATAAACTCAAATTTACACAACTCAAGTAATGAGATAAAGAAACACTCCATTCTTTTTTTTTTTTTCAATGACTTAGGGAATTAATAGTCTCAAGTGAATAGATTTCTCTTTACGCACTGTATTGACCCCCTTATAGTCATTACGTTTTCTTCAACAATTTTCTTTTTCTTTCTTGCCTTTTTGCCTTCGGGATAGCTTCAAGAGAGTACACCGAACAATACTTGCTGCATCTCTCCGTATTAACCCCCTTTTCAACAAAAGAAAATGAGAGCATTTTTTCAACTCAATTCTTTTTTTAACTCACATAACAATGATTTTTTTTTTTCACTCATTGTTTTTCTAACTTTCTCCTATTCCCTATTCATCACTTAAAGTCAAGCAAATTTCAAATCCATAATACAAGAATTAATCAACAACTCTTCCTATAGTCATCATATCATCCATATTCAAACTTAAAGAATAAAACAAAACTCAAATACCAAATATAACTAAGGTTAACTTAAATTCTCAAGACTTAGCAAAATCCAACTTAATACACAAGTTAACTTTTTAATAAAAATCCAAATCATAATGAGTGACAAATCTATATCCAAAGTTAAAAAAAAAAAAAATCATAACTCTATTATAGACAAATAAACTCAATTTAGTTCCAAAATTTCTAAAATTTCAAAATTTCAAAAATTGCAGGCTTAATTCCATATTTAGTCCTCAAACTTTATTTTTTTTGTGACATAATTGGTCCTCAAATTTTATTTTTAACATTTTAGATCCCTGAACCTTTTTTTATAGGCTTAGTTGGTCCATAAACTTATTTTTAACTTTTTAAGTCCATTAATATTTTTAATTTGCCACACTTGGTCTTTTAAAAATATTATTATTTACCAATTCTAAATGGATTCAAATTAACTCTAACGTAGTCTGTTCAGTCCAAATAATGATAAGTTGATAATAAAAGAGCTTTCTTTTTTTTTAAATATATGAAATTATAAAGATATTATTGTTTTTAAAAATAACTATAAAACTATTACAAAATCATTTTCTATCTCTACAAATTTTAATAAAATTTAAGACTATAATATTAAACTAAACAATAATGTTTATTTTATTAGTCATTAATTATCAAAATATATACTTATTAAACCCTTTTTTTCGTATAATAATTCTATATTTTATTTTTTTTTCACATTACTGTAGAATTTCATTATAAAACTAACCAAAATATAAAACTATCATTGTTGTAATAATTCAAAATTGATCTTTATATGACATTTTTTTCTTTTTCATTTTTATTGTAATAGATAATTATATAAAATTACATTTTAATTATGTATATTTATATTATTATATATGAGTTAAAATTTTATATTTTTTTAAATTACTTTCAACCAGCTCGCACTCACATTTTATATTGGAGCCAAGTTTGAGCTTGACATTTGTGAGTTTGGTTGGGTTAAGCTCAAGCTAAATTTTTTATTTTTGAAGTCGGATCTAACTTGAACTTGACCAAATTAATTCACAAATCCGAATTGACCGTTCTACTTGTCATGTATTTATTGACTTTTTTCTTTAGTATAAAGATATAAATGTAGCAATAAATTTCAAATTCTCTATAAAATTAATAGTCAAGAAAATTTATATTTACTTATAAAATGACTAATAAAAATTCAGCAAAAGAACCAAGTGTATCGAAATAAAAATGTTAAGGGACTTAAAAAGTTAAAAATAAAGTTTGGGGACCAACTATGTCAAAAAAATAAAGTTCAGGGACCTAAACAGTTAAAAATAAAGTTTAAGGATCAATCACGTTAAAAAAATAATGTTCAGGGACTAAATGCAGAATTAAGCCAAAATTTCAACAAAATTGTTTGATACCAAGAAAATACCAAGATAATTAATAAAAATTTAGATAGAGAATATCACAAAACCACTCCCCTATACTTAAATTGGACAATGTCCTCATGGACCCAAAATTAACAAAAAAAAAATCTCTAAAGGGACAAAAAATGATAAAAGAGGTAGAAAGTTAAGCAATACTCCCCAAGTACAATAATACTCCAATAAATATTAAAACTGAGAAAAGAGAAGAGGAGCTTGTTCAAGAAGTCTTTATTCAAACCTGCAAATTAAACACTCATAAAAGAACAAAGAAAAGAATAACCAAAATAAAATATACAAAAATAAAATACAAGAAAGGCTAATAAAACTACTAAAAATAAACATAATAACCCACTCCCCCACATTTAAACTGGAACATAGTTTCCTTATTATTAGGGGAAAAAGACACCTAACAAAATCAAATACAAAACAAAGATACAAACTCTTTCCACTCATTATACTTCCTCATCAAACCTTTGTAAAAGAAATTAAAGCTCAAAAGTAGAAAATAGACATGATGAATGTAAAAAGAATTGAGGTTTTTGAAAAGTAATGTTTATGAAAATAATTTTTCTCTACAAAGCAAAACACATAAACTCATTCTCTAACATTCCTTTAGACACACAAATATTTTTTTCAACATATGAGTACATATTGGTATCTAAAGAATGTATCAATCTTGATATCACCAATTAACCATTCAAAAGATTTGCCACAATAAAAATTTCCCTTTAAACATAGTAATTGAGTTCTTAAAGATAGGATCAATAAATCCTTACTTTGTACCACATCTACAAATACGAAGTTACCTCTCTTTAAATAAGGTGAATAGCAGATTTTCTTAGCATACTCCAAGGGTTTTGTATGATGTAGCATATTGAAAAATCCAACTCTTTGAGGCATGTTAAGTATAATGCATCATCAGTTGGACCATTGTTCTCTAAGAATTGAGAGAAACCTAAAAAATCATGTGACAAAGAGAAATTTGAATTATTAGTACATAGAATAGAATTGAAGACCTCAAAATATTTGTGTAGAATCGAAGACCTCTCTTGTCATATTGTGCAATTGTCCCTCATTGCCTCTCTCTTCTCCATGGTCAATTTCATAGGCTAGCATGAACTTATGAGTCTTCTTAACAATCTTAGCTAATTATGTCCTTTGATCACACAATCGTTGGTAAGCTTCTTCATGCCACTGAACAGATGAATTTGTATTGGCAACAAAAGAATTCGCAAATACTTCTAATAACGTCCCACTAAAAATATCAATGTGAACTTGTAACTTTGCCAATCTATTATCAGTGTAACTCTTTTGATTTTATGCCCACAAATATTTATCCATGATGATGTCAACTTCGCACTCAAAGAAAAATAAAAATAAAAAAGAAAAGAAAAATAAAGAATAGAAAAAATTTAAACAAATAAAAAACAAAATCTTATACTAATAAAAAGACTTAAATATTCAAAAATTACCTAAAAAACAAAAGTTAGTGATATTTAGAAATACAACAAAAGCTAAATCAACCATACTTGAGTATTTTCGATAGTGCCCATCCCTGGCAACGGCGTCAAAAACTTGATGTGCGTTTTTTGGTATAGAAAATATTATCAACAAAGTCCCCAATCAATGGAGTTTTAATTAAAATACTAACCAATAAAATCACACATACAAGCAAGTATACCCATCATATAATATAAGAAACAACAAGTATCGAGTCTACAAAAACTTAGGCTCCCACGTTACTTTACTTAATTCTTTATTGTTTAGCCAATAAAATAAGAAGATATAATAAATAACTAACTAACCTAACATACTAAAGGATAAATCAAATCCACATAAGAAAAGTCACAAGGATAATTAAGGAGTGAGAATGAGGAGAAAAGACATGTAATGAAGAAATATCTCAATTCTATGACAAGTGAAGAAAATATCTTCCAACCAATTTATTCATAATCTCAAAATACCAATATGAGTTTTAAAAGCAAATTTCAATCGTTTCCCAAGTCATGAAATTCTTATTCTTAGTCTAATTAAAGGGCATATTGTACCTTCCTAATTAAAACTACAACTTAATTAAACAATTAATGTCCCTATACTCTAAACAACAATAACGTCTTTTGGAAGAAATAATACCCCTATGCTCTAGGTGATATCAATCTCTCTTTGATTACCAAATCTTTCCCTTAACTTTGTTTCCCAAGTCCATTAAGAGATCACAAGATAGTGAATTAACTAGTCTGAAATAAATAATTCAACTCATAAAATCAAGTAGTCAAATACCTAAAATTGGAATTCAATAAGTCTAGAATTAATTCAACACAAAATTATATAGTTAAAATATCCTCAACTACAATTAAAACATATATATGCAACTTTAACAAAATAGAACTACAAAGAAAGAAAGAAGAAAACTCATAGACAAGTGTAATCCCCTTCTCATTTTCAATCTTCTGGATAAAGCTCCTCTTCTTCTCTAAGATTTCCTTGATCCTTATTGTTTTTGGTGTTTTTCTAGGAGTTTTCTAAAGATATTACATTGAAGAATTGAAAAACTACCTTGTATAATGCTATTCTCTTATATTTATAGGAGTTCTAATTGCCAAAAAGTATCTACAAGAGTCCTTTTATGTGGTTGAAAGAGTTTTCAAAAGAATCCTAGCAGAAGTTGCCAAAATCTGATCTAAAAGGAAATTCGCTGCCTTAATCCCGCATTGGGTCGGCGCCGACTCAGCCCTTTATGGCCGTGCTCTAGTCGTGCCCAGTGTGCTCTATTTTTTCCCTCTTTTTTCCCTATTCTAGACTAGGGTCGGCACTGAGTGTGCTCTGGCCGTGCACTGCAACGACGACGGGTTTTTTCGTCTTTTTACTCAATTTTGCATAAAAACTCCAAAATACTTTTCCAAAGGCAAAAATAAAATATGAAGGAATATGACTAGTTATTACATCAAATGTATCATAAAATATTCTCAAATAACTAGGAAATTATTGATTAATTTAGTCTTTATCACAGAGACTATGAAATCCTGCATCATAGTCAAAGCTATGAAATCCTACATTACGACTAAGTATGTGAAATCCTGCATCACATCACAAGTGGATAACCAATCCACTAAGTGAGATACTCCTCTACTAAGTGATTGGCGTAGCTAGGGTGGAGAATCCCTTAATAAACCTTCTATAATAGCCATCCAGTCACCAAAATCTTATGTTCTCCCTGATGTTGTCCGGTCGCTTCTAATTCGAGATAGCTTCTACCTTGGTAGGATCCACTTTAATGCCATCTTTCATCACCACATGTCCAAGAAAAGCTACAACATCCAACCAAAACTCGCACTTGCTGAACTTTGCATACAACTGTTGCTCCCTTAATTTCTCCAGTACTAGTCTCAGATGTTCCGCGTGCTCTTTTGGACTCTTGGAGTAAATCAACATATCATCAATGGATAGCACTACAAACTTGTCTAGATATGACTAGAAGATCCTATGTATAAGGTCCATAAATACCGTCGGTGCATTGAACACTCCAAAGGTCATCACTATGAACTCAAAGTGCTCATATCTTATATTGAAGACTGTTTTGGGAATATTCTCTTCCGTGATTTGCACTTGATAGTATCCTTTCCTGAGATCTACTTTAGTGTAGCAACTAGATCCCTGTAGTTGATCAAATAACTCATCTGTCATCGGTAAAGGGTACTTGTTTTTTTTTTATCATTAAGTTGTTTAGCTCCCAGTAATTAATGCACAATCTCAAAGTCCCGTCATTCTTTTTCACGAATAGCACCAGGGCTCTTCACAGAGATGTGCTTTGTCTAATATACCCTTGCTATAAAAATTCTTCTAACTACTTTTTTAACTCTTTCAGTTCTGTTAGGGACATACGATAAGGAGTCTTCAATATTAGCTCGGGTCTGGATACGAGGTCGATTGTGAACTCTACTTCCTAGGGTAGAGGTAGAAAGTCTAGCTTATCTAGGAACACATCTTGAAACTCTTTTACTATTGCGGTATCCTCTAGGGTACACTGATATTCGGGTTTACTTATGAAGTAGGCCAAATACCTTGGTATCCCTGTCCTAACAATTTTCGCTTCGTGGTCCCTACTATTAGAAACTTTAACTTCTTAACATAACTTCCCTTAAATTCTAAAATGTTCTGTCTTGATAGGATGAATTGAACCATCTTGCTCATACAATCCACTCGAGCACTATGTTTAGAAAACCACTCCATCTTCAAAATTAAGTCATAATCCTCTAAGGCCATAATGATAAGGTTAGCTTTCAAATTCTCACTCCCAACTTGTGCATCAAAATCCATAATGTACTTACTAGCCTAAACCAATTTCCCAATAGGTTTACTTACCGATAAAACGTAAGGCAACTCTGTCCCAACCCAACCCAACCCATATAAGATGCATGAATTTTATTAATTTATGAGTACATCGAACCAGGGTTAATCAAAATATTTATAAGAAAACCTTGGATAGAGAGTGTATCTTCTACTACATTTGTATCTGCATCGACCTCCTCTCGATTCAGTGTAAAAACCTTAGCCTTCACTTGGTGTTTTGGACTCCCACTCCCTAATGCTCCACTGGGGTTCCCTCAATTCCCCACTGGTTAGATAGGGTTTTCTTGTTCAATCCTCAGTGACTTCTTAGGTGGCTGGGGTCACCATAGTTGTAGCATTTTCTTAACAGGTTCTTAGATCAGCAGTCCTTTCCATATGTCCCCGTTTGCTACAGAAGCGATATGTAGGTATATTGGGTTTAGTTTTCGAAAAAGTAAGTCGAGCTTTCCCTTATTGTTCCATTACGGCTTTACGAGTCAATTGTTGTTCTTTTACTTTAGAGGGAATGGTAGTTCTTGTCTGAGCCCCTTCACAAATTAATAGATACAATTATGCTTAGTATCCACTAGTCGTTTACAGTACTTTGACAGCTTATTGAACTAAGCAGTGTACTGGGCTATTGTTATCCCTCATTGCCTCAGGTTCTGAAATTCATAATCTCGTTTCTCCACGATCTATTGTGGGACATACTCTACTCAAAGTGCTTCAATGAACCTTCCCCAAGTCCACCCTTGACTAGTCTTGTCCCATTTTTCTTAGATCCACTGCCACTAATCACGTGCGGGTCCCCTCAGTTTAAATGTTGCAAATCTCACCATTTGATATTTCGAGTACTGTAGGATGGAGGCAATATCATCAATTTGCTCCATCCACTGCTTGGCTTTCTGGTCCTGTTCTGCCTCCCTAAAAAATGTAGGTGGCTGAAACTTCATAAATTGCTCTAAGGCATTGTCTTCGGCTCGTGGTGTCCTTCTCTCTATTAGAGTGTGTAGTAACTCTATCATCTTACTGAACACTTGCTTGATTGATACTTCTTCTAGTACTTCTGGTCCCATACCCCGTCTCTGGTTAATTTTCACTTCCCTCCCTAGCATGATAGGTGGTACAAGTTCGAACATGGGAGTTGTAGGTATAGTTGTATGTCTCCCTCTTCCACGAGTGTTCATTTCACGTCTTAGTGCCTTATTCACATTATAGACACAATAAACTTATCAAAAGGCTATATGAAGGGTATATAGGTTTTTTAGCTCAAGTAAATGTATGTATAATGCTAAAGCGAAATTAATAGATATCAGATAATATGTAGCAAAAGGGCATAACAAGGGAATTTACTCATGTATATATTCATATAAGAAATGCTTTTACAAGGCAAAATCAGATGTTCAAGTCGTACATATTATAATAAAGCAATACATTAAAGAAATCAAACAAGAAATTGCAATAGTTCACGTGCCTGACTTATTGAAATGTAAATAAAAGAAAACCACTAAGGGTCCTTATGATCCTAGTACTCAAGGGGGTCTCTCATAGCCTACTCATCGTCCGAATCCTCAGTGCGGGGTTGGTACAGTCAACCACCAATGTTCTTAGAGAAGTCTATACCCTTCTCATCTACAAACCTTAGGAATTCACCCTCTCTATTGGGTTTATTAGCAACTTTCCTACTCGTATCAGGTTCCCTCAAACTCTCCCCCACCTTGTGTTTCCCTTTGAGCTCAACTAATCTAGCCTATTTAAGTCATCTAGCAATTTATTCATCCCAATCACTCTTCGGAGGCTTGAAATCTAGCTCGCCAAAATCCTCACTACCTGAGGTCAAGTCAATCTCTGGCTCAAGTTGAATCGGGGCAGGTTCTACTACTTCTATCTCTTCGTTTTCACTCTATGGCTCAGGTTTAGACGGGAAAGGGGGGTCGGGTAGAGGCTAGGATGCAAGATGGCCACATCCAGAAGGCTATAATCTTACTGCAGGCACGTACCTTCAAACTATTTTCTATACACACAAAATACACTTATGTCAATACTAGTTCATAACACTTAAGGCAATAAGCCTCAACGATAAAATTAAAGCTTAAACTTAGGCTCTGATTCCACTTGTAACACACTACTATTACATAACACGATAGGGTCAAGAATGTCGATTCGTCCTTAGGACCAAAGGTCCTTATAAATAAGTAATAGCAAAAGAAAATAAAATTCAGACTTATAATGACAATCCATTCAGTGCAACTTGGCCTAATACAACAAACTAAGCCTTAATCCCAAAAAACTTGGGTTCGGCTACATGAACCAATGTCAGGTAACGTGTGGTCATCCATATAAATCCTCTCTCGCCACTTCTTTCTATCGACTATCATACTCTCATCCAAATCTAACAAAAACATATCTCTCCTAATCACCTCTATCCATGTCGTTTTAGGTCTGCCTCTACCTCTGTCGAACCTATCCTGCCTCCCTCCCTCAATAGTCCTAATAGGAGCATCCCTCAGTCTTCTCTACAACAACAACAACAAACTAAGCCTTAATTCCAAGTAATTTAGAGTCGGCTACATGAACCAACGTCAGGCAATGTGTGCTCATCCACATGAATCCTCTCTCGCCACTTTCTTCTATCAAACGTCATACTTTCATCCAAATCTAACAAAGACATATCTCTCTTAATTACCTCTATCCATGTCGTTTTAGGCCTACCTCTACCTCTACCTCTATCTAACCTATCCTGCCTCACTCTCCCCATCGCCATAATAGGAGCATCCCTCGGTCTTCTCTGAACGTGTCCAAACCAACGCAGATGACTTTCTCTCATCTTTTCCTCAATAGATGCCATACCCACCTTTTCCCTAATGATCTCATTTCAAACTCTATCCTTCCTAGTACATCCACACATCCACCGTAACATACGCATCTCAGCTACTTTCATTTTTTGAATATGACACCTTTTAACTGCCCAACATTCCGTACCATATAACAAAGCAGGTCGTGCGACTGCCTTGTAAAACTTTCCCTTGAAATTCAACGGTGCATTACGATCACAAAAAATACCAGTCGCACTCCTCCATTTCAACCAACCCGCCTTAACTCGATGTGCAACGTCGCTATCGAGCTCTCCGTCTTTCTGAATAATAGATCCTAGATAGCGAAAACAATCAACTAACGGTATATCTCTACCTTCCAAAGTTACACTCTGGGCTATGTTTCTGCTACCACTAAACTTGCATCCAATATACTCTGTTTTACTCCTACTAATTCTGAAACCCTTGGATTCTAATGTCTGCCACCATAACTTCAATTTAGCATTTACACCGGCTCTAGTCTCATCAATTAATACAATATCATGCAACTTGGCCTAATAAGAAATTAAAATGTCTAAATTATGACCTATCCCACTCATAAAATTGAAGCATAATAAGTCCCAATATTACTCTACCCATAACCCTTATGCATCAATTTCAATCATCTAGCATCATATTCATGATACATGAATTATCTATGAATAATCTATATACATGATATAGATCCCACCAATAACCATATGGTCAAACAAATAATAAATAGTGCTTAATAAATAATTTACGAATAGTATTAAGTAGTAAATAAATAAGTACATGAGTAGGTAAACATATAATAGTTAAATAGTAGTCACAATAATAATTGACTAAATCAATTAACTAGTAATAATTAATAATTTATGATATATATATATATATATATATATATATATATATATTTATAACAGCAAATAAGATGGCAAACAAATTAATGACTGAGTAGGTATATATAATAGATAATAATAAGTGCAAATAATAATTAAATACATCTATCAATCAACACCAATTAATTTTTAATAATTAATATCTAATGAATAAATAGTAAATAACAATTTTTGTGAATGTCTAGCAATATTAAATAATGAATAATAATTTTTAATACAATAGGTAAATAGATAAATAAATACTTAAATAAAAAATAATTAAATAAATAAATGATTCCGAAATTCAATAAAATACTATGTATAAATATTTATAGATAGCGTTCTTACTATGTAGTCGATTGCCATGAGAATTAAAGTAATGATTGTGTAAATCTAACAGAATATGCTAACCATCTTCATATGTTCATATCAAATTACTCCACACAACACATAAAAATTCATGTACGGCTAAATTTCTACTCCATGTTATGGCAAATCTTATTCAAATGTCTAAATATCACATGGCAATAAACACAATTATATCTCATGGGTTTGTACATAAATCGTGATATAGACACTAACTAGTAGAATCGAACAATTAGCACATTAAGATGGCATACTTTCATTCAACCCTAGATCTAGCGTAAACACGTGCTAATTTATGTAATAGAGCAAAGTAACTACATAAAATCATACTAGATAGCAAAACAATTTGTCTTCTTATCATATCATGACACATATATCATCAAACCAAACATCCATGAGATTAAGGGAAAAAGAGTGGGTCGGAGGCTTTACTTGAAGAATGAGGGATCTTGGCTTGTCCTCGGCAAAACCGATAGTGTTTGTCTTTGGAGAAGATGTTGCTTAGCAACCTTCTAAAATCATCAAGAAAAAAAAAAGGCCGAGACAATATGTGTCTCGGTCTCTTAGAAAGAAGAGGAGAAGGGAGAAATTCAAGAGTAAAGAAAAGAATAGAGTCTACTTTCTTGATTGGAGTGGACCGAGAATGGTAGTACTTGGTGTGTTCTTCGGCCTTGAAAGAAGCGAAATAAGAGTGATGCCAGTAATAGAGAGGAAGAGTTGACGTGAGGGAGAGATGGATGCCGAGAGCAGTTTCCCTTATCTGCAAGTGTTTTGTCTCGGTAGAAGGAAGCAAATGAAAAGAGGGGTTTCGGTTTTTTGTGTTTAGAGTGAGGCTGTGCATGCTATTTGTGCTCAAAAAATGACCAAAGAATGTCTTGGGTGTGAGAGTTCTTGCTGGAGTTTAGGGAGGTCGAATGGCCTTTTGGTGTGTATATTTCAGTTTGAGAAAGTAAAGGGAATTGGAGTCTTCTTTAGGGAAGAAAACAAGAAAGTTCTTTTAGGTTGTTCAAGGTTGAAGCCGAGAAGCTTAAGATGTGTATGCCCAGGCTGTTGGTTCGTGTGTGCTAAAGGGAAAAATGGCCGAAATCTTTTGACTAGATTGAAGGTGCAATTCGTGCAAAAGAGGAAAGAAGAATAAAGAGATTGCTAGAATTTCTCAAGAAGGAAGTGTGTAAGGTAGTTTTCATGGCTAGAAAAAGGAAGATGGATTAATTGCTTACTAACCTAAAGGAAATTTCCTTTCTTGTTTCGCTCCTTAACTTTCGGCCTTCATGAAGAAGGAAAAGGAAAGTTGTACAGCTATAGGTTTATTGAACAAATGGTGATCAGGCAAGATCTTGGCTGGAATTTTGGTGCCCAAGTAAGAAGGTTAATCTTAAGGCTTTGAATTCAAACTTGAAAGGGAAAAGGAAAGAGAATTATTTAGTTGCATCATTAGAAAGATTTCCTCTTCTTGTTCCCATATTCGGTTGACTCAACATGGGAAAAAGGGAAGTTCTTCACAGCAGCTTGTTGGCCAAATTAAGGAGTCAATCAGCTCATATAATTGGCTGATTGGATTGGTAATTGAAAGGAGTACATTTCGAACAACATAAAATGGAATAAATTCACAGCTTTGCAAGTAAAATAATATTCCATAAATTTAATTACCAAAATAATAATATGTAATTGAAGGGATTAGGAAACAAATAATTTAGTTATGGTAAGCAATAATCTTACCTGCCATAATGGGGGTTGAAAATATGGAAATTATAGGATTAAGGAAATAAGTATATCCCAAGAGGGGGAAGGAATTAGGACTAAATCCCCATGATGAAATATTCGCCTTACTCAAAAAGGAAGGTGTAGCTTTTATGGAAAGCAGTCTAAGAAATTCCAAGAATATTATCCTATACAAAAATGAAAATAAATATAGTTTAATTACTAAATCAAAATATGTAAAGTATGAAAATTTTGGAGGAAATAAGGAAATAGGATTATACCAAGGCTGAGATAAATTTGCAGTACAATCTACTTAAATAATTCCTTCCCTAAATCATGGGTTTACACTTTCCAAATAAAAGGTGTAATACCCCGCCCAAAACCACCTTTGACTATGGGGAAAAAATGTCATGCATTGCATAGCATTCCATATTTCATGTGATATCTTAAAATTATTTTTGCATGGGTGCATGTGAATTTCAAGGTTGTGCTTGCATTAAATTATTTAGATGTGTTGCTGCATTATTTGAGAGTTGTTTTAAGTGAAGTTTAGTAGAGGAGATGGAAGGATGAGAACTAGGGTGGAAAAGAATTTCTTAGGGAAATATTAGCATTGGAGTTGATTTGGAATAGCGGTTAGGTTTGGTGATTTTCCTTGGTGACCCGAGTTCGAATCTTACCTCTTGCGAATCTTAGTTTCTTTTTAAAATTCTTTTCCTAGATTCTCTCATGTTTTGGCCGAAAAAACCCTAACTATCCTAGTGAATTTTCAGCGCCATCTTCAAGGGGGATACGTCTCCATATTTATCTCCTAAATTCAAGGACTTTTGATAATGATAAGGTATAATCTTATTTTCAGCTTTTGTTCTATTTGATTTTCGAAAAACCCTAGCTAGAATAATTAATTCCAGCTTGATTTTAATTTATCAGATTTTGTAATTGATAGTTGGAATTAAATTGTTAATTTTCTAGTTAGATACCTTGTTGATTTTGAACATAGAACCCTAGCTAAAAATATGGAAAATTTTCCAGCGTAGTGCCGCCACCTTTGAAGGAGTTTTAACTCAAATCAAACTCTTCCAATACTAGGAAATCTTATCCTAAATCCTTTAGCAAATCAGATGTTATTTCAATCCTAAATCAACTAGGTTTTACCCTCTCTTTTTCTGCAAAATTTTGGCAGCCTTGAGCAAGCACAAGCTGCACGAAATTCCTGCACTCCTAAATGCAATCAAACTCTTCAAACCTTAGCTCAAATCACCTAAAACACCTTCCATCAATTCAGATTATTTTGCTACACAAAATCAGATTTTATCCACCAAAAATTCTAGAATTTCGGCCAGCTTTGCACAGGAAATTTTGGCCAGCTTTGCACTCCAAATCAAACGAAAATTCTGCACACCAAGACACACCAAAACCCTCAGCTGATTAAGCCAATTTCTAGCACCTAAAACCCTCACTTTTTCTTTGTGAATTGCGGCAGAACAACAACCAAGACAGTCCAGAATTTCTTCCTTTGGTTCAGTGATTTTCGCACAGCACTCACACCATTCTTGCACAGAATTTTAGTTGTCCAAACCTACTCAAACTCTTCCTTGTTTCAGCCAAAACAACCTAAACACACACAGCCCTTTTCTTGAGCAATATTTCGGCCAGCATAGGAGAACAAGTCTAGAATATTTTCTCCTCTTAAACCTTCCCAATTTCAGCAGCAAAAAGGGGTACAACAAGCTGCAATTTTCACCCTTGCTGTCCAAGAAACCTAAAGCCATTAGGAGTCCTTTTTAGCACCACCATCTAACCCTAAACCAATCTTCTTTAACCCTAAACCAATCTTCTTTAACCCTAAATCACAGTAGCCGACTACTCTCTCCATTCTATACGAAAATTCCTTCAAGAACCCTTCTGCAATTTTCAAAAATTACAAGAGCAATTCCTAGCAAGAAACCGATCACGCCCTAAGGTAAGCAAAAATCATCTTAACCTCTTGATTCCTTTCTTCTATCAATTCTTCTCTTTTCCTTCCCTTGAATCACGCCACCTAAAGGCTAATTTCATCCTCTTTAGCTACCTTCGGACAAAAGGAAGTAAAGAAGACAGCTTTTTTCTTCTTCTCAAACGAACTCGGGACGATCACCATAGGAGTATCGAGATCTTGATAACCCGTTTGTTTCAAGGTAAGGGAATTCTTATCCTTGATGTCGAAGTTAAGGTCTAATGAGATTGATGAGGTCTATGGAAGTATGATAGCATGATATATGTGCTAGGTAGGGATAGATGAATATTTTGAGTCGAGTAATTAATTAAGCATATTCGATGGATAATAATGCCAAGTTTTATTGTGATAATGGCGGATGTGAATTGTGATGGTCAAGTCAAGACCTTTCTGATATATTAATCATGTCTTTGATGGATGTAGGGTGATAGTGTATGAACTTTGAGAAGTAGATAATTTATTTGGAGGTAGATAATGGATTGTGATTTGTTATGGGAATAAATGAGTTTAATGCATGTTTGAATCGATTGAGACCCTGATCATGATATTATGTGATTCTAGATAAGGAGGGTATTTGAAGGAAGCGAGTTGTGATTTTATCTTGTTTAACTGAGGCATATCATGTAAGTCCTTGCATAAACTCTTTTGTTAAATATTTATGATGGCAAGTCAATGTTGTGAAGCTTTGTGAAGCTATTGTTGAACTATGATTGCTTGGGTTGTAAACGTGAATATTTATTCTTTTACCAGTTTTGTCAAACTAACGATTTTATCAAGAAAACTATTCTTCCTCCTAAATTTTTAGAAAACTCTTCTGAAGAAAATCACGTTTTACAAAGCCAAGATATGGAAATATTTTGAATCAGGAATTGACGGATATGTTCGTTGAGTACTCAATAAGGGTAAGTTAACAATACTAGTCTTGGAGGGCTAGAGTAAGTCTTCTGGCAGGAGGCCACCTCCAGAAGATAAGCTCGGCTCGAAAAGGCGACAGTGTTGGTTGGTCAGGCCGGTCTGAGCTAGCATTTGCATCTGGTAAGGTATTATTTATTTTCCCGGCTTGGACACCCGGATGGTTTTGTTGGGTGTAGAGAATGAGGAGTATCTCACCCGGTGGGCTGTACACTCACCTTGATCAGAACGCCCAACGTGTGGTAATCTGGTCCAGGCAAGGTGCACAAAGTGTAGTGCCTTGTCCTCATGGAGCCCAACGTGTGGTGACATAACTATTTATTTGAGTGGATGATTTATTTTGTATAAAGTGTGACAATGAGAAAAACTCACTCCTTGCGAAAGAGAAAGTTATTTATTACTTGCCAAATATTTCTGTTAATATTTTTCACTATGCATACTCGAGTTGTTCAAAGTACCATGTACACACACATGACTTACTGAGATTTAATCTCATACTATTTTATATCATGTTTTCAGGAGATAGATTATGCTGAGCAAGCGGAGCATGTGATAGTTGAAGTTTTTGTTATTTTCCCATTATGTTCTAGGAGACAATTGTGGTTTTAAGCTTCTGATCGGATATTTGTTTTATTTTGTTTTGCTCCAGTTTAAGCCTGATGTAATTAGAATTTTTTTCTATTTATCTAAGTTTGGTTTTTAGGGTTTGACTTTATATTTTATACCTCGTTTTAAAGACCCCTTGTCCTCCGGGACGGGGCGACATCCCCGCCCTTTTAGGGTATGTAGTAGTGGGGTGTTACAAAAGGGGGTGGCCATTCACAAGAGAGAACTGGCCAAGGCAATGACAAAGGAAAAAATGAAATAAATTATGTAGGTCCAAGTAAGAATTAACATTTAAACCGTCAAATACGTCACTCTTACCATTAGACCACAATACACTTGTGTCATTATTTTTTTTAAAAAAAAAAATCTCCATATCCCAAAACCCCTTTTCTCAAGTTTTCCCCTAAAATAATATTAAACAACACAATAACCCAATATGCACACAAATACCACATATAAGCTAATTAAGGTAACTTAGATTATTAGTTATATACATGAAGCACATAAAATCATGTTGGCATATGCATGATGTAGTGCATGTCTTCATACTACCCAAGATAACCTAGGGTGGGGTTTTACATCGAAGACACTAAAAAATAGGATCAATTACTCCTGCTTCCATTTAAATTCTATTGTTCAATCAACTAAAATAGAAAGTAAAAATAACTAATTACTACTATTAAAGACAAGAGAGTACCACACATATATTAACCCAATTCTCAAAGTAAAGACTAAAAGATCACAAGACAAGATTCAAGTAAGAAAAATAGATTGACTATGTAATCCCCAAGAATACTCAAATAACAAACATCACACAATCAATTGATATCAAATCCAAACACTGGCAAGATTTCCAAAATAAAGTAATATCCACTCTTTCGTGAGTAATGAATCTCCTATCCTAGGATTCGACTCATAGATATCTCTATCAAATAAATCAAATCAAAAAATGTACAAAATCAAGAAAGTCTAATTACAAGCCAAAAAGCCCTAGAATCCCTATCTCTAGGTGACCCCAAAATTTCATCTATCACTAAGTTTTAAATCTCCTAAATCCTTTCTCAAATTTATGAAAAGAAAACAAATCTATTGCATTAACATAAAACAAGAACCAATCTCATGTATCCTTTCTCAAGCTCAATACAAGAGAATTACCTAATCAACTAATTCAATCAATCAAACCCAAGTGATAAATTGTTCAAAATAAATATCGATTAATCAAATAAACATCCAATACCAGGGTAACTTAGGATACAACCCTTTAATTACAATTCAAATCAAATAAATCTAACAACTACAAAATCAAATCACAAAGGGGAAAAAGGGAAATCTCATAGGCAAAGTGTCTCTTCTACTTTGCAATCTTCTTTTGGGGTTCCTCCTTATTCATCAAATCTTCCTTGATCTTCTCTTTTTTGTGTTCTAAGGGATTTCTTTGGTATTTTTCGTGGGTGGCTCTCTTTCTAATGACTCAGAAAAGTAGTATTTATAGATTTTTTTGCGAATCCCTAAAAATTCTGTAGAACAAGGGTTTTTTTCTGTGATATTGCACAGTGATATGCATGCTTCCATATGTTATATTTGGTTCAAAACACTATCATTCGACTTGACTCTTGATATGTGGAAATCATGCACGGCGGGATGGTCAATAATTTGCATAGCACTATCGACTTGCGAAATCTCTAATATTTCTAAAATCATAAAGGTGCACAATGACGTGTAAAATGTTTGACACGGCACCGTGGACCTCCAATATCTTGGCTCTGAAATCTAGACATTGCACGGTGGCATCGACCACGGCACCCTGGTGCCATGTATACTCAGAATTTTACTTTTCTTAATCTTTTTTTACCTTGATTCCAGTGTATATCTCAATTCATTAGAACCTACATTAAACAAGGAGATAATAGAGGGATAAGTAGTAATCTACATCAAATTTCAAAGATTTTAGAACACAAATGGTATGCAAAATATGTATATGATAAACAATTTTCATTCCCCAATACTTAAACTTTTGCTTGTCCTCAAGCAAAGTATCAAAATTAAAAGCACCTAAAGCAAAAAACATAAAATTCAAGAGTAGATTTTTGGAACAATGATTGCTAATAGAAAAGATATTTATTTTATATTGAGATGAGAATTTAGATCTAGTTCATTCAACTGGGCTAAACTTGTGTAAATACATATATATTTAAATAGATAAAACTAGAGCTATCAAAGATAGATTAAACAAATCTATATTTATTTAACAAGTGTCATCCCATTTCTTAAGTAAAAAATACGACTCAAGTGATTCACATAAGTAAAGAATAATGAATTACTTAAATTCTCTTACTTCCAAAAACTAATACAATCCAAGTAGTAAATAGAGAATTGGTCTTTAGACTCAGTTTTGTACGGTAATGTAATCTCCTAATCGAGATAAAATGAAATATTTTCAAATTTTATATTACCCTCTAATCTCATTTTCTTTCTATGGCAAGGTAATGCAATTGCCTAATGAAGATATAGTGAATGCTTTTCAACAATTACATTACTTTACTCATTTCTCTCATGATTTTACTCCAATCTACATTTACTTAAACCCGAAATAAGGACTAACTAAAAGATCATAGAATATAACTAAGTCGGATTCTTACTTAAATTTCATTATAAGTTTCTCATCAATGCCTAAGAAACAAAATGTTACCATTTGTACTAAAACATATACAAGGTTAAACTAAATTCTCTAGATATAATCCATATCGCATCAAATATATACATTTACCTAAGAATATCCAGTCAAAATAAATTCACTCCAAGTTCTCATGTCAAGAGAAAAAGAATAAGAATTCCAAATGAGGTCAAAATATGCCAATAATAAAAAAAATTTAGCCCAATTTTCAATTTAACATGAAAAATAAGAAAAAACCAAGAACTTGATAAAAACTTGGATAGAGAATATAAAAAAACTACTCCCCTACATTTAAACTAGATATTGTCCTCGATGGCCAAAATATCACAAAAAAAGCACATCCAAAGGAACCAAAAATAAATACATGGAGGAAGGTTAAACAATATTCCCCAAGGTAATTAAGCTCCAATAGATTATAAGATCTTGAAGTAGGAAGAGGAGGAATTATTCCTTATCTACTAACCTATAAAATAGAAAAATGTCGTAAAGAAACAAAGAAAGTAATAACATAATAAAGTACAATACAATACTAATTAAAATCCTATTAAAGTAACTAAAAGCAAAGACCGTAAAAAGAAAATACTCACTCCCCCATACTTAAAACACATTATTTTCTTTGTTGGGGGTAAGAAAATAACTACCAACTAGAAAAACCAAACTACTCAAAAACCAAGCCAAAAAAAAAAAAAAAAAGCTATTATAGAAAAACTCAAACAAAGTAAAAGAACATCAAAAACTAAAATATAAACCAACTCTTTCTATTCATCATGCTTTCTTATCATCCTTTTATAAAGAAAATTAAAACTCAATGAAGAAGATAGGTATGATGAATCATGTGAAAGTAAAGGAGGTTTTTGGAGGGGGTAAAAGACATGTAAATCATAAATCTCAACAAAATCAAGGACATAGTCATCCCCTTGCATCTCTTTAGACAAAAAAACCAATTCTTCCATACATGAATGCACATAATATATAAAGAGGGCATCAATGATCAAATCATCAATTATCCCTTCCAAATCATCAACAAAATCAAAATTCTCCAATATAAATCAAAATTAATTGTAGTAAAAATATGCATATTACTTGTTAAGATAAAATTTAAATTAATAAAGTTTAATTGTGAATTATTTAAATTTATATAGGACTTTACATATATATTGTGTTATTTAAAAATATTAATTCCTTTTAAATACAAATTTGGAAATTTATAAAAATAAAATAGAAGAAATGAGAGGAAAAAGTCACAAAAATGAATGCTCACAATAGAGAAAAAAGAAAATGCAAAAGAAAAATGATGGCATCATCAATTTTTCTGAAAGTGAAAAACAAAACACCTCATGTTTGTGCAATGCAAGGAAAAGCTCTTTTTAACCGGTAAAACGATTGCATAAATCACCTGGCGTCTGAAGAGATAACCTCGTGTTTCACATATGCGAGGTATGACCGATAAAAGGATGGCATAAATCACCTTCGCATTTCATAGACACAAGGTATGTTTTTTGACCAGAAAAATTAGTCTGATGGCACACGGGCTGCCTCACGTTTGCGAAATGCGATGTACAAAAATCATCTCACAGACGTGAGGTACCTCGTCTACACCCTCTTCCTTTAAATCACCCCGATTTTGGTGGTCAAAATGGATTTTGATCCTTTTCGGTCAAATTCTCCCTGCAGGCTGGGTACAGGTTTTCCTACTGGGACTTGCACTGGCCTTTTCAAAATTATCTTTCTAAAAAAATATATAATTAAATTTAGAGACGGATATTCCATCTCCAACGTAGACAAATTTTTTCACATCAATCTCTAAGTTGGAGAGTAACAGAGATTGATTTTCGTCTCTAAAACTTGACTACTTTGACCTTTTACTTGTAATTTATAGACATATTAGATTAAAAAAGTTTTTACCTTAAAATATAGAGGCGGTTTAGAGATGGGTAATTAGTTATTTAGAGAAAGATGTTGGTCTTTAGAGACGGATTTTAAATGATTAGTTTTTTAAAAAAAAATTAAAAAGGGGGCGGAGGTGGGGGGACTTCGCATTGGTGTATCAGTACTCATCATTTGTTGATGGCTTGTGTTGTTTCCTTTTAAGCAACAGTAATTGATAGACTTGGACATATAAATAGTAAGTTATATATGCTTGGTATCTGCCACGTATGGAAATGTGTAAGTACTTTGTATTTGTCAACCATCCTTGCTCTTTAGTATCTACTAGGTATATCTGTTTAATAACTTTGTAGTTAGAAGATATATTCTAATTCATGTGGTAACCTTTATAATGAGCACTCATAGTGTGCACCACTAAGAGATATTTTCTGATTGTTTTTGTACAAAGAGGTCTTGCATTCTAATTTCCTTGTCTGTTAATTTTCCAATTCTGCTATTGAGATGGACGAAGACAATGATCAGAGGAGGCGAATTAATTCTTTGTTTAAAGAAGGCAATTGGAAGACAGAAATTCAAGCCAAAGGTGGACGTGAGCAGATGATACAAAAGATGTAATTTTTCATTAAAGTCTCCTATTTTTTCTCCTTTCATGCCACCTTGTATCAGTGTTTGACTTCAAGTTATTTCAAAAAGTAGATTGGTAATTATCTGATGTTTTTATTGATTTTATTATTCTTGAAGCTAGTTGGATTCCCTTTGATTTATAGAGGAACATGTCTTTTCTTCTACCATAGACCATCCCCTAGAAAAATGAAAAGAAATGAAAAGGGGAGGTGAGGCACTTGCTTATCTACACCTTTGGCGGAAAGTATAGCACAGATCAAACGTTGGCAAGTGAAAAAGGAAAATAAATGTATTTATTGATGGCAGATGCTGGTCTTTTAGGAAATAGGACTTCATCTTTTAAGGATTGAGAAAAATAAGAAATTTTAGACTCAATTTGATCTTCTGACATTGTTTTAGTTGTAAGATGTTCAAACCCATATGTGCAAGTGTACCATTCTTGTGATTGATACTGATCGGGGGCTTCTTCTCTCTAGTATATGTAGTCCTTTTTTGTTTTGCCTTGTTCTTATCTTCCTTCTTGATGTTACTCCTAGTTTAGGGGTTCACGCTTTAAGAATCTAAATATAACAACATACATTTCATTTTTGTAGGTTGGGATCTTTTAGCAGATATGCTCCTTCCTTCGGGCAAGATGAGCTTCAGAAACTTATTGAAATGATTCGAAGATGTGAGGAAATGACTTTTGCTCAATCACCAACACTGGTACATCCGTGAAAATTTTGAAAAATGTTCTGATTTTATATGGTTAAAAATTTTTTTAGCATGTCATAAAATGTTTGCTGCTTTCTATAAAAAAAAATTATGCATTTCAAAAGTTGTCGTATATATGACCACCATATCAGGGACGAAACTAGAGGGAGGTAGGGAGTGGTGCCCATCCCTTAAAATTTTAAAATCTTTGATTTTGTCTTAACAAAATTAATTTTTTTTAATAAGTCTATTTAAATTTTACATTTTATATCATAAATTTTTTTAAAGAATTATCTTCCAATATTTTCTTTCATATAATTTCCATCCCCCCCCCCCCCGCCCTACCCCCCAACTTCAACTTTCTGACTCCGTCTTTGCACTATATACATTTTTTTCTTTTGTACACACTTTCTTGCATTCATATTGATCCTCATTTTTTATGTTAGTAATTCACATTGCAAACTTTCAAACAAAATGCTTGTCGAGTTAAAAATTATCATATATGTTGTAACAAACATAATGTTATGTTTTACCTTTCATTTTATTGCGCAAACCCACTGGTTTTCTCGTTATTTGTTTGCGAACTCTTACATCCAGTTCCACCCCCCCCCCCTTTTTTTTAATTACAGTATGATTATATTCGGAGGATTTGTATTAAGGAACTAAACTTGGAAAAGTTCATGAATAAATGCAAGGATGGATGTCTTGAAGGCCAGGCTACAAATCCTAGCAAATTTTCCCCTCCTGCTGGTATTAAGATGGAAAATCCCCAGTTACTTTCACTTATTTTGATCTCAAGATTTTAATATAATTGTCACTATACTTTTTTGTTTATATTACTATTTTATACTTCATTATCATTTTTCCTTGTTTCTTCTCAAACGTTTGAAATATATTTATTTTCTTTCTTAGTAGCAATTTTTACATGGTTTAAATGCTTATTAGCATTGTCGGGCAAAATAAAAAGATTCTCATTAACATTTTCTTTCTTTCTTAGCTATTCTATACCTTTGTTTACTTTATTTAGGAACGTGAACGTAATTCCACATGCTTAGTTAAAGCCTAGTTTGTACTGAAATTTTCATGTGGAAAAAAGAGTTGAATAAAGATTTTAGCATAAAAATGAGAAAATATTATTGTCATATGAACTTTGGTTGATTTTTTACTTTGCTACTCAAATTTCAATTTTGTGTTAATTTTCCATGGGGACTTCTAGAATCCGGTTACCTTGTCTTATCATACTCTTGATGGCTACTTAGAAACTACATTTCATATGGAATTTGCTTATTGATTTGGTGAATTATTCAACATGAGGCAAAACACAAAATATTTTTAAGATAAATTATTAATCTAAATTTAGGAATTGATCATCTTGTGAAATGCAATCCGTGAGCTTATTAAACCCTGTTATTTAGAATGTAAATCCTATATAATAGTATGCTACTTTGTTTAAAGAACTTAGGTATGATGCAATCTTGAAACTGAATTGTCTTTCCTCAACTCTTTAGAAAAAAGGAGTAAGTTATTTTAGATGCAAATTATTGCTATTTTGATTAAAAGGCTTGCCTCGAATTCTTTTTTGGAGTGCCTTAGTATGACAACTATGTTGATGTACTTTTAACTACCAAGTGTTTGGCAATATTGTTCACAGGTGAAACTAAGCAGAATAAGAGGAAGATGATGCAAAAAGGAGAGGGTTCAAGAAAAAGGAAAATTTCTCCAAACCCATCAGTTGCACTAAAGATAAAGGCGAATCAATTGTCCTCTCAGTTAGATGTGGGGAACCAAGTCTGTGAGGTAGAGCCATCAACAAAACAAACCTCTCAAACCTCCTTAATGGTAGAAAGTCCATTTCCTACTTGCCCTTTCATCTCAACTGTTTATGCAATGGAAGCTCGAATTGGTGATCTAGAAAGGGCAGTGGAAAAGCTTCAAACCGAACTGATGACCTTTCAGCCAAAGCTTAACTAGAAAGATTAAGGAAGAATTTTGAGATAACCTATCTTTATGTTGTTTTGGATATTTTTAAATTTTGACAAAAGATTAAGTTTTCATTGAAGTTTTAGAACATTAATCGCAACATATATTGGCATATTAAACATTAATTTGTGAATTTATCAGTGTTTTCATTTACTATATTTAATATGCTACGTCCCTTATTCAGTAGTTTTGTATTGTTATTTGGAGTCAATTTTCTAAGCTCCAAAGTCAGTAGTTTCGGTGCTCCAATAATTTCTGCTAATGATTGTTCTACTTATATATTTATTTGGAAGTTCTAAAGATATCAAGAATTGTAGAGTTTGCAAGATTATATATTCAGTAGATTAGTTAGGAAATGTGGTAAAAATAAAATAAAATGAATTTTTTTATTAAAGTTAATTTTCCATCATTTTTCAATTTTTGATAAAAATTATATAATAGAAACTATTTTGAATAAAATAAAATAATAAGTGAATCCATAGACCGAGCTTACAGATAAATTTCAAAATATAGCTTCAGTACTTTTGTACGAGTTAGATTCACTGAAAATTACCCACATCCAGATGCTTAGTTTCTATGGACCATTTGGTGATTACTATTTATTAAGGTCGTTGTCAAGGTTGATGTTTGATGAGCCGCTTCAACAAAAATCCTAGACATATTGAAGATATTTTTAGAAGTTACTATATTGGTAATGTTCGATGCACACTCTATTAGAGTTGGATTAGAAAATGAATATTCCAAAGGATCCAGAGAAGAATCTCGATTTTGATATGTTAAAGATATCATAGAATTCAAGTTGAAGAGGGACTGCGATGATTTAGGAAATTTGGAGAGAATTTTTAGTAGCCTCCTAAGTTGGTTAGGTAAAAACTAATGATTTGTTGCAAGTTACTTATACTCGACCAAGGCGTTTCACAAAAAAAATAAGTTTTCATAGCTTATCATTTGAAAGTGGTTGAGGCAATAGAAAGAAATTCGTGCATATATGATGTGTGATTTGGAATCATAGGCATTCATATAGTTACTGGTATTCATTGCTAAAGTATACTTCTTGAATAAGTTATCAGCTATAGCAATATATTATCTTCTTGAAATAATTGAATCATTCTTCTGCAAACACAAATACCTTTCTAGTAGGAAGATTTCTTGAAGTCAAACAAAGTGATGTAATGCCATAGCAACGAAGATTAAAGGAAGTTCAATCGAGGCAGTTGGGTCCAATAAAGCTCTTTAGAAGCTTGACAAAAAAAATCGGCATGGTGTTTTTGTTAGAATCTGTTAGGAGTCAGTTGGTGATTGAGATAAATATATTACTGTAATGTTTGTTAAAGTTTTAGTGAATTGATTTATTAAGTTAAGACCCGTAGGCGTAGGCTTGTTGATAGCTAAACTATATTAATAATTTACTATGTTTGTTAAAATTTTTGTTTATGTCTATCAAACTTACGCAACTATAAGAAAGAAGTTTAATAACAACATAGGAGATTGACAAGCCAAACGACATAACTAGTAGTTTGTGCACCGTGTTAGAATTACTATTAATTTAGCAGGTGAGATATTGGAAGTTAGTTTGGAAAATCATATCTGGACCAGTGAAAGAAGGAGAATCAATTACTCAACCGCCATTATTAGAAGGAGGATAAAAAAACTAGAATGCAAATTTTCAACAAGAATTTTGATACTACTGCCTAGAAAGCTATTGTACAAGGATGGAAATTATCGACAATGCCAAATACAAGCACTGGTGTAGAAGAAGAAAAATCTATAGACTTATGAACTGATGTTGAATGTCACATTGACAACGCTAATGCTAAAGCTTTGAATACAATATTTGTTGTTGTTGGTCCTGAAGAGTTAGAGTTGATTTCAAAATGCATATCTACTAAAGATACATGGGAAAAATTGCAAATAGTATATGAAGGAACAAGCACTGTAAGAATGTCAAAGTTGCAAATGTTGACAATACAGTTTGAAGAATTGAGGATGGGTGGACATGAGATTGTTACTATATTCAGTAACAAATTAAGAGACATTGCTAATCAAGCTTTTTAACTAGGAAAACAATACTCTAAAGAAAAATTGATTCGTAAGAAATTGAGATCTCTAACACCTAGACATTATGCCAAAGTTGCTACTGTTGAAGAATGTAGGGATTTGCCAACAATATGACTAGATGATCTCATGGGATTATTGCAAACTTATGAGACAAATCTTCAGTCTCTACCAAAATCTAAGGAGAAAGAAATTGTCTTGAAAGTTAAAGACGTTTATGATGATAAAGGGTCAGCTGATGAAATCAATTTTCTGACAAGATGGTTCAACAAGCTAATAAGGAAACAAAAGCACAAGGGTAAACTATTTGGCAGACCTTTCAACAAGAAGTAAGGATTGCAACAAAAGACTAATCCTGAATAGAAATCATCAGAGAATAAGAGTGGATTCACTACACCAAAATTGATGATTAGTGGCCCACCCATTGACATCACATAATGTATAATTTTCATCATACATAATATTTTATGATATTTATCATCATATTGATTGTCACCTTTTATCGTTGCTAACGATATACGGTGACACTATTTTTGTCATAAATTGATAAATAATACATTAGCGTTTCATAAAAACGTCACGTTATAGCTATACTTTTGTGATGTTTAATTTTGTCATAAAATAACTTATGAATTGTCACAAAATATCTTAGATTATCATGGAATATAAGTTAAAAATTTAACTATTCATGACAAAAACAAAAATGACACACTAATAGGTAATGTATTTGTTGCCACCTATTATTAAAAGACAACATTACCAAATATTATGAATTGTCATGAAATATGAGCTGAATATTCTACTACTAATAACAAAAACGAAAATGTCACATGACTATGTGGCATAATTTTTGTCACCTATTATTACAAAGAATATCGCTAAACAACATGAATCATTAGAAAATACGAAATGAATATTTAACTATTAATGACAAAAATGAAAAACGTTACACAAATATGTGGCATAATTTTCGCCACTCATTATTAAAAAAAAAAAAAGTCACTGAGCAACATGAATCATCACAAAATATGAATTAAATATTCATTTATTCATGACAAAAATGAGAATGTCAAATGAATAGGTGGCATAATTTTTGTCACACGAATATCATAGCATTTGTTTGCATTGTTGTTCATATACATAGATAATAAGAATGGCAATAATTATAAGCCAATCAAATTAGAAAAGATGCAATAGATAAGAACCAGTAAGTAGATAAATTCAACTCCGTACTCAAAAAATGGACAAGAGTTTAACTATGAAGAGAATCACATCATTGTTTCGTGAGAAACCAAAAGGAAATAGGCACCTCAAAAATCAAGATTCAAAACATTTGACAATAAATGCACTTAAAGTTAAAAGAACTATCCAATAAATGCATTGAAAGTTAAAAGTCCACTGATTGAGCTCAAATTGAAACCAGTGGCTGAAAATATCTTTTTCTACAACATAGTTGGTAAAGATCAAGAATTTCATGGTCCAAGGCTAAGTAATTTAGGTGTGGACAACTACTATATTTTGGTGATTTTTCTCCAACTCACTTCTTTTCTTATGTGAAATCTTGTGATTTTTTATTCTCTTGGGGATGTAGCTTGTTATGATTGTGGCTAAAACTCTTATTATATTTCTCTTTGTTGATAGTGGAAATTTGTGGTGGACCAAAAGAGCCTGTGTTTTTTTCTCTTCACATTGGAGGGGTTTTCCACCAAAAAAAAAAAAAAAAAAAAAACTGGTATCTCTTGTTTTTATGTTTGTTTGTGTTTTTTAGCTTCCATTTATTATTGATGTTTCATTTATGTAATCCTTCTATTTTTTATTCATGTGTAGGGTATTGTGAGGTTGAGTTTTCTTAGAAGCCTTGTTGAGTTTCCTTGTTGGTTCCTTGGCTTTGGTGTAAGTATTGGGAACAACTAGTTTGGTGCTTTATAAATTGCTTCTGTATGTGTGCCCCTGTTTACTCCAACAAAGTGATATCGGAACTATTAGTTGATATTTGAATTTGCTTAATTGAAATATGGAGCTAAATTCAAGTAAGATTATTTATTTGAATGGGACTAATTACTATAAATGGAATGGTAAAATGAGAGATATGATTCTTGTGATAGGATTTCACTTGCCTATGTTTGGTAATAAGCCTGATTCTAAATCTGATGCAGAATTGACTTTTAAACATGAATAAGTATGTGCATGTATTAGGCAAAGGTGTGAAGATAATGTTCTAAATCACATTAGTAAAAAGATCGATGCTAAAGTTCTATGGGAGAAACTTAAGAAAACGTATGTCTCAAAAACTGGTAACAACAAGTTGTTTCTACTTAAACAAATAATAGACTTGCAGTATAAAGATGAAACTTCTAAAAATAATCATGTGAATGAATTTCAAGATGTTGTTGATCAATTGGCAAATGTAGGGGTGAAGTTTGATGATAAAATCTTGGGGTTGTAGCTATTAAATACTCTTCCTAATGCTTGCAATACTTTTCAGACCTCTTATAGTAATATTGCTCCAAGTGGTGATATGGGTTTGGAATTTGCTAAATGTGGTATTCTTAATGAAGAAGTCAGAATGAAGACTCCAAGTATAGCTTCTTTCAACTTTGAAGTTCTAGTTATTGAAGACAAAGGGAGAAATAAGAATAGAAATAATAATAATAATAATAATAAAGACAAGAGTAGAAGTACATCTAGGTTGAGATATAAGGATCTTATATGTCATTATTGTGGTAAGGCGGGGTACATCAAGAAAAACTATTTCAAGTTTTTTGGAATGAGAGTATAAAACTTAAGAAGTGTCCTCATTGTCTAGCAAGAAAGCAAAACAGAGTATCTTTCAAAACTAATCCTCCTTCAAGAAAGCTAGATTTGTTAGAGTTCGTGTATTCTGATGCTTGTGATCCTTTGAAGGTAGAATCATCTGATAGGGCATCTTACGTTGTGACATTTATTGATGATCATTTAGGTCTATGCCTTGAAGAAAAATATCATGTTCTGGATAAGCAATTTCATACCTTGGTTAAAAGAAAAACTAGGGAGAATCTGAAATGCATCCGTATAGATAATGGTAGTAAGTATTGTGGACTGTTTGATGAGTATTGCAGATACTAGAAAGCAAGATATCAGACATTAAAAGACTTTTCCCTAAACTCCTAAGTTGAATGGTTTGACTGAAAGGATGAATAGAACACTGATTGAGAGAGTTAGATATTTACTTTCAAAGGCTAAGTTATCAAAGTCTTTCTGGGGTGAAGCCTTGTATATTGTTGCTCATGTTATCCACTTGACTCTTACTATTGCAATGAAAAGTGATGTTCCAGAGAATGTTTGGTGGGGTAAAAACTCTTCCTGTGATTATCTGAGGGTGTTTGGTTGTAAAACTTTGTCTATATTCCTAAAAATGAGAGGTCAAAGCTTGATATCAAATATCAATAGCGTATCTCTTCTTAGGTTATGGTCAAGGTGAATTTGGCTATAGGTTATATGATTTAGTTGAGAAGAAACTAATAAGAAGCATAGATATGTGTTCTTCAAGGATCAGACTATTGATGATATTGAGAAAGTAGAAAAGATTGAGCACCAGGCATGGTATGACCTTGTTGGTTTAGGCTGGATTCAGACTTTATAGTTACATAGTATAGCTAAAGATAGTACACAGATTGATGTTCAGCAAAATGATGAACAAGAAGATCAAGATGTAGATAACTTAGACATTTCAACAGATGGTGTTGTTGGTGCTCAATAGCCTATACCTATAGATCAGCCAGTGGATCTAACACCTACTTCATTTAATGATCTACTAGAGATGAACAACCTTCTACAAGATATTCTCCAAACAAGTATATGCTCTTGACTAATTGGGAAGAGCCAGAATATTATTAAGAGACTATGGAGAGTGAATAGAAGCAATAGTGGTTTGCTGCAATAGAAGAAGAGATGAGATCTCTACATAACAATCATACTTTTGAAGGCAAAGTTACATAAGGGTAATAGAGCTTTAAAAAATCATTAGATTTTGTAGATTGAAGTAAGAGAAAAATTCATCTAATCCACGATATAAAGCTAGATTGATTGTTAAGGAATACCGTCATAAAAAAGGAGCCGACTTTGTTGAAATTTTCTCACTTGTTGTGAAAAACGCCATCTATCAGAGTAGTTCTTAGCTTAACTGCAAGTTTAGACTCGAAGGTTGAGTAGATGAATGTGAAGACAACTTTTCTCAATAGTGATTTAGAAGATAAGATATACATAGAATAGCCAAAAGGTTTTCAAATGAAAGGAAAAAAAAACTATGCGTGCAAGTAAAAAGAAGAGCTTGTATGGCTTGAAACATGCACCAAGACAGTAGTTTAAGAAGCATGAGTCAGTTATGGGGCAATAGGGCCACAACATGACAACTTCTCACCATTAATTGTGTATTTGTGTAAAAATTCTCTAACAATGATTTTATCATTTTATTACTTTGTTTTGATGATACGCTTATTGTTGGTCAAAGTTCTTCCATGATTATTAGGTTGAAGTAAGAGTTGAGCAAGTCATTTGCTATGAAAGACTTAGGACCAATGAAGTAGATTCTTGGTGTGAAAGTTACACATGACAAAAAGACTAAGAAACTTTAGTTATCTCAAGAAACTATATTAAAAAAGTGCTATAGAGATTCCAAATAGATAAGGCAAAAGCTATAAGCACTCCTATTGCAACTCATTCAAATTGAGTACCAAGCAGAGTCCTTCCACAGATACAGGAAAACTAGACATGCAGAGAATACCTTATTCCTCAGCAGTTGGTCGTTTGATGTATGCAATGATATATATGTTGTTATGGCGTTTGACATAAAAATATGGGTTATTAAAATACAGTCATCATGCACTAATAAATTTTAAATACTACTCCTAAAAATATAGTATAGTAGCAAGTAATATATCAATTCCACAAGGAATAAGAGAAATATACTCTATAAGAAAAACAATCAATCCATTTTTTCTTACAAAATCATCTCATGAACTCTTAACCTAATCAATCTCAATGATGCATTATTTACAAATATATAAAAATAAATGGGGAAAAACAATCAATTTAGGAAACTACCAAATTCTCCTCCTACCTAATTAAGAAACAAAACATAAACGAGACTCAAACAAATATATATATATATATATAGAGAGAGAGAGAGAGAGAGAGAGAGAGAGGAAAGTTCAAAACTAATTAAGAAATTACCAAGTTCTTGTGCATATATCATGAAATCAAATAAGAAATTTATCGTTGACAAGATATTTTAAGCAATTGGTTTTAAAATTCATGCTCAATGCCAAAAATTCATATTCTTAGAAAAGTGGACAAACCCTTAGTTAACCTATACGTTAAATCCCTAACTTCGTTCTTAACCTAAGCCAAATTGATTAACCTTTTCTTAAAGACCTAAATATTTCAATTAATCAATTGTCATAGATTAATAACAAAGTTAATAAACACACAAGGCATTACCAATATCAAGTCACATACTCAGTTAATCTAAAAAATATACACTTGAACATTTCACAATTCCTTATCAACTTAGTTAAGCCATTTAACCTCGAAACAGAACCAAGTCAATATATGCAACTTATGCAATTTAATCAAAAGACAAATTATCCCAGCAAAACAATCATATGAATTAAGAGGTTGTTAATCATACACAATTAACTCAACAAAATAGATAAGAATAAAATCTAGAATTGTATAAATACTCAAGAGGTAATTTAAATATGATCAAAGATAGAATCTTTAATAAATGAACCTTAAAGTAACAAAATCTAATATAAAAAAAAAAGCCTTAAAAAATGAATAACATCTCAGTTGTTTGAATACAAAGAAAGATAATAAACAAAACACTTTGGAAACAAGAGAAGTTTGAAGGATTATACTTGGGAAGCCCACAATATCTTTTTCTTCTTGCTCCCTAACTCTTCTTTCCTTTGCTTTCCTTGATGTTTTCCTTAAAAGAATTATAAATTGTTATCTATTCTAGGTTGCCTCTCTGTTCTTGGATATCTATAACCTTTGTATAGAGTTTCTAAACCATTCTTGATCAAATTAGGGAAGCTTGCACCACCTTCGGAGTAATTTAGAACTTTCTAAAATGTTCAAGGTTGTGGCATGGCTTGCATGCACCGGCATGCCTTGAAGCTGTGCATAACTCTGACCAAAATTCCTCGATGCTGGCATGGGATCATGCACGACCATGCATGTGGTCGTATACCTCTGCACGGGATGCTGCATGGCCATGCACCTGACTGTGCAGATTGTAGAGTTTCAATTCTCAAACTTCTAGGAGTTGAATAAATCCCATGTTTTGCACGACACTATGCACGGGGCGTGCCACATGCCATGTATGGCTCCTTGAAGTTTTTCTTGTTGTTCTGTTTTGCATGAATTGATATTGATGCATAACCGTGTATCAAGTCATGCACACAGTAAAAACCTTTAAAAGCTGACATAGCTCATGTTCCAAGGCCCTTTTATTATCCGACAATCACCTTTGTATAAATTCATCAATTTAGTCTATATTCTAATCACTTTTCACCAAAGTAACCTAGAAACATTGAAGAACATAACATGAGTAGAAACTATCAAATATCACTTAAAAGTAAAGATAAAAGCTAAAGAAAAAGTACTATAAAAATATGACAATTTCATGCCTAACAATATACGAGACCTGGCATAGCTCATACAATTGGATATTTTTTAGCCGGTTTCTTTCAAAACCTAGAAGAGAATATTGGAATGCTGTAAAATAGATATTGAGATATCTTCATGACTAAAGTTTTGCCTAGATGGAAACATGAAGTGTGTTGTTCTCTTGTCAAAATGACAAGTTCTTCCACATAGTTGGGAGAGGGGAGATTTGTTAGGTTTGTAGGGCTCCCAAATATTGTGCAAAAAAGATCTAATAACTTCATTGGCCCACTTAGGTCAACAAAAAAGGGAGGCAAATTTTCTCAGCCTTTTTTGTGAACAACGGTAGTGTGATGAACAGCCATAAGAAAGAAATGAAACGAAGAGCGAGACGGAAGCCAAAACACAGTAACGCATGGCTTGCATTGGTGTGAAGAGATTGATAGTAAAGGAGCCAAATGGAGTTTGATTGAGCTCAAAGTTAAACCAATGGTTGAAGGCATCTTGTTTTACAACATAGTTAGTACAAATCAAGATTTTCATGGTCCGAGTATTTTGGGTGTGGACAACTGTTGTATTTTGGTGATTTTTCTCTAATTTACTTCTTTTCTTTTGTGAAATCTTGTGATTTCTTATTCTTTTAGGACTGCATTTTGTTGTTGTTGTTGTGACTAAAACTCTTATTGGTATACACATACACATAGGATTTCACCCCTTCACACGTACACATACCTATATTGGTACACATAGTTCAACAATATCCATACTCATTCCAATTTTTATAAAAAAATATAACTTTCTTAAAATTTTAGAAATATTTTTAACAAAATAAAGAATGTCATAATTATTTATCTCTCTCTATCGGTTAGAAATCGAACCCTTTAATCTAACTCAGATAGTCACACTAATTATTCCCTCAGCATCAAAACAGTAAAGATTGTACTATTAATTCACTAATGTCTTTTTCCAAATTAAACCAATAAACCCTAGAATTGTTGCCTTCAAAGTAATGAGTAAATAAACCTTCATAACACCTAAATACACAAACTCTAAAAGAATTGAAGTCCCTAAGCATCCAAAACTAATCCTCATTAGTTGAAATCCCTGTGTCTTGCTCTCTCCGCTGCCTCTGAAATCTGCAACGTTGTCTTCACCCTCGACTATGAATCATTGCAAAAAAATAAATAAATAACTAATAATAATAATTATTATTATTATTAATAAAAAACCTTTAAACTTAACTAATTCTGCAAGACCCTGAAAACTTATAAGTTACCCCCTCCGTCTTATTAAAATTGATAGTGGTTGATTTGACACGATATTTTATGCAAAAGTAAAAGTTAGAATATAGTAATAATATAATATAATATAGTATAATAAAATAAGAAATATATAAGTCCTATATGTCAAATCTAATATATAAAAATAATATATGTGGGATATATTGATTATTTTATAATAAATTGTATATTAAAATTTTTTCTTTTAAGAAAAATATTAAATTTTTTGGAACAGTCTAAAATAGTAAGTATGTCAATTTTATTGGAACGGAAGTAGTATGTTAGGAGTCGTCTAAAAAAGAATCTATTAAATATCTTAATCAATTTGGGTGGAATTTTTACAATTGTGATAGTGATCTCATTCATTCAACATATCCGCTGCATGCAAAAGTTCAAGCAGCAATTTGTGTATTCAATCTAGTTCTTGGGCTAAACTGAGGGCAGTAACTTTGGGAAGCAAACCCTTTCAGTTTTGAAAACTTTGTCACGTATATTGCTAATTTAGCTTATCAGATTGGTGTCTAGATTTTACTTTTGTGAAGCGTATGGGTAACGTTTCGTCTCATTTACTTACATTATTTTCTGCTAACGTTCCTTGTAATTGGCCTTTTTTAAGGCCTCCAAATATTCTTTGTACATACTCAAGCATAAAATTTCTTCATTTAAGAAATTTTATTTTTTTCAATTTTCTTCACTTTCTTTTTTTTCCCCCTCTTGTAAATCCGAAATTTCTTTGTGCATAGGCATGTGTTCGTTGAAAATGGGGGGAAAAAAATTGAATAGGGTGGTTTTTTCATTCAAATTCTAACATAAGAATCTAATCCAGATGTTTTTTTTATTGTAATTATTTGAGATGATTAGTTTTTGAAAAATTTAATTAATATAAGACTCTAAATTTTAAGTGCTTTTTTTATAAAAAAAATTAAAGTATTTATAGTCTATTTGGATTGAGTAAAAGAAACGATTTGAATTTGTTTTTTTAAGGAAAAAATGAAAAAAAAATGGAAGGAGAATAAAGTGATTTAGTTTAATTTAAAAGTTTCAACATTATTCTTATTAAAAAATAATAGAACAAAAAGAGGATTTTTATTGAATAATTTATAGTACTGTTAATAAATATAATATTTAATTTCTATTACATTAAATTAATAAATAAAAATATAAACCTAAATAATATTATTTTCTTTCCCTTTCTCTATATAATCATATACATTAATTTTTTCTTCTTTCCTTCCTTTCCTTTTCTGTTCAGTGTAGTTTCTCTCATCTCCTTTCTGCCAACCCAACCATGCCCGAGTAATTTACTTCACTGTTTTTCTTTTCTTTTGCCACAGTGAACTGGTATTGAAAAACGGGGGGCGAGTGTCTCATGGATCATAATGCCTGGTAAGCACAATAATGCCTGCGTGTATTGAATTCTTATGTACTCCCATTATTTTTATTTGTCTCTCACACTTACTTACTTCATCTCTATTTATCTGTCACACTTAACTACTTCACATATAATTTAAGAAAAATTAATTAGTCTTTTAAATTCATACAATTTTATTTATACATTTCAAAAGTACTCTTAAATTTAATATTCTCCATAACTATTTTCTTACTTTATTTACTCAATTATCTTTCGAAAGTTATTATACTTTCATTTTTTAAAACTATTTAATACGAATGTATAGCATTAAAATTAATACTAATAGTATTTAAATTTTTTTAATTTGAAAAATAAAAAGAAATACTAAAATTTTTTATTTGTAACAGATAAATAGGGACGAATGGAGTATAATGTAATAACGAATTCTTGAAGTTTGTGGTCAAAAGATTATTGGGTTGCTGTCTTTTGGAGGGTCTTTATTTTGCTTGTAGGAAATCTTGAGTTCCGAATATCAACCATTTGGGTCGCTCGCAAATGTCTTTCTGCAAGAAACTATTGAGAAGTGCAAATAATAAGGTCGTCTGCTTGATTAAAGCATAAAGAGCTGCAAAGACTTCATGGTCCATTGTTAGCATAATGGAAAACGCTATTGGTCCATTGTTAGCATAATGGAAGAAACTATTAGTTTGAGAAGACTTTTGAGATGATTTTTATAAAAAATTATTAAATTTGTAGAGTTTTATGAGATTCAAGAAAAAAAGAAAATATAATATGTTGTGAATATATTATAATTTTTTAAATTAAAAAAAATATATAAAATAATAATATATTTAAATTAAAATAAAATTTTATTTTGAAACGAGAATGAAAAATTGCTTTCTACTCAAAACCAAAGCGGGGCATTCCGGTTTCCAGCCAAAAGGTTAAAAAAAAATGGAATATGCTGTAACCCGCCAAGTTAATGCGTTATTCCTTGCTTGTGTTGCAAAGCAAAGGAGCTAATAAGAAACTTCTGTCATATTTTGCTACACCCAATTTGTATAGCTTTAGGACTCTGCTCTTCCCTTTTCTTATCAGGTAGCTAGAAACGCTTTATTCCTTGGCCCTTTAAAGTATATCAAAAGTCTGATAAGCACCAGTTGTAAATCAAGTTAGTGCAATTTTTCACACTTGATTCTTATTAATTACCAAGTGAGGCACTGCAAAGCTGTTGATCATGGAGAGCAGCAATGGTTCATTTCCAGTTGCCTCCAATAGCCCTACTATGTTTTCAACTACTGGTTTTATGCCAGTGTCTAGTCTTGACTTCCATGGCAAACCTGATTGCATTCTTAAAAAGCTTTTGGTTGATACCGACCACTGCACTGATATGGAGATAATTGTTGATGGAGTCTCAGTACCTGTACACCGCTGTATCTTGGCATTGAGAAATAAGTTTTTTTATGAGCTATTTAACATTGGAAAAGATAGATCTATGCAAGAAGGCAAGTCAAAATATTTCTTGTCGGAGTTGGTGCCTTATGGAAAGGTAGGTTATGAAACATTTATGGTCATCTTGGATTATTTGTATACTGGAAATCTTCGGCCATCTCCACCTGAGGTTGCAACATGCATTGACAACTCTTGTGCTCATGATGCTTGTGCCCCTGCCATTAATTACGCTGTGGAGTTACTTTATGCTGCTGCTGCTTTTCAGATAGAAGAACTTGTTGAAATGATTCAGGTGAGTACCAAGTACTGATCTGCTCTGTGTGTGTGTGTTTTTTTAAGTTTTTCTGCTTTACCGTGCATTCTGTTTCTCTTGGCATATAGCATGAATTTACTTTCCTTTTTACTTATAAGAATCACGAATTATTTATATTTTCTAAACTTTATTGCTTCTCAAAGATTTATATACTATTATCACATAAGAAACAACTTTCTGAATTTGTGTTATCAGATAGCGGTTAATATCAATGAAGAATATGAAGTTGTTGGGTTAAGATTCTGGCCTAAGAATGGAAGCATATCAGAAATTTTAAGTTTCTATGCAGAAACAATTGAAGTACATTCTTTTGTGTGTGTGTGTACATATTGGAGTCCTTTTAACTTTTTTCTCTTTCTACGCGGTGCATATTGTCTAGAAAAAGGATACACAAGAAATGTAGCGAAAAGAAAATTTTGTAGAACATCTTGGGCCACTGCACTTATTTCAATAAACTTTGTATTGCATGATCGAGTTTTTTAAGAATATTGAAAGGAACATCTTGCTAGTTTCTACTCCTCATTAGTAAAATGTAATATTATAGGAAACCTCATCATTAATAAGACCTTTACGGCCAACTACTGTGGAGGCAATGGTGCTGCACAGTTTGAATTGAATTAAGCAGCCAATTGTCTTAAGGCATCAACCATTCTTACTGCTGCAATGCTTGACAATTTTCAGACATCAATTTCCTGTCATTCCACCCAACTTAATATGAAGTTGAATTGCTACCCCTTTTTACTTCTGAGGGAAGACCAGTATTAGAAGCAAGTTCTGCAGGCAGATATGATTGCTCTGGAGTGCCTCTTGCATGGACTTAAAAGTCTTATCAAATTCCATGTTCCTTTATTCGGTGACCTGTCTTCTTTGTTTTCCTCTCACCAAACTTCTTTCAGCATTAGTCTTATAATACACTATTTTGCTTGTGTCATTGGACAAATTTGTACATCATGTACAATCTGAGAGCAGGTGAGCTAAGCATCTTGGCACAGATTTATTCTTCTAGATAATTCCACATGACACAGAAACAATGCAATTAGTTCTTTTACCATGAAAGGAAATAAATTACATCTCATTTGACTAAGATACTCTTTCAGGTGCTCATTAAACGCATTGTGTGACAGATCTTGGAATTCACCAATTGCATATACTGATTTTGTGTAAAATCAATTAGATAAACTAAACTACTAAGTTTTCTTTGCCTTTCTTTTAGTTTCCCTATTGTTTGCTAAGTTTTCTCTGCCATTCTTGTAGTTTCCCTGTTGTTTGCTGTACACAGAATATTAAGAATACTACTTCATAGTTCATACAGTTCAATGGCGAGGATGCCTTTTTTAGGCATTGATTCAACACTTGAACACTTATTTAGCTTGTTATGTGAAGTTTCATTGATTTATTCTGTCCATTTATTATTATTATTATTTAATGCAATAAGATATATGAAGAGTGCAATTGCAGATAGGATTTTCTTGGCATAATAGTGTTGCAGAGAATTTTTTGAATTAATTTCTCCATTGTCTTGTATTGTATGGTGTCATCCTAATAAAAAGTACTGAGAGTTTAGTCTATCCTGACAGTGACATTGCAGACCTACACCTTGTTAAGGATCAGATTTCTTTTAATTGTGGTTGGTTACATTCGTCAACTCAGTTGTTTCTCTGTGTAAATTTTTCGTACATAAATGGGTTCATTTTCAGGTTTGTTGCATCACAAGTTATGAAACTTTTGTGCATTTAACTTCTTAATAAGTATGCTTGGATAAAGACAACTAGTTAAACTGTGTTCTATTTACTTTTATGATTCCTGATTTATCTTGTGCAAATTTCATATGCACTCAGGGATGGCTTCTGAACACTGTTGATAAGGCTCTTGCAGAAGATGTTATTCCAATCGTCATTGTGGCTTTTCACTTCCAGCTGAGCCAACTGCTCTCACATTCTGCCCAAAGAGTAGCACAATCAGATCTAGATGATATCACTCTTGAGAAAGAGCTTCCTAGCGAAGTTTTTAGTGACATCAAATCCATCCAAGCTCATTCTCCGCAAGAGCTCGAGCATGATATAACTAAACTGGACTTTTTACATAAGACTGGAATCAGAGGGATTCACAAGGCATTAGAAGCTGATAATGTTGAATCGTTGAAGCTAATTCTTAAAGAATCTAATATGACCTTGGATGATGCTTTTGCTCTTCATTATGCTGTTGCCTATTGCAATCGTAAGGTTGTTCTTGAGGTGCTCAGCCTGGGTATTGCTAATCTCAACCTTAGAAATTCTCGAGGATACACTGTTCTTCATGTGGCAGCCAGGCGCAAGGACCTATCAGTGATTGTTGGCCTACTCTGCAGTGGAGCATCCATATCAGAGCGCACAATAGATGGGCAAACAGCAATTACAATCTGTCGGAGGCTGACTTGGCCAAAGGATTATACTGAAACAAAAAAGCAGGGGCAGAAAACTAATGAAGTCCGATTATGCATTGATGTGTTGGAAAGAGAGATGTACAGAAATCCTGTTGTTGGTAATATGTTGGCATCATCAATTAGGTTAGTGGATGACTTGCATATGAGACTGCAGCTCCTTGAAAATAGAGGTAATATTTGACTTTTAATGTAAGCTTTCAGTTTTCAATATATGAAACTATGATTTGAAGTCTCCAATTTCATTTAAATTCATTCTTTGTGGATCTCTATGTTTCTGTAGAACGAATGCCTAAGTTTATATGATGCATGGAAGCAGTACTTGAAATTTTACAATCCAAGTCATAGCAACGCATACCTTTTATTGGTCTTCGTATTCATACTTTTCGAGACATTCAAAATGATAAATAAAAATGAAAACAAAAGTCTCACAATCCCAGGAGTATTGTAGTAATTGATAGATTTGGGAGGAACAACAGTTCATTGTTCTAACCTCTTAACAACTAAATAGCACAAGATAAAATCCTTGCTGGTTAGACATGTTCAAGATATTTTTCTTTTTCCTTGGTAGTTTGGTGTGAAATTGATCTTAAAATATTTGATTTCAACTGTAACATTTCTACCTAACTTTAATTTAATCTTCGTATCATTGGTTCAAAACAATAAATTTCCTCCTATTAAGTCTTCTAGATCTCTTACTTCTAAGAGCCTTGTCGTTAAGGTGCCTGTTAAGAGCTGGCAAGCCCAAAACAAGTCAACGATGGCCTAGCTAACTTAAATGTTCTGGTAACTTGTTTGCTTAATGACAGAAGAAATAGAAAAAGAAAGAAACATACAGGAAAAAGGAAGGAAAAAAAAAGGGAGGGGGGGGGGGAAGGTGGAGTGCTTTAAGTTGTATATTGAAGTGAATTACCAGATATTATAACTAATCATTTTGTTTTGCATTGTTAAAGACTCCTCCCTAACAAAAAAGAAAATATTTCAAGCACTAAGTGATTCTTGGACAATAAGGCCTACTTCAATCTTGTATTCACAGCCTTAAATAATTGTTAGTTAGACATCTAAACTTTTTTTTTGTTCTAGTAACATAGTTGATGCCCATGTTAAGGGGATAAAATGTCTGCTAGCATTATCTGAATTTTGTAAATATGTGAATCATAACCTCTAGATAGTAGGAAAATACCGAAGTAACAACATCATGCATTTTCCCTTTATTGTAGCATCAGTATGTGCCATGACATATATGATTGCCTCAGTTTCATTGTTGATAAAAACGATAATTACCTATCGCATCCTTTAAAAAAAGTGTTTCTAATGAGATTCATTATCATTTATACCTTACCATGACTCTCTTCTATAACATTTAATACATAACATAAAAAGAACTTATGTGATTAACTCTTTTTAGCTGTTCCCGATGTACTCGCTATGTGGTAATTTAACAGTGGAAAAGTTATGAAGAACTTGAAAATGGGGTCCTATGCATAGAAGTTTTGCCCATGAAGAGACAAAAAACTGAATGTTGTTATAGGTATTTTGTCTCATGTAAGCCAATTTTTTCCTCGTAAGAATCCTTTTAGAGTCTTGGATTTCTTATTAGTAGATTTTAACAAACAGTATTCCAGCAGTTATTGCTTCTTTTGTATTTGTGATGAAGTATGTGAATTCAATATTCTATGGTAAATGAGAATATTAGACATCTAGATCTAATTCAAGGATTCAAGCAGCGCAAGTTGCCTGCATAAGGTAACTTGCACAACTATTTGAACATATACACACAATTGTATGAATATTTCACACAATTACATAAATATCAAAACGTCAAAACGTAAAATAGCCACACAAGTTGCCATACGCAACTTGCGCGCCCTGATGCCTAATTCAAGATGTACACAACTCGGGACTATATTCACTACTGACCTTTACCAAATGGTATATTCTTAATTGTTCTTTTTTTTCTTTTTTTTGGGCGGGGGAACCCAAATTGTCTCTGTTAGTTGAATATGTAAGCAAAGTTCCAGTTTTATGTGGCAGTGGCACTTGCACATATGTTATTTCCATTTGAAGCTAAGCTAGCTTTGGAAATAGCAACTGCAATTTCAACATCAGAGCTTGCTGCTTTTTCAGCACCCAAAGCCTCCTGTGGAAACCAAGGGGAATTTGATTTGAATAAACTACCAAAGCAAGTGGAACAACGGCTCCAAGCCATGCAGAAAATGGGTAAGAACATACCTGAGTTACTCTTTGCACCTTGGGAAAATCAAATCATCATATTAGTTTGGTAGTAGTATTTTTTATTCGGGCAAATGATTATTTTTGTTCCTAATATATTTTTTGTTGTAATTTAGTCTCAAAACTTTAATTCTGTCTTTGTAGTCCCCAGTTTATAATTTTGTGTTTATTTTTTTTATGTCTGACTCTCTGTCACCACCAACACAGCAGTTACGTCTGATTAAACAATGCGCATGAAACATGACTAAGAGCAGCTGAAGGGCAAATTCAAAAATTTTCTTAAACCATTATCTTGCTGCCATGGCTGCAATACCTCCCCACCCTCCCTTTCTGATGCCATACTCTCCCCCTCCCACTCAGTGCTGCTGTACTTTGCCCCTCCCTTACCATTCCTCTGCACCCTTCTATATTCTTTTTCTTCTTCTCTTTTTCTTTTCCTCTACCGTCATCACCCTTCTGAGCGACCTCATATTTCTCGTCTCCTCCCCACTCCCCCATCTTTCCTCGCCACTCTCCCATCTTCCTTCGACATGCTTGATACCATGGAGACAAGCAAAGACGCCCACAGCTGGCGTATTGTCAGCCATAGGCATCTGTACTTCGCATCCTTCCTACTACTTCCCATCTAAGCTTTCAGACAGAGATTTGTAAATTCTGCTAAATGTTTCTGGTAAAATTGAGCATTTGCCTTTTGGATGTCTGGTTAATCCAACAACAAATTCAGAAATTTAGAATTCACAAACAAAATGAAGGAATTTGTAGAAGCTTGTTGGCATTGATATATTCAAAGGATTTGCAAAAGCCAAATTGGTATATTCAAACATTTGCAGAGAATTATATTAGTGACAATGAAGGGATTTTCTGATGAATAATACACGTTGTTTTTTAATTAGCTGTTTATAATTTTGGTTTTCCTAATTTTCCTTTTGCTATTTGGATGGAGAGAAAGGACTGGAGAGGAGGGGAGGTTTATAATTATTTATGGTGCTTGGTTAGACCGGAGGAAAAAGAAATAAAAGATTAAATATAGTGTTTGGAAGAAGGAAGGAAAGGAAAAGAAAGGAAATGACAGGATTATGGTTTACATTTTATCTATTAATTTGATATTAACTATTAAATCTTTTATTTATTAGGAATATTTTACTGTTTAACAATTTTTTATTAACTGAGGTTTTTTTTTCCTTCTATTTTAGTCCACTTTTGGATGGAAAGAATGTTAAAGTTTTTACATTAAATCTAATCCCTTTATTCTCCTCTTATTTCTTTTCTTTCCTTAAAAAACCAATCCAAACACATAAAATCTAAACACGCAATTTCCTCTCCTCTCCCCTCCTCTCCTCTCCCTTTGTTTCCCTCAATTGAAACAAGCTAGTTAAGAGGTCACATGAAGCTTGCGTGAGTTATTCCGTCGGATTCCACCCCGTTGGTGGTGGTGGGAATCAAAGGAAATGCAAAATTATTTATTGGAGATAGTGATGAAATTAAAGTTTAGGGACTAAGTTTACTTGGGTTTGTTTGGAATGAAGGAAGTGAGAGGATGGGGTAGGAGAGTAGTTAGAGGGTAGGGAAAGGAAAGGAGAGGATTGGGTATTTTTTGCGTTTGAATAATTAATAGAATAGAATGGAGGAACAAGATATTAATTTAAATCTTTATCTATATTTTAATGGGAATATAAATATTTAAATAAGAATATTTTAGTCGATACAAAAAGTATTCATTAAATTTGGTTTCCTTCCCTTCGGTTTCTGTCCATTTTGGATGAAGACCAATTTAGGTATTTTTAGGTTAGTCATGTCCCTCCCCTCCCCCTATTTCCTTTCGTCCCCCGTAAAAATCAATCCAAACACCTAAAATTGTTTGCTCTCCTTTCCTTTCATTCTAAATCCTTCAATCCAAACATACTCTAAAATAACCAATTGCCCTTTTTATTTTGGTATAGTCATAAAACAAAAGTTCAATTGATAATCTCTATATTCACTGCCGAAAAGAAAATATATTTATTAAGTGTTTTGGCATATACTCCCATGCTCGTAGTATACTTCTGATTGTGTCGTGTGCACCATGAGAATTGGCATTCTACTATTTTCTGGCCCATTTGAGCAAAAATGGACATTCTGACTGAGTTTGCTATGCTGATGAGTTGGAATATATTAGAGAACGGTCAGCAGTACCTTGTGAGATTTAAGCACTGAAATTTTCAATGAGCAATGCTTTTCAGTCTCTGGTCATATAATGGTGTTCTACTCTGGGGAAAATTTAGCCAGTTTTTAGTATGATTCATTATTTGAAGAATTAGTTGTTGACACTAAAATTAGTTTTATCTTTCGCTTTAACATTCCCCAGGTCAAGTGTTTCCTCTGTTGAACAGATATACAGTTTTATTTTTATTCTTGCCTCATTCATAATCTAGAACTTTTACCTTAGGCGATAATGTCAAGAAATGGAGTAATGCTCTTGGCAGACTCTGTTTGTACAATTCTAACATCCTGATACAGATAGCTAATCTAGTGAGGACCATATGAGGTGGCCGAAGAGGTTAAACAGGAATACTACAGACTTTAAATTTCACCATGCTGTACAGCTCTTGAACATGAAAGCAAAATGAAGAAATAAACTTCCACAAGTTTTTTTCCTTGACTTCCACAGTTGATCTTGAGATTTCTCATTTCTGTACTTTTGATTGGCAGCGGAGATAGGTCGGCGCTTTTTCCCCAATTGTTCTGATGTTGTGGATAAGTTCTTGAAGAATGAGATGCAACCTACACTGGACTTGAGGAACGGCCTTCCAGAAGAGAGGAGTCTCATGAGGGTGCGATACCTGGAACTTAAGGAGGAAATGGTAAAGGCATTTGACAAAGACATAAATAACTGGCCGAGCTTTTCATCATCTTCTTCGTGTTCACCTTCTCCTAGTGGTAATTCAAATCATGATGCTCAAAGAAGACCACTACATCCTTCCAAGTTTTATGTTGGTACTATGTAGAATTCAATCTTAACAAAAATATGGAAACAATTTAACTGGAAAAGGAAACCAGAATTCTAGATGTTTCAAATTCTCATTGCAGTAGGAATGGCAGAATTTCTGAAAGACAATCTGACTAACTATCTGTCTCCACCAGAAGTTTGTAGTCCTAAGGTCAAAAAGTTTTACCCGTAAGAGCAATGCAAGTTTAGATAGATCTGGCACATAGTTTCGCTAGGATCATTTAAATGACTGATTTTACTTCCCTTCTCATAATTAATATCTTCTAATGCCATATATCACCCTTGATTGCAGTAGATGGTGATCAGCAGTTTTTACCCACTTGCTCTAATATTCTTGATACATTAAAAGAGAATGGCGTGGTAGTTGATTTAATGTTCAAGAAGTGTGATCCAGAGAACAAAGGAATGAAGAAGGTACAGTTGATGAAAGCCTTAGGTACAGATAAAATGGAAATCAACAGAACAGAATCCTCTTCATATAGCGAGACAGGTCATTTTTTTTTCTTGCTTATTAGTTTTTTCTTGTTCCCTTTTCCTTTATCTCTCTGTCTCTGTGACTCACTTAGTACCTCCTTGTTGGTTTATTTCAGACTCAGGGTTAAGCATCAATTTGTCGGATACTCAGCTGATGTTGAAAAAAGTGAAAAGGTTGGTCGGGAAGCGCAAAGCAAAGAAAAAGATGCACCACAGGAAACATAAGACGTTGATGAAGACATTCAACAAGGATAAAGCTGGGAATCATGGAAAAAGTTTATCATCATCGTCTTCCTCCTCAGTTGCTCCCCACAAAGGTGTTTGCAGAATGACATTAAGAAAAGAATAAAATCTATTAGTTCCATTTGAAGCAACTTCTTATCTGAGCTCAGCATTTCAATTGGAAACGGCTTATATTTGTATATGTATATAAATCGTGATTCTCTCCTACTTGATGGACACTAAGAAATGATTGATTGTTGTTATGATTGCTTGCATTCATTTGCTTATGAACCTCGGACATGGGTACTTCCCAATACTAGAGAACCTCTTAAACACTAATATTCTAAACAAAAGACTTAATCAAAATAGTCTTTCTTAAATAATAATCACCAACTTTTGACTAATTTTTAATATGACTGTCTATTTTGTTAAAATAAAATAAAATTTATAATGTCTCAATAAAATACTTAAATATGTAGCATAAATGAGTATTCAATTAAAAAAAATTATTATTATAAATTTTATCTCTACAATTACATTTTTTTAATAAGAGTTCTTGTATCATCATTACATAAGATATATTAATAAATTCGATCGTAAATATTTTTTCATATAAAGTAATATATATGTACACATTAATAACATTATATTTATAAAAGGGGCTAATAACAATAAACCTTTCATAATCCTATGCATCGGTTACACACTAGAGAACATTTTAATTGAATAACCATTTGGACTAGCATATCAGAAAATTTCAAATTGTTCACAGCTTAAAGGAATTTCAATAAATACCAGAAATTTTCTTTTAAATAGCCCTGCACAACTAAAGAGAATAAAACATTATTATTTTATTTTAAATACTGTTTAATCTCTAAGACCAAATCCGTGGGTCCAAGGTGATTGACCGCGGCCAGGCCACATGGTCTTGTTGACCATAGAACCCTGCGTCAAATTTCCTTTTTTTTTTAAAGAAAAAACATATTTCACAAAACAGAGCTCCTTTGGTCTTTTATTCATCTTTTTTACAAGGACGCGTGACGTAACTGTCCCTCAAATAACATTTCCAATTTTTTTTGGGGTTAATTTCAAAAAACCCTCTGTACTTATATATGTTTGACAATTGAATTGGGTACCCAATTATCAAAATTAAAAATTTGAATACTTAATTATCAAAATTAAAAGTTTAGATACTTAATTGTCAAAATTAAAAGTTTGGCTACTTAACTATCAAATCCATAAAAGTACAAGAGATTTACTGAAATTAACTCAAATTACTTTTAAATTTGACATTAAACAAGATTATCCTTTTAATTTTTATTTCCAATTTTTAAATAAATTCATACCTTTTTAAATATCAAATTTATCCAAAAATTTCTAACTAAATACAACACCAATAATATATAAAACTATAAAATTCATATATCTATCATATATTAAAAACAAAAAAAAACTTTCTATATCTCTTTCATATTTTTTAAATTTTCTAAAAATATTTAATAATTCTAATTACAATCTTTTCTACTTTTCGGAATCTCAAAGGAGCGTGGAAATACATAAGATCTCTTGAATAGAAATGAAAAGGAGATGGAGCTCTAATTCCTTTGGAATCGTTAGTCAATCGGTTGTAATTCAAATTATTAAATATCTTTAATTGAATTACTAAATATTTTTAAAAATTTTATAAAGTATGAAAGAGATATAGAGAAATTTTTTATAAAAAAAAATATGATAGATATATGAATTTTATAGTTTTATATATTATTGGTGTTGTGTTTAGTTAGAATTTTTGAATTAATTTGATATTTAAGAATGTATGATTTGAATTTAAAAGTTGAAAATAAAAAATGAAATAAAATTTAAAAAATAAAAAAGTAAGAAGACAAACTTGTTTAATGTAAGATTTAAAAGTAATTTGAGTTAATTTCAGTAAATCTTCTGTACTTTTATGTATTTGACAATTAAATAGCTAAATTTTTAATTTTGACAATTAAGTATCCAATTTAGGATTTTGTCAATTGTTGGTACCCAATTGTTAAAATTAAAAGTTTAGACGCCGAATTGTCCAATACATATAAGTATAGGGTTTTTTAAAAAAATTAACTCTTTCTTTTAACAAAAGAGTTTGCCCAAAAATAAACAGAATGGACAAAAAAGAATAGCATTTCGACACCATTTTTTTCACAGCAGAAATAGAAGGAAGATAGAAGGACCATTCCACATAATTTATATAACTATAACTATCTTCTAACTTACCTGAATAAAAAGATGTAAATCCAAGAAAAGTTTTTGGTCATTATTGGTTCACGAAAATTTATCACATAATAATACACATCATATACAAACTTCACCTTACGGAACACAAACATAAAAACACATTAGATGCATTTTTTATTTTGTTGATAATGCTTATATGTTGCAACATAGAATTTTGAGACATTTTCTTAAGTTTTCTTCTTGAATTTGATTTTTTTACTATAACGTAGCAACTAGCTACACCTTTGCTTCCCCCCTTTTTGGGTATTGAAGGGTCTGTCTATATGCCATTTCCTCACAAAATGCTTCCTAAAAACTTGGAAGAACGCATCTTCAATTGGAACATTGAAAGGAAGCTATCCTTGATAACACTTGATAACTATTCTACCAATGGTAGCATTATTGAAGATTTCTTGGGAAAGCTTTAGCAACTTCCCCATGTTACAATGCATGTTTGTTCCATATGTGATGTTCTGCACACATCTTGAATTTGATAGTTCAAGATGGATTGTCAATGCTTGATAGGGGCTAAATTCATCACTATATTCTTAGTTATTTGAGGTTAATTTGAGATACTTTTGATGTAATAATTAGATATATTCCTTCATATTTGACATTTTACTTGTAAAAAGTGTATTTGATGAATTTTTGCAGAATTGAGTAGATTTCAAGTAAAAAGTAAAAAATTCCATCATGTACCTAACGCCAGGTCCAACTAGTGCACCAGGCACTAGGTCTAATCTGGAAGAATAGAGGAAAATAGAGCAAACGTCCAAGGGTGAACCAGAATGTACCTGTCGCTAGGTGGATCGAAAGTACCCGGCGCTAGGACTGATATGTAATGGTCGAATTCTATGCATGAATTTGATATCTTTCAAAGATTTTGGTATTTTCCAAATTCTAATGGGTCAATACTTCTCAAACCACGAATTTTAGTATCAAAGGAGCCTATTTAGACAAGAAAAATACAAGAAAAAGTAGTGAATCTAAGGATTTAAACTTCTAATCACTCAAAGAATAAGAGATTCATCATTCAAGGAGCATTATTCAAGAAAGTTTCCAAATGAAAGAGGAGGGCTTGTCTATGAGTTTTTCGTTTTACCTTTGTATTATTTTTCTAGAATAATGATATATTCAATGTTTTCATTGTAATTTGACATTGTTTTGAGATTCATGATTTTTGGATTATTTTAGCTATTTGATCAATTTTCTATTATTCTTGGTGTTTGATTACTTATGATTGTTAAAGAATTGATGAAGTTAGATTTGCTTCTAATTGATTTGGGAAACGATGTTAGGAGTCGATTTAATTTTATTGATTTTATATTTGTTATTTCTTAATAGATTTGGAAAACGAAGTTAAGATAAAGAATCAAAGTAATCAAATATTGGTTAATTTCACATAGAGCATAGGGTTATTGACTAATTTCATATTTATTATCACCTAGAGTATAGGGATAATTTATGAGGAATTGGGCTTAATGCATCCTTTTGGTTATATTGGTTTGATTAGAAAATTTACTAATTTAATCAAGAAATAGTAATTTTATGGATTGGAAAAGAAGTGGAGTCTATGCAAATGGATTTATGGCTTGGGAACGATTGAATTTTACTTTATATTCCTTCATAATGCCAATATGATGATTAATTGAGATAGTTGATAAATGATTCGCAGTCATACATTCTAGGATAGTTGTCTAAATTGTATATTCTTACATCTTGAGTTGTATATATTTCTTTATTTTTATTTTTACTATCTTATCACTTTATTGTATCGATTAAACAATAAATGAAAAGTGACTAGTATGTACTTATTCTTTTGAGGATCGATACTCATTAATTCCCTATAGTATACTTGCGATGAGTATACTTACTCGTATGTGTATTTTGGGATTAATGTTTTAATTAAAACTTAACTAATGAATGGATTTACATTTAATGATTTTTATACATTCAAAATTTACGCATCAAGTTTTTTGTGCTGTTACCAAGGAACAATATCATGAAAGTTTAGATTTTATTGATTTAACCATATTTATATGTTTATATGTCTATATGTAAATATATGAATATGTATATATATTCCTTGTGTGAATAGGTACCATATTTTGTTGTTTGTATACTTGTAATTTTATAATTTTCCTAACTTAATTTGTGAATGTGCAGTAACTGTTTAACTTGTAAATTCTATAATCTCATTATCTTCTATTTTCTGTAGATCTTGCCCTTAGCGTGTGATCCAACGATCTAAAGCAGACATAGTAGATTTTAATTCTGAGATCGAGATAACCCTCACAAAGATCTAAAAGATTGTTAGCTAAATGGTAAAAGGAGACGTGGAGGTTAACCAACCAAATAATGATAGTAATTGTGGCAATAATAAGAGGATTATGGATGATTTTGTGAAACCTACAATCTCATGTACAGGCTCTTGTATTATGAGACCTATGATAGAAGCTAATAATTTCGAAATGAAGCCCAATATCATCCAAATGATTCAAAACACTGTACAATTTGAGGATATGAGTTTGGTATTGAAGATATTTTCCATGTATATTGTGGTATTTTGTGGCTAAATTTTCCTGAAATTAAATTTTTCTGAAATTTTTCATTTTTTTTTGGGTGATTTTTCATTGTTTAGCAAGATTATAATTCTCTTTCTTACTTGTATATGAGTTTTGTCATTCATTTGGTGAATTTTTATGAAATTAGTTTATTAGATAGGTTATTTTTAAGATTTAAGAATTTGGATTAGTCTTATTTATGCCTTAGTATTTGAATATTACTTGACTTGTCTATTTTGAATATGGAGGATATGATGAATATGGAGAAAGTTTTTTGCTAACTCTTATATTATGGGTTTAAATTTTGCTTAACTTTGAGTTGTGATAAGGAATATGAGGAAAACATTGTTTGAGTGAAAAAAAAAAAAAAAAAACCTTGTGGAAAGACACATTGATTGTGAGTTGAAGATTGATAAAATTGAGTTGATTATTTAAGGTGAGAAAGTATTTTTGCTTATTTATGGGGGCCAATATGGATAGTGAAAAGAAATCCACTTCCTTGAGGCTATTAATTCCCAAAAGCAAAAGAGAGGAAAAATGTTGAAAAATGATGAGTGATAATTAAAAAGGGGCCAATACAGTATGTGAAGATAAATGCATTCACTTGAGGCTATCAATTCCCTAAGTTATTGAAAAAAAAATTGAAAGAAAAAAATGGAGTGTTTTCCTTAAATCACTATTTGAGTTGTGTAATTTTTGAATTTATAATGCTTGAGTTGGTAAATAGCTTGACTTATATGATTCATATTATTTATGTTTTTAATTTGAAGGATGAAATAATTTTCTTAGATTAAGGTATAAATTTGTCTAATTTGACTTCAAGAGTTTTGTGATGTTTTATCAAATGTTTCAAGTTGTGATTGTTTTTAAAGGGTTAGATGAATGATAAAAGTTCTATCTAAAGTTTGAAGGGAGGTTGTAAGCCTTGTTATGATTTAATTTTTGGAATGATAAAAAGCTTGTGTTTTCTTGATTATTTTCTTGACCTAAGTGTTTTGCTTGAGAACAAACAAAAGTTTAATTATGAGGGAATATGATAAGGGCTAAATTTATCACTATTTTTCTAGTTATTTGAGGCTAATTTAAGATACTTTTGATGTAAGAACTAGGCATATTCCTTTCTATTTGATATTTTACTTTTAGAAAGTATTTATTTGTGCTGAATTGAGTGGATTTCGAGCAAAAAGTAAAAAACTCCAGCATGTACCTAGTGCCAAGTCCAGCTAGTGCACTAAGCGCCAAGTCCACTCTAGAAGAACAGATGAAAATAGAGCAAACATCCAGTGGTGAACCAAAATGTACCTGGAGCCAGATGGATCGAAGGTACCCGGCGCCAGGTGTGATCTGTAATAGTCGAATTTTATAAGTGAATTTGGTATCTTCTAAAGAATTTTGGTATTTTTTAAAATTCTAATAGGACAAGACTTCTCAAGTCATGAATTTTGGTATCAAATGAGCCTATTTAGACAAGAAAAACATAAGAGAAAATAGTGAATCTAAGGATCTAAACTTCCAATCACTCAGAAAGAGAGATTCATCATTCAAGGAGTATTATTTAAGAAGGTTTCCAAAAAGAAAATGAGAGCTTGTCTATGAGTTCTTTCTTTTACTTTTGTATTCTTTTTCTAGAATAATAATGTATTTAATATTTTCTTTGTAATTTAACATCGTTTTGGGGTTCATAATTTTTGGATTAATTTAGCTATTTGATCAAATTTTTTTTATCATTCTTGGTATTTGATTACTTGTGATAATTAAAGAATTGATAAAGTTAGATTTGATTTTAAATTGACTTGGAAAACAATGTTAAGAGTTAGTTTAATTTTATTGATTTCATATTTAGTATTTATTAATGGATTTGGGAAACGAAGTTAAGACAAAGAACTAAAGTAATCAAATATTGGTTAATTTTACCTAGAGTATGGGGTTATTAACTAATTTCATATTTATTATCACCTACAGTATAGGGATAATTTATGAGGAATTGGGTTTAATACATATATTTGGTTATGTTGGTTTGATTAGGAAATCTGCTAATTTAATTAATAAGTAGTGATTCCATGGATTGGGAAAGAAGTTGAGTCTATGTAAATGGATTCATGAATTAGAAAACAATTGAATTTTACTTTATACTCCTTCATGATATCAAGATGATAATTAATTGAGATAGTTGCTAAATGATTCATAATCATGCATTCTAGGATAGTTGTCTAAATTGCATATTCTTACATCCTTGAATTGTACATATTTCTTTATTTTTATTTTTATTATCTTATCACTTTATTGGGTTGATTAAACAATGAATGAAAAGTGGCTAGTATGTACTTATTAATTTGAGGATCGATACTCGTTAATTTCCTATACTATGCTTGCGATGAGTATACTTACTCGTATGTGTATTTTTTTATTAATATTTTAATTAAAACTTGGCTAAGGGATGAATTTAAATTTAATAATTTTTATACACCCAAAATTTATGCATCAATGCTACATGAAGAGATTGAGAAGATTGGTGAAAATGTTAGATTTTGGACCACTTTAGCCAAGACAAAGTAGATATTTGAAGAAGTTACATGTCAAATAGGTACTCCATCTACCAAGAAGCTAGTTTTAGATTGTAAAATTTGATGGAATTCAACTTTTTTTTATGCTTGCCACTAAATTGCTATACAAAGATGTATTTTATAAGCTAAACGCAGGAAGCATTTATATATTTGCTTACCAACTGAAGAGGATTGAGTTTTGACACAAGATATTTGTGATCATTTGTGAATATTCTATAATGATACCGAAATATTTTCAAAAACCAAATTGTAGATGTGTTTTTCTCTATTCCTTGTAATATTAGAAGAGTTAAAGAAATGGTTTGTGAGTGAGAATCAATTGAAAAAAACAATAGCTGAAAAGATAGTTTATAAGTTTATAAGTGTGATAAATATTAGAGAAATGTGCATGGAATTATTGGTGTCGCTATAGTATTGGATCCATGATATAAGATGGTTTGGTGAATTAAGTTTTTTCAAAAATATTTGGTGATGATGCTCCTATGAAGATTGAGAAAAATCAAGAACTTTTGTAGTGTTTCATTTGAGGAATTCAAGTTTAAAAAAATGAGAAGCATTTAAGTCAGTTAACAAGTTTCTCATCATCTTAGTCTTTTCAAGAATTTGGAAACCAGTCAAAGGCATTAATGGAAGATAATCTTGCTAGTTTTGATGATTATATGGCACAAAATATGAGTAACTTGCAAGAAAATATAGAATTTGAACAATATTTAAAGGAACTAGCTTTACGAAGGAATATTAATAATTTTGATATCTTAGCTTGGTGGAAAAAACCAAATTCTACCATTCTTCAAATGATTGCTAGGTATACATATTTTGCATTCCAGTATCAACATTTGTTTTAGAGTCTACATTTAGTACTAGAAGAAGGATAGTAAATCTATATTGCAGTAGACTTTGTTCAGAAACACTTGAAACTTTGATGTATGGCCAAAATTGATTGTGTTCTAATATTAAAATTATACAAAATAGATATAGTTTATGAATTGTTTACTAATTATATTTATATTTTAAATAATTAATTCTTTTATAGGTTCTTCTCTGAAGGACGGAGAGTTTTGCTCTATTTTCGAAAATATGGTTGTTGGTGATGAGGCAGTAAACTTTTTTAAAACTTATTATCATTTATATCTCTATTGTTTTGTTGATATTTTACTCTACTAACATTTTAGATAATGTAGAAAAAATAAAGCATTACTAACAATTTTTATTTCCTAGTTAAGCGAGATTAATGATGTTGAATAATCAAGTTTGGATTTAACAAGTGCAATTCTTCCTAAGCATTGGGCATACAATTTTTTAAAATTGTACTTCCCATAATTATTATGTACTTGTTGATGCCAACTTTAATCGAGCTGTTGCAATGGTAATAATGAACTGATACTGATAGGAATTTTTCCAAGTCGATGATGACGTCAATTATTTTTTAGTCGATATACTTAATCAACATTGGGACTAGAAATCATTAAGCCGATAGACATCACCCCCATGTCTCGGTACGATTGGTAAAATATTACTACACCTAGTCATTAAAGTTGAATCATGAAGCGATATTTTTTTCATGTACAAATTGTCGGTTACAACAACACAGCAAGCGTAAAATACGCAAGGATTCCCAGAACAAGAGGACGAACAACATCCAGAAGATTATTAGTTTCAAGTTTCAATTTCCTTTCATTCTGCATTTTCCTTGTTTTTATTCATAGCTTTGATTAATTTCAGAAGTTTTCCTTTATTTTCCTTTATTACTAGCTTTCTGTTTCAGTTTTGCTTTGGGTTTAAATTCCAGTAATTTTGTACTTCTTTTATCAAAATCAATCGAAACACATTAGTTCCAGTCCTTTTTAGCTTCTACATACAATCGTCCTACTTTCTTAGACCCTTTCTATAGTAAATTTAAAGAACTCACGTTTCTTAAAAGGTACGTTTCTTAAAAGGTCCGACTCTTGTATTCGTTCTTCCATCGGACTGTTTATGTTCATCAAAAGAGAAGCTGATCGTCAGTTTCATCGGCTCCCCTTTTGTACGACAATATAAATTGGCATGCCTGGTGGGACCAGAAATAGTTGTTGTATGCAATTGCATTCAGGATGCCTTATGTTAAATTCTCAATAGTAGCCCTCGGGGCCTTTATTAGATTCAATCGATTGGCCTCCAGTTCGTGGTTTACAGGAGGTTTTTGATTTTACAATGACGACTTCCAGTAATGCTTATGTCATTCCTCCTGAGCAAGGATTACAGTCCTTGTCTCCACCCCAAGTGCCCCAGTTGACACCCATGTCCTTAACCGCCATATAGTAGGGTATGGACCAATGTACAGGTGAACTTATTCAAAGCCTCATTCCTCAGTTTGCTACAGTGTTCCGGCCACTACTCCAGAATGAGCTCCATAATTTTGAACAGAGGTAAAACGCTCACGAGATATCTTAGGCAGTTATGTATCCTCTTGCCTCGACTATTAGTGCACCATTGTATGGGTCAGTACAATTGTTACGCAGGGAGTGCTCATTTTGATACCCAAGGGGTACCAAAAGAATCCGGGATTAGCAGCACAAAGTGTTGTTCCCATAGAGCATTCCTTGGGAAGAACCACATTATACTCGATTATGGGGGTCCAGACATCGATAGGGATACATGTATCATTCATCCTAATAGGAGTGTGTTCCCTCCGTATGGGGGGGCCAAAGGGCTATGCCACAACTGTTCCTCCTATATATCTTGCAACGACCATAGCTTATTCGATGTAAGGAGCAAGATGCCCTAAGATGGCCCTAGTCCCAGGACAGGGTTCATGGCCAACCATGCTAAGTTTCCCCATACAGAATCAACAACTAACATTATCATTCGATGTTAACGTAGTGACAAAAACATGGTGTCGACAGACTAGAGATTGGCCAATCTATTAGAAATCCTATCCTGAATAGGTAGACTCTATGGTTGTGTTACCTCGAGGGTTTAAGTTGCTTGAGTTCTTCACATTCTCTAGAGAGGACAACAAGTCAACTATGAAATATGGTGGGGGTTCACAGCACAATGTGAAGAGTTCGAGAACAGTGACTGACATAAATTGCAATTGTTTTATTTATCTTTAACAAGAGCAGCATTTACTTGGTATGCAAATTTGACTCCCAATTCTGTGTATTCTTGGTCAGACATGGAGCGAATTTTTCATGAACGGTTTTTCAAACCAACACCTAAGGTTTCCATAGCAATTTTTTGGCAGTCAAGTAAAAGCCATCTGAAGGTGTAGCATAATTCATTGAGCATTTTTGGCAGACTAAGGCCAAGTATACCACTCAATTACCAGAAATGGAGTGTGCTAGAATAGCCATCAGCAGAATGTATCCGCAGCTCAAGGAGTGTCTCATTTTCTAAGATTTTTCTGTTTATCCCGCTTACTTTTCCATATTGTCAAAGTAGAAGAAATTATCAAGGAAAAGAAGAAGAAATGGTCTGTTAAATTCTCCCATGGACAAACCATAATATCAGTTGTTGATGATGTTATAGAAAACGAGGAGGAACAACTGATGAAGGTAATAGTGGCAAAATTAGTGAAAGGTTCATCCTACACTTGTCCCTTTTTAAAACCTGGCAAAGAGAAGAGGGAGGTTTCTTCTGCAGGACCATCAAACTACACATTCAATGTATCAAAGGTCGAACAAATTTTTTATCAGATGGTAAAAAAAGCAAATCCGGTTACCTCTCAGCTACAAAATCCCAAGTCCAGAAGAGTTAAAAGGAAAGAGATATTGTAAGTGGCATAATTCATTTTTTCATAATATCAATAGCTGTGTTATTTTTAGGAATACAATTCAGAAGGCTTTACAAGAAGGAAGGGTGAGATTTGCTAACAAACGAGAAGAGACCTTAGTCAATATAGACCCTTTTCCTAGTCGCCGATACACACATGGTACAAACCTGTAAAGAAGAAGGGGAAAATAGACCAAGAGTTTCTTTCATCAAGGAGCAGTCCAAAACCTTTGAAAGAAAAAGGAACAATATTCCAAAGGCTGGACGATCAACCATCAGTTTTCACTAGGCTTGCTATCCCGACCCTCATAGCTCATTTCCATGAAAAAGATGATAAGTTCACAATGCATGTGCCTCACAAAGAGCCAGTCTTTATGGGTTATCACTCCCGTCTTACAAATATTCAGAAACAGCGGGAACAGAAAAAACGGGCTCAGTAGAGGCAAGTGCCTGAGGAATGGTTAGATGAGCAGGAGTGTCCCACCCTGAGTCAAAAATATGCTTAGCATAATTCCATCACAATTTCGAGCAAATGCCAAGTAAGAAGCAGTGGAAGACAATTATTATGCAACGGAAGAAGCTGTCGTTGAACTCATCGAATTTAAGGCACCATCGAGAGCAGTGGAAGACGATTATTATGCAACGGAAGAAGCTGTCGTTGAACTCATCGAATTTAAGGCACCATCGAAAAGGATGTTCTTCCCAATCCCAACGGTAGAATATATTAATCACCTCAAGCCATTGTACATCAAGACGCATATCAACGTAAAACCTTTTTCTCAGGTCTTTATCGATGGAGGGGCTGTACTAAACGTGATGCCGTTAGCAACCTTAAAATGCCTAGGAAAGGACAAGTCTAATTTGTCTCCTACAGATGTTCAAATGCTCCATTTTACCAGGGATGTGGCTAAGGCAGAAGGGATCATTACCTTTGAGGTAACAGTTGGATCCAAAGTCATTAAGATTGTTTTCTTTATAATCATGGCAAAGCTAGCATATTCTGTCTTATTGAGTAGAGATTAGATTCATGCAAATTATTGTGTTCCATCAACGCTTCACCAAATGATGTTAATTTGGGATGGAGAACAAGTGAAGAAGATACTAGCTGATCCGAACCCATTCTTAGCAGAAGTGCACATGAACGATGCTTTCTTTTACCGTTATATCTTTAATCCAAGCCAATATGCTAAACTCACCATAACCCATAATCAAATCACAACAGAAAGGATGGAAGGAAAGGGTTTGAGGTCAGAAGACCTGATGATCGGCATGCACCTAGTTTCATCGCTCTGGATCCTCTAGTAGAAATAGATATCGGATGACTTGGACAAAGTAAAACTACCAAGGTAAGCTTATACTTAACTTTCTGTCAACGAAATGCCCTAACAACTTTGATTCGTAGGTACAAAGATTGTTTCGTGTAGGATTATCATGAAATTCCAAAGTTGGATAGAGGTATCGTTGAGCATCGTTTATCAATAAAGGAATATTTCAAGCCTCATAAATAACATGTCCAGTGTTTTAACCCTGCACTCCCACAACAGGAAAAATCGTGATTTGCGACGGCCAAAAACCGTCACAAAACCGTCGCTTGCGACGGCCAAGGGAAACCGTCGCTATTTGCGAGGGCAAAAAAAATTCGTTGCTATTTGCGACGGTTTTGTCAGGATTTTGCGACGAATATTTTTGGTCAAACTTCGCCAAATGAGCAAATTTACGACAGTTTTGCGACGAAAAACTTTGACCCTCGCAAAATCCTCGCAAATTGCGACGGTTTTGCGAGGTTCGACTTTGTGCCCTCGTAAAACCGTCGCAAATTTGCGAGGGTTTTGCAAGGGCTACGGTTTGGACCCTCGCAAAACCCTCGCAAATTGCGACGGTTTTGCGAGGGAAGAATTAACCCCCAAGTCATGACCCTCGCAAATTGCGAGGGTTTTGCGAGGGCCCAAGTAATGTTCCTCGCAATTTGCGAGGGTTTTGCGAGGGGAGAATTAAATCCCAAGTAGTGGCCCTCGCAAAACTCTCGCAAACTGCGACGGTTTTGCGAGGGCCCAAGCAAATCCCAAGTAATGGCCCTCGCAAAACCCTCGCAAATTGCGACGGTTTTGCGAGAATTTTGTAATAATTTTTTATTTTTTATTATTATATTTATTTTAAATTATTAATTCCCTGTAAATCAACCCTGAAACACTATACAAATAAATGCCAAAATTATGTTCATAATCCAAAAAAATACTATAAAAAATTAAAAATAAGCCCAAATAAATATAATTAAAATACTAAAATATAATATAATATAAAATACATAATAAGTATATAAAAAAGTAAAATAATTCACAAAAATAAGTAATAGTGTATAAAGAGTATAAAAATAAATATAACAAGTTTATGTAAATAATGAAGGAGCAGCTGCAGAAGGGGGTGGAGGAGGGGAACGAGAGCCCCTACGTGGGCCCGGGTGCTCATCAGCTGGATCAAATCCATCGTCAGCATTTGGATCTTCATCTTCAACATTAGCAGCCGCAATGCGCGCTTCTATCTCCTCTATGGATGGCATAGATGGTGTAGGAATACCCATCTTGTCCGACATAGCTGCCATCCAACCACCAAATGTAGAGTGATGTTGCCTCATGAAGTCCCGATACAAGTCTATTTGTCGATTGAATCTCCGCTCAGCCTGTTGAACCCTTTGCTCTACTAGATGTCCAATATCAACTGGTGTAGGGGAAGATGCATGCAGTCCACTTTGAGACAGTCTAGTTCGAACATGTGTCGCCTCTGAACCTAACCCAAAAACTCGTCCCCTTTTGAACCCGCATTGTGCCTTTACAAACATGGCTTTTTCATCAAAAGGAACAACAGAGTTTACAGAGCCACTAGACTCGGACTGAGGAGTGCTCTGTATGAGATTTCGCACCTCATCCTAAAAAACAAAAAAAAAAAGAATTGTCAATAGTAATTATCAAAATAAAATACAAATTCCACGCAGTATAAAGAATTTCAACATATTTAATCTATATACTACCAATGTCTGGCGAGATCGCTCACTGACAAACTGACCCTTTTGTGGCCCACTCTGAAAGACATGTAATGTCTCAAACATGTCTGTGTAGCTAAAAGAACTCCCCTCCTTGGCCCGCTACATTTATGTTAACAAAATGTAATTATTACAATCTTACATAAATTTGTAATAAAACAATTTAGAATAATAATTAATTAAGTGAAAGTGAATTACCAAACGGTCCTCGTGTTCTGTGAACGAAATAGACCCTCCAGTATGGGTGCAGCTACTCCCACGATTCTTTTTTATTGGTGGATGAGAGCTTCTGATACTTCTTTGATCTCCAGTACTCACAAATGTCATTCCAATACTGTGCCTCTATCCAATGAGGACATACTCAATCATCCCTCTTCCTCAGCCTAGACATTATGTCCAAAAATCGCGTCCGACACTTCTTTTCCTAAGTTGATCAAATTAGCGAAGCATACTCTTCCCTCCACCGAAAATATTTCTGCATGATCATGATTAAGATTTCTTATTAGCATATAACATAGTACTTAAACGATAAAAAATAATCAAAAATTGCTTACCCCAAATTCTTGAAACCATAAGTCTCGTACGGTTATCGGGACGTGCGTGTATGTTGGATACGAACCAATGAAGTACTGTTGTATTATATTTGAAATTTCTCGGACACATTTGTCCAAGCCGGCGAACCTATTTTTGGTGCAATGACAATGTACAATATAGTTATGTTAATCTAAAAAATAATAATAATAATTGAACTAATAATCAACATCTTACAAAGTATGAATATGTTACTTACCCGTTTCCCCGTGGAACAATCCAAGGTCGGAGTCCGTAACTTGCAACCCAACAGAATGCGAAGCTGAAGCGATGGATGATTGAAAAGCCGGGGATGGTACTCCCTCATCTCCAATAGAGCCATGTAATGAACGAGGCACCTGAAAGTCGAGGTAGGCTGAGTAGGGGATGGAGTATAAGGCTCCTGACCCTCCTGACTCCCCTCCCTCAATGATCCTTCATTAGAAGACATTGCTAAAGGAGATGAAAAAAGAAAAATAAGTAACCAATAAAGACGAAGCCCACTTCAAAAGAAGGATGTAAATAACCGTGAATAAAAATGATAAAAGAATAATAACATTGAAACATTATATCTATTCGCTAGTTTAAAGTAATACAATAATATGTATGATAATGATGGATATGTCAAAATAAACATTGTACTTGTAAATTGAATTTTAAAAAAATTTTGACAAAGTCTCCCCTATAATTGGATATTTCCCAGGCACAAGGCCACCTCAAGATTTGACAATCAAAACGCTGTTACAAACAATAAAGACAGATCTTTCAAATATAGAAAAATTCAAAAGATAACTAGGGGTAATCACCCATTACCCAAGAGGAATGATCACCCATCACTCACGGGGTTCCAATTAAAATGTTAGATATAATTAAAAATCAAGCTAAAAATTATAAATGCCTCTGTCCTTGTGAATTGTCTGTCAATACAGCAACAATACAATATATAAATTACCTTGTTGTTTACACCACAAAAGAATATAATAAGGAATAATAAAAATCCTTCGGGCTGTACAAGTCTAAACGAAAGATTCCTGCAAAAAAAAAAAGAAGATGATGAGATTCCCGACAATTAGACAAAATTGTGAAACAAAATTGTATGTGATGGAATTTAAAATAATAAAAATTAAAAGATTCAAGGCATGTAGATTCAAGTAACAAATAAATTGTAAATTAAAATTTGACATGGGATAATAATGATGCAATAGATTTCAGGATTCCCTCACCATTAACTATATTATTTGTAAATGAATTGAAATCAGGCCTATTCACTAGAATCATTCTCCGATACTGGACTCATCATCATCTACTGAGGTATCGCTATTCGTTTCCCATTCATCTTCATCTTCTTCCTCTCATTTATAGGAGAATTTTCCCTTGCTGTTATAGCCTCATCTTGAACATCCAACATTTCATTCATACCATTCTCATGCGTCAGAATACCAAGATCAACAAATAACGATATGCTGACTTCGTCAGTAGCATCTACTTCTTCCTAATAAGCTCTGTCAACCACAGGTGCATCTATTATATGTCGAGCTTTGGTTTTGCAAACTGCCAACCAATCAGATCTTGGCCTCTTACTCCCTGGATATGATGCATAATACACTTGGCTAGCTTGTTGAGCTAGAACGAATGGATCATAGTTAGCATAGCTCCTTTTGTGGTTAATTTCTACAAGATTATACTGCGGATGTACCCTGGTACCACGATTCAATGTTTGATCAAACCAGTGACATTTAAAAAGAACAATGCTTTGCTGTGGATTACTAAGAAATTGTACTTCAATAATCTCATTTAACACTCCATAGTAATCAGGTCCTGATGCATCATTTCCAATCCTTTTCACGCAAACACCACTATTAACTGTTTTCTTTCCCTCTGCATAATCATTAGTGTGAAATCGATAACCATTAATTATGTACCCACTATATGATTTCACTAGCCTTGACGGACCCCAAGCAAAGTTCCTCAAGCATTCATTTATAACCATATTTTCTGAATCTTATACCTAAAAAACATTAGACAAGTTAATTTTTTAATTATGAAAGTTATAGCATTACGAAACTCCATTGAATCCCCAATGGAGTTCAAATGCAAGTTATTAACTTATGTAACTTACATATCCACTAAACCATTCTGCAAATTCAAGGCTGATTCTTCTATTGATTTCTATCTCTGATATAGTCGGAGCCAGACTTCGTAAGTGTGTCGTGAATGCCCTGTAATGCATTAGAATTAGATTGAATGAGTCAAAATCATTACGAGGTATCGTTTATCGTATAAAATGTATGAAGTAGTAGCTCGTACTCAATGTATGGCTGCGCTTCACCACAATTAAGCAACATATAAATTCTTGCTGCAATGAATTCTTCAGAAGTAAGGAACCGAGTTTGAATTCGTCCTATCACCCTTCCTTGAACATTGCAGATTGACAGCCCAGGTTCTTGCACCCTCTCTAATCGTTCTCCCTCTTCATTACGCACCGAAATTGTACGTTTTGTTTGTATATGTGGCTCAAAATAATAAGAGAAGAAAGTGTATGCTTCCTCAACTAGATAAGCATTGCAGATTGACCCTTCAACTCTAGCCTTATTTTTCACCTTGATTTTCAATTGATGCAAATACCTGTCATTTAAAAAAAAATTCAACTTCAGTCACACACGCTTATATCGTACATGCTATGAAAAGAATTAGATTGAATGATTCGATTACCGTTCAAACGGGTACATCCACCTATATTGAATAGGGCCACAAACTCTTGCTTCGTAAGGCAAATGAATTAATAGGTGTTCCATTACATCAAAGAATGCAGGTGGAAATATCTTCTCCAACTTACATAACAATAAAGGAATGTCGGACTCCAATTTGGCCATATGAGCTACATTCAACTTAGGAGAGCATAGATCACGATAAAAAAGACTCAACTCCGTCAAAACACCCCATACATTAGAAGGAAGAAATTCCTTCAATGCAATTGGAAGTAGTCTCTCCATGAATACGTGACAGTCATGTGATTTCATACCGGATAACTTCAACTCATTCAAATCAGCACATCTTCCAATGTTTGAAGCGTATCCATCTGGGAGTTGCAATTCCCTCAACCATTCAAGTAAAAGTTTCTTTTGTTCTGATGTCAACGAGTAAATAGCTTTAGATATAGCCACTTTTCCTCCTCCCACATTCAAGGCATGGAGCTCGGGCCTATGGTAATAAATTTCTAAGTCACGTCTAGCCTTTAAATTGTCTTTTGATTTACCCTTTACCTCAAGAACTGTATTCATGAAATTGTCAAATACATTCTTCTCATTGTGCATTACATCAATATTATGTCGGACCAAATTAGTACGCCAATACGGAAAATCCCAAAAAATACTCCTTTTTGCCCAATTATGAGATATTCCCCTGCCATTACTCCTTCCAATTTCTTTGCATGTTTCTGTAATTTTTTCATAGTTAGACAAACTATCACAGATTTCTTCACCAGTAGGGTATTGCACAGGCTGTGATGTCTCAGAACCTCTATCATTCCTAAAAGATCTCGTATCCCTCCTGTAAGGATGATCCGATGGTAAGAAACGACGGTGACAGTCAAACCATGATTGTTTCCCACCATTTTGTAGATGAAAAGACTTTTGTATTGCCCATACAATATGGACAAGCCGATCTCCAGCGAGTGCTCCGACCACTCAACATACCATATGCAAGAAAATCATTAATTGTCCACAAAAGTGTCGCCCGTAGTTGGAAGTTTTGTTTCTTCGATATGTCATAAGTGGTGACACCTTCAAACCACAATTTGGTTAATTCGTCTATCAAGGGTTGTAAATAAACATCCACCTGGTGCTTTGGATTCTTGGGGCCCGGGATAATGATTGTTAAAAATATGACTGGATCCTTCATACACATCCACGGGGGGAGATTATACGGTGTGAGAATGACCGGCTAGGATGAATATTGCTTACCCGACATCCCAAATGGTGAGAATCCATCTGTACATAAACCAAGTTTGACATTCCGTACTTCTTTTGCAAATTCAGGATGCATTCGATCAAAGTGTTGCCATACTTCAGTATCACGAGGGTGACTCATGGTGCCTTTCTCCGATCTGCTCTCTCCATGCCATCTCATGTGTTCAGCTATTGTTTTAGAAGTATACAATCTTTGTAGCCTCGGTGTTATCGGGAAGTAATACATCTTCTTGAATGAAATTTCCTTTCTACTTGTGTTCTTCCCAACCTTTTTCTGTGCATATCGAGGATGGCCACAAAATTTGCACTCTCTACGATTCATGTCATCTTTCCAGTAAAGCATGCATCCATTATTGCATACATCTATTTTTTGTACCGGCAAACCCAACCCAGCCACTAATTTTTTCATCTGATAGAAATCATCAGGAATCGTATTACTGCTAGGCACAACCTCTTTCATCAATTGCATAACATCGTTAAAGGCTTTACGCGAGAGGTTATTTTCAGACTTAATGTTTAATAACCTTGAAGCCAATGAAAGCTGCGAATGTTGTGTGCATCCATCCCATATAGGAGTCTCTGCCGCCTTTAACATATCGTAAAACCTTTGTGCCTCCACATTAGGTGGTTCTTCAAAATGGTCTGCTGATGGAGCTTCAGGGGGAAAATCAGGTCCTGCTACGTCTAAGACCATTTCGCGAGACAGATTTTCTTGATGTGAATCAAATTCTGGGATTGAGGTAGACACGCTTGAGGGACACTCGAATAGCTCACCATGACATGTCCACCGGTAATACCTAGGCACAAATCCAGACTTCCACAGGTGGAGCTTAACTTATGCTGGATCTAGATACTTTTTATTCTTACATTTTGCACACGGGCATCTAATTACGCTTGATATTGCATTTGATAAGGCAAATGTCAAAAAAGCCTTAACCCCTTCCTCAAATTCAATAGTGATCCCTTTTACACCTGAAGCGTGCCTTCTATACATCCAACTACGATCCTCCATGACGTCTAAATGAGAGAAAAGAACAATCAACTCAATAATTAAAATCACCCCTTAAACAAAAGGAAGAGAAGTGTAATTACATTTTCCTTTCTATTATCTAACAAAAAGAGGTCCAAAACATAGAATTTACAATTGCTATCTTTGGATACAGTTACACCTTCAATATCTACGTTTTAACCAAGTTCTACATTTAATTGATGTGAAAAATACAATTATTTGAAGAGTGAAAATAAATGTGGAAATAAATGAGAAAATTTTATATTTGATTAAGATAAATAATATTAAAGCTAATTATATTCTTATTTTACACATTCCAATGGTTAAAATAATAACATTTTATTTATTTTCATTCCAATGTTTATATTTGTTTAAACTCTCTCTATAACGTATATTATTCCTGCTATTATTAACATTCATATTATATATGAAATTATTATTATTATTACTCATTTCATTAGTCCTATTCTTATTGTTATTAGCAATATTATTTTTAATAATAATGCTATTATGGGATATATACTCATGTTCAATTGAATAATACACTCCAAGATAAGGGTAGTTATTCTATTCCACAGTAAATAGCGGCAGATTTTGAAAAAAAATTTGACAGAGTCTCCCCTGTAATTGGACATTTTCCAAGCACAGGGCCACCTCAAAATTATACAATCAAAATGCAATTGCAAACAACAAAGACAGATCATTCATTTATACAAAAAATAAATAAATAAATAAAAGGATAACTAGGGGTAATCACCCATTACCCAGGAGGAGTAATCACCCATTACTCACGGGGAATCCAACATTTGAATTCAACACAAAGGCAATTTATATGAACAAAACGCACCTCCAACATCTTCATAATCTAAAGAAACGAATTTCTCACATAAAAGAGCCTTCAAAGCATTCCACTAGAGTTAAATCTTCCACTAGAGACACTAATATATTATTATAATCAAGTAATAAGATTACTAAACTAATCAGATATCAACCTTCCGGTTATGGCATCATAACCAATCAAATTAATTTATAAGGGTTTATATAGCTAAAACATAGTTTCCATATAATTTGATCAAAGTAGTAATTTTTTTATAACAGGGTAAAAGAGAGTGTACTTTGTACAAAGTATATCACATATAAGTACAGATCAAAACACCATGAATGTTTAAAAAGGACAACAATTCCAACTAACAATTCAGCAATTCCAGTTCACAATTCCAAATTTAAATCAATAATCTCACATCAAACCACCATCATGTCACTCCCAATCTCCTCAAATTCAACCCCAACATCAATACAACTTTTATATATCAATTCCAACTCTGCTCATTCACAAATAATCACCCAAATTTCAAAGCTTTAGGGGAAATGCAAATCTGTCCAACATGGACTTAGTTTATAAGATAATGAAGTAGCTCAAGAGATAAATTCTAACTACTTACCCAAATGAATCAGCTTCAGCAATAGCACAGCAGTAGCACAGGAATGGCAGTGGAGGCGCTCACTGAGGGGGCGGGCGAGCGGGGGGCGAGGGAGACTCTGCGGGAGGGGGCGCGAGGGAGGGGGCGGGCGAGGGGGACTCGCAGGAAGGGGGCGCGGGGAGGGGGACTGCGGGGGAGGGTCGGCGTGGGCGGGGGCGCGGGGAGAGGGGACTCGCGGGGGAGGGTCGGCGCGGCTAGGGGGCGCGGGGAGGGGGACTGCGGGGGAGGAGGGTTCGCGGGGGTGGGAGGGCACGGGGAGGGGGGCTGCGGGGAAGGAACGCCGGGGAGTGGGGGCTTGGGGGGGAGCTGCGGGAGGGGGGCGCGGGATGGGGGGGAGTTGAGGGAGGGGGCGCAGGGATGGGGGAGCTGCGGGGAGGTCGCCTCCGGGGAGAGGGGGGAGAGATGGGAGCGGCGGCGCAAGCTTGGGAAGGGGAGGGTGTGGCGGGTCGTGTGGAATGGAAGAAGGATGTGGGAAGAAGGAGGGGAAAAAAAAAGAAGGGAGTGAAAAATTTTGGAAAATTTTAGTTTTTTTTTTTTTAAAATTTCTAGCTATTTCGTCGCAATTTGTGACGAAAAAATAAAACCCTCGCTAATTTCTCATAAATTAATACGAATAACATTATAAATCGATCTATACATTATAATTTTTATTATTTTTTAGTGATTTTAATAATATTATTATTATTATGTAAATTATTTTTCTTTATATATTTTAATTTATACACCACTTAATCAAATAAATAGATCAAAAAATTAGATATATATATATATAACTATATAGTATAATATATATTAATATGTTGGAGATGAATAACATTACAAATCGATCTCTACATTATAATTTTTCACTATTTTTTTTAGTGTTCTCAACAATAATAACAGTATTTGAATTGTTTTCTTTATATATTTTACTTTATACACCACTTAACAAAATAGATATATTAAAAAATTGGACATATGTATATACATAGCTATATAGTATAATATATATTAACATGTAGGAGATGAAGAACATTACAAATTGATCTCTACATTATAAATTTCACCATTTTTTTAGTGATATCAACAATAATAACAGTATTTGAATTATTTTTCTTTATATATTTTACTTTATACACTACTTAATCAAAGTGATAGATTAAAAAATTAGCCATATGTATATATATACCTACATGTTATAATATATATATATATATATATATATATATATATTAAACTAAACAGATACTTATATACATTATATACATATACTTATATATTAGAATAAGTATATAACATAACATAATTAACTATATACATTTACTTATGCAATACATTAGGTGTATAACATGACATAATTACATATACAAAATTATAATAAAATGCACTAATTGAGACATGTTATTAAAAATATTTTAGTAAATTTGTCAAAATACACCATCACATAAACACATAAAGAAAAATTTAAAAATAAAAAAAAAGATTAAAACCCTATTTTGTTGTAAAACCCTTGCAAATTCGTCGCAATTAGTGACGGATTTGCGACGAATTTGCGACGAATTAGGGTTTTGAGATTTTCTATAAATTTTTTCATTTATTTATTTTTTAATTAAAAATATTGACCGTCGCAAAACCCTCGCAAATTGCGATGGCCCAAAATCCGTCGCAAACCCTCCCAAATTGCGAGAGCTTTGCGACGGACGTTCAAAATTTTTTAAAATAACAATCGATCGTCGCAAAACCCTCGCAAATTGAGAGGGTTATTTGCCGTCGCAAATTGCGAGGGTTTTGCGATGGATGTTCAAAATTTTTTTTAAAAAATATTTTTTTAAAAAAATAGATAGCCGTCGCAAAACCCTCGCAATTTGCGAGGACTTTGCGATGGACGTTCAAAAATTTTAAAAATATTTTTTAAAAAAACAATCGGTCGTCGCAAAACCCTTGCAAATTGCGAGGGTTATTTACCGTCGCAAAATCCTCGCAAATTGCGAGGGTTTTGCGATGGACGTTCAAAAATTTTTTTAAAAAATATTTTTTTAAAAAATAAATTACCGTCGCAAAACCCTCGCAAATTGCGAGGGCTAACCACTGTCGTAAAACTCTCGCAAATTGCGAGGACTTTGCGATGGACGTTCAAAAATTTTAAAAATATTTTTTTAAAAAATAATTTGTCGTCGCAAAACCCTCGCAAATTGCGAGGGTTTTGCAATGGACGTTCAAAAAATTTTTTTAAAAATATTTTTTAAAAAAATAACTTGCCGTCGTAAAACCCTCGCAAATTGCTAGGGTTTATTAGCCGTCGCAAAATCCTCGCAAATTGCGAGGGTTTTGTTGCGAGGATTTTGCGATGGACGTTCAAAAATTTTTTTAAAAATATTTTTTTAAAATAAATCGCCGTCGCAAAACCCTCGTAATTTGCGAGGGCATAAATACCGTCGCAAAACCCTAGCAAATAGCGACGATTTTGCTACGAATTGCGACGGGTATTTTGACTATCGCAAATTGCGACGGTTTTGGTCAACCCGCGACTTGTTTGAAAATTGTTGCAAATTGGTCGCTATTAGCGATGGTATTGAAGCCGTCGCAAAAAATTCGTCGCAAATCGCGATTTTTCCTGTAGTGTCCTACTTAGAATCAAAGAAAAAATCGAGAGGTTGCTTCGATGTGGCTCTATCCGTACTTGCTGATATGCAGACTGGGTGTCCAACATAATTCCCGCCATAAAAAAGAATGGCCAGTTGCAAGTTTGTGTTAATTTCAAGAATTTGAATTTGGCTACACCAAAAGATGAATACACCATGCCGATGGCCAACATGTTTGTAGACTCGGCAGTAGTTAACCAATTTTTAAGCTTTATGGATAAATATACTGGTTATAATTAGATATCTATAGCCGAAAGGACACACAAAAGACAACATTCCGATGTCCAGGCTCCATTGGTTTGTTCGAATGGTTAGTCATGCCTTTTGGCTTGAAGAATACTAGTGCAACTTTCCAGAGAGCCATGAATCTTATTTTTCATGATCTCGTCGGCAAAACAATGGAAGTTTACATTGATGATCTAGTAGTCAAGTTGCCCACCTTTTTATAACACTTGATATGTCTGGAGCAAGTATTTCTCCGAATGCACAAGCACGGCTCAAGATCAACCCCGACAAATGTGCTTTCGGAGTTTTAATTGGAAATTTTTTTGGATTCCTGGTACATCAAAGAGGAATTGAAGTGGATTGGAACAAAGTAAGAGATATTGTACAGGTAAGGCCACCACGGTCCAAGAAAGAACTCCAGAGTTTCATTAGGAAGATTAATTTTCTGTGACATTTTCTAGCAAATGCTGCGGAAAGTAAAAAGCTTTCTCCTCTTTACTTCGGTTAAAGTCGTCTCAAGAGTTCATCTAGCAGTCTGTACATCAGGCAACTTTCAATCAAATCAAAATAACTTTATCACAACCCTATTTTAATGTTGCCACACGATAAGATACCCCTAAAATTGTACATTTCGGATCAAGAGTCTATCGGAAGTTTGTTCATTCAAAACGATGTACAGGGGGCTAAAAGAGCAGTATATTACCTCAGTCAAAACCTGATGGATGCTGAAACTAGGTATTCTCCCGTTGAAAAACTATACTTGTCTTTATATTATGCATGCACGAAACTAGAACATTATCTGCTACCTAAGGAGGTACAAGTTTTGTACAAAATTGATCTAGTCAAATATTTGTTGAACCGCCCTCTGCTGTAAGGACGGTTAATGAAATGGTCAATTAAGCTATATGTTTTTTCTTTGACTATGTGCCTTTAAAAGTAACTAAAGGTCAAACTCTAGTCGATTTCTTAGCTGAACACCCTTATTTAGAAGTGTCTAATCCTGAAAAAGAAGAGGCACGGAGATACATTTCATACAACTTGTGGAGGTTGCAGTTTGATGGATCTAGCACCCAATATAAGGTAGGTGTCGGCTTAGTCATTGAAGCCCTTTGTGGACGACAAGGAATTTTTTTTTTTTAATTAAAGGAAGGAACTTCAAATAATCAAGAAGAGTATGATGCTCTCGTTTTAGGACTTCAAATCTTGAAGGCTTTGGATGCACAAGTGGTCAATATAACGGGAGACTCTCAAATCGTCATCCGATAGGTTTCAGGTGAGTATAAATGTACTAACCCTGTTTTGGTAGATAAATTACAAGAAGTAAATGTATTGGTAGATAAATTACAAGAAGTAAATGACTGAGAACAAAGCTCCACTTGATTCCATTAGTTGTTCAAATGTTGAAAATGATATTATCTTAACTTCTTTACATTGTATGTCACTTGAGAACAAATGCTTATGTGACAAAATACTCTCTCTTGAAATTATGTTTAGTAATTTTAATAACATGAAAAAGAGAATTGATAATCTTACTACATGTATTGAGAAGTTCACAAACAGTAAAGACAATCTAAATAGATTGCTTGGAGTGCAACATGTAGCTTAGGACAGAAATGGTCTTAGTTATAAGCATGTAAACAAAGCTGAAAATTACAAATTCTATTTTGTGAAAGGTAGTTTTTCATATATGATTCATATTTGTTGCACATATTGTAGCAAATATGGACACAAAGAATTTAGGTGTCATGTTAGAAAGTGGAATTCGGTGTGAAAACAGTGTGCAGTATTAAATAAACCATTACTAACTCTCGTGGACTCAAGAAAGTATAGGTACCAATAGCCACCTTTCTATCTTTTGTATAGGCACACTTGCTGCAAAAGATAAGCTCCACAAAGTGGTTCTTAAATAGTGGATGCTCTAAACACATTACAGAAAATGTAGCACTAATAGAAGACATTCAAGTTACAAATGATGGATTTGTCATCTTTAGAGATAAGAAAAAGGGAAAAGTACTCGGTATAGGTAATATTAGTAAGGGAACTTCCACTATTATTAAGCAAGTATTGTTGATTGATGGATTAAAGTATAACTTGCTTAATATTAACTAATTGTGTGATAATCATTGTAAGGTTAAATTTAAGAAAGATTCATGCACTATTATTGATAATTCTAGTAATGAAATCATTTTTGTTGCAAACTGTATTGGAAATGTCTATGTATTATATATTGATGATCTTATTGCTCATAATATAAAATATCTTTCCATAAATAATAATGACGACTACTTTTGGTATAGAAGGTTAGGTCATGTATTTATTGATTTGTTAAATAGATTATCTTCAAAAGGGCTTTTTAGAAGACTGCCCAAAATGAAATTTGACAAATACTGATTGTGTGATGCTTGCCAATTCGAAAAACAAACCAAAACATCCTTTAAACTCAAAAAAATGATTTCAACCTCAAAACCTCTTGAACTTATACATTTGGACTAACGAGGACCACTAGCCTTGATAGTAAGAGGTATACTTATGTATTAGTGGATGATTTTTTGAAATTTACTTGGACCATGTTTCTTGCACAAAAAGATGAAGTATTTTCTAAATTTTCAAAGTTATTCAACCGTCTTCAAAATTCCCTTAGGTGAAAATTGATTTCAATTAGAAGTAACAATGGTAGAGAATTTTGCAACCATGAGTTTACAAAATTTTATGATGAGAATAGTGTTTCTCATAACTTTTCAGTGATAAAAACCTCTCAACAAAATAGTGTAGTTGAGACAAAAAATAGGACTTTACAGGAAATGGCAAAATCAATGCTTTGTGAAAACTCCCTTCTATAATATTATTGGGTTGAAGCTGTGAATACAACATGCTATATTGTGAATCGTATTATGCTAAAGCCCTTTCTTAGAAAAACACCATTTAAACTTATGTTTGACAAAGTTTTATCCATTTCATATTTTAAAGTTTTTGGATACAAATGTTTTGTTCTTAACACTCGAGACAATCTTGGCCAAATTCGATAGCAAATCGAATGAGACTATATTTCTTGGATACTCTTCCAATAAAAAGGCATATAAAGTGTACAATAAAAGAACTCTATGTGTGGAAGAATCTGTACATGTTGTATTTGATGAATCTAATATATATTCCTCTAGAAAAGATGACGATGATGTAGGTACTTCAAAGGAAAATGGCATTGAACATCACAAAACTCCATCACTTAACAACCATACCAAAGAAAAAAAAATTAGAAGAACATCAAGCTGAAGACAGTGAGCAAAGAACTGAAGATTATATTGATCAAAGCATTAGCAAAAGAATGGAAGTACAAAATCAGACATCCAAAAGAGCAAATTATCAGAGATCCAAACTGTGGTGTCAAAATCAAATGATACTTTATTGATAATTTTGCCTTACTTTCAAGCATTGAACTTAATTGCATTAATGTGGCTTTGTGTGATGATTTTTAGATTATGGCCATGGAAGAAAAATTGAATCAATTTGAAAGAAATCGAGTCTGGAAACTTGTTCCTAGACCACTTGACCATCTTATGATTGGTACCGAGTGGATATTTAGGAATAAACTTGATGAGTATAGTATTATTATTAGAAACAAAGCTAGATTTGTTGTCCAAAGATTCAATCAAGAGGAGAGCATTGATTATAATGAGATATTTGCACCTATTGCTAAATTAAAATCTATTAGAATGTTGCTTGCTTTTGCATCTTTTAGATATTTCATACTCTATCAAATGGATGTTAAAATACCTTTTTAAATGGCTTTATTGAAGAAAAAATATATGTGGAGCAACCTCCTGACTTTATTCATGTATATTTTCCAAATGATGTTTTTAAGCTTTCTAAAATTTTTTATGGTTTAAAATAAGCTCCACGTGCTTGGTATAAAAGACTTAGTGGCTTTCTTCTTTCAAAAGATTTTTCAAGAGGTTTGATTGACACTACATTGTTTATCAAGATTGAAAATTCTAATGACCTCTTAATTGTTCAAATATATATTGATGACATTATTTTTAGAGCTATTAATGAATCTTTATATAAGAAGTTTGCAAAAACTATGCAGTAAGAGTTCAAAATAAGTATGATAGGAGAACTTAACTTCTTTCTTAGTTTACAAATTAGGCAAATGGGATCTTCCTAAATCAAACTAAGCATGCTAAAAAACTGCTCAAAAAGTTTGAAATGAACCAAGTAAAGGAAATCAATACACCTATGAGCACTTCATTAAAACTTGATAAAGATGAAAATGGTAAGAAGGTAGATGAATCAAAGTATTGAGGTATGATTGAAAGTCTTCTATATCTGACTGCTAGCCGTCCCGACATTATATTCTCGGTTTGTCTTTGTGCAAGATTCTAATCTTATCCCAAAGAATCACACTTATGTGCTGTAAAATGTATCTTTAGATACTTAATTAGGACACATGATTATAGTTTATGGTATCCTCGAATTAACTCTTTTGATCTTATAGGATACACGGATGCAGATTGTAAAGTTGAAAGAAAGAGTACAAGTGGACATTGTCAATTTCTTAGACACTCCTTAATCTCTTGGTACAGCAAGAAGCAAGCTTGTATGTTTCTTTCAAAAATTGAAGCAGAATATATAGCTATAGGAAGTTGTTGTGCTCAAATTTTATGGATGAAACATACTTTACTCGACTTTTGTCTTAATTTTAAATGTGTTCCTATTCTATGTAACAACGCTAATGCTATAAATTTAACTAAAAACCCTGTTCAGCACTCAAGAACTAAACACATTGAGATTAAGCATCACTTTATTAGAGATTATGTACTTAAGGATGATGTTTGTGTTGAATGCATTTCTACTAATGATCAACTTGAAAATATATTCACCAAACTACTACCTGAAGATAGATTCAATCATTTAAGAAGATGATTGGGAATTACCAGATTATGTAATTAATAATATTATTGGAGTTAGTTGTTTATTCATGTAGGTTCTTGAAGATTTTTTATTTCATAAAGAGATTTTGGATGTAGTGTTTGGACGAAGTGAATTCAAAATCCCCTCACCAGAACCATCTCTCAAGCCAAAATATTCTATATCAAAATCAAATGGGCATTTTGGACTAAGTTCTAGGCCTAAATTCATAGCATCCTATAGCCACGCATGACACACGTTTTGGACAGACAAATCAGATAGACAATATCTGTATCCAAATTACTTTAAAAATTTTAAATTCTAAACATATGTGTCTTTTTGCCCATTCTAGTCGCAAACACTCTCTCTCTCTGTCATAATTTTTTTTTTCATATCTGTGAAAAATTAACTTTTTAATGTACTTGATTGTACTTATCTACTTCAATACTTTGTAAAGCCCAAAAGATTTCAAATTTATTTGAATTATCTTCTATTTTCCAAAATCTAAAGCTGTCATCTTTATCTTCTTTCTAGACATCGTTCTTTCAACAAAACTAGAGAAACCAAACCCTCTAACTTTATCTGCCATGGCTAAACTTCCAAAAAATCAAAGGGACAGAAACAAAAGCAAAGGAGACCAAGAAAAGCAAAGCAGTGGTAAAAAATCAGTTTTTGCCACTCAAATGCATGTAAAGAAAAAGGACAAGGAAGCTGCTATCGATGAACCTACCTCTCAAACCACTTCATCGGAACAATTACCAGAGGAGGAAATTACGGATATTCAGGTACCCCGATTTTTTAATTCAAAATGTGAGTCTGAATATAAGGACTGGGTGTCTAGAAACAAAACCATTGTTTATGGGTTACAGAGTTTTTGAATTATGCAAATATTCTGAATTTGTTTGGTTGGGAAACATTATTGTCTGCAAATGAAAAGTTGTACATAACTTTGGTCTGGGAATTTTATTCTAATCTGAGAAAAGGAAGATATGAAGAAATAGGGGACAGATTTATGATGCAATGGTACACATCTCGGGTTGAATGTGTGAATTTTGAGTCCGACCACTAAATGCTAAATAAAATTTTTTATGTTAGAGATGGTGGGATACAATTCTTTGAGATGAATAAATTGCTTGAGAGTTCTGATTTGTTTAAATTGAGAAGATTTTAGAGTAAATTCACTAGTGGTAAGAGTTTTAAAAATTCAAATGGTCATATTACCAAATAGCTGAATAGAATGGGCAAATTATTTCACCATATAGTTTCAATTATATTGATACCGAGTTTTAGACATAAAACTTCTGTGAGTATTATGCAGATGGTGTAAATGTTGGCTTTATCAGAGGATAGGCCAATTAATTTTGGGTTTTTGGCTGCAAAATTGATGATTCAGTGTCAGAATACCTCAAATAAAGCTTTGCCTTTCGGGAATCTTCTGAACAAGCTGTTTAAGTATTTTAATATTGATCAGACTTTAGTTGCCCCTTAGCACTCTAAGATTAATGTCTACAACAAAGATTCTTTTGAAAAATAAGGTTTATCCAAATGGACAACCAATGGACCTTGCTTACGGATGCCAAGAATAAAAAGAGAAATTGGTTAAGTTTAAAGTCGAAGGAAAAATATTTGCATCTGTTGCCTTGGTTGGGACAAAAAGAAAAATTGAAATTCAAGAAGAATCATCCAGTAAAGGCAAGTAGAAGACTAAAATATTTGGAATAACATAGAGCATTTTGAATGCTCTAAATCTTTTATCTGCCAAATTGGATGGTCTAAGTGCAGAAATTAAGACTGAACTACAAAATTAGAGAACTAGATTAACTCATGTGGAAGGGAAGTAATTTGAAACTACAGCTGTCTCAAAAGAGCAAGCCCTTCTGCCAAAAAACTATCATCCCTTCAACAGAGAAGGATACTAGTGTTGATGCTGCCCTATTTCAGCAAACTAAAAAACCTCCTACTGTTGCAACCACTGCTGCCACAACTACTGCAACTATTGATGATGAAGCTACTTCTAAGCAGGACAAATAGCTACACCTGGTAGTTCATTAGGCCGCTGGCAGAAACATGGATTAATCAAAGGAAATCTACTAGATAGTAGGAAAGAACAAGAAGAATGGTGCAGATGATCAACCTGTGACTGTAGTGATTCAGGGAGATATAGTAATCTCCACCAACAAATACGGTGTCAAGACCATAAAGAAAGTTGGCTGACCCCGTCCCCTAATGCCCCTTCTATCTTTTTTTTTCCTTTCACTTTCCTGGACATTTTTTTATATGATACTATGGTACAAATACTTATTGTTTCCACGGTTGTTTATCTCTTTAATCTATTTTTGTTTCTAACTCTTTTTGTACTGATGACAAAAGAGGGAGAAAAATACAAAGGAGTGAGATTGGGATTGTGAGATTGGAACTGATCTGTAATACAGATGATTGGATCATATACAATTGGTAAGATAGTAAGATTTTGTTTGGACCCTACACATACATGGGGGTGTAATTATGAATCCAAATCTTAGTCCTAAAATGTTTATACAAAGATTGTATCTAGATTTTTTTTTGACGCATTTTTTGGAAGTCCAAAATCTCAAATCTAATTTTATCTGCTAATGCATAATATTATAAGTATCTTTCTATCTACTGCTCATATGCATATAGGGAGCATTAATAAATATATTCTATCTCCATATGTACATATATATATATATATATATATATATTTGTGTTGTATCTTTGTGCTAACATATTTTATATCTAATGACTATTACCTGACTATTTCCTTGTGAAATAATCCTTTCAAGGAAGAAAGGAGGATACAAAGGTTAGTAGGGCTATAAGCTAATTGAGCCCAATTTATGAGACTATTCTTAAAATTTTATAATCTTATCGCATAATCACTCTTTCAGCTTTACGTTGAGAGAGCGTGCATCAAATGAATATAAACTTTGTATCTCTTGGTTTAATATATTCATACAAGCTTACATTGTTTTTCTTGTCATAATCCATCAAGTTTGTCATTATTCAAAAAGGGGGAGATTGTTAGCCCAAAGCGCTTTCTCCTATATTTTGATTAATGACAAATATTGATATGGATTAACATGTATAATTTATCTGTGATAAGATTTTTGAAAATGACATGTTTGACCACGGTTCTTCAAAGTTTTACAAATAGGATTGCAAAACAACTCATAGATAATGAAGTCCAAGAAGAATTGATTAAGTCAAGATCTTACTTAAAGGAGTTGTATACCATGAAGACTTTTGAAGAACCATAGAATAGGAAATTGTAGTTAAGGTATTACTTGTATTTCCTATGTCTTTTTACTTTAAATTCAATTTATTTCATATCGAAGCACTCAAAGTTATTTCAAAAAGAGAGTATTTTTAATCCAGGTTTTGATCATAAAAAGAATTTTATAAGAAATGCTTTTGATTTTATAAAAACTTAGTTGAGTGGTTTTGGGCAGACCTCTGAATCGAAAACGCCATCCAAAGTTTGTTTCTAAAGTGCTTAAATCTAAAATTGCTCAAAATATACTTCTTGGCATAAAGTGTTATTTTGGACTCATATTTCGGATACATAACTTTCTACCTTACAAGACCAAAGCCTACAGAATTTCAAAATGGGTGTTTCAGTATAAAGTAAACTTTTAGATGTATCTTTCGGACGTAGAATTTTTCGCCCTGTGAGTCCCAAATCCCTGTAAAACCTGACAACAATAACTAGTCGTTACTAGCTGTTGCAGCTTTGATTTTTGCCCCATAAAAGTTATTTAATTGCAATTTTCAGCATGAATTCGTGCAAACACTTCTAGAAACATCCTAAGAGTTTTGAAAAACAAAAATCCCTCATCTACATTGTTCTTCAAAATAAGATCTATTGTTTTAAAAGTAAAAAAGTAAAGGTACTCTAGTTGGCTTATATTTGCTTAGTCTGTAAGCTATTTCTACATTCTCTTCAATTTGAATTATATCAAGGTTTAGGAAGTAAAACCCAATTGGGATAAACCTTGATTGTTGAATGTATAAAGGTTGAGAGTAAAACCAAGTGTGGTAACCCTCTATTGCAATATTGGTATTGCCTACCACCATTAATTTGGGAAAACGATTTTAGTGGTTATGTAAAAATCCTTAAGTATGTGCTTAAGGTAGTGGATTGTTTTTCTGTTCATCCGATTTGAAAATATTGCATTCTTTCTTATATTTATTGATTTAATCAAAGACATTTATATAGTAGAGTGAAACAGTTGTTGACGCTTTATCTACCTATCTTTAATATAGTCTCTCTTCTCATCATTTAGTAGAATTTTGAAAGATCTTTGGCTGCACACTTAAAGCTGCACAAAAAAAACTATTTTTTAGTACACACATTTTCAGTTCCTTTTAATTTTACAAGTTTTCAAAAGACTTTGAAAATCTGTATTTGTTTGCCATATACCTTATTTACCTCCCCCTCAAGGTTTATCAATATGGCTTAAAACAATCTAAATGCATATAATCATCTTAGTGAATATTTATTAAAATTCAGATATAAAAATGATGCAATATGTCAATATGCCTTTATAAAGAAATAGATTTGGTTTTGTGATACTTGTAATATATGTTAATGAAATCAACCTTATTGGAGCTCCAAGGGGGAAGAGACGGTTTGAAGTGAGAATTTGAAATTAAGAATTTTGGAAGAATCAAGTTTTATCTTTGTTTACAAATTAAACATATAAAAGATAATACTTGTATTCATTAATCAATATATGCAACAAATGTTCTAAAAAGTTTTTACATGAATAAAATACATCCATTGAGTATTCCAATGATTATCAAGTCATTCGATGTAAGTAAAGATCAAATCCGAGATCTAGAAAATGATAAAGAACTTCTTGGTCTTGAAGTCTCATACTTCAGTGCAATTGGTAAACTAATATACTTTATTAATAACACACGACTTGATATGGTATTTTCTATGAATTTATTAATAAGATTTAGTTCTTCCCTAACACAACATTGGAATGACACTAAATATGTGCTGAGACATCTCTAAGCGACAATTGATCTCAAATTATTTTATTCAAATAAAACTAACCTAATGTTAATTGGTTATACATATACTGGTTATCTATCTAATCTAAATAAATTACATTGTCAAACTAATTATTTATTTACATATAGTAGTACTACTATATCATGGTGTTTTATAAAATAATATATCGTAACCACATCTTCTAATCATACTGAAATTAAAGTTATTCATGAGACAAGTTGAGAATATGTGTGGTTGAGATCAATGATTCATTATATCTCAGAAAATTGTGGTATATCTTCTAAGAAAGAAATTTGAGCACCTCTTTATGAGGATAATGTAGCTTGAACAACTCAATTGAAAGGAGATAAAGATAAAATAAATTTCACCAAAAATTTTCTTTTCTCATAAACTCCAGAAGAAAAATGAAATAGATGTGTAATAGATTCGATCATACGATAATTCAGTAGATTTATTCACTAAGGTATTACTAACTATTACATTTAAAAATTAGTATATAAAATTTGAATACGTCAATTGAAAGATATGAAGTCATCTTAAATGATGCCATCAAGAGGGGAGCTATATATATGTTGTACTCTTTTTCCCTAACCAAGTTTTTTCCACTAGGTTTTTCTTGGTCAGATTTTTAATGAAGTAGTATTCTCTCCAGAATAAAAAGTGTACTATTTTTCCTTCACTAATTTTTTTCCCATAGGGTTTTTCCCTAGTAAAGTTTTTAACAAGGCATTTTTGGAATTTTGAAAATAAATATCTAAGGTAAAGTATTATAAAACGAATAAGATAAAGCTACTGTTCATTTTCTAAAACTATCGATTTATTTAGAAGATAAATGTGGCTATTCAGTTTTTGAGATTATTTATTTATCCAAAAGATAAATGTGACCGTTTATTTTTCTAATATTATTAATTTTATAGATAAAATAAAATTGTATTTATTAGAATTATTTCTTAACTTTTAAGATGATATATATATCCTTCTATAAATGATAATATTATATAAACGAATAAAATATCAATGTGAATCAATTTAAATGATTCTCTTATTTCTTTATTTTTAAAAATATCTTTACTTTACAATTTTTACAATTTATTTCTTAATTCTATTTTGAGTGAAAATCACAATAAATGATACATTTAGACAATCATTTTCTGTGTGTGGAAAATACTCCATTGGGAACTCTTCCTCTAGCCCAGCCCTCCGCCAAGACGTCCGACTGAAGGAATGAATCGGTTTAGCCGTGAACCGCAATAGATACTGGTCCAGTCTCAAACCTAGACTACAAATATATATATTCCTCAAATATTTTGTTCTGAATTCCTCATTTTCTTTAATATTACAATGGAGATTGCATATAAAAGACCAATTACTTCTAAAAAGGAACAAAAAAAAAAAAAAAAAAAAGAAGCCAAAATCTCTAATTGTCTACCTACAAATAAATTCAACAATAGTGCTCAACAATTCAATCATAATACATTAACTCCAAATGTATCTTTATTAACACCATATATCAAACAAACTGTACAAACAAAATACCTTTAGCGAATTCACGGGAACCAAACTGACTCTTGTTTGGAATTTGGATGAGAGGTAAACCAAACTCCACTGCTTTACTAAAATCTTTACATTATTCATATGCATACACATATCTATCGACCAAACACAAAATGCACCAAGTGAAGGACCATCCCTTTCAAACAGCAGAAATTCCTTGAGTTCATTCCAGGCATAAGAAAATTTTGAGAAAATACCGAATCAGTGACTCGTCGTCTGGTTTCCCAACCCTTCAATTGGAAAAATATCTCTGGCCTTATTTCCCTCTCATAATAGCAAAGACACCATCAATAATTAAGCTGAATATTGAAATACAACTGCAAAAGCAGGCTGCAATTCAAATGCTAACCTGTGGAGAGATAACTTATCCGGAGGAAAAAACAGAGAGTTTAATGCCACTGTTTTTGTTAGTCCGTTGCTGTGCTTGTATTTTCAGCTTTTTCTCCTGAATTTCTCTGGCGGAGGAGGTTAGCGAAGGGCTGGGCTGGTAGAGGTCAATCTTCTGAAAGCTGGGTATATCAGCAAAGTCACTAGGGATAGCGTTAAGCTTAGTACAATCCCTAATACATAGGCTCGTCAACATTGGGAAATGACTTGCCAATGCTCTCCAACTATTCAGATTCGTACTACCAATGTGCAACACTTTGAGACGACGAAAACCCCCATCTTTTGTTTCCCAGACATTCCCTTGAAATGCCTTTTTCTTCAACTTGAGAACCTCAAGATTCTCCAGCTTTCCCAGAGTAACCATATGTCTCCAATCAAGCGCAGTGTTGAACAGGGTAAGCTTTGTTAACTTGCTCGGAAGACTGAGCTCACCATGAAAGGAATATAGCCTAGATGTTCCACCATCATTAAGCAGTTTCAAATTTTGGATTTCCAACATAGAAATGTTGTCCAGCCACGAACGGCATTTATTGTTGGCATCGAGAAGAATGTCCACTTTCCCACGTACGCCTAATTTCTTGAGACCTGGAGTCCTCTGAAGCACTTGTCCCTTGCAAGTTTCAGGTGAGATTAGGGAAAGAGTCTGCAGGCTTCCATTAGTAAAGGGCTCTGCCTCGTCATCTTTCAAATGTGTGGAGACGTTAGTATGCAGGTGCCTTAACTGAGCCATTTTCAAAATGTCTGCTTCTATTTCAAGCGCAAGGAATGATATTGTTTCAACTATGAGAGTCTGAAGGTTGCTCAGACAAGACAAGGTTTTTGGAAGAACCTTGAAACAGCCAGAAATAGCAAGGTACTTCAAAAGCGTGAGGTCTAGTAGCTCCAAAGGAAAATGAGGAAATGCTATTGGTTTAACATCCAACACTCTAATTATCTTGAATGATTTAGCAAAGGGTGACATCATATCAGGGCTCATAATAAGTCCTTCCTGGTCAAAACTCAAGAATGAGAGGATAGACTTATTTGATGATATTCTTGAAAGCCAATCAAACAAATGGGAATTGATGCAAAGGCGATGGCAATTGGGGAAGCTGGTTTCGGACCTTTTAATCTCTTTGAAAATGTTTCTTTCTGCACCTCGCTTCTTACAAAACTCACCAACCACAGGGTGGATGTGACATGTTTTGTTTCGACCATCTGACTTCTTCTCTCCCACCATAACTAAATTCCTATGGATCAAGTCTTCCAAGTAACCATCAGCTATATCCTCCAAGCTTCTATTCTCTTCTTGTTCAATAAACCCTTCTGCTATCCACAATAGCAACAATTTCCACACTGGAATCTGAAAGTATTCTGGGAAGGTTCCCAAGTAGAGAAAGCAATGTTTCAAACGACCAGGCAACCGATCGAAACTCAGTCCTACCATGTCAAGAACGCTTTGGTTGTGATCTACTACATTAACATGATGATTCACTAGTTCAGCTGCTTTCTTCCACCAGTGAATTTCATCTCGCTCGCTCAGGAGAATACCAGCAACAAGCAGCACCAGCAACGGTACTCCATTACATATTTGCAATATCTGCAACTCATACTCCTCCAACTCCTTTGGGCAACTGTTGTCTCCAAACACTTCCGTCCGAAGCAACTCCTGACTCCCAACTGGATTCAGAGAACGCAGACAGTACTGATTGCTCTTTGGACTAGCTTGCTCAGCCACGGCATTGTTTTGGGTTGTTATTAGGACTCTGCTGCGCTCGCTGTTAGGAAAAGCAACTCTAAGATAATTCCATGCTTCTAGGTCCCAAATGTCATCCAAGATTATCAAATAGTTTCCCTTAGCCAAATTCTGACGTACTGCTCGAACTAATTCTTCCTCTGACATGCTACTAAGCAATGGATTTCGCATCTCGAAAAGATCAGCAGCAATTTTCATGAACACATTTTTTCGGGAGTAGTCTCGCGAAACACTTACAAATGAACGCCGGTAGAATTTTTGTTCGATTTGAGGATCATTGAAGGCCATTTTTGCTAGCGTTGTCTTGCCAAGACCAGCCTTGCCAGTAATTGAGACTACATCTAGTGGCTTTGATGCTTCTCCTCTGAGAAGTTGAATCACTTCTTGTAATTGGTTCTCAAAGCCAACCACCTTATCCTCCTCCACCATGAGATCCTGTTATGTTGCAGTACTAAAACCTTAGTTATGACGATAAATATTAAAGGTAAAAGATGGAAGAAAAAAATAGACGGCACAAAGTCAAATTAATTTCAAACGAGCGCTAAATTGCACAACTCTTTTTACTGTTTGAATTTCTTTTTTTGAAAATATTCAATAGTTATAATTTTTTGGGTATTTATCCATTTTAATATTAGTAGAATTATTTGTTTAAACTTGCATGAAAATTGTTATTTCGTATTAGTTTAAACTTTATTATAAATTTTGTATTGATAAAGCTTATAAATGTGAGCCTAGGTTATTAGACTTCAGTCTTGATGACTTGACAATCGCATTGATATTAGATTTCCAAACATAAAACTTTTCTCGGGAATCTTTTCTCTCTTCAATTCGTTATTTTTTTATATATTAGAATATCAAAAAAATATGAATTGAACTAAATACATTTTTTACTAGGGAAGAGTCTTTCTAATCAATTAAATTACTATATTCCATTCTTTATACAAGTTGTTTTATGTCCTTGCCTTGTAATTATACAATTGTTCTTATTCCCTTTAAAGATGAAAAATGAAGAACAAATAAAGGGCTTGAGACTTCGCCAATCATGATCTCACTTTGAAAACCTACAAGAGACTATTGATGTGTCAAATAAATTCTTTTTCTATCCCACCAAAATTAACAATATTTAATTTGGTATAAAATTTTCTTTTACAAAAAGTTTCAATTATTTTGGCACTTATTGAGTAGGGAAAAAAAGTATACTCTTTCCGTCCCTATTTATCTGTCACAATTAATTACTTTACACCGTTTAAGAAAAATTAATTAGTCTCTTAAATTCATATAATTTTATTTATACATTTCAAAGTTCCCTTGAATTTAATGTTCTCCACAACTATTTTTTTATTTTGTTTGCTCAACTCTCTCTCTCTCTAAAGTTATTACACTTTTATTTTTCAAAACTATTTAATACAATAATATAAAAGTAAAATTAACATTAATGACACTTAAATTTTTTAAATGTAACGAATAAAAAAAAGACTCTGACAGATAATAGGGACGGAGGGAGAAATAAACTATCTCAGCCAAGGCTGGGGGAAGAGATTCTCAAACAAGAAAACACTGCAATATATGGTATGGCGAGATAATAATAGGAGTAAACGTATAGGCAAAGGCAATTAGAAGGCTTCTTACTATGTTGGTTTTTGAAGATCTGTTGAGGAGTTGAATTTCTTCCAAGGACTCAACGTTAAGCTCCTCCTTGTTCTGGTAAAACGTGTTAACCACTCCAGTGAGGGTCTCTATGTTCTTCACTGCCCCTCTTACGTCCAATGCCAACCCAGCCACAGTATCCGGGAGACGTTTCGGGAAACGCCCTCTTTTATAGAGCGTGGCGCAGTTGATGAAGTTGTCAATATCATTCTCAGCTGCTGTAACGTGACCTCTGATCTTGAAAACCAACAGCTCTGCAATCTCGTCCTCCACGTTCTGCTGCTCCTGCATGAAGGCTTTCAAGGTATCAATGTTGTTGAGGATCTTGGCAGGATCATCCCTCAAGACCGCACCAATCAATTCAGTATTGGCTTGGATTAAGTGCACCAGTTTTTCAAACAAGACTCCGACGATGGACATCTCTTTCCCTCACTCTAGCTCACTCTGTGGAATGATTTGGGAAATAGCAGTTCCTCACTCAACTGCGCAAATGCTCTTGCAAATGGGACCTGTCTTATCTTTTGCTCACCTTTAATTCATCTTTTCCTCCTTTTCTTCTGCTGAAAATTCAAAAGTTTTCCTTTTTGTTTGTAGTGGAAGTAAAAGTTATGTGATATCAAGAATTTTGTTTGGCATCAATGGAGCACAACTGTTCTTTGCCCTCCCAAAAAACGTAGTGGAATCATAGCTTTTGAGCTGGACCTGGCCTAGCATTGAAGACGAGATACAATAAAGAATAACTTTTAAATTCGTCCTTAAGATGTGTAATTATTTTAATTAAATCTCTCAAATATTATTTTTTTTAATTTAATCTTTATAAATATGAAATTTTTCTAATCAAATTCTTCAAATATTATTCATTTTACTCAAAATTTAATACAACGAGTTTCGCATGGCGTGCGTGAGACTTCTTGTAACTAATTTATTGTGATTTTTTTTTTATAAAATATTTCACACTATTATACATTTTGTACAGGGAACAATGGATTTTGACCCTTGGCAAAAGGAAGAAGTAACCATTATTGGTAAAAAGATGAAGTAACCGTTGTAGAGATAGAAAGTCAAAGACAAGGGGAAAAAAATCTAGAGAAGAGGATATGCATGACTATTGCCAACAATGGCTGCTTTTCTTTTTGCCAACTATCAGAACTTGTTGTCCCCATAGAAAAAGTATAGTAGTGTGAAACATAAAAATAAAATAAAAAAAATAAAAAAACCTCAATAAATTAGTTACAAAAAATCTTACGTGTCCACTATAAGAAAATAGGAAATTAGCGACCGTTAAATCCAATTGAGCTTACCAGATCCACCCTGACTCAACCGGCCTAGGCATGTATTGTGGTCATTTTTGCTGAATTGTTGCTAGACATAGGGCTCGAGCCCGCATTCCTGTTACAGCGAAACATGTGCTCCTCTACTAAACTATATTTATTATTGGGATTATTTTTATTTTATGTTAATTATATTAAATATTTTATTATATAGAATAATAATAAGTTCTTTTAGTTAATAAAAATAATAAAGTTATACAATGCAATAAATAGTTATATTCTTTATACAACTATCTTTTTAGAAATTAATATATTATAACATATTTTATATTGTACGAGTATTATAGATCTTATTATCGTATATTTTAATTTAAATATATTCTACTTAATAATGTATTTTTGCACAGTTTACTAATCAATTAAATAAAATAAAATTTCACATTCAAACTTTAGATACTAGATATGGTATAGTAGATATCTATACTATATATATAATTATTTTAGATAATTTTTATTTTACACTATATATAATATAATCACATTAGTGCATTCAAAAATTAGTAATATATATATATATATATATATATATATATATATATGATATAAAATTCATATACTATAACTATACTAGTACACATAACCACATATATATAATATCAAACTTTGAGACTTTTTTGAAAAAAAATAAATTCAGTTTCACATAGACAAGTTCATTGATGAATTTTAAATATATTTGTCAATATATACTTTATGAAAAATTCAATAAATGAGAAAACATCAAAATGAGATTATGTATGGAGATTAGGAAAATAGATCTATTGCAAATTTGTGATGGGGTAGCGAGAGTATTAGGGTATTATCTTTATTTTTTAGAAGCCGTTGCAAATCCATCATAAATTAGCAATGGCTTTGCGAAAGTTTAGGGTAATTGTAGCAGTGACTATATAAGTCGCAATTTAACTACGAATTGGTGACAGCTCATTTGGTAAATATTAAAAAAAAAATTTACTTTCAAATTTTGGATATCTATCGCAATGTCATTACCAATTAGCGACAGATTCGTAATGTTTTAATAATTTTTTAGTATTAACGTACAATTATAAAGGTCATCGCTAAATTATTGCAATTTAGCTGTGGAATAGCGGCAGCTTATGGGAAAATCCTGAAAAAAATTATTTTCAAATTTTGGATTATCACAATGCCATGCTAATTAGCGACGGATTTTCGACGTCTTTACAATTCTTTAGTGTTGATGTATAATTACAAAGGCCATAGTGAAATTGTCGCAATCGACAAATTTTAAAAAATTAAATTTATTTTAGAATTTTGAATTTGCGTTGGTGTCTTCACTAATTCGTGACGGATTTGCAATTTTTTTAAGTGCCAATGAATAATTATAAAGGTCATCGCTAAACCGTCACAATTGAACTATGAATTAGCAACGACTCATTGATAAATCCTAAAAAAATAAATTTATTTTCGAATTTTAGATTCCCGTCACAGTGTTGTCACTAATTTGCAATGGCTGGTCAATCCTTTGTCGCTATTTTTTTCCATCACTACGCCATCGCAAATTAGCAATGATAGAAGTTATCAATATCCTTGTAGTGGTCATACAAAATACACTCATTAAATTTTAACTAAAATCATGTTTGGGGGACTTGATTAAAACAATAACATATTTATAAGGATTAAATTGAGTAATGTAATACTTAAAGGACTTGATTGAGACAATTGCATATTTTTTAGGATGAATCTGAAAATTATCCCCCCCCTTTTTTTTTACATTTCACACTACTACACCTTATATGCAAGGACAATGGATCCTAACCGTTAGCAAAAGAAAAAACCAGTCATTGTTGGCAAAAAGATGAAGCAGCCATTATAGAGATAGAAACACTATAAGAAAAAATCAATTTAGCGATGGTTAAATTCGTCGCTAATCAACTTTAGCGACGGATATTGATCGTCGCTACAAATGTCGTCGCAAATAGCGACGGAACTAAAATCCGTTGCTGATTTGAGACAGAAAAAGATTAGCGATGGCTATTTAATTAATGATATTTATAATTAAGTTTGCAATTAAGAATTTAACAATGAATTAGTGACAGCAGCTAACCCGAACCAACTCGCTAGATAATTTTATGAGATTATATTGGACGTTGTACCCTTGTTGTGGGTGAGCACGTACTCAACCACTAGGCTATTGATATTCTTATAATTTTTTTTATATTTATTATATAGTATATATTTTTACAAATTAGTGATGGATTAGCAATGGCTCAATTTTCTGTCACTAATCCCCTCGCTAATTAATGATGGCATTTTAATAATTATTTAGTATTAATGTATAATTACATATGTCGTAGCTAATCCCACGCTAATTAGAGACGATATTTTAACAATTATTTAGTATTAATGTATAATCACACATGTCGAAGCTAATCCCTTGTTAATTAGCGATGGATCAGTGACAGTCGAGAAACTTAGTAAGGGATTAGCAATGATTAACTGACAAATCTTAAAAAATAAATTTAAATTAGAAATTGTGTTTGTCATCGCTATTCAATCATAAATTAGCGACGGCTAAGTAACCGTTACAAATTTCCGTCGTTAATAATAATTTTTCTTGTGATGAAAGTCAAAGACAAAAAAATTGTTAGAGAAGTGGATAAGCATGAATATTGCCAACAATGGCAGCTTCTTCTTTTTTACCAACGGTCAGAACCCATCTTCCCCATATAAAAGGTATAGTTGTGTGAAATTCCAAAAAAATCTCAATAAATTAGTTAAAAGATGTCTCATGCACGGTCCAAAACATACTCTGTTAAATTTTGAATAAAATAATATTTGAGCAATTTTATTAAGATAATTTTATATTTATAAAGATTAAATTGAATAAAGAAATGTTTGAAAATTTTAATTGAGACAATTACATATTTTGATGATGAATTTAAAAATTACTTTCTAATAAATATGCATTTTATCGAAACTACACGGATCATAACCAATATCCTTTGTCAGAAGAATATATATTTTACTAACCAATAACTACAATCATTAATTTTTTAATCAACACAAACAAAGTGGTAACTTGTCTATTTTTAATTATTTTTAAATTTTATGCAAAGTTAAAATTAGTGATAGAGAGAGTGCTTTTGTTATTTACATTAGATTACTATTTAGTAAATTCTTTAGACTAGGTTTTTTTTTTTTGAAATTTTGTATATATATGTTATTTAAATAATTCTTATTTTAGAAACGTAAGTAAAATAAGAATTATTTATCTCTAACACTGAAATTAAATATTAAATTATTACGTTCTAATTCTAATTTTTTATGATTACAATTACGGAAATATAACGGGCAAAATTACATCGGATAACTATGTATTAAAATGACTGTGTTAAATATCACTATTTTTATATTATTGTATTTTTACTGGTACATGTAATTGGTGAACAACTGCATTATGAAAGTTACTTAGTATTTTTCCTAGTAACCAACAAATTATGTGGAGTGGTGAACAATTTGGACAATATGTTCTTTTGTTTTTATTGTTTGAACATAGGATTATTCAATTAGTTAGAATGCATTTCTTATCCACAGACCAACAAATAGAAAGCTACGTTGGAAGTCTTGGCAAGATTTTTGCAAACCTAAGGCCACACAGAAGGGTTAGGTTTTTGAGACCTTGAAGGTTTCAATCTATCTCTCTTGTCAAAGTAATTTGGAACCTACTACAATATCCTAATACTATGTTACATCAAATCTTAAAAGCCAAGTATTTTCTTCATTGTGCTTTTATGCATGCCTCTCTAGGGTGAAGCCCTCCTATATATGGCGTAGTCTTTTGGAAGGATCTACTATGCCTTGGTCTGAGGTGGCGTGTTAGGAATGGGCTATCAATTCAAATATGGGATGATAAATGACTATCGGTCCCACATGAGTTTTGTGTTTCTCGATTTAATGTGGGAAAACCCATGAGCGCATAGAATCTGAACTCATAGATTTCAACTTTGGCTATTGGAGAGAAGACCGTCTCCAGGCTTTATTCCTTCCCTACAAAGTGGATGCCATTTTACAAATTCCACTCAATCCATCTTGGCCTGTTGATAGAATTCTTTGGCATTACACATCTAATGGGATTTACTCAGTCAAATCTTGCTATAAGACTGTTATGAGTTTTATGCATAGAATGCTTCTTCCTCTTCCTCTAAGGAGGATAAGTTCTGGTACTCTCTTTCGCATTTACTAGTGCAACCTAAAATAAGAAATTTTCTATGGAGGGCTTGTTGGAACATCCTCCCTTGCTCAGCAATTCTCCATACTCGTAAACCATCTCGGAGCAGTGTGTTTTGTGTGGAGATGTTCAAGAATCCTTATTGCACTCCATATTCTTTTACTGGATGTCAAAATGTTGTTGAGTTTTTCTCAATCCCACATAGAATAGCATAAAAAAAGGGGGATAATAGAGGATTTCCTTGTAAATAGATTAATGTTTTTTGGGAGAAAGTGCACTAACTCATTGAGCCTAGTAAATTGTGAGATTTTTGGATCTTAAGTCATTTCGTGATGATTTGTAATTTTGTCCGTCCAAAATTTATATAATCGAATATTTTCCTTCGGGGTCGTTGATGTAAGTTTAATTGAGAGATCGAACTACGTTAAATTTTCATGTTTTGTTTTATTTATTTATTTTTCATTCCTCTTTCTATATATTTATATGTTGCTTCCATTGTCCATCCTAACAAGTGATATCAAAGACTGATTCCGACTTAGGAGAAAAGCAAGGTTCGGGCCTTGGTCCCAGCTTAGGAGAAGAGCAAGGTTTTGGCCTAGGGAGGAGAGAAAAGGAGTTCTGAGTAAGATTTAATTTTTTTGTGTCACGTGGAGGTAAAGTATTTTATTATGAGTTCTTTTAATATCACTTATACGAAGAATTGGATTTTACCTCCACTGTTTGATGAAAAGATTGACTTCACTATGTGACAATGCACAACTCAAGACTACTTTGTGCAGAAGGGTCTTGATTTTGCATTAGAAGATGAGAAGCCAGAAGAGATAAAGGATTCAAATTGGAGTACTACTCAGAAAAGGGCGGTTAGTACTCTTCGGTCAGTATTGGCTCCACATATTAAAGTTACAGTATTGAAGGAAATATCACCTAAAAAGATATGAGAGACTTTAAATAAAAATTATTCATCAAAGATACTGACTAATCGCTTGAAGATGAAGATGTATCTATATTTACTTAAGATGGAAAGAGGTAACATTATTGACTGCATAAATAAATTTAATGAGTTAGTATCTCGACTTGAAAATTCAAGGAAGAAGACTAACGATGAGGAGCAAGCATTGCTCTTGTTGGCTTTTCTACCCAAATCTTACATGCCACTGGTGCAATCACTACTAGTAAGAAAAAGCACACTGCAACTAAATGAGGTGTCAAAGTCTTTAAAAGAAAATCACTAGATGATAAAAGAAAATCAATTTGAAGATAGTCAAGTACTAGTTACAAAGAGTTAGAGAAGAGGGAGGAATCGAAGCAGAAGAAGAGATAACCAAGGAAGAGGAAAATCCCAATAGAGTGATAATAGCGACCTTGAGTGCTATTACTGTGGGGAGATTGGTCATAACCAAAGTTGTTGCCCAAAAATGAAAGAGGATTTAAGAGCTCTCTAAGAGAACAAATGAAGGGTAAGGCCAAAATAAGCGATTCCTTTACAAATATAGTTATAAGTGATGATCTATTATTGATGAGAAGTTCGAATGATACTGTTGATGAGAAAGATTCAAATTGGATAATAGATTATGTATCAGACATGCATATCTGCAAGGACCAAGAAATGTTTGATGATTGCAATTGGGGAACTTTGGCCACATCAACGTGGGAAACAACTCTAAGACGAAGGTTGAAGGCGTTGGACAAATTCATCTTAAGATCCATAATGATGAAGTCAAAATACTTCTTGATGTAAGGTATGTTCCTGATTCTAGTGTTAATATTATTTCATTAGATGTGATAGCATCAAAAGGATACAAGTATGTTGGAGTTAGGAAATCTTGCAAAATATACAAAGAGAATTGTCTGGTTATGCAAGAAAGAAAGAAGAGCAAAAACATCTACTATCTTGATGGTCATTCTTTAAAAAAGCGTCTTGAAGGAAGTAAAACAGAAGAAGCAACAGAGAAGAAAACTACAAGGATTGGGAATAGAATTAGGTTTTCAAATTCTGTTGTAATTTGAAAATTTGAGAAAAGGGAAGATATGTTGAGTTTTTTTTCAATCCCACATGGGATAGCTTAAAAAAAGGGTAATGGAGGATTTCTCTATAAATAAATTAGTATTTTTTTTTTGGGGAGTGCATCAATTTATTGAGCCTAATAAATTGAAAGATTTTTAGACCTTGAGTTATTTTGTGAGAGTTTGTAATTTTATTTGTCCAAAAATTATATAGTTAAGTGTTTTTCTTTCAGGGTTGTGGATATAGGTCTAATTGAGAGATCAAACCACGTTAAATTTTCGTATTCGGTTTTATTTATTTTATTTTTCCTCTTTCTATATATTTGTGTGTTGCTTCCGTTGCCCATCCCAACAAATGTGTATGAGAGGAATTATCAAGATTGAATGACATTATAGGATTGACTTCTATCTATTCTTTCAAAGAACATCTGGCATTAGTGCTATCACAAGCATCAGAGACTCAGTTAGCTATTTTCTCAACTACTTGTTGGTATCTTTGGTATGTGAAGAACGCTATGCTTTTTGAAGCACGTCGTTTTGATTCAAGGTCGATTCTTAATCAGATATATACATTAGTTGAGGAATATTTGGATGTGCACCATAATGTCTCAAAAAATACAATTGCTAGGGTTTTGAATAATACATATGTGGCTCTCAAGAGGAGGACAACAAGTGGGTACCACCATAATCGGGGAGACTGAAATGTATTGTAAATGCAACATAGGGTCTTGATGGTGCATCTTTAAGTGCTATTGTGTGGGATGACAAAAGAATGATACTTGTTGCATTGCACATTGTATTGATATAGCTACTTCTCCATTTCATGTAGGGTTGATTGCTTTCATTGAAGGTTTGCACTTCTATCTTGACAGAGGATTTATAAATGTCACTTTAGAGAATAATTGTCAATCTCTTATTAGTAGGATTCGGTCTGACGAAGATGATTTTACAAGCTTTGGCTCTCTCGTTGCATGGCTTAAGTGCTTTTTATTGGACTACCCCTATATTGATGTTTTCTTTATTCGTAGATCAGGAAATTACCCAACTCATTTACTTGCTTTATTTAGCTTACATGCTATTACACCTTATGTTTGGGATTATTCTATCCCATCTGATGTATTGTCCGCGACGTTGGTGGACTTGCTTTAATATAATTTTTTCTTTCTTTCTTTAAAAAAAAAAAAGACGAACTAGTATAGTTATTTAATTTTGCTTAATTATGCTCCCAACATTCACTGGGTTCCCCTGCCATCCAAAAATCACCATGATGATAATAGTAATACTTCTATTCTCCATTCAAAATTGACATGTTTAAATTTTTCACCAAATTTAATGTAAAAAAATCAAAAGTATAATATAATATAATTAAATATGAGAAAATTGCAATGACTAACTTATATAAAATATAAATATAAAAACAATTCATTATGGAGATATTAACTTCTAACAATATATATAATAATAATTTCTTTTTAAAAAATATTAATTATTTTGAAACAACATATATCAATTTTTTAAATTTTAATTCATATCTCATCTCATTCGTTAAAAAATTTATTTGGCACTTCAATTATTATAATAGCTGAGACTACTGGGGAAAGCTAGCCTGAGAGGATCACTTTTGCGCCAGATTGGAATCTTGGTCTGCCACTTAGCTCGATAAAGTTTGTACACGAAAATGACTTGATATTAATAATTGGAATAGCTAAGGTTGTGTTAAATTCCTTGATCTCATTTTGATTCGGTTTAATTAGCTTTCAACTCAAACTCAAGCTAACCTACATCAAAATTTTCTACTTCGGTTTGCTTGGTTTAAATTGGTTTGAATTAATTAGTTTTGAATTTCGTGGATGCTTTTAATAATATCATTTAAATTGGTTTGCCCTTCGTGACTTAATAGTTTTACTCTTAAAATTTTGTATCATTTTTTCACATCCAATTAATATACATATGGATGTTTTTATCGTGACAAATTATGCTGTATTTTTTATCATTAAAAAAAAGTACAATTACTAAATCTGTTTAAAATATTGTGTATTCTTATCTTTTCAAATTTTATATTAAATTTTTATTTTAGTTCCATTTTTATTAGGAAATTAGTCTATTTGATCCTTAAAGTTTAGTGTTTGTAATATTTCGTCCTTAATGTTTTTTTCTACCTTATGATCCATAATGATTTTTTTTACTATTATGGTCCCTAATTTTTTATTTTTAAGGATATAATGGCTGATTTTTAGATAGAAAAACAAAACATTAGCAACTATAATAGTAGAAAAAAATAATTAAAAACCATAACAACATAAATTAAATATTAAGAACGAAAATATTACAAACCACAAACTTTAGAAATCAAATAAACTAATTGTTTATTTTTATTTAAATGACAACTCGAAATATAATTCTATAATTATTTATATTATTTTATTATAATTTTCTATTTATAATGTCTAATGATCACGTCTGTAATACAATTGCTTTAAAAAAAACAAATTGATATACTGGAAAATATTTTTATTGTAATAGAAGTTAGATACATGATTGGGAATTGGTACTTTTGATGTTTTGTCAGTGAAAAATTTAGGAGAGATAAGCAATAATTTTCAAACTTCAATGGGTCCAAGTAATATTATTACATATCTTAGGAGAGATTTCTGATATTATCCCTTTATAACTTTACCCTCCAAATCCTTGGTTTCTTGCAATCTCATACTTTTTCCAGAAAATATGTATATTGTCATGGCCTTAATAGGCTTGATTCCACATTTAGTCCCAAAACTTTTTTTTACTGTCGTGGTTGGTTTTCAAATTTTATTTTTAACTTTTTAGATCCTCAATCATTTTTTGTTTGACATATTTGGTCTTTCTGTCAAAATTTCCGTTAGTCAGCATAAATGGTTTGATTTTTACTGCATTCATAAGGGTATTTTTTGTATATAAATTTTTTCGACTATCATAGTTTCTCCTTATACTTTATTTTTAATTTTTTAGATCTTCTATTATTTTTCAACTGTCATATTTGGTCCATATACTTTATTTTTAAATTTTTTAAATCCTTTATCATTTTTCGAGCGATATACTTAGTCTTTTTGTTCAACTTCTCATCAGTCATAACTATTTGGTCATTTGTATTAGCAGAATTATAAGAAAATAAAAAATTATTTGACCATTCCCTCCACTTTTTGGAAATTTTTATGTGTTAATTTAGTAGATAAAAATATTTCTCATCAATTGAGTTGTTATAAATTTTATTTATATATTTTTCTCTTCTAATGCATTAAAAAAGTCTACTTTATTAAAATATATATTAAAAATAAAAATGTGATTTATTAGTATTATTTTCTCACAAAAGAGTAAATCTTGTGACATTTATAATTTACTGTATTAAAACTTCCACAAAAAAGAGTTAATATCTATTATTTAAAAATAAATGTTTCTATACAAATGATATTTATGGATCATTGCATTTAAACTACATCATAAATATTACATCTTTCTATATTTTTTAAAAAAATAAAAATTTTAAATTATATAATTTACTACCATCAAATCTATGTGAGGTATTTTTATTATTTAAAACTTACTTGACGAGTAGATGGAGTTATTTCCACAAAAAAGTCTTACCAAGAATAGTAGCATCTTTCATTTGTACCGTTAAATCTCTAAGAAAAGGCCATATGCCAATAGACCTTCTCAAAGGCGGAAATGAAAGGGAGAAAAAAAGAAGTGGGAGAGAGGGGGGAATGTCCATTATGGTATGTTAATACCAATGACGTAATTCGGCTAAAATTCAATGTAAAAATAATAGTTATTGAGTCGCCCTGTACGACTTGTCCCTCAAAATTTTTAAATCCAAATACCGTCAAATCATCTATCAACTAATTATAGGAAACAAATAAACAAAGTCTCCACTCATTTTCCCTGTGTCCGTACAACATCCTATATTTCCTCTCTCTCCAGTGTTCTCTCTCCACATGTTCGCCAAAAGCTATACATCTCTCTCTAAAATTTTACTTGTACAAAGTCATCGCAAATTGAATGAAATGATCAAGTATATCGCTCAAAAAAGAATAAAGGAACTAAAAATTTTAAAAATAAAATATAGGGACCAAACATATCAGTCGAAAAATGGTAGAAGATTTAAAAAGTTAAAAATAAAATATAAGGACCAACTATGACAACCAAAATAATTTATATACAAAAAATACCCATATAAATGTAGTAAAAGCCAAACCAGTTACGTTGACTTGACGTTGACTAATAGAAATTTTGACGGAATGACTAAGTATGTCAAACAAAAATGATTGAGGATTTAAAAAATTAAAAATAAAATTTAGAAACAGACCATAACAGTAGAAAAAAGTTTAGGAACTAAATGTAGAATTAAGTCGTATTAATATAATATTATATTAAAACTTTGTATTATATATGTTACATGTTAGACTTTTTAAAAACTCTAAATTGGAAAAGCACTAAAGGAAGGAGATAAAAACATGCCTCCCTCCCAATACCCGTGTATTGTCTTTGCTTCTGCCAAGGAGGGGAATAATTTGATGCAACGTGTGTACAGTACCATAAAGATATTTAAAGCAGTTTCCGAACAGAAAAAGAGAAAAAAAGGAAAGATAAAATAATTAGCAGAACACAATTTAAATTTCTTTGAATAACTGGAACTGATGCACTTGCCTTCACAACAGCATTGAGAAAAGCTGCATCCTCAAAATTGCCCGTTGCAACCCAAGAAAAGGATGCTATTCAGCTTATACAGAAAGCAATTATCTAATATTAAAAGGAGTTGATAATCTTATATTAAAAAAAAGAAAATAATTCGTACTCCGATAAATTGACATAATGTTAGTTCATATTTATCTGAATTTAACTTATTGAATTTCTAATATTTAAATAAAACAAAAAACGACACTTTACATTTCTTTTTTTAAAAAAAAAACTTTATTTTAATTTAATACTATTAAATATCAACACGTGACATATCACGTGTCACATCAAAGAGCTAAATCTAAACCAATTGAAAATTTTATAATCAAACAATCGAATGAATAATTATTCGGTAGCATATACATCAAAATTGAGGGTAAACCATATTGCTGCAAGTCTAAGAAGATACTCACATAGATCTGATCTTTGTGATATGTATGTATTAAAAATTTTTATATTTAAATTGTAGAAACGTGGTGTGTGTTTTTTTTCCATTTAAAGAAATCTGGTGTTTTTTTCACCATAAAAACAGTTAAGATCTGTGATCCATTGTCCCAAAACACACTTGCCGGTAACTATTCATATCCTTTCTTTCTTCTAAAAAAATCATGCAATGCCTTCATTATTGGTGATGGGAAGCTTTTGACAAATGCACTTTGTGTTGAACATGGAACGCAGGTAACTCCCTGCAGCCCCTGTTCCTCCCATCTAGGTGATAGGAAGTATCACTTTAACATTTATAATTGCATAATGATGATTGCTAGTTTATCTGCCTTGATAATTTTGGATCTCTTATCTGGTTACAGATCAAAGTGAAAAAAAGGGGAGATGACACAAAATATATATATGTGGCTAAGTTATAGTGCACAGAGGAAGACACTTTTCCTTTGTTTTCTTAACCTCCATCTTTAAAATCACTATGAGATTATACCGTACGTCTTCTTTTCTTCAATTCCTCCATCTCTCATGAGAAAATACTATTCATTCCAAAAATTTGGGGATGAACGAGGGTCAAACCTGTGTGGTGGAGTCTGTGAGAACCAGTGAGCTACATACTTGGCTTCAGGATTTGGCCATGTTACTTTGAAAATTTTCATTTATATGGCATATTATTGTTGATCTGGACAAAAAATTGTCATTAATTGACATTACCATTGATCTTATGCTTGTGGTGGCTTGAATTTATTCCTCTTTTTTTTTTTTTTTTTTTTGTATTTCATGTAGCTATTGCCTCATTGGACATAATGCTGACTCTCTCCCTCCATGCACACATTGTCAAAAATACTTCTCTTCAAACATATGTCACTTTTTTTTAGTTTTTTCCCTTTTTATTTTTTTCCAAGAAATCAAGTAATGAATAACTTTTTGTTTCATTTTTTATCGCTATGCTATTGTTTATGTCGTGTTCATGGAATGGCTTTAAAAAATCAAGCATGATAGGTGATTAAGAATCTGGTGGATAAGAACCTTTATTTGGCACTTCGAAGTGTGATATGGCTCTACTCTCAGTAGAAACTATTGCAGGCGCTGAGAAGATGGACTCCTCTTGGAGAAGGATTTCATTTGCATCTCATGTAGGTCATTTCGTCTTATCTCTCAGTATGTATTCCAGAAAAATCATCAAAATTGATTCATTCTAAACGTAAACCTCTAGTTAAAATAAGTATTTGATTGGTCATTACTGAATTTCATGGTCATAGCTGTAGATAGGTAAACCAAAATCCAAAGTCAATTAAAGCCTCAATTCTTGTCAACTTGGATGATGATGCACGCTCTACTACCTCATTGTATTGCCCTTACCTTTAACAGGCTATCCTCATTTTTCCCCCCTTTTTTGTCCTGCCTATTGTATTTGCATTATATTGTTCATTCTATTTTTTTTTTTTTTTTTTGTAAGCAGAAATGCCACACAACTGGAGGGCAGCGGAAGATTGGTGGAGCCGAATTTTCCTTCAAAATGGATGAATGTGCTAAAAAGTAAAAATAAAAATAAAAATAAAGAAAGAAGTACAAATTTAGTTCATTTTTTCCGGTCGAAGACGTGATAGTCTTCCCTTTGTTTTATAGTTCTTCTCGAAACTGGAGAAGAAGATACATGCAAGAGAAGTAGAAAAATGTATTCCACAAGCAAAATCAAAATTGGTTCCCTCATTTGCTCAAAACAAAAGAGGGAAAACAGAATATTTTCCACTCTTTATATTCATTTTTTTACGGGAATTGATGTTAAATTTGATTTGCTTTGTAATTTATTGTTATAAATTTGATTGATATTTACACTTCCAATTTTAATAAAGATGGTAGACTGTTTCTGTGGATGATAAATGAATTCAAACTAATGTCGATTTTGATTAAGATGGATATAAGGAGGATGAGAAAACTGCTGAATTTTTTCTTACAACGCACAGATATCAACTTAGTATAAAAGAATGACAAAAAAAAAAATAAAATAAAGATCTATTGTCTTGCCAATTAATTCTAATTATATAACCAATGATTTCTTATTAGATAGTATTAGTTTTTTGTATTGTTTTAGAAATGAATTGTCACCAAATCCTTCTGGTAATAGGAATTCTAAACGGTTTTGATTTTAATAAGCAACTTTTAATAACTAATTGGACTGTTCCCACTCCTTTTACAAATCTAGCACTGTATTTTTAAATGTTACAACTATATTTCACATTTTATCGTCATATCAACTTTACCCTATCAAATGTCAAAATAGGCTCAATGTCATTTCCAAAAAAATACTCCCTTGTTTAGGAAATTTTTTTGTTTTGTTTTAAAATATTTGTTTATATACATATTTTTAGAACTAATAATTAATTTTTTTATTTTATCCTCATTTATTAATTGTACGACTTTCCAAAACCCTTCTTTCTTCTTACTTTTAAGAAATTTTTACTAACCAATAACTATCATATTTTTAATATAAATAAAATAAGAACTTTATTTACATTATAATATTATTTTTAACATCCTTAATCTGTAGAATAAGTATTTTGAAATAAAGAGAGTAGTATTATTTTTAACACTCTTAATTTGTGTAAAAAAAAATCATAAGCAAGTATTTTGAAATAGAAAGAGTACCACATGTTATGTTGGTGTGAGAAAAGCAATTAATGAAGCTTAATTCTGCACACCACAATGTATTGCAACAATTAAGCTCATTGACTCAAAACACAGACACCTCGATATCACTACGTAGCATCACAATCCATAAAATACATGAATACAAGCTTCACGCTACAATCATAATCTTCCACGCACAGGACACTCATTGAAGTGAGAAAAAAGAAAGAACTATCTCCAAATACTTAACAGTCGGAATTAAAACATACATGCAATATTAATTGTTCCAAATATAAATACTGAATGGTACCGTTGGTTCATAAAAGTGCAGCTAAACAAAACTATCTCCATTACGCATACAAATGCACTGTCCAATTGACCTTAATTTGTCATTTTCCAACGAGTCGGCGGCCTCCCAAAGCAAGGCGGGGAGTGTCTAATTTGCAAAATACTATTAAGCCTTCATTTGTTTGACTCCTCCGCCAATTAATGCCATTGTTGCCCCTCCAAGTTTCCCCTGCTGGCTGGGTACAGAAAATCCACATAATATTGAACCTCAGACGGTGAAGCAAAAAGAATATTGAACCTCAGACGGTGAAGCAAAAAGATAAGAAACATAAAGGCATAACCCAAATGATAAGAAACATACCTATGATTCCCATGGTGAAGCAACTAATTAGGAAGTGGACTTAAATCGAAATCCTTCACCACATTCGGATTATCATCGGCAATCTCCTTCCATTCATCTCCTAGGAGCCTGGAGTAACGAAGCAGCAAAAAGAGGCAGACCTTCAAATTCAAAGTAAAACGATTCAATTCCAAAGATGATGCGTTAGAGAGGATGCGATGTGGCAATGCCATTAGACTATTGCATTTGTAGAGATTTAACTCTCTAAGATGAGGCATCACTTTAATGGAATTTGCTTCCTCTTCTGTTATATCTTCCCATGTCTTCCAAAATTCCAGAGACTCAAAAGATAGTTTCTTCAATCTGGGAAACACTACTCGAACCGAGGATGATGGCTCCCTTAGTCCCAAGAAATCACGACCCAAGACCTTTAGGTCAGTGCCATAAATGGTTAGAATTTCAAGAAATGGCAAATTTCCCAAAGCAGGCAAGGATGGGGCATTGCTGTTTCGGACGTCAAGTACTCTCAATTTTTCGAGCGATTTCACGACCCAACTTGGGAAACTAGTCCCTCCATATAATATGAGAATTTCCAGGTTTGGAGGTGGTTGAAGAGCTTCAATACCATTTGCATCCGTGCTGGAATTTGAGAACCTTAAGGTCAACTTTTGCAGATCCTTCTTATTTTTCAGCTCTCCGTTCTCAAGATAAACAGTCTCCGACGAATCAATTACAATCTCTAGAGAGCCTAGAAGTTGATTTAGGCTTTTCAGGTATCCCAATTTGTTGAACTCGTGTCCAACTCTGAATTCACTTAGTGTTCGAAGTGAAGTCAACCTCTCGAACCCTGGAGGAAATTTGCGAAGATTCTCTGTTTGAGTGTTAATGAGGCATCTCAACTTAACAAGGTACCCAATCCCTTGAGGAAGTTGGGTTAGACTTCGGCAAGAATTTATATCCAAGGTTTCCAAATTATACAAACAACAGATTGCGTCAGGCAATTCGGTCAATGGGTTGTGACTCAAGTCTATATACCGAAGATGGATAAAATTTCCTACCTCGTTTGGGAGTTGTTGCAGCCCACAATCCTGTAAACTCAACACCCTAATGGAATTCAGAGAAGTGAGCAGCTTTGGAGGGACAGATCCACTGCAGAAAATGCTCCGAACCGTGGGGGGCAAATTTATCTCAGCAGCTCCGCTGGGCATCAAGCTTAAATGCCGAACTTTATCAGAATATGTAATGATTCCCTGGTTAACCTTTGGAACATCTCTGCATTCTTTATCAGTAAGAAATATTGCAAAATCATGAACTATGTCATGGAGTTTGCATCTAGTAATTTGATTCTCATCCCCATCTGCATCTCTTTCAAAATCTTGGAAGAAGGAGCGCATTGCCAAATTATTAAAGCACTCACGTCCTCTAGATTCCAATCTCTCAGGATCTTCACTTGAGCTAAGGAAACCCTGTGCAATCCATATCCTGATCAGTTGTTCAACAACTATTCTTGAAGCTTTAGGAAAGACTGCACAATATGAGAAACAGCGTTGCATTACTGGGTCCAATTCATTATAGCTCAGATATAAGTGAGCAAAGATGCCATCAGACACTTTCTCCAGCCTCCACAGCTCACTGTTCAAAACGTCTTGCCACTTTACATATGTATCTTTGAACTTCAAGAGATTTCCCATAAATGATGCTGCAAGTGGCAATCCGCGGCACTTTGATGCGATTTTTCGACCAAGAACTTCCACTTGCTCACGTACCGGCAGCGCCTTAGATCCTGGGGAAAACGCATTGCGGCTTAATATTAACCAAGAGTCCTTGTCTTCTAGAGGGGACAAACGATGGATATAACTACTGCCCAGCATAATTGCCGGCCCTTCGTTCCTTGTTGTCACCAAGATTCTGCTTTCAGGTTTCCCGCGGTTCAGTGTGTCCCGGAATGGTTTCCAATCTCTGTCTTCTTCTGTCCAAACATCATCTAGGATGAGCAAAAATTTCTTGTTCTCAAGGGATTTCCTAATGCGAAAGAACATCTCACCATCCGACCGGGCCTCCTCGGAGCCAAGACCCTCAAGAATTTCTTTAGCAATTCTTTCCTGCTCAAAAGGTTTCGATACTGTGACCCATATCGTGTGATCGAAGTGCTCCGCCACTCGTTGGACTTGGGAGACTTTTTTGGCAAGAGTAGTCTTTCCAAGGCCTCCAACACCTAATATGGAGACAACAGGGATCTGGTTTTCCCCAGTAACATCACTACTACTACCGTTTTGGGACAATAACTTGCTTATTATAGTACTCTCGTCAAATTCTCTGCCCCAAAATTCTGATTCATCCACAGTTGGAAAAGGACGCCTATTCTCCCCAGAGTCTGAGGAAGCCCTAGGAACAGCTGTGGTAAATTCAAACTTTTTTGCCTCTGTGAGAATATGGTCCACTTTAGCAGTAAGGTCTTGTATCTTTGCTGCAACATCATGGCGTATGGAAACCTCTTTGCAACAAAAGCAAATTGGTTGAAAAAAGGAACGAACCTTTTCCCACATGTTTCTGGAAGATGAAGCATTCTGAGATGCCTCAATCTCTAGTTTGGAAGTCTCAGTGATCCACCGATCCAGGACATCGTCCATCTCATAGGCTAGCTCTTCAAGCTTCTCAAGCCAAACATCAACAGCCTTATCTTCTTTCTTCATCTTCTTCATCTCCACATCACGCAGCATTTTCTTGATTGCATTCAAATTGATGGAGAGGTCGCTCACCTTGTCTTTGACTCCTACCACCAGGGTAATCTCTTTCTGCAGCTCATTCAAGGCAACATCAGCCAATTTCTCCAATAGAGGAACAAATGCTTCAGCCATCGATTCTTGTTTCCAGATCTGGTTTCAGTTGCTCGTTTGATGATATTCAAAAAAATGAAAGCGCATAGGCTGAGAGAGTGATTCCGGCAAATATTTGTGGGCTGGCTACGTTGTTCCTTCACAGAGCAAAAGAACACTCTCGTGGTAATTAGTGTTATACTACTAATTCCATAACATAGACTAAAAACATAATTCACTGTTTTTTGTTTTGTTTTAAAATAAATATTTATATACATATTTTTAAAATTAATGATTAATTTCTTCTTATTTTACCTCTATTTATTTTAAGTCAACTAAACAACTTTAACTCTTTTCCTTCTTTCTTCGTAGGAATTTTTACCAACTAATAATTATCATATTTTTAAAATGGATAGAATAATAATTTTATCTAAATTGTAATATTATTTTCAATACTATTAATGTGTGTATAAATAGCTTCATGAACAAATACTATGAAACATAAGAAGTATTTATTTTTACTTATTTTCATCATTTTAGTCCTTTAATTGTTTTGTTTATTTTAGTTCTAACCAACACGCTAGTGCAAGCGAACAGACTATATCCCGTATGGAATGTTGATTTCTGCCACTAGAGGAGTGGTAAGAACTATTCCCTTCATTCCATAATATAAATCACTAAAGTTATTCCAAATTATAAGTTGTTGGAGACGAAGATTTTGAAGTAATCTTTATATTTTTGTTCTTATTTATTGTTCTCTTTCTCCCTCCTCTCTTTTCTTGTTTTCAATATATTTAAATAAGGGTATTTTAAGGAGAAAAAATATAAAGTCACTTTATTTTAAAAAATTTTAATGTGTGTGAAATTAAGTTTAGCGACTTATATCTAGAGACGAATGGAGTAATAAAAACGAAAGATAATAGTTGTAGAACTATAAATATTTAAAAAAACAAAGAAATGAAATTACGATAAAGTAAAACAGAATATTGTAAATACATACTAATTAAATTCAGTAATCAGCTATGTGTCCAATTATTATCAAGTCATTAATTTTCTATCCCAACTTTAGAGAGTAAGTGGCAGACACAGATATATTCCATTCTAGAGAAAAAGGGGTTCCTTCACTAGTGCCTTTTCACTATTTGGAACTTTTTAAAGGTAGAAAATGGCTATCCTTGCATTCATATTTTAACGTACGAATGATATGGTTTGACGTATCTGAGTCTATCACCCAAACAGTTTAGCTCAGTAATTTTCATGCTGATACGTTTAGCCATCGGCAAAAGATAATTGTGGCCGGATCAATTGGTTAGATATCAATACGATAACTATGAAGTCGCTTGTTCGACTTTCGAAGAGAAGAGCTTTTGATTTTTTAGAGAGTTAGTTAGTTAGTTAGAATTTATCTAAACTGATTTAATTTTACAGATTATTTATCGACTATAACTTCATGGTAAGTTTCACCTAGTATACACTTCTGGTAATAACTACGAACTTTTCTGATTTCAAAAATAATTATGGTCCAAAATTTTCAAAAGGAACCGATAAGATTCAATTTTGTATACCTTTTCACTACAACTAAACAAAATATATTAGTAACTTTCTCTAGAAGAAAAAGAAGGCAAAGATGAGTCAAAAGGCGAACAAAAGAAATGATAGTAATCGACAGCATTTTTAAATTGAGAAAGTTGTCCTCTAGCTAATCACATTTAGTGGTGACAAAGCAACAGTATAAAAATAGCAATATGTGGTATTAGTGTCAACTTGACATGATAATATTTATATGATATAAAAACATTGAAAATATATAACTTTTGACGAATGCTCAATTTAAAATAATAAGTATATAATTGTTATCTTTTTGTAACATCGAGTTCTAATTAAATTTATTATTTATGTTTTTATTAAATATTTATATGTTTGTATATTATTTAATTTATCAAAATATTTGGCATCACCTTTAGCCCTCCACCCAAAACAATTCAAATGTACCTAATAGAAGTATATTTAAATAAAAATCATGTTCATTTGACACATAAACTTCTTTGAAAAAGGAAGAGATGGACATTCGAATCTTTATTTTAATCACCCCTTTAACCTTTTTCTTTTTTTGTGGGGAAGGAGAATTTAAATCCTCAAGATCTGCCTTTTACAAAGATTTCAATTGTTTAAGCAATGGGGTTCATCTGCCACTTTCCCAGTGGTTGTTGTGGAAAATTTAGCATATGAAAACAAAAAGACTAAGCTCAGTGGGGAACAAAAGAAAAAGGAAAAGGAAAAGCTGAGGCCAAAAGGGAAGCAATTTTTAATTTTTTTTCTTTCATTCTTTTTTTTTTTTTTTTTCCTTTCATCTTCTTTTCCCTACCTTTCTTGACTTTTTATTTTTAAAGATCTTTTTAGGTATAAATTTAAAATTATTCCTCGTATAGTCTCTTTTAGTAAAATTTGATAATTGTTATAAAATTAGGGTAATGTTAGAATAAAATTTACACACTACACACTAAAAAAATTCTAACTATTCTTTGCACAAGAATTTCTCTTCAAACTTCTCTCTTTCTTTCTCTCACAATTCTTTCTCTAACCTTTCTTTCACTAATCTTTCTTTCACAAAATAATGGTGTCTTACAAGCTTAGAGAATAGCTCTATTTATAGAGCTCTAATTAGTGGATTACATCATGGCATACATCATCTTCCACTAATCTCAATTAGTGGTGTCTCCACTAAATGGTAGACATCCATAAAAATCTTCTATAATAATTCACATAAATCCATAATTAGTGGAGCCTCCACTAATTAATAAAGATTCCAATAATTCATAATACTCCCCCTTGGATGTCCATCCATTACATAAAGAATATGCCTCGTTAAAACCTTACTAGATAAAAACCCAGTGGGAAAAAAAATCTAGTGAAGGAAAAAGAGTACAATATTCTATATGTCTGTTTATTACTCCCCCTGATGAGATGATTCCTTTAAATATTTAAACCGACGCCTACCGATTTTATATCTCAACTTTTCAAATGTTGCAGTCGGTAAAGTCTTCGTGAAAATATCTGCGAGGTTATCACATAACCGAATTTGTAGCACATCAATTTCACCTTTCTTCTGGAGTTCATGAGTAAAGAAGAATTTTAGTGAAATATGTTTTGTCCGATCTCCTTTAATATATCCTCCTCGTAATTGAGCTATGCAAGCTGCATTGTCTTCATAAAGAGGAGTTGGAATATCTTTGATTGATGATAATCCACAACTTTCTCGGATATAATGAATCATGGATCTTAACCATACACATTCTCGACTTGCTTCATGAATGGCTATAATTTCAGCATGATTTGAAGAAGTAGCTGCTATAGATTGTTTCGTAGAACGCCATGATATAGCAGTATTTCCACATGTAAATAGATAGCCCGTTTGAGAACGTGCTTTATGTGGATCAGATAAATAACCAGCATCTGCATAACCTATCAATGTTGGACTAGTTTTATTTGAATAAAATAATCCGAGGTCAATTATACCTTGGAGATATCGAAGGACTTGTTTAATTCCATTCCAATGTCATCGTGTTGGTGAAGAACTAAATCTTGCTAATAAATTGACAGCAAAAGCAATACCAGGTCTTGTATTATTAGCAAGATACATCAATGCACCAATTGCACTGAGATATGATACTTCAGGACCAAGGAGTTCTTCATCATTTTCTTGAGGTCGGAAAGGATCTTTATCCACATTTAATGATAGGACGATCATTGGAATACTCAATGGATATGCTTTGTCCATGTAAAATCTTTTTAGCACTTTTGCTATATATGTTGATTGATGAATAAATGTTCCACTCTCCAAATGTTCAATTTGTAAACCAAGGCAAAATTTGGTTTTACCAAAATCCTTGATTTCGAATTCTCTTTTTAAATAATCAATTGTTTCTTGGAGCTCTTCAGGAGTTCCAATGAGATTAATATCATCAACATATATAGCTAATATCACAAATTTAGAACCAAATTTCTTAATAAAAACACATGGACATACCTGGTCATTTTTAAATCCAGCTTTCAATAAATATTCACTAAGACGTGTGAACCACATGCGCCCAGATTGCTTCAGGCCATATAATGATTTCTGCAACTTGATGGGGTAATTTTCACGAGGGTAATGTTTATATACTTCAGGCATATGAAATCCTTCGGGGATTTTCATGTAAACATCATTTTCCAAATTTCTATACAAGTAAGCAGTGACAACATCTAATAGGCGCATATCTATCTTTTCATGTACTGCCAAACTGATAAGATATCGGAGTGTAATAGCATCAACAACAGGAGAATAAGTTTCATCATAGTCAATACCTGGTCTTTGTGAAAAACCTTGGGCTACTAATCGCGCTTTATATCGAACGATTTCACTCTTTTCATTGCGCTTTCGCACAAATATCCATTTGTAGCCAATAGGTTTTACACCTTCTGGTGTTCGGACTGCAGGTCCGAAGACTTCACGTTTTGTCAATGCATTTAACTCCGATTGAATCGCATCTTTCCATTGCAGCCAATCTTTTCTATGCCGACATTCATCAACTGATATTGGTTCAGGATCATCATTATCCTGTGTAACATCAAGAGATATACTGTATGCAAATATATTATCAATAACAGTTTCTATCCGATTCCAGCTTCTACCGGAAGTGGTATAATTGATAGAAATTTCAATGTTACTTTCATCAACTTTTGGTTCTTTGTCATCAGTTCTCTCTTGGTCTGTATCATTCTTTTCTTCAATATGATTTTCTAGATCATTTAATCCTTTTTTCTTTCAATGATTTTTATCTTTAGAACCAAGAGGTCGGCCACGCTTCTAGCGTGTTTTTGACTCAGCAGCTATAGGTATAATATTTTGTTCTGCTGGAATTTCAATTCGAATAGGAGCATTTATAGCTGGAATATGCGATTTTATAACTCTTCTGGAGTCAACAAAAGCGTCTGGCATTTGATTTGCAATGCTTTGCAAATGAATTATCTTTTGAACTTCAAGTTCACATGCGCTTGTGCGCGGATCAAGATAATTTAATGATGTTGTCCAAGCAAGATCCTTTTTATGTTGTTTTGGTTCTACCCCTAATTTAGGGAATAATGATTCATCAAAATGACAATCAACAAATCTTCTTTGTGAATACATCTCTGTCGGGGGTTCAACATACACGATAATAGAGGGAGAATCATATCCAACGTATATCCCCTTTCTTCTTTGAGGACCCATCTTTGTACGTTGGTTTGGTGCAATTGGAATATATACAGCACACCTAAAAATTCTTAAATGAGCAATATTTGGTTCTGACCCAAAAGCCAATTGCAAATGAGAGAATTTATGATAACTAGCTGGTCTTATACGTACAAGTATTGCAGCATGTAGAATAGCATGTCCCCAGGCAGATGTTGGGAGATTTGTTTTCATTAATAATAGTCTAGCAATTAATTGTAATAGTTTAATCAAAGATTCAACAAGACCATTTTGTGTGTGAACATGAGCTACAGGATGTTTAATATTAATCCCAATTGACATGCAATATGCATCAAAAGCATGTGATGAAAATTCACCAGCATTATCCAAATGGATATTTTTAATGTGATGGTCCGAAAATTGTGCTCGTAATTTAATTATTTGAGCAAGTAATCTCGCAAACGCCAGGTTGCGAGTAGATAATAAACATACATGTGACCATCGGGATGATGCATCAATTAAGACCATAAAATATTTGAACGGTCCACATGGTGGATCAATAGGTCCACAAATATCTCCGTGAATCCGTTCGAGAAATGTATGACTTTCAGCTCCTACTTTTACTGGTGATGGTTTAACAATTAATTTTCCTAGGGAACATGCAGTATATGCGAATTTTTCTGATGTTAATATCCTTTTATTTTTTAAAGGATGACTATTTGTATTCTCAATGATTCTTCTCATCATGGTAGATCCCGGATGACCCAACCGGTCATGCCAAATGCTAAAAGTAATAGGATCAGTAAACTTCTGGTTTACTAGATGATGAATTTCAATTGTACTTATTTTTACAAAATATAGGCCAGTAGAAAAAGACGGCAGTTTTTCTAATACAAATTTCTTACCCAAATGCATTTGAGTAATAAAAAGATGCTCAATCCCATTTTCCTCATTTGTTTCAACATGATATCCATTTCTGCGGATATCTTTAAAACTTAATAAATTTCTTCTGGATTTTGAGGAAAATAGCGTCTTATCAATAATAATTGTTGTTCCTTTAGGCAACAATATACTAGCTCTTCCGGAGCCCTCAATCACATTTGCACTACCGTTTATCGTATAAATATTTATTTCTCCCATTTTGAGATCAGAAAAATATTTCTCATTTTTTAGTATGGTGTGTGTAGTTCCACTATCAATAATGCATACATCATCATTAACAACAGCCATCTGAACACAAATATATATATGCAAACGTAAATATTATTAGAATAGAATGAAAATGAAAATACAAAAATATCATGGTGAGGCTTTAGTTCTTCTGGACACTGCCATCACCAATTAAATGGTCTATCCTACCGTCTGGGTGTTCAAAAAATATGATACATCCATATGGGTAATATTGATATTATGATCTTCAGGATCAATATCATCATCCTCAACATTATTTATTGGATGTTGAGAAAAATTTGCTTCCACATTTTTATTTTTCAATGAAGCTTGATACAATTCAACTAAATGCTTAGCCGTACGACAGTTTCGTGACCAATGACCTTTCATGCCACATCTATAACATATATCCTCATGCTTTTCTTCAATTTCTTTTTCTTTTCCCTTATGATCTTTTCTGTTCCACTTCAGGTGGCCAGTATTTCTCACAGTTTGATTATAATTGTGATAAGAGAAATATCGAGCATGTCGACGACCATAACTATGACCAGGGTCACGGCCATGGCCACGACCACGACTATTACGATGGCTTCTGCTGGAGCCAACAGCATTCACTTACGGGAGTCTTTGTAGAGCCGATTGATCCGGCTTCATGATTTCTCAATAATAACTCATTATTTTTCTCTGTAATGAGGAGGGCAGTAATTAAATCTGTAAATTTTGTATACCCCTTTTCTCGATATTGTTGCTGCAGGACAATATTCGAGGCATGAAAGGTGGAGAATGTCTTTTCCAACATATCTTCATCAATCACTTTTTCTCCGCATAATTTTAATTGAGATGTAATTTTATACATTGTGGAGTTATATTCATTCACGGTTTTAAAATCTTGCAACCTCAGGTGCAACCATTCATACCGTGCAGTAGGTAGTATGACCATCTTCAGGTGGTCAAATCTTTCTTTTAAATTTACCCACAGGCCATATGGATCTTTTTCGGTAAGATATTCCATTTTCAAATTTTCATCGAGATGACGACGAATAAAAATCAAAGCTTTAGCCTTATGTTGTGCAGATGCACTATTATTTGCTTGAATAGTTTCATTAAGCCCTTCGCCATTAAAAGCAATTTCGCATCAAGAACCCATGACATATATTTTTTCCGGAAATATCAAGGGCTACAAATTCGAGTTTAGCGATGTTAGCCATAGAGATCAATAAATGCGTACCTATCTTCTGGCTTTGGTAACGGCAGAAACTCGTGCTTAGTCTTCTGGCTTTTGTACCGGTAGAGACTCGTGCTGATAACGTGTTATAAAATTAGGGTAATGTTAGAATAAAATCTACACACTACACACTAAGAAAATTCTAACTATTCTTTGCACAATAATTTCTCTTCAAACTTCTCTCTTTCTTTCTCTCACAATTCTTTCACTAATCTTTCTTTCACAAAATAATGGTGCCTTACAAGCTTAAAGAATAGTTCTATTTATAGAATTCTAATTAGTGGATTACATCATGGCATGCATCATCTTCCACTAATCTCAATTAGTGGTGTCTCCACTAAATAGTAGACATCCATAAAAATCTTCTATAATAATTCACATAAATCCATAATTAGTTGAGCCTCCACTAATTAATAAAGATTCCAATAATTCATAATAATAATGCGTTTATATTGATAAAATAATCGATTTTTTAATAAAAAACTTGAATAATTATATTTAAGAAATTGGTTATAGGAATAAAATTAGAAATTTAGAGTTAAATAAATAAATTACATGAACAGATACATTAAAGGATAATATAATAATTTTTTTAAAAAAAAAATTGAAGGATAAAAAACATAATTTTAAAGTTATTTTTAAAATTTTTAAGTTTTTAAGGGAAGATTTAGAATTTAAAAAAAATCAGAAAGCGAAAGATAAAATTTAAAAAGTCATATCTTAAAATTTTAATTTTAAAAGGAAGGATTTAAAATTTTAAAAAAAAAATGGAGGCAGACACGTCCCGCCGCCTTATTCCCGGCAATGATTGCTGCCAAATTTTAACATAATCAAAATAAATTTACAAATTCCTTGCATGCATGATTTACAACCCTATAAACACAAGGGTTAATTAAATTTTGCCCCCTCAAGTTTGTCCAAACTACAATTGATCTCTATATTGTAAACAAATTACAAAGACATCCAATGATTAAATACTCTATTTTATTTATTTATACACACATATATGTGTGTGCAAATAATTAGTAAAAAGATCATATTTTCAAATGTCAAAAGGGCCCTTTTATTCCTTAAATTTCCAATGACAAATATATATATAGATTCTACAAATCTATGACAAAATTTTTATCTTAAAAATTAATTAAGGATCATAAAATTTTAATTTCTTAAAATTAGTTAAAATTTTAATCCCTAAAAGATAGAAAATATCTAATAGATCCAAAGTCTAATTTGTAATATTATCTTAATGCATGATATACATACATACAAAACGACTTACTAGAGGATATTTTAGAGTTATTAAAAACCTTTTTATTACTCTATTATTTTTTAGTGGTTCTTTGATTGCAGTCAACCATAATGATATCTTAGTTATAACAGAATAAGCTAAGGGATGTATTTTTAATTTATTTAAAATACACAGATATAATTATAATTTAGACAAATCTGATGGGGCAAAATGAAATTAACCCCTTTTATATACTAAAATAAAAAGCATACATATAACATGGCCCAAGATACATACAATTTGGCCCATCTAAACTAATCCAAAAACAACCTATTGGGCCTAAGATTTAAAAAACACCTCAACTGTCCATAATAAAATTGATACAAATAGCCCAAGACAAACAATACAGTTGGCCTCTTAATAATACAATACAACCCAAAATAGAGGATACATTGGCCCATTAGTTTCAATACAAATCTGTCCAAATTTTAAGCGGCCTAAAACTTAAGTAAAACAATTATGTCAAAAGAGAAAACTAAAAATTGGCCAGAAAACATTTTTTAATGAAAATATTGCACTCACAGCGGATATGATTCAAAAATTAATAATTTATTTGTTTTGAGACTCAAATTTAATAGAAATGATTATTTATATATAACTAACTGGAAAAAACAAGTATTATTTATAATTTTTATTTAAAATGCATTTTAAGTTTTCGAGGTGTAGATGCATATTTATGAAAAAATGTAATATTGTGTTTTTTCAGATCTTAAATTAATAATTTGGCATCATGGAAATAACCCATTCGGCCCCATATTTTGGCCTAAAAAACACATTCACCTAAATAATACAATTTTTTTGGAGTGGCCCAAAACTTGTAAAATACAATTGGCCCAAGAAACTTTTTACCACATGATGTATCGAGTCTTCATATAAATTAGTTTTTATTTAATTTAATTTTAGGGATATATATACATGTAAGTCATATACGTGTATTTAAACTTATATATAGGCTTATCTGTACATAGGGCTGTTCAGAAAAATTAAAACCCAAACTAACCCGATCAACCCAACCCAACTCAATCCAAAATTTGATTTTCTGGGTTGGTTTGGGTTGGATTGGGTTAAGAAAATTAAGAACCAATAATTTGATTCGGGTTTTTAAAATTATATAACCCAACCCAATCTAATTCAAACCAATATAATTAATTAAATTTATTTAATTTTAAAAATTTTATTAAAATATTAAAAAACAAAATACAAAAAATGAAATAAAACAAATCCAAAAATCTAAATACCCTTTTAAACAAAATCACTTCAAGGTCACGGGCCTCTCTCTCTCATGTCCGGTCGTTTCTGTTATTCTGCTGCTGCGCCACTGATCTGAGATCTTCAAATCCACCCTCTTCTTACTCTTCTATTGTGCTGCCTATGCAAAGAAAGTCTCAATCAAAACTAATTCAAGTCCATCTCCAAAACTCATCAGTCCTTACTTTCTATTCCTGGTTTATATAGGAAAAATGTGTAATTGCATGAGTCATCATTTTTGTCCAAGAAATGCGTTTGACTTGTATTTTTTGTACTCTGCATACAAAAATTAAGTTTTCAAGTGGTATCAATTCAATATACCAAAAAGGGCGTCTCAAAAATTTTCTTAACGGAGAGTATCAAAGTAAGAAGAGGCTTGAGATCACAGCAATAACAGCTGCTTCAAAGAATATTGAGGTTGAAATTGACAAGCCACTGAATTTGACCTTGGGCTAAAATGCAGGAGGTGGTGTGGTCATCACGGTGAGTTTCTTAATGCCTATCTTGGTAATTTGATCGAGCATTACATTTCTGATTTTGGTGGTAATTAGTTGGGAAATCGCTAATCAGGTTGTAGAGGATGGTGGAAAAGTTAAAAAGTTGTGCTCAAAAGCAGCTTCTCTAAAAGTAAGTTTAATTTCACTATAATCTCTTCTTGATAATTTTTTCTTGATTTAGTGGAAAAGTTAGAACAAATGAAATCGCACATTCTCTTACTTTTGGTCTTTTGATGAATGATCCACTGTTACACCATAGGATTTAGTTCACTTGTTTAGCTTTTTTAATCTGGTAAAAGAAGTTTGAGCATGGAAGGTACTGTCCAATGGTAGAATTGTATCCTTGTATTTGAACTTCTTTTATATTGACTGACAAGTTAGCCAGATTGTTTTTGTAATGTTTTGTAATATTGTTAAGTTTGGAATTTTTACAGTTGAAAATAAATTAGTATAAGATGGATGATGGTATTCTTGTTGGTATTGTTTAATGTTGTTTTTTGTCTGTTTATGAGCTTTTACAAAGAGCTCTATTTTGTTTACAAATAATAAATAAAGTATTGAGATTAATTTGTATCATTTTTTTTAATTACAATACTTGACTATATTTATTTATTGTAGAATTTTCAAGCTCTTCATGCACTGAAGTAGCTGAGGCATTTGGAGAAATAACTCTAGTTGTTGGTGATTGAAATTTATCTTTCATATCCAGGCTAATTATAACAGTAGTCCAAGCAAATGCCTACAAGGGATTTCTAGTATTCATTGCTAACTTTGCTAATAGATTAATTTGTTACTGTGTGGGCATGCACTCATATACTTGACACTTTTCATATTACTTTTTGTTAGTATCTCTCATATGCATATCTTGTTTATAAAATTAGAAGTATGTTATAAGTGGGAGGTTAAAACCTTACTTGATAAATTATATACAAACCAAACCAAATCAAACCGAACCAACCCAAATTGAACACAATTCAAACCGACCGTTTGAAATTTTAAATAATTTGGTTTGGATTTAAAACTTTCAAACCGAAATATTTGGGTTGGGTTAAAAAATTAAATAAAAAAAAATCGAACCAACTCAACCCATAAACAGCCCTATATGAAAATATATTCATGTATACAATCATTATTTTTTTTCTATACTATATAAATAGGATAGATAAGTATAAACACAATGTATAAGTATGTATATGAAAATACATATTTAGATATAAGTAATAATTTGAGTAATTGTTTTATTATTTATGTTTTTATATATTTGTGTGTATATATATACCTTTATATATGTAGTAATTATTATATGATATTTTTTTGTACTGAAACATGTCTTTGTGCACATATATTTATATGTTTATTTATATAAACATATTTGAATAAATACTTATATATTTTTTAGTAATAATATGTATAAATGTATAATTATATTAGGTATGCATGCGTATTTGTATATGCAGATATGTACATATTGATATATTTGTGTGTGTATGCGTAAATTACATGCACACGGACACATTTATATGTAATTATTTTATGTTAGCTGTATATAAATTATATATTTTTTTAATTGGAATGGTATGTGTAGATATTAATAAATATAAATATGTTTATTATGCATATATCATATTTATGAACTTATTTGAAAAGATTAATATCACATTTGAAAACAAAATTCAAATAATTTATTTAGTAGCCCATTTTATAATTTTAATTCTCGCATAATAAAAACAAAAAAAAATCAGGAATTTTCTCCAATTGATAACCATCTTCTCTATAAACTTAATAAAATCAATAATCAAATGTTAATAGACTAATTCACTCATATTTAGTAGAATATTATTATAAAAGAGTTAATAATATAGAATAATATCCAGAATATATTCAAAGGATATGCAAAATAATATCATATTACAAGGATATAATCTAACAGACCCCACAATCAGAGTGAGATTAGGAAGAATACTCAGACTGATCTTGAAGTCAAGGAAACGTGCAGATGGAAGTCTTTTGGTAAAGATGTCAGCATATTGAAAAGAGGACAGAATATGAAGAACTCCAATATGAACAAGATAAACCTTGTCTCGAACAAAATAAATATCAATCTCAATATGTTTGGTACGTTGACGTTAAATTGGAACGTTTGAGAGATAGATATATAGCATTAATATTATTACAAAAAACTAAAGTATAAGAGAGTTCAAATAGAAGATTGTGAATCCAACTCGTATCAATTACAATATTAACAACGTCATGATATTCAATTTTAATACTTGATTAAGAGATAATGAATTGACGTTTGAAAAAATAAGGAATCAAAATACCTACAAAAAACACAATATTCAGAAGTAGATCTTCGAGTATCCGAACACTAGCCTCATTCAGCATCAAAATATGCAATATCTATAAGAGTAGTATAATTGGAGACTATGATCTATAATACCTTTAAGAGTAGGATCCTACAAGAAAAGAAAACTTACTGCACAACATAACTAATGTCTAGCTAAGTGATGGTGAGACATTGCAATGTGCAAGTCAAGTTGCAATATATAGATGGATCGAAAAATGTTCCCCGCTAGCAAAACAACCCCACCCCCCCTCCCCCCGCGTTGTTACCTGTTTAGCATCTATTGGAGTGATGGAAGAACTAAAAACGAGTATATTTGAATGAGTTAACATCTTCTCGACATATTTCTTTTTATTTAAGAATAAACTATCTAAAGTTCAAATGACGAATATATCAAGAAAGTAATGTAAATCACTAAAATTAGTCATAGGAGACTCTTTACTGAGAAAAAGTAATAATATGATGTAAAAGAGTAGAAAATAAATTATGATAGTGATGTCATCGTTATACAGTCGGAGATAAACCCTATTATTCCCAATAGATATATGCATTCCAATTAAAAAACATTAAGAAGATGAACAGCCATGTTTAGAGATACATAATGATACACCTAATTGATTACAACCCTGGAAAGGAAAGACAATTGACAAACCTTTAAAACCAAGCTCTAGCAGCTTGTTTGAGCTCATATAAAGATTTCTTTACAAAACACACATAGTATGGATGAGAAGGACTTATAAATCACGGTGGCTATCGCTAGGGGTGTTGATTCGGTTTTCGGCTCGATTTTTTATTTTGAAATTTAATTTTTTTTCAGTTTTTATTTTATTTTTTTAAAACTAAATCGAACCGAACCGAATCAAACTGAAATTTAAAGAAATCGATAAAACCGAACCGAAATAATTTTAGTTCGGTTTGATTTTAAACTGAATTTGAATGCCTCTTTAGTAGATCGATTAACCTAATATAAATTTAAACCCAAACAAGTAAAGTTTAATATCAATTACAATTCAAATTTAATATAAAATGTAATATAAATTAAAGTCCAAATATTTTAAAGATTTGTGTCAAACATTTTAATAGAAAATTATGATCACGAATGCAAATTACAAAAATGAAGATCTTAAACTTAATTACTAATGACTTTATTTTGGACAAAACCAAATCGAACTGAACCAAAATAATCGAAATCGAATAGAAATTTTTTTAAAAAATCATAATTTATAAAATAATTAATTAATTAATGAGTAATATTTTAATATTAATTATATATTTTAAATTTTAAAAATATAATCCAATTTTTTGGTTTTTTATTTTAAAAAAACAAAAATCGAACCGAATTTTTATATATACTCTAAAACTAAACCGAATCGAACTGAATTTCATTAAAATCGAAACTAAAATCGGTTCGATTCAATTTTCGATTTAAACCGAATAATGAACACCCCTAACTAACGCATTGTTACGGCAAAGAAAATCTACGAGATTAGAGGAATAATATTTGCCATTATAGGAATGTATATATTAGTCAATGATTGTAATTGATTTTGTATAATTAGTTTCCTAGAATAGCATAGCTAATGCACTGTATAAATTCATGTTTGCTCTTTGAAGTAAAGACACATAAATTTTCCCAATATTTAGTTCTTGTTTCATGGTATCAGAGCACTATACCTGATGACTCTGAAATCCTTCAAACGCTTCCGCAATTGTTGCAGTCATGGGAGACAAGGGCAACAATGAAAAAGAATCAACATCGTCTAAGGCTATCACAGAAGCCTCAGACCCCTGCAATCCACATCACTCGGATCATCCGGGTATGGTACTTGTCTCTAAAGTACTCGAAGGAGACAACTACAGCACATGGAGTCGAGCTATGCGAATTAGCTTGAGTGCTAAAAACAAGATTGGGTTGGTCACAGGATTAATCAAGCCATCTTCTCCAACAGACGCTAGTTTTGATTCCTAGAAATGATGCAACGACATGGTTTTGTCTTGAATATTGAATTCCATTCACCCGGACATTGCCAGCAGTGTAATTTATTGGGAGATTGCAGCAGAGGTTTGGGCAGATCTGCAAGAGCGTTTCTCTCAAGGCAATGATTCGAGAATTTATCAGATCAAACAAAATATTATGGAACACGGGCAGGGACAACAATCTATTTCAGTCTATTACACAAAGCTTAAATCTTTATGGGATGAACTCTCATCCTATCATGAGGCATTATCTTGCTCGTGTGGAGGATTGGAGAAACTTAACCAGAGAGATGAAAATGAGAAGGTCGTGCAATTTTTGATGGGATTAAATGACAGTTATGCAGCCATTCGTGGGCAAATTTTGTTGATGCAGCCTCTACCTGATACATGACGAGTTTATTCACTTGTTCTTCAACAAGAAAAACAAGTTGAAGTCTCTTTCAATCGTGGGAACATGAACCACCATGCCATGATTGTAGATCAAAATAGCAAGACAACTCAAGCACATCAAGTACAAAAACAAAAAGCACAGTTGCACTGCTCTTATTGTAACCGTGCTAATCACAGCATTGAAAAGTGTTTCTACCTACATGGCTTTCCAGTTGTCATAAGTTTCATGGCAAAAACATGAAACCGTCTAATCAACGCCCTTCAATTGCAAATAATGTGAAGGTGGAAATGAACAAAGCACCAGAGACAACGACAAAGTTTGTTTCAACAGATGATGGTCCAAGGTTCACCAGTAATGAATATAACCAATTAATAGCCATGATCCGGAAAACCAATGAGGAACACACAACATTTTGCAAACACTGCAGGTAACATTAAATCATTATCTAGAATTAATTTGGCTGCTTCGGACTTGTGCTGGATTATTGACAATGGAGCCACGGATCATGTGGCTTCCTCAGTTGAATTATTAGAACCAAAAAGAATATCAGGGACAGCCACTATTTGTGAAACCCCAGTCGAAACCAACCTTAGAGTAAGGGGGTTGGGATGCATATTATATTTTATTTCATGGTTAAATATATTCTCATATGAATTTTTATGTGTTTTGGATTCGAGTTTTATTATCTTGAAGTCTTGTTGGTGAGTATTGTGTGAGAGGGGCAAAATGGTAATTTTTTCCCGGGGTTAAAATAGGGAGATAGCCTGTGGATTGAATAGAAAATAATTTTTCTAGTAGAAATAGCAACAAGAGTTGTTGTGGTATAGTGGTTAGAGCTTTGGAATTAATTCTTGAGGTCTTGAGTTCAAAGTCCATCATAGAAGCTTTAACTTGATTAAATTTTATTTTTGCTTGGGAATGAATGGTTTCGGCCTTAAGGGCCTAGATCAAGGTGGTGATAATGTCCTAGGAGAGACATGTTAGGAGAATTCTCATTTCACTCTTTACTCTACTCGAAATTCTTGAAGGGAAATTCATTCTTCCTTGTTCTTTAATTTTTCTCAATGCTCAACTCATTAGTTTGATCAAGATGTTCTAGCCTTTTTCTTTCCAGAAAATTCAGTAGAGTGTTGAGACCTTTTAGGATCAAAATGTCTTGGTGAAAGACTTCTTATGGTATGAAAAATATGGAAGAGTTGTGAGGAATTCCAAGAGGAAAAATCCCTCTAGTAAGCTTGCTGAAATTTTCCTATAGCTTAGTTCATCTTTCTTCATGGAATGAGCTGGAATTTTCCAACTTGTTGTACCTTCAAAATGACGAAATTTCTAGCTAACATTCCCTCCCGAATGCTACCAGAAAAATGGTCTTTAGGATCAGTTTGAAACCTAAAAATTCTGGGCCAATTTCGGACTGCACAAGTTGGAGCAAAACAGAAAAAAATCCTGTACGAAAATCAGTTTTGAGAGCCCAACACTAAGCTGTTTTCTTCCAGATTTTGTGCAGCACCTTAGCCATGTTTTTCCTCCATGAAGAAGGCTGGAAACCAGCCTTGAATACCCCTGAAACCCCCCTTCCAGCTCGCTGCAAAATGGTTGGAAGTGGCAGACGAAAATCTGCCAGAAAATTCACTGTGCAGCGAAATTTCTGTGCAGATTTTTGTCCAGCTTGTTTCCTATTTCTCTTCCAGCCGAAACACCAACCCTAATCTGTCAAAACCTTCCTTAAACCTCCATCAATAGAGCTCCATTGATCCCCTTGAACTTCTGCACGAAATTCCATCAATGGCTGCCCGAAAATCCCTCCAACAAATCCCTGCAATTTAGCTTGATTGGTTTCCAAAATTTCAGCCATCTTATTTAGCAACCTTCCATAATATTTTGCTCAATGAACCAGACTTCTTGTTCATCATTGTACACCCTACTTTCGGCCACCATAAGCCAGCATTAATCCCATGAAATTCTGCTCAAACAATTATCCATGGCAGACTTCAAAGCTATCCAAACAATCAAGATATTCTTAGGATATTTACTTTCCAAATTCACTTCCTAAAAATATTCTTCAAGGATTGTAACAACTAACCTTTCATTTTCCCTCTCAAATCATAGAAACATCCTCCTAAACCCTACAGAATTTCGGCAGCCCTCATTCCACAGAAAATTCGGCAGCCACAACAACCATTCCTCTCGATTTTTCTTCAGCCATCAGGAATACACACTACACCAAGAACACCTACTACTTTCCTTCACCTAATACACCTTCAAACCACTTCAAATCTTGACGAAAATCTCTAGATTTGATCCACTCATTGCTGTGAGTCCATCAACACCATTCTTAACATCAAACTCCACCAATCATCTTACTACTTCGGATCAAAACCAGAAAGTTCTGTGAAGAACAAGAACACTATCAAGGTAAACTTATTCTAGCAACTTCATCTTCTCTAACCTTGATCTCTAATGAAAACCTATGCGAATAAACATACTAATGATTTCTTTCTCTCTCTCTCTCTCTCTTAGCCGGATGACTTTCTTTTTCTCCCATGAACATGCTTTCGCCATCTCCCATGGACAACGTTAGACATCTAGGAGTTGAGATCTACTCTAAACTTCTTTAAGGCATTCATCAACCAAGTAAGTACCTTCAATCTTCCTTTTTAAACTCTAGATTCATGTCTCTAGGATGATGATGATAGTAGGTGGATGGCGATAGGATTTAAGTATATATATATATATATATATATATATATATATATATATATATATATATATTGTTGAGATTGAAGCATGAATATATGTATGATTGTGAAGGAGATGGGATTTATGCATGGAAGAATTATCTTGGATGATTATATGATGATTTGAGGTTGATGCATGTCATAGGTAGTATTTGTGATGAAGTATGCTAAAGATTATGTCACCTTTGGTGAATAGGATTTATATTCATGTTGGATTATTGAAGCCATGATCATATTTATGCTAGTAGGGGTTAGATCATATTTTGATAAATTGAGATCTATGCTTGTATGCATGATTTGGATGATTTGATGAATTGAATGGTTGTATATGTTCATGGTTGTGGTTAGCTATAGGAATATGATCATGATCTAGTTGTCCCTAAGCTAAATTTTACTTCATTAATAAAATATTTAATAATATGATTTTTGTAGTAAAATTTTGAAAACCATGGGAAAATGTGGATTTGGTCTTTTATATAAAATAGTGATATTTTAGTCAAATAAATAATAGTTTTGCTAGAAAAAAATATATATTTATATTTATATTATTTAAAATAATAAAATCAATTAAAGCCTTTTATGGAAATAATTATAATTAATAAAATATTTATTACTAAAAATTTAGTTATTATCTTTTAATCAAAACTCATTAAGGATTTGCTTATTATTTTTCAAGCAAGACTCATTAAATTTATTTTCAACAAATTTTAGTTATCAATTATTTTCTAAAAACTAAATTATTAATAAATCATTATTTTAACTAATACTACCTTGGACCCTTTTTCAAATAAACCATAATTTATTTTTAGCAAGATTTAAACTTTCAACTTTTTGTACCTATTTCCCAAACTCTAGTTATTTTAATATCAAACTAGAATTATTTTATAAACCCTTTTATTTATTATTGAGCCTTAAAGCTTGGGACACTAGGGATATGACTATAGTAAGTTGAGTTAGTTTTATTTGAGAAAGTGAGTCTTTGGCTTGAGTTTGATTGTGGTTTGTATTTACCCTATGCGGGTCAGGTCAACTATTGGAGACCTTTGTTGTGAGCAAGGATCAGGTAAGCTCCTGCATAAAACATGTTTGATGAAAAATGATTCTTTTTATGGCAAACCAAATGTAGAGTGCATGGTCACTCATTTTTGTAAAGGCAATTGAGGATTATTTCCATTCTCATTTCAGACAAATAAATTATTTGTAAATCAAGGGGCGGTTTTACTCAAAACCTAAAATTCTTTCTAAAACCAGTTTTGCCCCAAACTTTGGAAAACCTTAATTGCCATTTTCAAGTGGAACTATATTTTGTTCATTTTTCCCCAAGTGGGATACGTTACGTTGAGTACTCAATAGCGGTAGGCTAGTAGTACTAGTTTTGAAGAGCAAGAGTGAGTCTTCTGGCAGGAGGCCACCTCCAGAAGATAAGGTCAACTTAGAAAAATGTCAGTACTACTTAGTCAGGCCGGTCCGAGCTAGCAGTTTGTTTTATTTCAGTCAAGTGACTTTGTTTTGCCGGAATGGACACCCGGTTGTTGTTTGGGTATAGAGAATGAGGAGTATCTTGCCCGGTAGGCCGATCACCTACCTTTTGTCAGTTTGCACAAAGTGTCGGCATTCTGACCAGTTATGGGGCCCAACGTGTGGTAACCCATAATCCTTTCTTTCGAGTGGTTGATCTTATAAATTATATACGGCTAGATAAGCCAAAACGCCACTCTTGGTTTTGACTAATGTTTGATGCTTGCCAAATATTTCTCTTATAAAGGTTTTGCACTTTGCATCCACGAACTGTTTTCACTAAACACCCAAAGCACACACGGACTTACTGAGATTTCTGTCTCATCACATTTTTATCATGATTTCAGGTGGATCCTGCTATGGGGTCGAGTAGCTAGTAATATCTGCCTTGGAAGAGAATGTGTCTTTTGATTTTATGTATTGCTTTGGGGAGACGAGAGTGGATAATTTTATTTATGGATTTGTTTCCTTTTGGGAATTCGTGGATTTATTCTTGGGTTGTAACAAATCTTAAGTTGAAGTATTATTTTTATTATTTTTATTCCGCTATTTTATTTGTGTGACATCGTTATAAAGACCCCTTGTCCTTTGGACGGGGCGACATCCCCGGCCTCGGCGGGCCTAGGTAGCGGGGTGTTACACTATTGGTTTGCCAAATGGTGGACAGGCACATATTGAATCAATTGGTTCATTACACATTTCACCTGATATAAAAATTGATGAAGTTCTCAGAGTTCCACAATTCAAAGTTAATTTACTATCAGTTAGTAAACTAACACGGGCATTGAAATGTATTGTAATTTTTTCTCCTGATTTTTGTGTTGTGCAGGACGCTACTATGAGGAAGACGATTGACCTGGGCAAGCAACATAATGGCCTCTACTACCTAACACAATATCAAAATCCAGCTCTAGCCTACACTATCCGCAAACACTCCAACCTTTGGCACCAACGTCTTGGGCATCCATCATCTGGTCCTCTTCAAGTTCTTAGTAAATTTGTTCCTGCAATTTATTTTGATTCCAAGCATGTTTGTGAAGTTTGTCCTTTAGCTAAACAAACTCGTTTGTCTTTTCCATCTAGTTCAATTTCTTCTCAAGAACCTTTTGATTTGATACATTGTGATATTTGGGGATCTCATAAAATAAATTCTCATTATGGGGCTCGCTATTTCTTAACAATTGTTGATGATTTTACTCGATACACTTGGATTCATCTTATGAGCTTTAAATCTGAAACACAAGGAATATTACAGTCATTTATTTCTTGGGTAGAAACACAATTTAAATGTCGCATCAAAACCCTTAGAGCTGACAATGGTGCTGAATTTATCTCTATGAAGCATTACTTGGTTACAAAAGGAATCACTTTTCATTATTCATGTCCCTCAAGTCCCCAACAAAATGGGGTAGTTGAGAGGAAACATTGCCACCTTTTAAATGTAGGAAGGGCCTTTCGTTTTCAAGTAAACTTGCCATTAAAGTTTTAGGGAGAGAGCATTCAGACAGCTTGCTATTTGATCAATCGCTTACCTACTCCTCTTCTGTCTCATAAATCACCATACCAACTCCTCCATTATAAGCCACCTGCATACATGCATCTTCGAATCTTTGGGTGCCTATGCTATGCCACCAATCTTCTACCCACATCTAAATTTGATCAGAGAGCTCATCGTTGCATATTCATAGGCTATCCCTTGGGTCAAAAAGGTTATCGAGTTTATGATCTTGCTACTCATAAAATATTTTCTTCTAAGGATGTTGTATTCCATGAGCATGTTTTTCCTTTTCATACTAATTCTCAAGAACAACAAGATGATATGCCCGTCCTTCCTTTACCACACACCTTAGATGAACCAGCCCTCACACATACAACTGACCCAACAGATATTGACCAACCATCCTCTCCGCTAGCCTTATCTCTAAACTTTCCAAATATTTTGAATGAACCTATACCGGATCATACTAGTGTTCCACCACAAGCACCTGCTGCTACTTGCTATTCAGATCATATCAAACAACCCAATGTCACACTCCGAGACTTTCATCTCTATCACACGGCCAAAGTTGCTACCAACCAGTCTTCTTCCTCATCAGGTACGCGTCATCCCTTATCTCGGTATATTTCTTATGCACAACTTTCACCAACATATCGCAATTTTATTTGTGCTATTACTCCTCTTGTGGAACCTGTGACTTATGAACAAGCAGCGTTGAACCCCAAATGGCAAGAAGCTATGGCTACCGAATTAAGTGCTCTTGAACAAAATCACACTTGGACACTCACACCTCTTCCTTCGGGTCACCGTCCTATTGGATGAAAGTGGATGTACAAGATCAAATATAACTCTGATGGCACCGTTGAGTGATACCAAGCCCGTTTGGTGGCTAAAGATTTTACTCAATGAGAGGGGATTGACTATAAGGGGACATTTGCTCATGTGGCTAAATTAGCTACTGTCCGTTGTTTACTTGCTATAGCTGCTATTCGAAATTGGCCCCTTCACCAACTGGATGTCCAAAATGCATTTCTCCATGGTGATTTACTCGAAGAAGTCTACATTCAATTGCCTCCTGGTATGCCTTTTCATCGACAGTGGAAGATACCTATGGTATGCCGACTCAATAAGTCATTATACGGGCTCAAACAGGCCTCTTGGAGTTGGTTTCAGAAATTTTCTACTGCAATTCAGCAAGATGGCTTTCACCAATCTAAAGCTGACTATTCACTTTTCACAAAGATCTCTGGCAATTCTTTTACAGCGGTACTCATTTATATGGATGACATGATCATAACAAGTAATGATGACAATACAATTGATACACTTAAAGAGTTTCTTCGTACCAAATTTTGAATTAAAGACCTTGGTCAATTGCGGTACTTTCTTGGTGTTGAAGTTGCTCGTTCTGCCAGTGGTATTTCAATATCCCAACGAAAGTACACTCTTGAAATCTTAGATGAAGCAGGCTTGCTTGGTGCCAAACCATTACCGACACCAATGGAAAAAAATATCAAACTTCTACCTACAGAGGGAGATTTGTTAAAAAATGCATCTACTTATAGAAGATTGGTGGGACGACTTATTTATCTTACTATCACAAGGCCAGAGATAAGTTACTCGGTTCACATTCTAAGTCAGTTTATGCAAGAACTAAGAAAACCACACTTAGATGCTGTCCATCATCTTTTACGGTACCTTAAAGGTGCACCTGGGTAAGGACTACACTTTCCAGCAAAAGGAAACTTACTACTGAAGCGATTTTGTGATGCAGATTGGGCTCGATGTTCAATCACAAGACGATCTATAATTGGTTATTGTATCTTTCTTGGAAGAGCTCTTATTTCATGGAAGACCAAGAAACAAGCAGCAGTCTCAAGGTCCTCGGCAGAATCAGAATATCGTGCTATGGCTTCTATAACATGTGAGCTTACTTGGCTTAGGTACTTGTTAGATGATTTGCAGGTACAACATCCACAACCAGCAAAACTGTTCTGCGATAGCAAGGCAGCACTACATATTGCGGCAAATCCAGTTTACCATGAACGAATGAAACATATAAAGATTGACTGTCATGTTGTTAGAGAACGCATTCAGTCAGGTGCCATAGAAACTGCTCATGTTTCATCAAGCTGTCAACTTGCAGATATATTTACTAAACCTCTCAATTCACCAGCATTTCCATTCTCTCCTTAACAAGTTTGGCGTTCTCAATATACACACTCCAACTTGAGAGGGAGTGTTACGGGAAAGAAAATATGCGAGATTAGAGGAATAATATTTGCCATTATAAGAATGTATATATTAGTCAATGATTGTAATTGATTCTGTATAATTAGTTTCCTAGAATAGCATAGCTAATGCATTGTATAAATTCATGTTTGCTCTTTGAAGTAAAGACACATAAATTTTCCCAATATTTAGTTCTTGTTTCACGCATGTAAACAATCTCATGTATGTGACCATAAAGAAAAGAAATTTTTAATAACAAGCTGGTGGAAGAGTTTGGATTTGGAGAGAGCAATGTTAAGAATAGTTTGCAGAGTAACTGGTTGTAGGTTTTATCATAATCCTCCAATCTATCTATTGCAAGGATCTAACAGCCACTAATCATGTTTTGTATTTAGCATGAGAGCCATTAAAGTTGAACTTGCGCCTGCAAATTAAAGAAAAAAAGGTTGACAATGTTCACCCGCAAGGGGCGGATCAGTTTCCACCATTTTCAAGTAATGCAGAATATTCATCTAGTATAGCGTGGTGTCCGTTTGGATCTTGAAGGCCTGCTTATAAGAACCAGGGAGAGGAGAGATTGATTGAGTGTGTAGGGAGAAAATAGTTTTGGATTTGAAGATACCATGTTAACGACGCGTGACCATAAGAAGCCTAAGCGGATGAGAGGAAGTTAAAGAGGGTGGACCATTAGTGGAGAGAGAAAGGAATGCCAGGTAGAAGGAGAGGAGGGGGAATTGTGGCGGTGAGACAGAGAAGAAAAGGAGAAATCATTAGTTGATGAGGGGAGTAGAGAGGTAAATGTGTGAAGGACGGGGTATGGAGTAAGGAAATATGGACCCTTAAAATACAATGTGACAGAAGATGATAATTTTACCAATAGAATACTCCAAATAACGAAAAATGCGATGACTGGGGATAGCCAAGAAAAACATAGGGAATGGAGCAAGGAGAGAGTTTGTAAGGGACGGTGGAAGATATAGGATACTAAAGACACTCAAAGACCCTAAGATGCGAGTAAGAGGGAGGCTTACCAAAAAGTATGTAAACGAATTTGAAAGCCTATGGTTTTGGTAGGTAAAATATTAAGAAGATGAACAGCCATGTTTAGAGGTGACAGCATTATTATTAACAGGCTTACCAAAATGCACTCGCCAAGCTGACTGCATTATCCTTTATGTACAGTTAATAGCACATCACTTTAAATTAATTGATAAAATGTTAGGAATGAAATTGAAATTATATTGACAAACCACATGGCTATTACTCAATCAAGCACCAACTCCATCCTTTATTTTCATCTAATGGCTCCCAACAGATTGGCACCATCAAGCTTTGCACCTTCCAGGTGAGTGTCACGAAGATTCACATGTCGAAGATAAGCTCTTTGAAGATTTGCACCTTTTAAGTTGGCATTCGTCAGCTTTGCTCCCTTCAGATTTGCACCTTCCAAGTTAGCTCCTTCCAAGTTTGCATTGGTGAGATCAGCAGTCTGCAAGTGTGCAGAACGCAGATCTGCCCCACAAAAACTACAATCGACCAAACAGGCATCTTGTAGGTTTGCACTTTGGAGATTGGCACCAGCTAACAGCGCTGCACGAAGGTTTGCTCCTGTAAATTCACATTCACGCAAATTTGCATTGTGAAAAATGGAAGCCTCAGCATCCACATCCCTGAATTTTGCACACTGGAGATTAGCCCGAGAGAAGAACACATTTTTAAGACTTGCATAACTGAAGTCAACAAGTGAAAGGTCCAGTTTGGAAAGATCAAGACCAGAAAGATTAACTCCACGAAATCTGACTCTTTCAGACTGTATGCATTTGATGATATCAATGCGGGTCAATTCAGTACCTAATTCCTCATCCTCTTTCTTCTTGTTCAGAGTGGATTTAATTCCATCTATCAGTCCAAGAAGTTGAAAATATTCAGCCTCTCGCAAAAGCCCCAAATATTCACTGTCTTTCAGCACCGGAATAACACCATCCCTCAGCCAGTTCAAAATATGTCGAAAATGTTTTCCATCCCTATCAACAAAGATATATCCCTTCTCTGAGTCTGTGCAAACCGTGTGTCGTCCACTAAACATAGCAGCAAGCATTGAGTCCGGCTCCCTGTGAGTTAAGGTATCCACTGTCGTGCAAAATTTCTTCCCTCCAATGTTCAGGCAAACCATTGAAGAAGGGACTTGTGTGTAATCCATGGTGAGATCATAGAGTTCCAAGCTTTTACTCACCTGATTCAAATGGAAGTTGAGAAACTTGCAAATATCATTTTACCAACTGAAAAGTAAATTACAAGGAGAAGAAATGGGACAAAAGATCCAACAAGGAAGTCAAATTAGAATCCCCCTAGATCACAAGATTAGATTAGGTCAGCTAATTAAAATTAGAGGACTGCATTAACTGTTTTGACAGATATTAAAAGGCTAGTACATGTCTCTCTTTGTCATTTTTTTCTTTTTTGAGGGAGGGGCTTGGGGAAGGGGGTTGGCCGCAGGACAAGGAAAACAGTCATCAGTAACACATTGACAACAAAATATATGGCTTTTAGTCAAACATAACCTAAGACCCAGCTGGTCCAGGGTATCATATTATTCACCTATCATAATTTTATCCTCCACTAGAAAATCAGCAGGCTATAACCAAATATGCTTAATCATCTTCCAGTTTCTGAAAAACTGGATATAAAAGTTGCCAGTGAAGAACCATAACAAACAATAGAGTAACAGGTCCAACATGGATCTCAAGCACATTGCTAACACATTTTACTGCACTAATGCAGCTCTCCAATTTGAATTCTTCGTAGGGGAAATTTATCTCAGGTTTAGTCAGATTGTCATTACCAACAAGAAACAAACAAGTTCTCAAGATACATAGTTTGATATCGCCATACACGTCAATTTTATGATTTTCAGAGATTCTATTGAATTATGTTCAGCAACTAGGCAATATATCCAATGTTTATTATTCTTATGTACAGCAACTAGGAAGAAAAACTGCACATAAATGCTAATATGCATTCTTATGAGTGCTACCACACTTGCACATGAATGCATTGCCAATGCCTCCCCACAGGTATCATGAGATTATAGTATTGTGAAAGAAATATAGCAATTAACTTACCAGTTCTTTCAGCACACAAGTTCAAGATAAGATAGACATGTTCAAGAATAGAGAAAGAGGACTCACAAACATTACTCAGGAAGTGCAAATAATGTAAATGATATATAATGGCCATACATGGTCTGTACTTATAACTAGTTACAACAGCAGAAGTAACATTACACCATTAAAGCTCCTGCAACCTATTTACCTAAACCACCTTGTAAAATTGGACATTACACTACCAAGATTTACATCTGTTCTGTTGAAGTTCTTGGAGGAGCATGGCTCTCTCTTTCTAATTTTAATTCCAATGTCTGAATACCAAGGAAATAAGAAAAAGAAAGCGGTCCCAAATTGCAACTACCCACAACTTCTAATCCATAAAACTTCACAAAGATCATCACTTTCATCCCCCCCATTTTCCTTTTTCAGTACGTGAACAAGGCTTTCATTGTTCTCAAGGAACTAAATAGTTCACCATCCTATTGATGTCAATACTATATATATATATATAGATGTGTGTGTGTGTGTGTGTGTGGGACCATGTGTCGCCACTATGTGGGGTCCATTTGGGTATGAAATTAGAAACATCTAGACTTGGCCCCCAAGTCTGGGGTTGATGTGACCGTTAGGGGTCCTGTTAAGACGACATCATATTAGTACAAGTAGTTAATTATCCTGTTCGTTTCATATTGAGTTTTTTGGGCCTAAAGATAATAGGGTTCATCCACACGAGCTTTTGCCCCATATTACGTGCTGGATATGTGAGAAGGGTTCTGCCTTCCAGTTAATCGAGTGGATTAATGGACTCCAAAGGGAGAAAGAGAACATCTTCAGGGCCCTTAACTCCTGCTCAGCTTCAGGGACGGAAGAGATGGAGGGAGGCTGTGAAGTCGGGAGTGGTGAGGAGGCTGTTCTCACCCTCGGTTTACAGGCCCAATCTAATGGGCCTGAAGAGGTCCAGCCAATTACTATTCCCCGACAAGGGGTTTCATGATGATGATGATAAATGGGCCGCATTTACTATGTCGGAGGGTTATAGTAATTATATTAGATTCCCTGGATTGGGCCAGGGTATATCTGATCGGCATACGGGTAAGATCAAACTGTGGTCCATTAATGGTCGTGGGTCCGTTCATTGTGCAGAGGGCTTCCCAAAGCCCGACACTGTGCTAGTTGACTTTATTCTCATGTGGGCCCACCATCCACGTGGAGCTGCCAGGCCAGCATGGAGTGACGTGTTTGTTTCTCCAGGTGGGTCCATGGATGATCAACACAGTAAGGTTAACTGCATGATGAAGCATGAGAAGATGAAGGACTATAAAATACTGTTGAGGGAACAGTTAAGATTGACGCCGTACACAGATTATTGTCTTGGGCTGAATAGACAGAGCTTTAAGTTTTTTTTAAATTTTAAGGGTAGAAATACGAAGTATTTCGTATTTAAGGAGGGGTCCACTGGGGGGGGGTATTATACTGATTTGGAGAAGGGTGATCTTTTTTATTTTGTTAATTTCAATTGTGGGGCTAGTACAACTGCCAACTTAGATGGAGATTTCAATTCAAGAATGGTATATTATCATTAATAAATGAGGAATTTTATATCCTCTTTTACAGGTGCAATTTCAACTATCCATTTACATTTGTTAATTAGAGCATTAAGAGCTCTAATTACAGCATTAATTGAAATAACTCCTAATGAATCTAGGTAATCAAGTACATAAAATTTAATCCTGGCTTCTAAAGATCTCAGACCAGCAGTCATTAAGGTTGTCTAGATTTTGAAATGGATCCAGGCTTTGTGCAGGCCCAATGCCTTCTTCAACTGATGATTGAACATTAGCCTGATCCGGAACCCTTGTTAGGCCGTTGTGTATGAGGCCCAATCGTGTTCGACCTTGATCGATATTGGGTTGTGTACTTCCCAGAACCATACGCCAGTATTTGCTTGAACATGTGTAATGATTTCCCCTATGCGAGAATCCATATTCTATGCAACCTGGACTAATGTCGATGATGCATCCACATTCACAGTTAAGGCAGGGTCAAGGATATAGAAGGGTTCCTGCAAGGTGATGAATGTGGCATTCTTTAGGGCCCACTCCTTAAGTGATGCATTCTTTTCCTTGTCTAGGTACTCTTTATATGAGGATGATGGACCTGGATTGCAGAGGAAGATTGTTGGGATGCCTCTTTTTACAAATAGGGGCTTGCCATATTTGGTATTTGATTGCCAAACCCTCTGGCCCCCATGAATTCTTTAAAGTGTTTCAAATAGTGGGGGTCTACGTCATCTGAAGTGTGGGACCTCAGATGGATCCACTACGTGGCAGACACAGGGTCCCACATTTCTCTTTCACTTTCACTTTAAATTTACTTTAACTTAAATTTGAATTTTAAATTTAAACTGTACGGTCGGGCGGCGCGGCCATCCGGTAATATTATACGGATGGCCGCCACGTGGTGTGATCTCCTTCCTTGAGACTCTGCCTATAAATTGTGCTCCAAATGATCCAATTCCTGAGAACTAGTGAAGAGAGCTCAATCGGAGCACAAGCCTCTATTTACAAATATACCATCCCAACCAAAACGATACCGTCTTCAAGCCAAAAACATCTTCCTCACATACCCACGCTGTTCTCTATCAAAAGAACAGGTCCTCGAACAACTTCAAAATTTATCACTCCCATCTAAGACGAAGTTCATCAGAGTTTGCCAAGAACTTCACGAAGATGGGAGCCCTCATCTCCATGTGCTTATCCAGCTCGAAGGGAAAACACACACTACGAATCCGAGACTGTTCGACCTCTCCCACCCTAATAGAGTTTCAGCACCAACTGTATTTCATCCAAACATTCAGAGTGAAAAATCAGCCTCCGATGTTAAGTCCTACATCGAGAAGGACGGAGACTACATCGACTGGGGTGATTTTCAGATCAATGAACGATCTGCTAGAGGAGGTCCACAGAACATTAACGATGCATATGCAGAGGCAATTAATTCAGATAACAAAGCCTCCGCATTACAAATTATTAAGGAAAAGGTCCCCAAAGATTTTGTTTTACAATTTCACAATTTAAATTCTAATTTAGATAGAATTTTTGCAGTTCCCCCAGAACAATTCGTAAGCCCCTTCTCATCTTCATCATTTAATAATGTCCTAGAGGAAGTAGAGAAATGGGTCTCAGATAATGTTAAGCATGCCGCTGCGCGGCCATGGAGACCTAAAAGTATAGTAATTGAAGGTGAGAGTAGGACAAGGAAGACACTGTGAGCCCAGTCCTTGAGACCACATAACTATTTATGTGGTCACCTTAACCTCAACCCTAAAATATATTCAAATGACGCATGGCATAACGTCATTGATGACGTTGATCCGCACTATTTGAAACATTTTAAAGAATTCATGGGGCCAGAGAGACTGGCAATCAAATACAAAATATGGCAAGCCCCTATTTGTAAAGGGGCATTCCCACAATCTTCCTCTGCCATCCAGGCCCATCATTCTCTTATAAAGAGTACCTAGACGAGAAAAAGAATGCACCACTTAAGGATTGGGCTCTAAAGAATGCTACATTCATCACGAACCCCTCTACATCATCGACCCCACCTCCCCCAGAAAATCATCCACAAGGCAGCTAAGTCAAAACCCAAAAGAAAAAGACTCAGCTGCCTATGCAGGTGCATCATTTACATTCGGCCAGACTACCCAGAATATGGATTCACGCACAGGGCCGTTAATTACTCATGTGCAAGCCAAAACAGGCGTATGGTAGTGGGAGGTCTATAACCCAATATCCATCAAGATAGAACACGATTGGGCCTCCTCTCTATATATATATATTCAAAAATATGTTCAAATCCCGCAGTGATATCACTAGCTTAATCTTCGTATCAACTGAACTATGAAACAGAATTTCCTAAAAATTATGCTCCCACATCTCCACCGACAGATCACCCAAAAAAAAAAACAGGGAAAATCCTATTATATCAAATGGGCATGGCATCGATTCAATGTCAAACCATGTAAAGATTCAAACTTTATATTCCCAAAGAATAAATCCATGTAGAAAGAAATGTTGCATTATAGATAAAAGCTAAAATTGGCCCAAATCAGGAAGAAATTGTTCTTCTGCAAGACGAAACACTGCATCTAACTCTGTTCAGTAAAGAAGAAAAGGAATCGAAATTTTACCTTAGATGGATTCCCACGCCAGTGTCCGACGGTGGTCAATGAGGCGTAGTGGTCGTGACTGGCGGACTTTGAGGTGGCGGGTGGCGGAATGAAATGACAAAATGATCCAGAAAACATTACATAATCCCAATTTCAAGGCCCAAGGTATTGGACCCCTTTATTGTTATTTTGGGTTTATTGCCATTCGCCCCCTTAAGTTTGGTTTACACACATTTTGGTCCCTCATCTTCAATGCAATGCTAATTGAATCCAACAACAAGTGTCAATCTAGGAAATTACGCCACTGCCCCTCGTTTTGCTATGAAATATTTAAGGGGAAAATGTCTCAGTTTGCCCGATTTAATAATATATTCCTAAAAAATAGTTTAAAATGTCAACATGTCCAACGGCCCAATTAACCCTCTCTCTTGGATGCATTATAACGGTCATAGACCTATCAGCATTACTTATTCTGTCGTCTTTTATTATTATTCTTTTTTTTTTGTTATGACTGATTTGATAAAGTTAAATTTAAAAATTAAAGTATAAATATTTAAATTTTAAAAATTAAATTAATTTATAAATTTTTATATTAATTATTATATTTTTATTGAAATAGAAAATAAAAATAACAATTAAATGATTATTTAATATATTTAAATTTTAAATTTAAATATTTTCATCTCAACTTAAATTTATAATAAATTTTCAGAACATATTTTTTTTTTAATTTTTATTAAAAATAAGAAATCACATATTAAAGAAAAAATGGCCAATGCCATTACAACCAAAATAATTCTTAAATTCCTTTTCCAATGCAAGGAGGGAAGGAAATTGAAAAGGTTAATATTCCAAAAATAGGAATAGAAAAAGTTACATAAAAAGCAGTTGAAAAAAAGAAGTACCAAACCCAATAACGTCTGATTGGGTACAAAGGGAAATAAGGTACAATACTTTGATGCATTGGTTTACGGTGGACCGAGTCCACCCAAGAATTTCCCACAAAACATAATGAAAATAAATAAAAGTACAGCAATTTTCTGCACTGCATTTCCAACTCCATCTTCAAACTTCAATGAAAGGACGAGTTCAATTTTTCTTGTTCTTTAAAAGTTGACAATTTAAAAGATTATTGGTGTATCTGTAACACCCCAACTAGTAATCCAAAGTAGGTCAGAGATGTCATTCCGTTTCTAGACAATGGGTCGTTCTAACAAAAGGACAAAAAAAAAAAACTCAAAACTCAAAAGGAGATAGAACTATTCAAAACTTATTATAGAAATGCAAAACTCAAACAATATTGTTTATAAAACGAAAATCTAACAATCCAACGTTCTAAATAAAAACTAGCATATCATAATAAAGTAGAGTAGAAAATACCAATCTACTAAATTCCATTTTGTAAGAAACAAATTTCCCCGAAAATCATTATTTAAGAGTGTGTGAAAGATAATTTCAATAGGCCCTGTGGGTATTCATGTAATTTAAATTTCACTCATGATGCATGTAAGATCTTGAACTTGAAATAATTGCAAATGTATAAATTTTTTGCTTTCAAATACTCTCACAACTAGATCGAAAGGTCATACAATTCACCTGAAGTAAAATGTATTATGTCATTATCGATAAAATATTTTCAAGGTAATTTTAAATGCAAGTAAAACATCTACTCAAAACCTTGAACTATTTATATTACTATAGAAAAATAGTATCATGAAACCTTGTATCATGATAGGTAAGAAGGTGTCATGAAACACTACATCATGATAAATGAATTATATCATGAAACCCTACATTATGATATTGGGTAGCTATACGGCCTACCAAGTGAGATGTTCCTCCTTTTTCTACCCAATACAATCCAGTTATCCCACATCTAATTGTCAATCCCAAACAGGACTACGTCACAAGCTAAGCACCAACTACGTGTACTGACAATTTGTTTGAAAAGTGTTAACCCTTCAAAGGTGGCCACCTATTAGAAGATGTCCTCAATTTGACAAAAGTTAGTACAAAAGGTCTTTCTCTTATGGAGTACTCAACATCTTCGTAACTATGTTTAAGACAGTTCTCATAGCAAGCCTTCTTGCAGCATTAACTAAACACATTTTTTCAAAATAGAGTTAGCAACATGCTTAAATCTTTCATCCATATAACATCTTATAAATCATTTAATCACATAAATTTGTTCATGCCCTAAGTTTCTATGAATATAGCATTTTCATACTCAAGTCTTTTATGAAAAGATCATGTTAGATGGAGTCAAATATTTCATAGATCATTCTAGGATTTTCACAACCTTATTTACACATGAAAGAAAGCTCATGGGTTGAATGATATGAATAAACCATAAAGTTCAATGCGTCGCTCCATACGTAACTATAGCTCGATAAAATTTCAAGTCTGTAACTTAAAATAAGAAAAATATCAAAAAATACAAAGTACGTAACAAATATTAAACGTGGTTACAAATCTCCGAAAAAGTCCTAAATTGTAAGATGATTCCTCCAATTCTTTTCTTTTTGAAAAACATTGATTCGAGTGTTGAAGAGCTTGATCTCGGATCGAATGGAATTTGATGACAAATAGTTGATTGCCAAACCTTCGAGACTTGTTTGATGTAGAACAAGATGAACGTATTGAAATTTGATAAAGATTCTAAACATTGATTTGATAAAGATTCTGAACCTTAAATTTGTTGAAGCTTGAATGATGTTGAAGCTTGATTTTACTAAAACTTGAGCTTGTTAAAGCTTAAGCTTGAACTTTGAATTTATTGAAGTTTGAACGTTGTTGAAGCTTGCTGGTGCCTCTTTTTGTTGAAGATCTGAGGTGCCCTTGAACCTTTGAGGAAAGACTATATTTATAACTTGAAAAATTCCTTGACTTTAGTATAAACAAACAATGCGGGACTTTGAGAAACTTTCCAATAAACCCTAATAGGCTTAAGCTTGAGGATGACTTGGACGTTTAGCCAAATTTCATTTAATCCACACTATTTAGGTTAATGAATCCTGAACAATGACCCAATCCAATTCCACTTAATCCTTAATATAATGGATTTACTTTGAAATGGACTCTTAATAATTACCCAATTTTAATAGTTTAATCTTATAATATACTGGATTTAATGGACTTTTAAGAATGGTCTAACTGTATAAATTCAAGAATAATTATATTTCTTCATGGAGTTATTTTAATTAACCAAGACTAAAATATTTAATTTTCTTTTAGTCTTAATTAAATAATATTTATTTTTCTCCAAATTTCTTTGCCTACAAATGCCCCCCCACTTCAAGACTTGAAGAGAATGCTTTGACAAAAGAATTTGGAAACAAGGTTTGAAATATGAAAATAATATTAATTTCTCAATTTAATTAAAATTTAATAAGCCTTTTTCAAATCCTTGATAAAATAGAATTTTTTTCTACTTTTATAAACAATTAGTAAAGACTTGAAGTCGAAATTTGAAAAGAAATCATACTCCTTGAAGCCACTAACCAAATTGCTTGAATTTAAATTCCAATCCAAATTAAAATCTTCTAAATAAGAATTAGAAGTCATATAGAATTTGAAACAAGCATCTCATGGTACTTATAAAAAGGCCTCCATCTTCATTAATATTCCACACAAAGTCAAAAAGGCTTTGTCAACTTTACCGAAGGTTGCTGCACTTCAAATATTCAGTGGCTAAAGGAAATTTGCCTTTCTTCTCATTTTGTCTTTGGTAAACCTTTCTTCGTTTTTTTTTTTTTTTATGAAAATTTTCCTTGATATGGATAGAATTTAGTTATTTTTGTTGTCATCTTCCTGAGCCGTCAATCATAGATTGTTTCTTGATGAATTTGCCCCATGCCTACTAGCACTGAACATGTTGTCCTTTTTTATTATAATATTAACGCAAGCTTTGAATAGCCACCTATTTGTTTTCATGATGTTGGTTGACTTAGTCATCCAACTAAAGTTTCCTTTTGTTGTCACTGAAGCTTTTAACCACAGAATATTCACCTTCCTTCTTTTTTTATTTAATTTTTCCGCCCATGTGGATGCTGTTCCCTTTTTTGTTATTATTTTTTTTATCTTTTGACTTAACTTTTTCAACATTCTTCTTCATTAGGAATGTAGTGTTATAAATCTTGATGAAGAAGCTCATTCTCAAGCTTCAATCAATGACTTTCACTTTTCTAAGTAAGATGGTTGTAAGAACATCTTTTACTCTCAGCACGAGGATCCAAAATTTAAGGTAGTAGCTCATCAATATTGTTAATCTATCTCTACCTTCTAAGGAGAGTCATTAATGTCAAGTTGCAAAAAAAAGCTTGTCATAGAAGTATAAAAGCAATTTTATCAAAGAATTCAACAAATGCCTATCGAATAGGTTTCTTCATTTGAGGATCAAACTTCCTATATCCTTAAATAACTGAACAAGGAGCCTGTTATTAATTTGTCACCATTGGATAATTTCTTGAGATCTTTCTTTGCTAAAGCACGTGAATTTAACAATACTAAATCCACTTCTTCAGAGAAGGCCTTAAAGGAGTCTCATGTACAATTACTTTCCACTACTAACCAATGCTTGGATGACACTGAAGCCAAAAATGGTGACCTCATAAATCAAGTTAAGGAAAGCAAAGCTAACTTACAAAAAGTTAAGGCCAACACTACTGCTCTAAAAAAGAAGCTTAAATGCTCAAAGAAAGAGGGGGGGGGAAGCTTTTAATTGCTTTTGAGGAAAAGAATGGACAACTTTTAGAAGTGGAGTCCACTTGTTATCGCACTTCAAAATACCCCTCCAATAAATGAAGAGAATGAAGCTAATTTGAAAAACATGTGAGAGCACTTGGTGACACTTTAACAAGAGATAGAAAATTTCAAATTCTTTCATTGATGTCGTGTAACACTTCATATTTTCTTTAAGGAGTTGTATTTTTCTTTAAACATCGTCAATAATATACTTCTTCTATTTCATCTCAACTTTTTTCTTTGCATATATGAGTTTCCACTTATTGCAAATGACAATATCGCAACCTGTAGTAAATTATAACTTTCTTGCAACAAATAAAAAAAGTGGAAAATGATGTAACTGAATTTAGAAATTTTTTAAATTGCCTACATATCTTAAGGATAACTTAAGAATCAAATTAAGTGTAGTTCAAAATAGATCGGAATGGTTTGGGAAGCCGTTCATAGTTTTAACTAGTACAAGCCAAGAATATCCATTTATTTACCAACTTAGACTTGATGGAGTGTTTTAGTAGTTTAACCACGTACTACACTATTGGTGGTTATCTTTACACAGTTTAAACTCATGTGGGCTAGGAGTAACTTGCAATTTAAGCTCGTGCAGTCGAGAAGCATAGATTTATGCACAGTATCACTTTAAATATTTGTCATTGATGGGGCTAATCCTTAATCCATCTTCGACAATTATTTTATAAGATCCATTTAAGTAAACATCTTAAACAACATATGGTCCATTCCACTTTGATGTCAGCTTCTTTAGTTTATGTCTAGTGATGATTAGTCTCTTTACAGCAAGTACTAAATCACCAACTTGAAAAGAACGAAGATGCACTTTCTTATTAAAGGCTTTAGAAATACAATCTTGGTAGCATTCTAATTGTTGTTGTGCTTCTAATCTCTTTTCATCAAGTGCTTCCAACTCTTCAAGTCTGAGACATGTATTATCTTCTTTGGTGAGACATTTTTGAATAGTAATCCTCAAGGAAGGAATTTGTTACTTTAGTGGAAGGACTGCTTCCACACTATATATCAACACATATGGGGTAACTTGAGTTGGAGTGCAGTAATTGGTCCTATATGCCCAAAGCACTTCTCCAATACAAAGATGCTAATCCCTTTTGGATTTACTCACTACTTTTACAACAAATTACACAAAGTTTTGTTGAAAGTTTCGACAAGTCCATTGGCTGGAGTATAGTATGCTGCTTGAATTTAAATTTCTTGCACAGTTTGTCCATCAAATTATTGCAAAAATGCATGCTATTATCCGTGATGATATATCGTGGAATGCCATATCAGTAAATAATATTAATGCATATGAAATCAACAATATTTTCCTTCTTTATTTCTTTTAATGCTACAGCTTCTGCCCATTTAAAGAAGTAATCTATTGCAACTGGAATATAGAGATACCCACCAAATAACTTTGGTAGGGGTCTAACGATATCTAAACCCTATGCATTAAATGGCCATGAAGTAACTGTCAAATACAATAACTTAGGAGGATGATGTATATAATTGACATTGAATTGACAAGCTTGACATCTTCGAACATAATCTAGGCAATCTTTCACCATAGTCGACCAATAATATCTCATCCTATTGATACGAAAATGAAACTTTGGACTAGATTGTTGTGCTCTATAGATGCTAGAATGAGATCCTTTATTTCTTGTATTGCTTTTTCTTGACCTAAACAACTCAAGAAAACACCCCTAAAAAGAACATCGAAAGAGTGTATCTTTGTAGCTAAAGATGTGGGTGGCACGCCGACGAATATCAAACCACCTTCGTGGATTATCAGGGAATTTTCCACTTTTGAGATAATCCACAAAAGATTATCTCCAATCTTCTTTGTCAATTTCATAGACAAAAATAGAATAGATTTCATATCCTTCATCATCTTTATCTTCAAAATTATAGGGTATAACCTAAGTTTCACATATCAGAATTTGGGTTTCTTGATCATGTAAACATAAATTATAAGTTAACATTGCCAATGCATTAGTTTACTTATTTCTGCTTCTTAATACGTGTTCGATTGTTACATCACCCAAATATCTCATAAGTCGTCTTGCATAATTGTAATACAGGATCAATTTAAGTTTTTTAACATCGTATTCCCGAAGTAATTGATTAATAGTTAATTGGGAATCTCTATACACTTTGAGATACAGTTACTTCATATCAGCAGCCAACTCTAACCCAAATATAAGGGTTTAGAGTATTCAACTACATTATTTGAATATCTTTTGGTTAAGGTAAAAGAGTATGACAATACATTTTCTTTAGGGGTAATAAATACAATGCTAGCTTCGACACCTTCGAGATACGCCACACTATCAAAATACATTTCCATGATAAGAGAATCTCAATTACAAAGACATCATCGTCAGACAACTCATCACTTAGTTCCACCTTAGTGAGAATAGGGTGATCAGTAAAGAAATCAGCCAGCACTTACCCTTTGACTACTTTCTACTGAACAAAGACAATATCAAATTGTTAGAGTTGAAGATACCACCTTACTAAACAATTAGATAGTACAGGCTTTGTCATAACATACTTTATAGGATTAGTCATGGAGATAAGGCATACATCATGCACTTGAAAATAATACTTCAAATTTTGAATTGCAATTATTAAAGCTAGATAAAGTTTTTCAATTGGCGAATAATTTAGCTCATTTGGTGTCATCATCAAACTTAAATGGTAGAAAACATTCTCTTTGTCGTTCTCATTTTTTTGAGCAAGTAATGCCCCTAATGAACGATCTTGTGTAGCAATGTATAAAATCAGTGGCTTATTAGGAATGAGTGTAACAAGTATAGGAGGCTTAATTAAGTAAAATTTGATGCATTTGAAAATATTTTTGCATGCTTCATCCCACTCAAATGGTACACCGTTCTTCATTAGAGGACTAAATAGTTGACAATGTCTGATAAGATTTGAGATGAACTTTCAGAGGTAAGCCAACTTTCCCTGCAGACTCTTTAATTTATGGATATTCCTTGGCTCAGGCATCTTCATAATTGCATCCATATTTGATTTGTTTATTTCAATACCTCGATGACGAATGATGAAACCCAGGAATTTTCCAGACATATCGCCAAAGGCACATTTGAGAGGACTGATCTTCAATTGATGTTTTCGGAGTTATTCAAAGTCTTTCTCAAATCTTGAAGTTGATTACATTGTTATGTGATTTGACCATCAAATTATCCACATAGTTTTCTACGATCTTATGTAGCATATCATTAAAGATCTTTTACATTACCTTTTGATATGTGGCTCCAGCATTCTTTAGACTAAAAGGTATCGCTGTGTAGCAATAGATTCCTTTTGGAGTATGAAAGGAAGTGAGCTTCTCATCTTCTGGTGCCATTCTGATTTGATTGTAACCGAAATATCCATCCATAAAAGACAGAGCTTCATGGTCGGTGGTTGCATCTACCATTAGTTCAGGAATAGACAGTGAAAAATAATCTTTTGGATATACATAATTTAGATTTCTAAAATACGCGCAAATTTAAGTTTACCCATTTTACTTCCTCAATAGGGACAATATTAGCAACCCAAGTCGGATACTTAACTTCTCAGATAAATTTAGTTTCGATAAGCTTGTTCACCTCTATTTCAATTAATGGTACCAACAAAAATTGAAAACGTCATTGGGTTTGCTTTACTGGTGTCACCCCATCCTTTATAACTAAATAGTAGATAATAATTTTTATATTTAAACTAGACATTTCTTTGTATGTCGAAGTAAAGACATCTTTGAACTCCTTCAAAATGTCGATATAAGCATTTTTTTTCTTTAGGCGATAAGAATGCACTTATGTAAATTAGACGAGGATCTTCTATAGTACCCATATTTATTTCTTTTAGCTCATCAACTATAGCTTTTATGCCTTCTTCAAGTTCTGCTAGAGCATACTCAACATTTTCTTCCTTGGCACACTCTTCATCGTAAATGGCGATGTGATTGTAAGAAACTACACTTTCTTCATCACAATGCGCAATAGGCATCACTTATGCTATCATTTTTAGTATTACGTTACAATTCACCACTGTTCTTATCTTAGAGGAGACTTTGCCAGGATTTATTGCCTTTAAAGTAACTGTGAATCCTAACCTCTTGAAAATAGATTTTTCTTTTCCTTTTAGGCCTAGTCTTGTAAAGATAGATGGACGCAAATTTGTATCTTTCAATCTATCAAAAACATGTCGAGGTTTTGATCTTGCTTCATCTTTTATAGTAATATATTAAACGTTCACCCTCTTAATTTTGAGTCAAATAAGAGCTCCTTGTTTGTAACCCAGGCCGGTATGCCTTTTTTCTGCTAGTATACTTTGGATAGATCTTGAAACCTGACCCTTTTCCTTGTTGATAACAACAGAAAGCTTTCCCAACAAGTGTTAACTTTGGGAATTATATTCAACCTTGGCTAGAAGTCTATAAGTATTTGGGTCATATCCTTCCTTCGTACTCGAAGTCGGTAATTCACTATACTTTACTTTTACTTCTTTATTTGGCTAAACAAATCTTTTTATAGGAGTACTTGGTGACTCAACCTTTGTAAGAGGCAAAGTGAGCCCTTCCAATGGCTTATTGTGTGTAGGTTACTTATTGGAGCTTTTTGCACATGTTGTAGTTTTGACATTTTTGGAGAAAGTGAGATTTTTATCTTTCTTCCCTATTGATGTATCGATCTTAGTTGATTCATCATCTTTCTGAAGATAGTACTTGGCATCAGCTATACGCACTTAAACTTCAGTGAATGATTTATCATCAACATCTATTTTTTTAACTATGTCATTTTGACGGTATTTGAAACATTGATGCAGAGTTGATAGCACTATACTATTATCATGGAACAATGGTCGTTCTAATAGAATGTTGTAGGAGATCTTAGTATCAATAATATGAAAAAGAGTATTTGAAGACATATCTTCAATTAATATGTCTAGTCGAAGAGTACCACTTGCTCGTTGCCCTCTTAGTTGAACCATTGTATCATAAGACGATTTTAAAACAATTTATCTATAAAAATGCCCAACTTTCTCAATATCTACAAAGGTAATATGTTCATTGCTGATCTTTCATCTAACAATATCCTATTTACTATTTAGTCTTGTATATAGATAGCCACAAATAATGGTTTGTTGTGAGGCATCGAACCAAATAGCAAATTATCATTAGTGAATATGATCTCCACCATGTGGCTACTAAGATCTGCTGAAGAGTCAATTTTCTCTATGTCTTCTCATTTTATGCACTTATCATTGTCTTTTTCACTTTTCTCATAATGTATGGCATAGCATGAGACAATGTGAAATTTTTCAGCAAATTCTCTTGGTATAAAATCTTTTAGCATGAGAGGTGCAGGAAATTTTTTCCATAAGAGATCATGTACTGTTGTTGCAAGCTTAGTTTTTTTTGCTTTTGACCTTCCTCACTTTTTCTTAGTGAACTTACTTCTTTCCAGTGAAACTCTACATTTTGAGGCTTTGGTGCACTTTCTTCTTCTTGTCACAAGCATCCAACCTTTATCTTCACTATGTACAGAAGGTTCTTCAATTTCTTGTTGATATCCTTCGGCATGAAGGACTTGTCCATCAGCTTCAATCTTGACAGGATCAAAACTTTCAAACTTAACTTAAGAAAATAACGGGTTCAACAGGAAGGACTACAATAGTTGTCAAATTTACAGATGCTTTGTTTTCTTTAAGGACTATGTGTCCTTCACGGACCAACTGCATAATCTTGTCCTTGAATATAAAGTATTTCTCAATTAGATGACCAATCAACTGATGGTACTTACAGTAATTAGGATCATTTATTTGTCTAACATCATTTAAATGTTTCGCTTCTGGCAATTCTATGGCCTTAGCAGCCAACAACTCTTTGAACATTGAAGAAATATCAAAGTCAAAGAAAGGATATTCCTTAAACTACTTTTCTTCTAAGATTATCTTCTTCTTTTCTTATGGGGGATCCACTTTTTTGGTCACCTTATGAGTTACCTTGGAAGAAATTTTTATTAGAGTTGCAACAGTTGCGATAAACTCATTTTCTTCGATTTTAGAAAATAGTTTGTTTCTTTTTCTAAATCTTATTTTTCTTTAGCTTTATTATGATCTTAAATAGGTGCTTTACGCCTATACACAGCAATGCTCAATTCTATATCATGAGCACGTGTAGCTAATTCTTTAAAGGTCTTTAGCATGATCCCTTTAAGAATATACTAGAGTCCCCAGCACATACCTTGAATGCAAATTTCAATTGCAGATGATTCATTTAGATAATCTCTACAATTGAGGTTCAAATTTCTCCATTGGTTGATATAATCCACCACTGGTTTTTCTTTTCACCGACGGGAGTTGGTGAGCTCTACTATATTGACAATTCTACGAGTGCTGTAGAATCTGTTGAAAAACTCTTGTTCAAGTTGCTCCCAACTATTAATGGAACTAGGTGTAAGATCAGTATACCAATCAAATTATTTCCTTTGAGGGATCGTACAAATTGCTTCACTAGTAGATCCTCATAGGTTCCAACATTGTTATACGTTTTGATGAAATGAGCTATGTGCTGCTTGGGATTTCCCTTGCCATCAAACTATTAAAATTTTGGTAGCTGATATTCAGCTGGAAGCCTCATATTGTCGATTCTTTGTGAATAAGGTTTTGTATATGTGAAGGTGGATTTGGTACCCCCTTCATACTTGCCCTTAATCATGCCCATGATGAAGACTTTGAACTGGTCGACAAGAATCATACCTTCGGAGGACATCTAGATATCTTGTGACTTCTTGAAAGTTTCCATATATTAAACTCTAGAATTTAAATAGAAACTTCATAATTTCACAAATTCATATAGTACATAATACACAAAGCAGTAAGCTCATATACATTAATATCCTTAATATTAAAGAAATCATATTACACCATATTCAATCTAAATTTATACTCACAATATAATATCTCTATGAATTTAAAAGCTATTAAATCTTTCAAAAGGGAATAATTAGAAATAAAGGAAAATCATATCTCACGAAATCAAAATGAATCCTCCAATCACTTCCAAAAGTCTCTAATTACCAACAACTTCAAATTTATAGTCTAAACTAGAACTCAGACATGAACTAATTTTTTTCCAAAACAAACCTTATGCAGTATTCTTCACATATAAGAACTGTAATCTTAGGAAATATAGAGAACTCACCTAAAGGATGATTAAATTGTGAACTCGCCTTGGTTTTGAGCTTTTGATTCCAATATCTTTTCCACCTTGTCTTCCCCATTGTTTTTCTCCTTTATCTGTGCAGATGCTGAAATGGCATGATAACTTTTTAGTAATGGTCGCATAACTGATACGACAGACTCTCATGAAATAAAAAACCCCTAATTGGTATACTAATTGCTAATTAGTCCTTAACTTTATACAGTTTATAATTCACTCCAAGAACTATAGCCAAAAGCCCACTTAATTTATAAAACTTATTAATTAAGAAAGCCCAAGGAACATGAAGGCCTTTGGGCTCACAAAAATCATCCCCAAAATTCTTGCCACTGGATTGAACTCCCTCTTAGAGTAGATCATTACCCCAACTCAAGATATTTCCATACCTAATAGAGCTATATATCACTGATAACTCCATTCTTTACCATAGGATCATGCACTATATGAATAATAGAAAGGGTAATTATGGCTATATAGCTTTGAAAATCAATATAGCCAAAGCCCATTGATAGAGTAGAATGGTCCCTACTAGTAAAAATTTTAGAATTCCATGGCTTTTCTAATATTTTTATAAATCTTATCCTTGAATATATTTCTTTTACCTCATTCTCTATTCTTATTAATGGCTGACTATTTGGTCATGTCATTCCTACTTGAGGCATTAGACAAGGGGATTGTTACAAGTAATTTTCCCACAAACTGACTAATCGTTATGCCTATGACTTGGCTAGGCCCAAGCCAACGTCATAGCGGCCTCTACTGAACTCGTTCAAATGCTCACAAGTGAGTTTGAGTTGTTTCACAGTAGATTATAATAAAAACGATTGAAAATAATAATGAACAGAATGAAAATGACAAAAAATGAAACTTCAACAGCACCTGATGGCATAAAAGTAGTCATTTCATTCAAACAAAAATGATTACAAAATATTCACAACAAGTATTAGTGAGGAGGAACACCAATGATTACAACTAATTTCGTTTGCTTCTACCCAATCTTGTTTTTCTTCACCCTTTATAGTAAACGTAGTAAACTTTTCCCTAATAACAGTAGTGGATACCGTTTTCTTGAAGAGGTGGAAAAATTTTATCAATTTTTTATAGACCTAACTACAAAAAATCTAACTATGAAAATTTACATACATTGCCTTCAAAACCTTAGAAAAATTACAAAAATATAACAAAAGTCTATCTGTATATTTACATAGGAAAATGGAGAGGCTAATGATTATGATCTCTGGCTGGCTATCAGCTTGCTGTTAGGCCCGGTCACCGATCAGTTGTTGGGTGCACGGCACAGGCACGACGCTTGGTGTTAAGTTTGGTTCAGGGGCACGGCATGCTGGGCTGGTGCACAGCTTTGGCGCTGATAATTATTCATTACATATATATTTTACATATCATTTGTGTTTTAAAAAATATTTTACATATTTTAAAATATGATTGAAAATTAAAATTAAAATAAAGGAAAAAAAGATAGAAAAAAGATTGAATGAAGCTAATGTTGTCATACAAATCACATTAAACGTCGTTGTGCAGCATCTGAGGTTTAGAAATTAAGTTATTGGAAATCCACGGTGTCGTGCCCGTCATCTTCTAAGGCACTGTACATTATCAGGAGTTCAAAAATAACAAACATTCTGGGAGTCGACAATGCTATACATCTTCTACGACATGACACATGCACAATTCTAAGCTTGGTTTGGGGGCACGGCATGCTGGGTTGGTGCACGGCTTTGACGCTGATAATTATTCATTACATGTATATTTTACATATCATTTGTACTTTAAAGTCATGAAAGTTTAATATAGATTGCTACTTATCTCCTATTTTCTCTTTGTTCAATGTAGGTTGCAATGATTGAAAATTAAAAGTAAAATCAAGGAAAAAAGATAGAAAAAAGATTAACTGAAGCTAATGTCGTCATGCAAGTCACATTACACGTCGCCGTGCAGCATCTGAGCTTTAGAAATTAAGTTATTGGTAATCTACGGTGTCGTAATCGTCATCTTCTACAGCACTGTGCATTATCAGGAGTTCAAAAATAGCAAACATTCTGGGAGTCGACAGTGTTGTACATCTTCTACGACATGGCACAGGCACGACGCCAAGCTTGGTTTGGGGCACGGCACACTGAGCTAGTGCACGGCTTTGGCGTTGATAATTGTTCATTACATATATATTTTACATATCATTTGTGCTTTAAAGTCATGAAAGTTTGATATAGATTCCTACTTATCCCCTGTGTTCTTTTTGTTTAATGTAAGTTGCAATGATTGGAAATTAAAAGTAAAATCAAGGAAAAAAATATAGAAAAAAGATTAATTGAGGCTAACGTCGTCATGTAAATCACATTACATGTCGCCGTGCAATATCTGAGCTTTAGAAATTAAGCTATTAGAAATCCACAGTGTCGTGCCTATAATCTTCTACGGCACTGTGCATTATCAGAAGTTCAAAAATAGCAAACATTCTAGGAGTTGACAGTGCTGTACATCTCAACTATGACGTCACCGTATATGATTTCGACAAACAAACAATTCAAGTGTCACGATGTCTTTTGAAGCCGAATCAAGTAAAGAAAAGCTTGCATGGTGATGTATAGAACACCTTTCACGATGCCGTATAACATTGCAGTTAACTCTAATTTTGCAATTTTAGGACTTTTTGAAGAAGAACCTATATATACTCTCTATCTATGTCATTTGCAAGAAAGCCACATGAAATACAACTGAGAGAACCCCTTGGAAACATCAAGGAGAGCTACGGGAGAAGATCAAGGCAAGATTGGAGAAAAAGAGGAGCACTTCAAAGAAGATTCAAAGTAAAAGAATGATACTTGTCCATGAGTCTTCCTTTTATTCTATTTTGTATATTTGATTTGAGGATATTTATATTACTTGGATTTAATTGTAATTAAAGAGTTATACCCTAATTTAATTGTGTATTGGATTATTATTTGATTTATTAAATTCCATTTGAGTATTCTATTACTTGGATTTGATTAATTGGATTCATTGATTGGACTATTCTCTTATATTGAATTTGAAAAAGGATGTATGAGATATGTGCTCATTTATATTAATTCAATAAATTTATTTTTCTTTAAGAAACTTAAAAAAGGATTTGAAGGATTAGAAATTTGTAATAGACGAGATTGTTTGGTCGCCTATAGATAGAGATTTGGCATTTTTTAGCTTGTGATTTTGGGATCTTTGATTTATATGCATCATTTGGTTTGATTTGTATGATAAAAGTATCTATGGTTAGACTAAGGATAAAGAACTCATTACTTTAGAAATAGTAAGTTTTGTAATATTGGGGAACCCTTGCCAATGCTTGAATTTAGATTCAGTTAATAGAGTGATATTTGATACATGATTATTATTCCGGATAATTCACTTTAGTTACATGACTAATCTCTTTTTCTTGCTTGTATCTTGTCCTTGCGATCTTTTAGACTCTACCTTGTGAAATGTGTTAGTATTTTTGTTGTGCTCCTCCCTTATAGTTAGCTATAATTTGTAGTAGCTAATAACTAATTTTTCTATTTTAGTTGAATGAATAATAAAACATAGATGGAATTAGGGATAGTTGATGTCCTTCCCTCAAGATCTTTGATACTTACCAATCAAACTCTCTGCTCCAACATGGGTATACTTGTCTAAATGTATGTGTATTTGAGTTAACTTGGTATTTTAAATTAAAATTTGATTGAGCCTTAGACATAATTCTATAGACTTAAATACAAAGAATCTAACTATAAAAATTTACATGCATGGCCTTCAAGGCTTTAGAAAAATTATGAAAATATAACAAAAGTCTATCTACATATTTACATACAAAAATAGAAGGGCTGATGGTTATGGTCGCCGACTGGCCATTGACTCATTATTAGGCGTAGTCCCCAATCAGCCGCTGGGTGCATAGCATGGGCACAGCACTGGAGTTGGGTTCGGTTCTAGCGCACGACACACTAGCTTGGCACACGGCTCTGGCACCTTTGGTTGGTTTGGGCACCTTGATTGGGTGTCGAGCACGGACATCTGGCACAACAGGCTGGTTTGGTCATGGGTTGTTTCGTGTTGTCTTTCGCCCTCCATTTTGGGTCTTCGGTTAGGGATGCTTAGGTGTCTTTAGACTTGTCTAGGCCATCCTTGATAAGGTCACGAACGTTCCTAAGCATATTCAACTTAACCATAGGAGATGGCCAATACACTTTACGAACGTTTAGTCCCTTTGGTTTCCTAGACTAGTCTGAAGACACACGAGTGTTCCATTGGCACTTTAGGCATTGAAGTTGAGCGTGGGCAAGATTGCAATGTCATGAACATTTCTAGGCATACTCAATCTAACCGTAGGAGGTTGCCAAGTATGCCTAGGAATATTCAGTACTTTTAGTTTCCTAAATAAGTCCGAAGACACATGAGTGTTCCATTAGCACTTCGGGCACTGAAATTAAGTGTGGGTAAGGTCTTGCCCATGCGAGCAGACCGTCATAAGTCGATTTATGACATCCTCCCCTACTTGATTTGGTGACGTCCTCAGTGCCACCTTCTCTTTGAAGCTCCTGGAATTTCATATACCATTGGGATATTCACATAACGTTGTTGGCCTTGCCACATTCGAGAGAAACATCTCTTCAGGTGATTGGATTTGGTAGCAAAGTCCACGGTTCTGAACTTGTCTTTCCTCATTGAGGCATGGTGCATGACATTCCCACATTCTTCCTCCAATATATACGTAGTCGATAGCATGTACCCTCTGCTGGATTTTTCCTCGGAGTTCCCTACAAGAATGACACACTGAAATCTCCCCATTATCACTAGTGAATTTGTGTACGGAATCATAGCAACGTTGAGGTCTTTCAAAAATTTCATGCCCAAGATGAACTTGAAGTTATCCATCTTCACCATAGTAAACGTAGTTCTACCCTTAACTGGTGCCAACTTGATTCTCGCTCCATGAGTAAGACCTATGATTGGTTTGACTGCTGAGTTCACAACCTTCACTGAGCATGTACCCTCCTTTAGTACCAGACCTAATTACCCAACTTTTAATATGCCAAATAATTATTAGATGCTCCCGATTGCTCTCATGGGCCTACCGTTCCCTGGATGTCTGATGCGTAATTTTGGGTGTATGAAAATTAATAAATTTAAATCCATCATTTAGTCAAGTTTTAATTAAAACATTAATCCCAAAAATAAGTAAGTATATTTATCGCAAGTATAGCATAGGTAATTAACGAGTATCGATTCTCAGAGGAATAAGTATACACTAATCACTTTTCATTCATTATTTAACCGACCAAATAAAGTGATAAGATAAAAAAAATAAAGAAATATGTACAATTCAAGGATGTAAGAATATGTAATTTAGACAACTATCCTAGAAAATATAACCATGAACCATTTAATAACTATCTCAATTAATCATCATATTGGCATCACGAAGGAATATAAAGTAAAGTTCAATCATTTCCTAAGTCATGAATTTACTTATATAGACTCCATTTCTTTTCCAATTCATAGAATCACTATCTTTTGATTCAATTAGTAGATTTCTCAATCAAACCAATATAATCAAAAGATGCATTAAATACAATTTCTCATAAATATGAAATTAGTCAATAATCATATACTCTAGGCGAAATTAACTAGTATTTGATTACTTAAATTCTTTGATCTTAACTTCATTTCCCAAGTCTGTTAAGAAATAACAAATATGAAATCAATAAAATTAAATCAACTCCTAACGTCGTTTTTCAAGTCAATTAATAGCAAATCTAACTTCATCAATTCTTCTATAATCACAAGTAACCAAACACCAAGAATGATAGAAAATTGATTAATACAAACATCATGAATCTTAAAATATTATCAAATTACAATAAAATTATTAATTACATCATTATTCTAGAAAAAGAAAACAAAGGTAAAAGAAAGAACTCATAGACTAGCCCCATTCTTCTCCCTTGAATACTCTCTTAAACAATGCTCCTTAATTTGATGAATTCCTCATTCAATGAGTGATTTACTGATTTGATCTTTGAATTCAATCTTGTCTTGTGTTTTTCTTATTTAAATAGACTTCCAAGATTCTAAAATTTGTCCCCTGAGAGTTCTTGGTTGAGTCGAGATGTGAAAATACCAAAACTCTTGAAAATTACCAAATCCACACAAAAATTGGAAAGCTCATCAACATTACACAGAACGAAGCCGCTATCAGCTTGGAGAGTCACGACTGGCGCCAGCCGTGCTCTATTTTTTCTGCGAAAAAAAAAAACCCTTGTTTTTCAGATCGGAGCCGGCACCGGCTTCGTAGGTCACAGCTATTACTGGCTGTGCTCGGACGGCAACGATGTTGTCATTTTTTCGTCATTTTCTGCAATAAAATCTCAAAATATATTTTCAATGGTAAAATATCAAATATGAAGGAATACGCCTAGTTATTACAATAAATATATCACAAAATATCCTCAAATAACTAGAAAAATATAGATAAATTTTGCTCCTATCAATGTCCACCAACATGAGTCCTATTGATACTCGAGCATTTCTTTCCATGATTATTCGCATTGTAGCAAGGGTTTAGGTAACTCTCTTACCCTTACCCTTCTCTTTTTCCTCTTGTGAGTCCTCTACTAGGATATCGCATCCACCCACAAATGCCCCAATAAAGTCGTTCTCGTCAGTACTTTCGGTTCCACTAGGGCCTGGCTCCCGGGTGTCAGCTTCTAGAACTTTTACCAATGTTTCTTTGGTCAATACATTCATTAGTTATTTCTTAACATCCCTTCTAAGGCAGTCTGGAACGAGGTATAGTTTGTTGTACAAGAAGCACCAGTATGCCCATTGATGTTACCCACTATTCTCTTTTCAGTTCCCAATTCATACTTCTCTTGGGTGGACAGCCCGTCTCCCTCACTCCAGCTTGGTCCAGGTTGAAAATTTTGCTAAAAAGGCCTCCCATTTTCTACCGTTCCCTTCTTGGGTTTGGTCGGATTCCTGCCCTGTACTTACTCTTCTAAGGTTCTCCTTTCGCTTTCTCACAAGGTCTGATTGGAAGTCTTTTAAGCCCTCGGCCACTGCAATAGCCTGAGCCAAGTCCTACACCCTCTGTCTGGCCCATGGCTTCAATCCCCATGTGAAACTAAATAGCTTATCCATCTTCGATATGTTCTCGATCTGGAAGAGACATATGGTGAAGGAGTTCATGTACTCCCGTACCATTCTCATATGTCGCAGCTCCCTGAGCTTTCGTCTCATGGCATACTTTGCATTTAAGGGAAAGAACTACTTTTTTGTGGCAACATTTGTCTCTTCTAAGTTTCGATGGTCAGCCATCTTGCTTCTATCTCAACAACCTGTAATCTCTCCCATAGCTTGGCATCGTCTTCTAAGTATGTGGTAGCGATATCTACCTTCAAATGCTCTTTGGTTATTCCAACTGCTTTCTGGCCGAGATTGAAGAATAAGTTTTCTACCTCCTTGGCGTCTCTTACTTAGTATGTGGCAACGGTGTCTACCTACAGGTGCTCCTTGGTTATCCCAACTGCTTTGAAATACTAGCAGAGACTGAAGAAGAAGTTTTCTACTTTCTTGGCATCTCTTACCTCCTTAAAGCTTTTTGACTCTCTAACCTTCCGCTTCGGAGCTCGCACAGTCCCTACCAACACTTGTCCCTTAACATTGATCTGTCCCACAACCAATTTGAGCATCTGCAGATCTGTTCAAATCTCTTCCAGCATACCTTGCACCTCCTTCATGGTAATGGTATTAACTGCTACCGATATGTGTACATCCTACAGCACAATATCGTGTTGGTCGTGTCTGATTTCATGAAACCTTATCATAGCAACCATTGTTGGGTATCTTAGGCTCGTATCATATACGGCGCAACGGAAGAATAAAACGAGATACCATCTCAGGATCCGCATGTGTGGAAAACAAGACATAAATAGATAAAAGATAACAACTTTTTACATTTGTTTGATTGTCTTGAGAGCAAAAGTTTTATTCTTCAAGTCGAGGCGCGATCCAGCAATCCTCTTGATTAAACTCCACGAGAGTTAAACGTCTAATCACTATAATCACAGTGTATGATTATCTCTAATAGAAAATCACACAAAAGATTACTCAAGCATCAAAATTTTCTGTACTAGCAGAAAAAGATGGCAGCTAGGGTTTCTCAAGAATAATCGTGAGAGAGAGAGAAGAAGCTGTTGTTTCGTGTATTGCCTAGGGTTTTCATTTTTTTTAAAGCCTCAGTTAGGGTTTCCAGTATGTCATACATAGGGCTGTTCATGGGTTGGGTTGGGTTGGGTTGGTTTTTTTAATTTTTTAACCCAACCCAAATATTTCGGTTTCAAAATTTTAAACCCAAACCAAACTATTTAAAATTTCAAACCGTCGGTTTGGGTTGGTTTGGTCTGATCGATTTGTACATAATTTACTAAGTAATGTCTTAATCTCTCACTTAGAACATACTTCTAATTTTATAAACAAAATTTGCATTTGAGATATACTAACAAAATGTAATATGAAAAGTATCAAGTATATGAGTGCATGACCATATAGTATCAAATTAGTCTATTAACAAATGTATCAAAAATGATGAATACTGAAAATCCCTCCCAGGCATTTGCTTGTATTGCTGATATGATTAGCCTGGATATGAAAGGTAAATTTCAATCACCAACAATTGAAGTTGTTTCTCCAAATTCCTTAGCTACTTTAGTGTATGAAGAGTTTGAAAATTCTACAATGAATAAATATAGTCAAGTATCGCAATTAAAAAAGAATGATACAAATTAATCTCAATACTTTATTAACTATCTGTAAACTAAATAGAGCTCTTTGTAAAAGCTCATAAATAAACAAAAAAAAAAAATTAAACAATACCAATAAGAATATCATCATCCATCTGATACTAATTCATTTTCAGTTGTAAAAATCCCGAACTTAACAATACTATAAAGGATTACAAAAACAATCTGATTAGCGATTAGCGATTTCCCAACTAATTACTACCAAAATCAGAAATGCAATACTCGATTAAATTACCAAGATAGGTATTAAGAAATTCACCATGATGACCACAGCATCTCCTGCCTTTAGGCCCAAAGTCAAACTCAGTAGCTTGTCAACTTCAACTTCAATGTTCTTTGAAGCAATTGTTCTTACTGTGATCTCAAGGCCTCTTCTTACTTTGATACTCTCCGTCAAGAAAAATTTTGAGTGCCCATTTAGGCATATTGAATTGATAGCCCTTGAAAACTCAATTTTTGTATGACAAGTACAAAAAATACAAGTCAAACACATTTCTTGGATAAAAATGATGACTCATACAATTACACATTTATCCTATATACCAGGAATAGGAAGTAAGGACTGATGAGCTTTGGAAATGGATTTGAATTAGTTTTGAAAAAGAGTTTCTTTGCATAGACAACGTCGTAGTAGAGCAAGAAGATGATGGACTTGGAGATCTCAGATCAGCGGCGCAGTAGTAGAACAACAGAAACGACGTAACGAGAGAGAGAGGCCCGTAACCTTGAAGTGATTTTGTCTAAAAGGATATTTAGATTTTAGTGTTTGTCTGATTTTATTTTTTAATAGTTTAATATATTTTTTTAAATTAAATAAATTTAATTAATTATATTAGTTCGGGTTGGGTTATATAATTTAAAAAACCCGAACCAAATTATCGGTTCCTAATTTTCTTAACCCAACCCAACCGAAAAAATCAAAATTTAGGTTGGGTTGGGTCGGTCAGGTTGGTTCGGGTTTTAATTTTCCTGAACAGCCCTAGTCATACATATAAATCGAAAAACCCTGCTAAAATTGATAATTCTAATCCTATTAGAATTCCCTAATTGTAATTGAAAATATAAAGTTCTCACAATTACAATTTGGACCATAAATTATAACTAATTATAATTTGTCCACAATAACTTCTCCTTATCTCAATTAACCCCATTATGTTATCAAATAACATCTTGAGTATATAATCCTCTATTATGTGTGACCTATTAGGTTTTTCAGTCAATTGGTAGCGAACATGAATTAATCTAAACGTCTTTAAGATTAATAATCCATAATTAATTAGAATTAATTCTATTAATTCTAATTAGGATTGGTTTATTAATTCATCAATTAATAAACTTATATTTCCAGATCATGAGCAATATCTAACAACACATCATGACCACCCAAGAGTCCAAGAAGTCAAGTGGCTTGACATGAACCCTTCAATAACAAATTTCAGTACAATTAACTCATTTCACCATTCAATATATCATTCGGTTTAGAGTACGGAATTAGTGCCAACTCCTTCCAAAATTAATTCTGGCTCGAATACAATAGTACTTGTACCAGGAACCCACTACTCTAGATGTGTATCAATTGGAACTATTTCCAATACACAATCGTCTTGGCCAAGGATTTCTAGAGTAGTAATTCCTACAAGTGGTCGTGAGATATTTGGAGTGGTGAATTCTTTATTGATCCTCTCAACTACTTTCGTTTACCTCACGATGTATCCAATATCCATCCCATAAGCGGCCTTCGATCGAGCTTCAGAGATTGAAATCAAAGTACAATGCTCAGCAAATAAAATACCTTAGAGATCTCAAGTTTAAGGATACTTGCACGTTTGCTATATAGAGATTATATCACTGGCACTAAATAGTTATCTATGTGATTATCTCATAACTAGGTCATCCAATGAACTTGTTCTATTAACAAGTATCCATGTGTTAACTTTGAGTATCTCGATACTCACGGATCTGAGAACCATTACATGATCAAATTAGAAAGTCTAACACATGCTAGTCTTAACGCATTAATGATGTCCTATCTCATTAATACTATGACTAGGGACTATTTAAGTACTAACACTATACCGTGTAGTAGGAATCTCATATCATGATCTCTATCATGATTTCCTTAACACAGTGTTGTACTAGGGACTTTATCGAACAGTTATATTACTTAAAAGTAAACAAAAAAAATTGTAAGATTAATAATGCCTTTTATTAAAATAAAAGGTATCATATATAATGTATAAGTGATTGCCTCTAGGACACAACACTAACAACCATCTCCTTTAGTACACTGTTCACTTCGTCATCCTAGCCACTAAGATGCACGATGTCTAACTCTATGAAATCTACATGCTTCACCAGCTATCTAATGTCCATCTCACTTTTACCCAGGCAGATGGCACTGATTTTGTTCACGACAGTCTCCAATGCATCCAATCGGTTCCTTATTGTACCTTCTCCTAGCAATAGTCTAACCGTTGCTAGTACAGGCTCATTGGGTCCTGTCTCAATCACAGACTGACTCAAACTTGTCTCATTAGCCATCTTCTATCCTACACAGTCACAATCCGAATCTGCCTTCACAGACATTGCCACGTCTCAACCAAGGTCCTTCCATATTGGCCAAGGTAGCTAGAGTCCAGGCTTCTAATATCTTCTTTCCACTGTACTAGTCTCTAGTTGGTTGATTCATGGTGATTCGATTGCCTACTGAGCACTCTTCTAGCTTGCACACTGAAACCGTTCACCGTTTGCTCAAACACTGATTCTTCGAGTCTTAAAAACCCACAAATGGTCCTCCAAAACTAACCCCCAATAGCTTGAAGAAATATTTACAATGCACTATCACCAACTCCCAATAGTGGTGGTAGCATGTTCACCGGTCTCTAATACTGACTCCCACTGGATGTAGTAGCACAGCTACAAACTCATCTATATATTTACATAGGAAAACAAAGGGGCCGACAGTTCTGGTCGATGGCTGGCCGTTGGCTCGTTATTAGGCGTAGTCACCAATCGATCGCTAAGCTCACAACACGAGCACAATGTTGGGTGCAGTTCAAGCATACGACTCTTACACATTCAGTTGGTCTCGGGCACCTCAGCTGGGCATCGAGCCCAGGTATTGGGTACTACGAATTGACTTAGTTTTAGGTCGTTCATTGTCGTCTTTTACTTTCCGTCTTGGGCCTTCGGTTAGGGACGCTCGGGTGTCCTTAAAATTGTCTAGGTCATCTTTGGTAAGGTCACAAACATTCCTAAGCATACTTAGCCTAACCGTAGGAGGTGGCCAAGTATGCTTAGGAATGTTCGATCCCTTCGATTTTCTAGATAAGTCTGAAGATACACCAGCGTTTCGTTAGCACTTCAGGTACTGAAGTTGAGAGTGGGCAAGGTCTTGCCCACGTGCATAGGCCGTCATAGGTTGGCCTAGGACATGATCCTCTAACCCCTACCCTTTTTATCTTATTTTTTTATTTACTATCCAAGATTATCACAATGGCAGATTATGAAGGGGAACTATATGAAGCCAAAGTTTATAGAACAAGTCCTTACATCTCTCTATCTCACACCAAATGTATCTGATGACTTGACCATCTTATGCAAAGCTACAGCTCAAGAAGTAAGTAACATCTACAAAAAACCTTCAGAAAGTAAATAATAGAGAATCATTTATCCATTTTTGCATTAATGTGAAATAAGACACTAGAATATTTCTATGTCAGCTACTCTAAATGTAAGAGTATGATCACAAGAGCAGGCATCTAGGACTTATTTTTTGTAAAGGGCCATCTAAAAAATAGGCTTTTATGATGTAGTGAAGAAAGTTGGAAAAAAATAATAATAAGTGGTTGGAAGATTAGAGCATTATCACAAGCTATTATATTGAGCTTGATCAAATCGATTGCCATGGCAATCCCTATTTATTTTATAAAAACTTTGCTATGCCATACAATTGATTACACGTACAGACTTATGGTAGGATTATAAAGAGAATTTGGGTGTGCATCTACACATGAAAGCATAGGATAAAATTTGTAACCAAAAGAGATGGAAGGATTGGACTTTATAAGGATACAAGCAAACTAAGACTAAGCCTTAGCCCCAGGAGACTTGGGGTTGGCTATACGAACCAATATACTTATTTCTATCGATCGTTAGACTTTTATCCAAATGCAACAGAGTCATATCTCGTCTGATCACTTTCCTTCATATCGTCCTATTGGACTTTATAAGGATAAAAAATATAAACAAGATCTTCGATACTAAATTGACTTAGAAATTTAGTACTGTAGAAGAGAAAGACTGGATAAAGGTTTTAAAGGCTAAGTACAATAAAAGCAGTAATTGTTGGGATATGCACAAATGTCCTCTAGCTACCTTGTGGGTTTGGAAAGCTGTCTGGAACATAGAGGATTTACTGAAGAAAGAAATGTATTTCAAAGTTTAATAAGACTCTAATATCCGAATGTGGGATGATCCATGAGTTCTAGAAATCAAGGATATCTAATCTCCAATGGACCTGAGAACCAATCATACAACCATATATGTTGATGAGCTCATTGATCATAAGGACTGTAGTTGGAAGATGGAACTTCTGCATAACCTCCTTTCCCCAACTACAGCCAAAGAACTAGCTAAAATTCATATTCACCGCGTAAGGGAACAAAATGAACTTATTTGGTCTCTCTTCACGTCTGATAATTTCACCATCAAGTTATAGCACAGACTTTCTCAACAGGCGTCGGTAATTTGTCCTAATAATAGGAGGGATTATTGCTCGAGACGTAGGTCTCATGTTCGACACCGAACTACGTCTAATTCTTTCTCCTATTTTCTTTTCCGCTTTTTATCTTCCCCCTTGCCCTTCTAAAAAAAAAAGAGTACTTCTTCATTAGGCAGACTAGATTAACAACCAAAGTGAGTAGGGAGGCATTTGAAAAAGGTTAATATGGTACTCAAATTTACGTCCCGGGCATAAACATCTTCTTTGGAGAATCCTACTCAAGATACTGCCTGCCAGAATAAGGTTAAGTGAGGTGATTAATGTTAAGGGAGAAATATTACATAATTTGTGGGGCTAAAATTTGTTGAAAATGGCAATTTTGAGAGTTAATAACTTTTAACTCATGATTAGTTAGCCTAAAATAATTAATAGGAGCTGTTCTTGACATATTAGAGATTGTTTTGATTATGGTAGAAGCCATTTTCATGGTGAAAATTCATAATTAAATGTTGTTAAAGTTGAGTGATTAACCATTTGGAAACTCATGTTAGACATAAGTCCGACATGAGAAAAATTGAAGAGTGTGGAAGACTTTATATACTAAAAGATTTTTCTATAAACTTAATAGAAAAGCCCAATGTAGGGGGGATGCCAAGCGTGCGCGCCACCCGCCCGGCCCGGCCCGGCCTCGGGCTCGAACTATGTTTTCACGTTCCTCTATTTTTTATTTGGCCCAATTAACTCTAACTTGAAAAGAAAAAGAAAACATAAAATCTAATTGGAATTAGGGTCTCCTAATTTGGATTGGATTTTGATTTTTACTAGAGGCGAGATTAAAAGGAAACGAACAGAGCCGACACTAAGGTTTTTTTTTTTCGTGTTTTGCTTTCCTGAAAGGGAAAAAAAATGCCTTTTCTGTTCTCCCTATCATGACCCCATATTTTCTGACTAAACAGAACCAGTAAATTGATGAGACTTTTGAGGTGATTGCAGTTGGTGTGCGTTGATGCGATTTGAGACCGTCTTATCCTACAAGGAGAGTCACTGTACTTATCGCACCAAAGTATGGCGAATAATTTCTTAAAGGCAAACCAATATTGAACTTTGATTCAGTCAGCGTTTTTGTCCATTAAGTTGCAGCTTGTCAAGAGAGGAACCGGCGCTGAGAAACCGCGAGCAACTCTCTCATGTCTATTACTAACTTATCTACTAATTTTGAATTCTGTCTAATTACTTTCTTAGACTGTTTGGCCTTGAAAACTTCATTGATATTTGATAATTGCATTTATTAGAGCCCTGGTTAAGTATAGGCGATGCTTGCTCAATTCAGTTGAGTTGCCTGTTTGTGCTCGTAGGTACCCTGTTTATAACAGTCTTCAAGAAGTTATTTTGCAATTATCTGTTTATGTGTAATGGCCAGTTCGTCAGGTACTGCTTCTGCTGCGTATAAACCTTTGGTTGACTTGAATGGTCTGCCGGACAAATTTAGTCCAGGGCAAAACTTCAAGCGTTGGCAACAACTCATGAAGATTTAGTTGACCATGAGGGGCTTATTGTCAGCAATACAGGTAGACAAGCCCATAACAACTAATAGGCATCCTAAAGTAGTTGAGATTACTGCATGGGATGAACGAAACAATATAGGCAGAGGGGCAATACTATTAGCATTAACATATGCTCTCTTTGATATCTACTGTTCTGAGTAATACACAACAAAGATGCTATGGGATGAGTTGGATAGGAAATATAATACCGAGGATCAAGGTTTGGAAAGGTATTATGTCTCCAAATTCCTGAAATTTCAGATGGTTGAGGGCAAGTCTGTCAATGAACAGACTCAAGAGTTGCAATTGATTATTCACTCTCTTCATGAAGCGGATATGGAACTTCCTGAGAAGTTCTAAGTGATGTCAGTAATAGAGAAATTTCCTAAATCTTGAGAGGACTTTGATATGTCTCTCAAACACAAGACGGAGAAGATTTCTCTAAACGATTGATGAAATCAATATCCATTGAGGAGCAACATAGAAAGAATAGTCATATTATACCTGTGGAGTCTAATGTCCATGTGGTGACTATTAGGAAGAAAAGTAATAATCAGAGGAATGTGGGGGTTAATTCAAACTCTAAAAATATTAACAAGATAAAAGGCACGGCCAAGAATAAATTGAAAGCGAACAAATCTTACTGGAATTGTGGTTAGATTGGACATTGGGCTAAGAATTGTCCGTCTAAAAAGTCCAAAGTCAAATAAGGATTAAATTCTGAAGCCCAAATAAATGTGGTGGTAGAGAATACTATATACTAGTCAAGTGGAAGCTAATTTGAGTACATACCTTGTTGAGGTTTGTACCATTGAGGTTAGGACTGGCATTACTACTTCCAATGATGATGAAATGTATGTTTCTGTTAACCCAGAAGTCTTTACTATTTATGAGCTACTTGAATGGTTGGTTGATACTGGAGCAAATGTGCACGTTTGTGCTAATAAATTACTTTTTGTATCTTACTAGCCTATTAAAGAAAAAACTGTGAAGATGGGGAATTTAGCTGTAGCCAATGTGTTGGGGATTGAACACGTGGATTTGAAGTTTCCTTTACGGCATATTCTTTCTTTTCATAGGGTGCAGCATGTTCCAACAATTCGTAGGAATATTCTTAGTGGTTCATGTTTAGTTAGAAAGGGTTATGAATTCACTTTCAAATGTAATAAAGTAGTGATTATGCACTACAATTCTTTTGCTGGCAAAGGTTATTTGTCAGATGGTTTGTTTAAATTAAGAGTTGAACCATTTACTTCTAATTTGAATAAAACTTCTTTTGTTGAGAATTCTGTTTATCCTATGGTGCATATTATTGAATCCACTGATATTTGGCACATTAGACTTGGACATTTAAATTTAAATTTTGTTAAAAGAATGATAAATTTAGACTTGATCCCTAAACATTCAATTGATAAGAAGAACAAATGTCAAGTGTGTGTGGAAGTTAAAACAACCAGGAAACCCTGTCATTCAATTGAAAGGGATTCAGAGATACTTGATTTAGTTCACACAGACATTTGTGAATTTAATGGTTTGTTGACTAAGGATCATAAGAAATACTTCATTACTTTTATCGACGGTTGCAGTAAATATTGCTATATTTATTTACTTAAACATAAAGATGAAGCATTTGAAAAAATTTTCATATTTAAAAATGAAACTCAAACTCAAACTGGTAAGAAACTTAAAAGGTTAAGATCTGACAGATGTGGAGAGTATGGATCTAATCCATTTGTTGAATATTGTCAAAGTAATGGCATAATTCATGAGGAGACACCCCCTTATTTTTCCCAGTCTAATGGGATTGCTAAACGAAAAAATAGAATATTTAAGGATATGATCAACAAATTATTTTTGACTTCTAGGTTACCTAAGTATGTGTGGGGTGAGGCTTTGAATACGGCTTGCCATATTCTAAATAGAGTCCATCACAAACATAAAGAGGTAACTCCATTTGAAATTTGGAAAGGTAGGAAACCTAACTTAAAATACTTCCATGTGTGAGGTTGTCTTGCAAAAGTTCTAATCCCTTAACACAAGAGGAAGAAGTTAGGACCAAAGACTGTTGATGCCATTTTTATTAGTTATATGAAAGTAAGCTATGCTATGAGATTTTTGGTAATTAAGTCTGAAATACCTGGCTTAGATGTTAACATTATTATTCAATACCGTGATGCTACATTCTTTGAGGATGTATTTCTCATGAAAACTGGTTTGCCTCAAGAGGTTTCTACTTTAGATTCAGCCTTAACATCTAATTCTATTCCCGATCATGTGGAAATGATGAAAGATGTGGGGGTATGTCCAAATAGTTCCAACACTCAAATTGAGGAATTGGAAGAACCTAGAAGGAGTAAGAGAGCTAAGGTAGTTAATGACTTTGGAAGTGACTCTATCACTTACAATGTTGAGGACGAACCTTTAACCTTTCAAGCAGCCATGACTTCCTTAGAAGTAAGGGATTGGAAAGGAGTTGTCAAAAGTGAGATCGAGTCTATTCTCTCCAATGGAACATGAGAACTGGTAGATCTCCCTCCTGGGTGCACTACAATTGGATGCAAATGGATATTTAAGAAGAAACTTAAACCAGATGGGACCATAGATAAGTATAAAGCTATATTAGTTGCCAAATGGTTTAGACAAAAAGAGGGAATAGACTATTTTAATACCTATTCTCCCGTTGCTCGTTTGACTACAATCTGAGTGCTAATTGCATTAACTTCTATATATAGTCTCACTATCCACCAAATGGATATAAAGATAGCCTTTTTTCATGGTAATCTTGAAGAAGAGATATATATGGATCAGCCTAAAGGGATTTGTAGCCAAAGAAAATGAATGGAAAGTTTGTAAACTTGTTAAATCCCTATATGGTCTAAAACAAGTACCCAAATAATGGTATAAAAATTTTGATAAAACTATTTTATCATTTGGCTTCATCATAAATGAGAATGACAAGTGTGTTTGCTATAAGGTTAAAGGTAATGCATGTATTGCACTATACTTATATGTGGATGATATTTTGCTATTTAGGTCCAATATTGAGATAATTAATGAGACTAAATCATTCTTGAAAAGTAAGTTTAAAATGAAGGATATGAAAGTAGTAAATGTGATTCTTGGCCTAAAATTGATTCGCTCAACTGAGGGGATAACCATTTCTCAAACTCACTATGTTGAGAGTGTTCTTGAGAAATATGGTTATTAAAATTGTAGAATTGCTAAAATTCTAAATGACCCTTTTGTAGCTTTGTTCAAGAATGAAAGTGGAGTTCATGTATCTCAATTAAGATATTCTCAAATTATTAATAGCTTGCAATATCTTGCAAATAACTCAAGACTAGATATTTCATTTTCTGTATCTAAGCTGGCAAGATATACAGGTTGTCCAAATCGGACTTATTGAGAGGTCTTGGATAGAGTACTAAGGTACTTGAAGGGAACAATGTCCCTTGGGCTGCATTATGGGAAATTCCCTACTGTACTTGAAGGGTATAGTGATGCAAGTTGGATAGCTAAGAACTATGATAGTAATGGTTGCACTGGATATGTGTTTACATCAGGTGATGGAGAAGTCGCCTAGAAGTCTTGTAAACAGACTTTGATAACTCAGTCAACTTTTGAGGCTAAGTTATGTGCCTTGGATATTATTGGAATGGAAGTTGAATGGCTGTATGGACTATTGTCCTCTTTGCCAATGATCAACAAGCCCGTTACTGCTATATCTGTGTATTGTAATAGTCAAGCTACAATTGCAAAGATAAAGAGTATCAAGTATAATTAAAAGACTAAGAGACAAATCCAAGTTAGATTTAAGTCTATAAAGGAGTTAGTATCTAAAAGGATGGTGTCTGTTGACTTTATTGGATCCAAAGATAACATTGCAGACCCCTAACTAATGGACTGGAAACATCCTTGTTCCTTAAATTCAGGTTGGGAATGGGACTGATAACCCATCAATGATTCACCTACAGTGGCAACCCAACTAACCAAGTGGAGATCCTATAAGGCAGTTCAATGTGGTATAAACAAGCTATTTGAGTGAATTGGCACCTATTCTGATACTTTTGTATCTAGGTCCTTTCTCCGAAAGCTTGTGGTGCACTTACTGCAATTAGTAAGAGTTTTGACTCTGAATATGATTAAGTCTTTTAGACAGTATGCTAGCAGTACATCCTTGGAGATCACCAACTATGTAAGTAATATTGTGTGGCCGCAATTAAAGGGAATTGGGTTTTCTATAAATACACATATGAGACAGGATCAGGACACATGACCATAACGTGTCAACTCTAAAGATTGTCTCCATAGCCGATAGTCTGTTGTTACCAATGGACGCCGTCACACTTAAAGTTTAGATTCAAGGCTCAAATCCATCCATTCCTAGGGGAAGTTGGATAACTTAGATAGTAGTTCAAACCAGAAAGTACCATTATCGAAAGTAAATTATGTAAATCTTGGATAGTCTTTAATTATGAATTTGTGGGAGATTGTTGAAAATGGCAACTTTGGGAGTTAATAACTTTTAACTTTTGATTAGTTAACCTAAAAATCATGGTGAGAATCCATAATTAAATGTTGTTAAAGTTGGGTGGTTAACCATTTGGGAACTCATGTTAGACATGAATCCCACATGAAAAAAATTAAGGAGTGTGGAAACCTTTATATACTAAAAGGTTTTTCTATAAACTTGATAAAAAATTCTAAGGTATGGGGGATGCTACACGCGCACGGCGCCCGCGGGGCCCGGGCTTGGCCTATGTTTTCACGTTCCTTTATTTTTTATTTGGCCTAATTAACTCTAATTTGAAAAGAAAAAGAAAATATAAAATCTAGTTGAAATTAGAGTCTCCTAATTTGGATTGGGTTTTAATTTTCCCTAGAGGCGAGATTAAAAGGAAATGAATAGAGCCATCGCTAGGGTTCTGTTTTTTTTTTTTTTTTTTTTTGTGTTTTGCTTCCATGAGAGGAAAAAAAACGCCTCTTTTGTTCTCCCTATCACGACTCCATATTTTCTGACTGAATGGGACCGGTGAACTGAGGAGACTTTTGAGGTGATCGCAGTTGGTGTGCGTCGACGGCGATTTAAGACCGTCTTATCCTACAAAGAGAGTCGTTGTACCCATCGCATCGGAGTGGGGCGAATAACTTCTACTAATATTGAATTGGTAATTTGGTTAGTGTTTTTGTCCATTAAGTCACATCTTGTCAAGAGGGGAGCTGGCGTCGGGGAACCGCGAACAACTCTCAGGTCCCATTACTGACTTATCTATTAATTTTGAATTCTGTCTAGTTACTTTAAGCTTGGATTGTTTGGCCTTGTCGATTTATTGATATTTGATAATTACATTTGTTAGAGTCCTATATAGGCGGTGCTTATTTAATTCATTTGAGTTGCCTGTATGTGCTCATAGGTACTTATTTCTAACAAAAATGAGACCGTGGAACATTTATTCCTTGCATGCCCTCCGGCTTCCGCTTTATGGTGGCAATTAATAATAAATTAATTTCGTAGATTGGTCAACGGAGAAACGCGTTAACGAATTACTCAACGTAAGCAACAATTTTCCATTAGATAATGAGGAGAAGGCAGAGATGGCGGTTTTTAGAGCGGTTATAAAGCAGATTTGGAAGCACAAAAAACGAATGGCTCTTTGGATAGCAAATAGAGGATTGGACCACATTGAGAAACCATATTCATGGAAGTGCTAAAGAATATAAGGTAAGTTGCAATCCGTAAACAAATTAGGAAACCTTTTGTGTCGTCACTGATGAGTTGGAAACGGCCACCTCATGGTTGAATTTTGAAGCAACTTCCAAGCATAGAATGTATGTGGTAGCCGTTATCCTTAGAGACCACATAGCTAAAATTCTAGGACGTTGGAACTTTCGGAGTAGAAGCTTAGATACACCAACAGCATTAAAGGCAGTCAAAACTACAAAATGAGGGGGAAAAAAAAGAAGAAATCCAGACAAATTCATAGAGGGGAGTGTGCTTAACATTGTAAGACCCTAAGGGGCATGAATGGACTTGCCACTAAATTGGGATGGAATTATAAGAAGATTATTGAATGAACTACACAGTCTCCCTTGGTGTAATATTTTGATTTCAATAATGCATAACTACTTTTCCGAAAAAAATTATTGAATAATAAATGATGAGATTATACTTTCTTAATCTTATAAAACTTATGTAAGTGCAATTAAGAAAAAGCTTATAAAATGATTTATTAAAAAATTTGAAAGAAGTATAAATTTGTGAGAATTAGATTAGAGAAGCATAGATTTTTTTTTTATTTTATCTTAATTAAAGTTAATACCTTTGCTGAATAAAAAATTTAAACTTATTACAATATTTATGAGTTGAGTTTAATGTTGTACTTAAATAAGAATTTGATTGAGTTGAGTTTATTAAAATTTAATAAAATATTATAACTTTCGTTTTATATTATTTGGCCTTTTGACCATTTCTATACAGATTAAGAATATTGAAATTAATAAATATTTTTTAGTTATATTCCAAATTTATCCTTAATAAATATAAAGATAAGTAATTATTTACGAGATTTTTTATTTTTTCATTAAATATAATGTGACTAAACTTAAGGATAATATTGAAAAATAGTAATAATTGATGTATAGAAATATATAAAGATTCAAATATTATGAAATAAAATACAAAGATTAAAAAGTCAAATAATATAAAATAGGAGGAATATTAGATGTGGGGTAAACATGAAATTTAACATAAAATATGATGTGTCGTGAGTATATGATAATTTTTAAAAAATAAAAATATTTAAATTAATAATATTATTTTAAATTAAAATTTTAGTTCGAATTATGAAGAATTTCTCCTTCAATATGGTCTAAATATTTGTAAATCTGAGGCGTTCTTATCTTTAATTTCTTAATCAAAGATAGGACCCACAAAAGACCCAATAATTCATCAAATAAAATAATTTTAATTTTCTAGTATTTCTGGAAGCCTTGGTTTCTATTTGCTCTCTTCCCCTCTCTCTCTGACCCACTGAAAATGAAGGCCCATAAAGAAAGCCTCTTTTCGTGAGAATACATCAGTGTGAACGTAGCCACCTAACGTCACAGGGGGCTACTGTATTATACTGGTGCAAAGAATCCAGACGTGAAGTACACTGCTGCTTCAGGACTTCAAAAAATTATTACAAATTAGTCGAACTTTTCTCAATCTTTGACTCAATCCAAATCTAGCCCTCTATATTTTTTGGGGACTAAATATAGATTCGTTCTTAGCAATTCAGCACTTCCAGTTTGACGCACAGAATTTTGTCTGTACTAGTCTCAGTGCATCAATTCACTTTCCGTTTTAACGGGAGTAGTAGTTTTTCCATTTTCATTTTGAGCCTCTCTTCATATTCCGCGTTTAGCTCTTCTCTACGTTTCCAGCCAAGCAAGTAAGTCACTATAACCAAGACTTTTCTCTGTTTCCCACTTGGGTTGGTCAGGTCAACTCAAGGAAGAAGCAAGATGGATTCTTGCAGCACATGTAAGCTGGGAATAGAACCCTTTTCTTTTCCGCTCTATTTTGGCTTTCTTGAGTACTGAATTGTTTGTATGGGGTAATTTCTGAGCCCACGATTTCAGTGGCCATATGTATTCTGCTGTAATTCTTATTTTGTTTTATGTTTTGAAATTTTTAGGTGCTCTGTGAGATTCCTGGCCTGAGAAGTTGTTAAAGGCTATCTAAAAGTTCAAGGTTTTGAGGGTTTTGATCCCTATTCTTGTTCAGGTGGTTTCTTGCTCTGATCGTGCTCGGGGTTTAAGGGTTGACTTGGATTGGTAGGTGACGTTTTGAGTTTTTTTTTTACCCTTTTATGAACGGAAGATTATTTGCTATTGCCGGGGTGCTTGATTCCTGTTATTGAGAAGGGGCAAATGCACTTAGCTATCTCTTGAGGCGTTCTAGTAGTCTTTTAATTCGGTCTGTCTGCGCAGAATCGAATCTTTATTCTTGGGATTAAGTTCCGTAGTGTAATCCTATAATTCTTGCTGAAGCATTTGGGAGCTCAAAAGACTTGGACCTAGCTCCTTCCGGCTCTGGAACTGCTGCAATTTCAAGGATTATTTATCTGGTGTTCTGCAGCTTTTGGCCATTTAGTTTACTGGTATTTTCTGTAAGATTTTTTACCATTTGTATGGAGAATACTCTTTGTACTTTTGGAAAATGATTCTTATTGCTCTCAAGTTATTTAAACAAGGGATTAGCTGACAGATATGGAAAGTGAGAATGAGCTTTTGTCTTCCTTGAGTTTTGCTTCATCATCTTATACATCAAATGGCTCCAGTAGCCACAATATGCCTCTTGGTGGCTATGAACCAGGGACCAGCCTTGAATTATTGAGTTTGACTAAATTGAGTGGTAGTCTTGAAAAGCTTTTACTTGATGCTGAATACAACTATAGTGATGCGGAGATAGTTGTTGAAGGAACTTCTGTGGGTGTAAATCGCTGCATCTTGGCTTCTCGGAGTCCATTTTTCCACAGCCTGTTTAAGAAGAGTAATTCAACCTCTGAAAGTGAAGGGAAACCAAAATATCTTATGGCAGAACTGGTGCCTCATGGCAAGATAGGTTATGAAACCTTTATGGTTTTCTTGAATTATGTCTATACTGGAAAGCTTAAGCCATCTCCATCTGAGGTTTCTACATGTGTTGACGAGTCTTGTGCACATGATGCTTGTGGCCCTGCTATTAATTATGCAGTGGAACTCATGTATGCTTCTGCCACTTTTCAGATGAAAGAACTTGTTATGCTTGTGCAGGTACACCTTCAGTACTCCCTGTTTAAATTCTTTATGCCTTGTTAATTGGAGTCTGCTTCCTTTCCTTGAAGTTTTTTCGAGAAAGTACGATGCATATTGGTTCCCAAATATTTAGTAGAGCAAAAGATCAGTATTCTAAGGTTAAACTACATTATCATAGGGTCATGTTTAGGTCATACATTTTTTAATGATGTTTTAACTATGCTCTTGACCTGGTAAATATTCAAAACAGTGAAATTAATATATTAATTTTTTTAAAGGAAGGTGAAAAAGAAGAATAGCTTGTCACTGTGCTTGTCATCAATGACTGGTCTCTTTCTCATTTCATAGTTGATTAATGGGCTATGATATAAGAATACCATTAATTGCAACTACTGAAAAATTGTATGGAATTGGAAAATATTGCAGTTCGCTGAACAATTTGTAACCTTGTTTCATTTCCTAGCTTTTCCTTTAGTTGACTAATTATGCATATGAATGTGGTATCAGTATAAGTAACTTTATGTTCAGTTTGGAGAGCTGTGTTTTTCGGGGATGTTCTGTTGAAGCAAATTGTAATGAACATATTTAGGGAGCCTTTGTTGTAGAAGCAAGTTATCAAGTCATAAGGATCATTTCAAAAAATTTTCCCCATCTTAATAACAAGGCTGTTGCTGTTCTCTGTACCTTGTACATGAACTTTTTCATCTTACATTTCACTTTCTTTCTGGCCGAATTGATTAGTCTCCAGTCTCCAACACTATTGTTATTCTTCCATTCCTCCTGAGTTTTATTTGTTTTTATTTCTTTGTTTGAGAAACTTGAAGACCATGAACTTCCTAATTCCTCTTTGATTATCTAGTAAGAAAGTTATCATTTTTCTTACCAACAAATGGAAGCATATATGCATTTCTTGTTGGAAATTGTGAATGACATTGGGTCAATGTGAAGGCTTGCACATAACCTTATTGTCTTATAGAGTAGCATCATGCACCATATGTAATCTGAAAACAGAATAGCTGACTTTTCTAGGATATTGTTCCATTCTTATGCTGAATGTCATGCAATTTTGTCCAATATTTTCTTCCAAATAATCTTTAGTCAGAAATGTGGGGGAAAATGAAAAAAGAAAAGACAGTCATTTTGTAGATAACATCAACTTTTTATCCAAATATTATGTCATCTGGGTTCATTAGAGCTTGTACACCTTTATTAGCCAGTAACTGAATTTAAATTCTGCCACTCAAAATCTTTCAAATAGTTTTCTCCATTCCTAACGAAAAGGTAACCTGTAGCACACCTAAAGTTTTGTTAAGATGCAGTCTGTGTTCAATCCTGATTCATTAGTGTCCTTAGACCCACTTTGTTCTCCCATAGTAAATAACAAATTAAATACTTAACTTTCTTTAAGATTTACTTGTTCAAAGTTGTTTGGATTGTCATATGTTTAAGTTGTTAAAAGCAAGCAAAGACAATGTATTCTGTGTGATATCATCTTTGACAAATTTGATCCCCTGCAATTTACTTATAGACCACATTTATTTGCATGCAGCGCCGTCTTCTCAACTTTGTTGATAAAGCTTTTGTAGAGGATGTAATTCCAATCACCATGGTCGCCTTTCACTGTGAGCTGATCCAACTGAGGTCACACTGTATTCAGAGGATAGCAATTTCAGATCTAGATGATATCACTCTTGAGAAAGAGCTTCCTTCTGAAGTTTTCTGTGAAGTCAAATCCTTTCGTGATCACTCTCAGCAAGAGCTGAAAGATGATACTCCCGGAGTGGACCTTTTGTACGACAAGAGAGTCAGAAGGATTCACAAGGCATTGGACTCTGATGATGTTGAGTTGTTGAAACTGTTACTTGACGAATCTGATATTACCTTAGATGATGCTCATGCCCTTCATTATGCTGTTGCGTACTGCAATCCTAAGGTTGTGAGGGAGGTGCTCAGCTTGGGTAATGCTAACCTCAACCTTAGAAATTCACGAGGATATACTATACTTCACATTGCAGCTAGACGCAAGGATCCAATAGTGATTGTGGGCCTACTAAGTAAGGGTGCATGTGTCTCAGATACCACAATTGATGGACAAACGGCAATTACAATATGTCGGAGGTTGACTCGGCCTAAGGATTATAATGAATCAACAACTCAGGGTCAGGAAACTAATACAGACAAAATATGCATTGATGTCTTGCAGAGAGAAATGCTTAGGAATCCCCTGGCCGGTAATATTTCTGTTTCATCAATGATGGTGGCGGATGATTTACTTATGCGGCTGCTGCTCCTTGAAAATAGAGGTAATCTATCTATCTACATGATTGTTCAGTTTCCTGCTAACTATACTAACAAATGCTGCAAATTTCAATTTCACAGAAAAAGCTCTTTCTTTTCACCTTTATATCATATCTTTTAGGTGATTTAAAAAAGCTATTATGTCGACCCATAGCAAGAGCTTGTAAAGATAGTCTATGGTATGGTTCCATAAAATGGGAACTAAAGGTGCTTGTAGAAGATAATAATGTTGCTGGGTATTGAACATAAGGCATTAGTACCTGAAGTCCTGTGACCAATCTTAAAGTTGCTGGGAATTCTGTGTGCCAATTTGCATTATCAGCAAAAGTTATAATTTACTGTAGCTTCTGCCTCAATTTTGCTTTTGCTAATCTTCAGATGTTGAGCATGGTAGTTTCAGTGCATGTGAAGTGGGTGGTGTTGTTTTTGGGTTTTTTTTTTTTCTTTTGGGGGGGTTTGTTGGGGATTAAACATTCTTTTGCTTTCCACAACTAATCTCTGCTTGATTTTCGAGCATCATTGTTAAGGGTAAGATGACAGTATCTAAATAATGAAATGTGAAATTCGCCTCCTGAAGCAGTACCTTTTTAGTAGGTTATTTTACATTATCACTCACTGACACACATAAAGAGCCAAACTTATCAAAAATGAAAAACAAAAGAAACCTGTTGAGTCTTTAGAAGTTTGTCTTCCTGTTTTCTTAGGCAATTCCATGTGTGTTTGAAGAACAGCTGTCTATTTTCTTCTGTCAAAGAAGCAAATGGTAAACCATTAGTTGTATTCATCTGGTAAAGTCATGTTGAAGAGTACTTGGTAGTAAGGTCTACACATTTCCGAAATATTACTGAGATGTCATAGTTGGAAAAATGATGGACCTGTTGTGCTTTAAAGTACCCATTTGACTTAAATCTCATTCAGAAAGCATGAAATTAGCCTCTGTGTATATTAGAGCAAACTTTTTGGATATCAGGGCAAATTTTTTATCTCCCATACTCATGAGACCTATAGTGCCCTCAGATATTGATAGTTGTTAATCACTGAAGTGAAGTTTAGCACTGAATTGATTAAACTTTGATACTATAATGTGAATGAATCAAAACTTGAAAATCTAGTACACTTAAATAGCAAATGCATCTGCAAGAGAAGAAAGAGATGCTTCTTTTGATTTCTGGAAGCAGAGAACTGCATATGGAACTGTGTGACTGTTCACTGATAACCATTTTGTATTTTGTTTTTAATCTGTGTTGAGTTTCAACTGTTAACAGTATTTGTAGCTCAAATTTGGTATATCTAGAGAAAATGTCTGCTAGCTTGTCTTGAGTCTGTTTACTTCTGAGAATTATTTAGATCATACATATAAATTATTTGAGTGATTATCTGCTGTTGTGAAAAGCCAAAGGGAAAGAAATTCATTTACTCCCTACCAAAGCTAGCATCCACATTTCCTAGTTGGAATATTGCAAAACAATTACACCTTTCTTAATATAAACGCATTTTCTAATATGAATTCCAACCAGTTCCCTCAATAGAAAAAAGCCCTTAACCAGTGTAGGACCCAAGTAGCTTAATAGGTTCATGTGCATAAATATATAATGGTAAAATATCCTTGTAAATCTTTATGTCAATTGAATGGTAGATATTAGTTTTCAAACTTAGGGTGTACTTTTAGTGAAATTTAGCAATACTTCAAGCCAACTTTCACGTGGCATGACCATAAACGGTACATAACCACTGATGAGGATTCTGTGGAGCATTCCATGGATAAGATGTTCAACATGCAGGTTCTGCTACGAAATGTGTAGTCAGGCTTAACTTCAGTGTACTGACCTTTGCAACCTTCTCACCCCTTTCCTTTTCCTCTTTTTCACAAATAGTATTTCTGAGACCAAGAGTGTGCTGAAAGTTTGGTTTTGTCTGGCAGTGGCACTTGCTCGGGTACTATTTCCACGAGAAGCCAAGCTAGCCATGCAAATAGCACATGCAGATTCAACCTCAGAGTTTCGTGGTCTTCAAGCATCTAAATCCTCCACTGGAAACCTGAGAGAAGTTGATTTAAATGAAATACCATCTGAGCAAGTAAAACGACTTCAAATGCGCCTCCAAGCCCTGCAGAAAACAGGTAACTAAGTCTCTATACACCAGTGATATCGTTGTTCTTATTTTTGTGATGCACATCCTCCTGTGTATTGGCCATCTCACTTCCACTTCATTAGATGCTATTGAGTGTTTGTTGCCCAAGACTCTTTTCTATAATCAGCCAATATTGGATATTCTATTCTTTCAAATCCCTTGATGTTCCCTAACAGTCCTGTGCTTTAAAAAGAAGTTGAAGCATCTGTTTCAAGAGGAGTCATGAGAGTGTGGAAGCTGTTGACTACACTTTTCTTTCTGTGTCATCCTGAATAAGTATTGTTAAGTGGGTCCTTATTTTTCATTGTCAATAAGTAGATCTTAGTCTTTTGAGCACTAGTGATCAAGAATCTCACAGTACGCACCGAATCAGAGGAAAGTCTTGTCAAAGATTTCTTTTGAGTGTCTATAGGTTTAGAAATTAATCATATTTAAAATGGGGAAGGAAACGAAAAAGAAAAAGAAGAAAGCTACAAGAGAAACGAGATTGAATTATCTTATGAGAGATTTTCATTATAATAGCAATGCCAGATTCCTGCAGACTAATCATGGATGATAAAAGTAAGAGAAATATTTTTACGAAGGACTATTATGTTTGTACATATTCTGAATAAATAAAATTTGAAAAAATCTACATATTTTTATGATAAAAGTATGAGCCATCTGGTCTACATATGATTAATAAATATGCATGTATTAGAGTGAAATTTGGAAAGTTGATTTGATAAATCATTGAAAGCCTTGATTTTTAAAGGATTTTGTCAAATATCTGTGAGCTTCATAAAGCATGATTGTTCCCATCTCAAATTATTCCTGATTGCTATATTTTCTGGAATTGCAGTGGAGACTGGTAGGCGGTTTTTCCCCCATTGTTCAGAAGTTATAGATAGGTTCTTGCAGGATGAGATGCAGGGTACTTTGCTTCTGGAGGAGGGTCCGCCAGAGGAGCAGAGCAGCAAGAAGATGCGTTATATGGAACTTAAGGATGAAGTGATGAAGGCATTTGACAAAGACAAGGCTGAGAAAAACTGGACAAGCTTTTCATCATCTTCATCTTGCTCATCTTCTCCGAAGGGTAGTGTTAAGACTAGGAAAAGATCAGTGTACTAAAGTCTGTTCCTTAGGTATAGTTAAAAGTCAGCTGGAATGTTGAAGTCCCCATGCAATTTATATGAATTCAGACACTCCCATTTATTGCTTTTGTTATGTGTGTAAAATATTTTGAGGATGAATTATATCTGTAAAATATTTTCTCTTAGGTGCCTGTTTTGTAGTAGTACATGGTGTAAGTAGATGTTTTCCAAAAGTTGAGCGAGAAAAGAGATTGATGTATACTGCTTAACACGTTTTCGTTTTCTTAATCTAACTAGGAATGATCAAAAGCAATTGAATTCTGCATAGTGTTGATTTGTGGGAGTTTACACTGATATTTAAAGTCTGTAATTCCTGTTATCATGTTTCTTGTAGCTTGTTCAGATCCCTAGACTGCATTTTCTGAGCTCCATTCTAGGCAGTTGGTGCTTCTGTAAGATATCGCAGCATGTCGTATGCAGTTTCTTTAACAGTTAACAGCAGCTGAAACAATGTGATGTTGGAATCAATTTCTCTTCTATCAAGTTTCAGCTCTTTTGAGGGGCTTTCTTAAACTTAGAAATGCTTCTGCAACATTTTACTTACAATTTGATGGAGGGAGGAGAACAAGAATTGCAGAAAATTTCGCTCAATGAATAGAGTCATCATAAAAAGTATTGAAATTATGTGGCCAGTATTCTCCTTAGATGGAGTAATCATTCCACTTCCAAGGTGTGGCAATCACGCTGGATGATCCCTTTTGCTTGCTCAAATTTTGAGTTTCCTTGAAGAAAATTGCTTGCCCAGAAGAATCAGGTAAACTGCAGTCAAGAGTAACCTGAAAATGAAGAGTACATAGGAAAACACAACCCATTGGAGGCGTTGGCTGACAATCCTACTCCAGAAAATATGCCTATCCTTGGGAATAGATGCATCATCCTCTTCTCAACAGCAAATATACTTTGCTAGCTCTGCAATTGCACTTCATTTGGCCAAAGGTTCTATGCACACATGCTATAATATATAAAGAAGCAATTCTTACATAGATAATGGATTAGTAAACCAAGTGTATTAGTGAGTTATACTATATAACTTATATTGTATACGATACAAGTGACTAATGCATTTGGTTAAAATTTTTCTATATTAAAAGCCTCAACTAGTTTTTATCTTAAATACATGCACAGTATTTATTTAAAAAAAAAAACGTAATATATTCTTTTCATCGAATTTGAAGTAGGACATTTAAATTCCTCTTTTTTTTTCCTCCAAATTTAAAATGAGATATTTGGATTCAGACAAAGGAGTTGCATGAAGTATAAGAAAATCTATCTTGTCTACGGAGGATGCAATGCTAAAAGAACCTTGCTTCTAACTAGTGAAAGCCATTATTCCTTGGAGCATCCATGCAGTGGCAATGACATGACTCAACAAATTCTACCACAGAAGAAACCATCTCTTCAACCCCAACATCAGCAGTGGTGTCCAGAACAAACTTAGGCACCTTACCAACATCATAATCCCAACACCCTCCATAGCCATCCAGCAACCTCTCCATCTCCGCCCAAGTTCTTGGCTTGTGCCAACTTGATCCATCATTCACCCCTCTCGTCTCAAGCCTTCTCAGCCACTCCGCCTCATCCTTGGGCGTGCATTCGACTACAACAACCCTAGCATTAGCCCGATCAGCCAGCTCAAGTAGCCGGTCAAGTTGGGAACGCCGAGAAAGGGGTGAATCAATGACTACACTGATACCTAAACCAAGCTGAGTTGAGGCAATCTGCCACATAACCTCATAGGATAAGTCATTCAGGAGTTTAGATGATGTTTCAGGAGAGGATAAAATGAGGGTTTCTTGAAGTTTTCTTGTGCAATCTCTGAAATGGTCTTTGTCTATAAGAGGGCATCTGAGCGTCTTGGCTATGGATTTGGCTAGTGTGCTTTTTCCAGTGCCTGGATGGCCTTTCATGGCTATGATAACTGGTTTTTCATCAACTTTCTGCTTCTCCATACTCAACCTTTGAGGGGAAGTGACAGAATCTGATATGAGTGGCATTGAATTGAATTGATTTTCTTGAAAATTTTTCATACAATATGGGTATGATTCCAAATGCAATTTTTGATTCTTGGATGAGAATCCTCGTCATGTTTGACGTTGTCTGATGTAAGCTATGGTAACAAGACTTATCCATTCGGTTGGTTTTGGACAACGTGGGGTGACGTGCATTTGTTTTGTTTATTTTCATTTTTAAATGGGCCCATATAAATAAATTTTATTTTTAAAATGTTGACAATTTTATTATTTTTCATAAAATTAGTTTAATCTTTAAGTTCTTAAAATTTAATATATTAATAATAAAGACATACATATCTTATTAAGTAATTTAATTAATTAAAAATTTAAATAAATTTAAATAATATATATAATATTTAAAGAATCACGTATTTTATAACGATAACTTAATAGATGTCTAATAATTATTAAAATTGAAGATAATAATGTATTATTTATTATGAAAATATAAAATTTTTTAATATAATATATCTTGAACAGAATATTTATAAATAATAATCATTCTACGTGTCAGTGTAAAAATATATGATTGTTATTTCGTATCATTGAAAGAATTTCATTTTGATTTATATATATAATTATACTTATCTTTTTTTTAAAAAAATTCCAATCACAATGCAAAACAAAAGGGTCTCATTCCATTGAATACAACAGTGATGGTGACAGCCTTTGATGGCAGTTTAATGAAAGAAGAAAATCACCTCGGTGGTACCCTCGCAAAAGAAGGGGGAAAAAACTTGGTGATAAGGTTTCTTTTAAAAAAATAAATGATTGTGATTCCAAATTAATTTTTGCCAATGTTTGACTTGGATGAAAGTGCACAAGTTGTGTACAGAAATTACACGATTATTTGGTGGCAAATAAAATTTTGATTGGGTAGGGTGATGGTGTATCAAATTTTTTAGTAGAATAATATTACTTTTTATTAAAATTTGTTTATTAAATCGTATTTATTTTTTTATGTAATAATAAATAGTATTTATATAATTATAATTATTTTTACAAATCGTAAATGATATTCGTGCCATATAACTATTATTTATCTGATAATTGTTTATCACTAGCAGCATAATTTCTATACACCAAATTGTACAATTTCAAATGCGGCTTGAATTGAGCTATTTTACCTGTGGATAAAAGTACCGGAAGGCTTTCAGTACAATTGTGTTGATTATTGAGTTCAGAGTGCAGTGATTAGAAAGAAAGGAAATAAACAAATTATGACTAAAGTAAAGAATCAATCAAAGATGTAAACAAGGACGAAAATTGAATTTTATTTCTTTGATTTATCCATAATTTTAGGGATAAGTTGAGATAACAATGGATTACATATTTTAGAGATGTAGTTATTTCATCAGCGTATCATAATTGGTAAATTTTAGTATTAATTGGCTTAAGATCTTCCACTAGTCTATTATCTTATTCAATGTTTTCATAATCGAACTGGTCATTGAATCGAAAATTTTAATGATTCACGGTTTAATACTTCAATCGTAATTAGATCGTAATTGAACATAATATTATAATTTAAAAATTAAAAATATAATTATTTTTTAAAAAATTGATCAATAATATAATATAATTTAAGTCTATAAAGATATAAATATTCAAATTCATAATTAAAAGTAATCATTCTTAATTTATAACTAATAATCTAACACATAACAAAATTTAAAGTGATTTATTGAATTATATAATTTAATTTACTCCTAAAAATTATAAAATTTGATCCATTTTTTTTTTTTTAAACATGACCAGTTCAATATTGAATCGGTGGACCGGTCGGCCCAACACGACTTGATGAAAAGGCCACGATTTTTAGTGAAGCCGGCTGAAAGGCTGAGATTGGATTTGCAGCAGCATCGGTTCATGGTTGGATCGATGGTCTGATCCGATCCCAAAAACCATGATCTTATTTACTACATCAATAATATTATTATATATAAAATAATATTATTGCTGATTTAATCCAATCATATTATTTCACATAGAACAATGTTATTGGAAATAGATAAGATAAAAGATAATGTAATAAAAGATTTTAATTGATGTATTGATACTATACACTTGGAAAGAATTAATTTGAGTCACTTGGAAAGAATTAATTTGAGTCTTTAAACTAGCGTATAATTGGACAGTGATTAGATTGGGATGAGTTTGTTTAAATATAATAAAAAAATTATTAAATATGTGGGTTGGGTAGAGTCCAATGTAGGATTAAAAAGAAAAAATATAATATTGAGTGTATGACAATTTTAAAAAACCAAAATTATTTTAAATTAAAGTGAAAATTTGTTTCTTTGCTTCTCTGCTTTTAAATATATAAAAAATTTAAAATATTAAAATTTTATATCGATACTTTCACCCTTCCTTTCCTTAAACATTCCCTCCAAAAAAAAAATTACAAACAAAATTTGATTTTTTATATTGAAAATTAAAAAAAAAAAAAAGCTTCTATTAGTAAAAAAAGACATGAAATATATTTATTAGATTTAATAAGAGGTAATTTTATATAAAATACCTCTCACACCTTGCCAAACTTCTTCAAGCAAGAGAATACAAAATCAACGAATTGATATTATTAAATATGAATTGTGCACCTTCCAAATAATTACATAATATTGAAAAATATCTAATTTAGTGATTTATGATTTAAAAAAATCACTCTATATCTATATAAATAGAGTTTTTGATCTCTCTATTTAACTACCCTAACTTAACTTTTGTGTTAATCGATCATTATACATAAGAGAGAGAGAGAGAGAGAGAGAGAGAGAGAGAGAGAGAGAGAGAGAGAGAATTAACTTGTTTACTCTAGCTATAAGTAATATGAGAGGGAATATTATATTGGTAAAGCGATTTAAATGATACGTTTGCAAGGTATAGTTAAAATTTTTATTTATTTGTTAAAACGTTTTTTGAAAGTGTTTTTTTATTGACTTTCCATTAAAGGAAATGAGCAATGCATTATTTTCTCCAGTCCTTTGTAATGATTTTTTTTTTTTAAATACAATTGTGTTATTTCCTCCATCTATTCAATAAAATTTGGATGGATGAAATATTAGAAAAAGTATTAAAAGAATTGAAAACGCCTCACCTGCTTGCATTTGCGGAGTTGTGAGGTATATTTACCAAATTATTCCATCAACTAATAGGAATCAATCGCTAAAGTGTTATGAATTAGTGGATATGAATATCCACTATTAAGAGTTAGTGAAGACACAACTAATACATATTAATGGAAGACGATTCATTCCACTAATAGAACTCTATAAATAGAGTTCTTCTCCAAGCTTAAGAAATATACCAATTGTGGGAGAATTTTTAGAGAAAAGAAATAGAGAAGTTTGAAGAAATTCTTGTACAAATAATAGTTAGAGATTTATTGTGTGTAGATTTTATTCTAACACTGCCAAAAATTTCATAACACGTTATCAGCACGAGTCTCTACCATTACAAAAATCAAAAGATTAAAGTACGAATCTCTACTGTTACAAAAGCCAGAAAATAAGTACGCATTTATTGATCTCTATGGCTAATCTTATTAAACTCGAATTTGTAGTCCTTTATATTTTTGGAAAGAATTATATGTCATGAGTTCTCGATACAAAAATGCATATAAATGTTGAAGGCCTTAATGAAACTATTAAAGAAAAAAATAGTGCATCTGTACAACAAAAGGCCAAAATTTTGATTTCTATCCATTGTCATTGTTGGGAAAATATGCTCTATTAGATTAGGTTTTTGATGTAAATATCGAATGTTGCAATAAAAGAATTTATTTTCAGAAATTGTTTGTGAATTTACAATTTTATTTGTGTATAATTACGTTTGGAAAAGACCCATTGTGTTTAAGTAAGTGGTCTATGTGAATGGAGGTCTTTCACAGTAAGGTATGAATCACGGGTTACTTAACACATAAACATTCGTTCTTAACCAATTGATGAGAATGAGAATCTCATCACGTCTAGATTATTATGTTGTGAATTCCAAATGGGGAATGGCTTACTTTTAGCCAGTGAGTAGTCCACTCACTTCATGATATAAGCTTATTTCGAATATGTAGAATATGACATGTAGTAGTGGTTTCTTAAAGTACTATATGGTAGAAACCTAAACTACTACCGCTACAGCGTGGACTAGTACTCTACGACTTGAGTATGAGTTGGTGGTCTGACGAAGCTGGAAGCATATACTTTGATATGCTATAGTTAAGGTTCTATCGTAGGGCCAAATACTTGCATGTTGGGTATATGTGACTAGTTAATTAAGACAGACTTGTACAAGATAGTTTCTATGTTATGTCGCCCATTGTGATTGTTTGAATGATCTAAATATCCAGGGTCTTGGGAAACATGACTTGGATGTTTACTTTAGGGTAACTCCCTTGGAAAGCGGAAATAATCCTAGAAGTCATGGATCATTGGACTAGAAGCCTAAATATGGTAGATGTCATTTAGAGAGGTGTTAGTACACTTGTTCTTCTATGAATGTACGGCGATGTATAAAGGGATATTTTAGTCATTACACCTGTAGGTCGGAGACTTTGCTAACGCAGCATTGTCCTTGGGGTCAATATTTCCTTACGGTGATATTAGAAAATATTTAAAATGTAAAATACAGCTATTTATATTGCAAGGGTATTTTGGTCATTTTAGTAGCCAAGGCGGTGTGTCTTTTGGTTCCCAATATAAACCATGAGTCCTAATTAAATATAGGTTAAGGAATTGATCTTAAATTAAATGAAATTTATTTTATTTAAGTAGCCTGATTTAATTGTTGGGTTAGAATAAAATAAAGGTCCATGGAGAGAGAATTAATTAAATTAGTTTGGTGGTTTAATTAATTATTCAGGGCTTTGGCCCAGATTGAATAATTAAAGATTAACCTGGGACTAAATTAATATAAGCTTATTTATTGGACTAGTTTATTTGGGTTGGAAAAATTAATTATTTGTTGGACCATTAAGTTGGTTCTAATTAGAATAATTAATTAAACCCAAAAAGCTAAACTAAGAGTCCAATGGCCTAATCTAGTTTAACCTAGAGTTTTATTTAGGTTAAACAGGAGGATTGGAAACAACGTGGTTTTTGATTGTTGCCTCTTCTTTGTGAAAAAATAGGACGTCTCTCTCTCTCTCTCTCTCCAGAAAAAGTTCCTTAGTCTGTAAGTTATTCACCAAACGGAATTAGGCAGGTCATATATTGGAAGATCGAGAGTTTTGCGTTTACCTACATGCAAAGACGGAGTAGGAGACTTGCAGGAATCACACCAAAGGTTTCCATCAGCGTACCTACCTCAGTTGCACACATTCCGGTCTAGCCAATTATAAGAACGAGAAAAAGAGGTATTTTTTTTAAAACCTTGGAATCCGTATAGAGCGCCAGCTAGGGCTACCGGAGCCGGTGCCAGTGCCGGCTTTGTTCGGAGTTCCCTATTCTTCAGTTTTTTTTAGTTTTTATTTTTCTTTTCCGCTGCGTGCCCTGTGTTTTTCGTTTTTCATGCCTTCAGTCATCTCGACAAAAAATTGAAAATAGAATATCTTATTGAAAAAGATTCATATGTTCTATGGATAAATTTAAATGAAAGATTTGACCACCTGAAGATGGTCGTACTACCTACCGCACGGTATGAATGGTTGCACCTGAGGTTGCAATATTTTAAAATCGTGAATGAATATAACTCCGCCATGTATAAAATTACATCTTAATTAAAATTATGCGGAGAAAAAGTTACTGATGAAGATATGTTGGAGAAGACATTCTCCATATTTCATACCTTGAATCTTGTCTTACAGCAACAATATTGAGAAAAAGGGTATACAAAATTTACTGATTTAATTACTGTCCTCTTCATTACAGAGAAAATAATAAATTATTATTGAGAAATTATGAAGTCAGACTAACTGACTCAATAGTACTCCCAGAAGTGAATGTTGTTGGTTTTAGTAGAAGCCATAGTCATAGCTATAGTCGTGGTCGTGGTCGTAGTTATGGTCGTAGACACGCTCATATTTCCCTTATCACAATAATAATCAAGCTATGAGAAATATTGGTCACCTGAAGTAGGAAAGAAAAGATAATAAGGGGGAAAAAAAGAAATGTAAGAAAATTATGAGGATAAATGTTATAGATGTGGTATGAAAAGTCATTGGTCACGTAACTGTCGTACGGCCAAGTATTTAACAGAATTATATCAAACTTCACTGAAAAATAAAAATAAAAATGTTGAAGCAAAATTTTCTCAACATCCAATGAATGAGACTGACGACGATAATATTGATTCAGAAGATCTTAATATCAATATTACCCATATGGATATATCTGATTTTTTTGAACACCCACACAGTAGGATAGACCATTTAATTGGTGATGACAATGTTCAAAAGAACTAATGCTGCACCCTGATATTTTTTTCATTATATTCTAATAATATTTACGTTTGTATATACATATTTTTGTTCAGATGGCTGTTGTTCATGATGATGTATGTATTATTGATAGTAGAACTACACACACTATATTAAAAAATGAGAAATATTTTTCTTATCTCAAAATGAGAGAAATAAATATTTATACTATAAATGATAGTACAAATTTGATTGAAGGTTTCAGAAGAACTAGTATATTTTTGCTTGAAGAAACAACAATTAATATTGATAAAGTACTATTTTTTTCAAAATTTAGAAGAAATTTATTGGTTTTAAATATATCCGTAGAAATGGGTGTCATATTGAAACAAATGAGGAAAATGGTATTGAACATCTGTATATTATTCAAATTAATTTAGATAAGAAATCTGTATTAGAAAAATTACCGTCTTTTTTTGCTGGCTTATATTTTGTAAAAATATATACAAGTGAAATCCATCATTTAGTAAACTAGAAATTTACTGATCCTACTACTTTTAACATTTGAGATGACCGGTTGAGTCATCCGGGATCTACCATGATAAAAAGAATAATTGAGAATACACATGATCATCCATTAAAAAATAAAAAGATATTGACAATAGAAAATTTTTTATGTGTTGCATGTTTCCTATGAAAATTAATTATTAGACCATCACCAGTAAAAGTAGGAGTTGAAAGTCCTACATTTCTTGAAGACATTTGTGGACCTATTCATCGACCATGTGGATCGTTCAGATATTTTATGATCTTAATTGATGTATCATTCCGATAGTCACATGCGTATTTATTATCTACTTGCAACCTGGTGTTTGCGAGATTACTTACTCAAATAATTAAATTACGAACACAATTTCCTGACCATCAAATTAAAAATATTCGTTTAGATAATGCTGGTGAATTTTCATCACATGCTTTTGATGCATATTGCATGTCAATTGGGATTAATGTTCAACATCCTGTAGCTCAAGTTCATACACAAAATAGTCTTACTGAATCTTTTATTAAAAGATTACAATTAATTATTAAACCATTATTAATGAAAATAAATCTCCCAACAGCTGCCTGGAGACATGTTATTTTACATGTTGTAGCACTTGTACGTATAAGACCAACTAGTTATTATAAATTCCCTCATTTACAATTAGTTTTTTATTCAGAACCAAATATTACTCATTTAAGAATTTTTAAATGTATTATATATGTTCCAATTGCACCAAACCAACATACAAAAATAGGTCATTAAAGAAGAAAGTGGATATACGTTGGATATTATTATCTCCCTATTATCAAGTATATTGAATCCATAACAGGAGATGTATTCACAGCAAGATTTGCTGATTGTTATTTTGATGAATCATTATTCCCTAAATTAGGGGGAAAATATAAACAACATAAGAAAGATCTTGCTTAGACAATATCATTAAATTATCTTGATTCGCGCACAAGCGCGTGTAAACTTGAAATTCAAAAGATAATTCATTTGCAAAACATTGCAAATCAAATGACATACGCTTTTGTTGACTCCAGAAGAGCAACAAAATCGTATATTCCAACTATAAATACTCCTATTCGAATTGAAGTTCTAGCAGAACAAAAGATTATATCTATAGTTGTTGAGTCAAAAGCAAGCCAGAAGCGTGGCTGACCTCTTGGTTCTAAAAATAAAAATATTAGAAAGAAAAGATGATTAAATGATCCAGATGATCATATTGAAAATAATAATAATAATAATAATGACCAAGAGAGAACTAAGGACAAAGAACCAGAAATTAATGAAAGTAATATTGAAATTTTTATCAATTATACCACTTTCGATAGAAGTTGGAATCGGATAAAAACAGTTATTGATAGTATGTTTGTATATAATATATCTTTTGATATTATATAAGATAATGATAATCCTGAATCAATATCAGTTGATGAATGTCAGCATAGAAAAGATTGGCTACAATGGAAATATGCGATTCAATTGGAGTTAAATGCACTTACAAAATGTGAAGTCTTCGGACCTGCAATCTGAACACCGGAAGGTGTAAAATCTCTTAGTTACAAATGGATATTTGTGCGAAAGTGTAATGAAAATAATAAAATCGTACGATATAAAGTAAGGTTAGTAGCCCAAGGTTTTTCACAGAGACCAGGTATTGATTATAATGAAACTTATTTTCCTATTATTGATGCTATTATACTCCGATATCTTATCAGTTTGGCAGTACATGAAAAGATAGATATGCGCCTATTAGATGTTATCACTGCTTATTTGTATGGAAATTTAGAAAATGATATTTATACGAAAATCCCCGAAGGATTTTGTATGCCCGCAATATATAAACATTATCCTCGTGAAAATTACTCTGTCAAGTTGCAGAAATCATTATATAACCTGAAGTAATCTGGGTACATATGGTTCAATCGTCTTAGTGAATATTTATTGAAAGCGGGATTTAAAAATGATTAGGTATGTCCATATGTTTTTATTAAGAAATCTGATTCTAAATTTGTGATATTAGCTATATATGTTGATGATATTAATCTTATTGAAGCTCCAAAAGAGTTCAAAGAAACAATTGATTATTTAAAAAAAGAATTCGATATCAAGGATTTCGGTAAAATTAAATTTTTTCTTAATTTACAAATTGAACATTAGAAAAGTAAAATATTTATTCATCAATCAATATATACAACAAAAGTTCTAAAAAGATTTTACATGGACAAAGCATATCCATTAAGTATTCCAATGATCGTCCGGTCATTAGATGTAAATAAAGATCATTTTCGACTTCAAGAAGATGATGAAAAACTCAATGGTCCTGAAGTACCATATCTAAGTGTAATTGGTGTAATGATATATCTTGCTAATAATATACAACATGATATTGTATTTGCTGTCAATTTATTAGCAATATTTAGTTCTTTACTAACACGACGACATTGGAATGGAATTAAACAAGTTATTCGATATTTTCAAGATACAATTGATCTCGAATTATTTTACTCAAATAAAATCAGCCCAACATTGATCGGTTATGCAGATACTGGTTATTTATCTGATCTACATAAAGCAAGTTCTCAAATGGGCTATCTATTTACATGTGAAAATACTGCTATAGTATTTCATTTTACAAAACAATCTATAACAGTTACTTTTTCAAATCATGCTGAAATTATAGACATTCACAAAATAAGTCGAGAATGTATATAGTTAAGATCAGTGATTCATTATATCCGAGAAAGTTGTAGATTATCATTTATAAGAGATATTTCAACTCCTCTTTATGAAAACAATGCAATTTGCATAGCTCAATTACGAGGAGGATATATTAAATGAGATTGGACAAAACATACTTCACCAAAATTCTTTTTTACTCATGAACTTCAGAAGAAAGGTGAAATTGATGTGCTACAAATTCGGTCATATAACAACTTGGTAGATATTTTCACAAAGACTTTACCGATTACAATATTGGAGAAGTTGAAATATAAAATCGGTATGCGTCGATTCAAAAATTTAAAAGAATCATCTTATCAGGGAGAGTAAGAGATATAGAATAGTATACTCTTTTTCTTTCATTGGATTTTTTTTTTCACTGAATTTTTATCTAGTAAGATTTTAGTAAAATATATTCTTTATGTAATGAACATCCAAGGGGGAGGTTATGAATTAATGGAGAATCCACTAATTCCATTAGTGGATATGCATGTCCACCATTAAGAATTAGTGGAGACACCACTAATACATATTAGTGGAAGATGATTCATTCCACTAATAGAGCTCTATAAATAGAGCTCTTCTGCAAGCTTGAGAAATATACCAATTGTAAGAGATTTGTTAGAGAAAATTGTGAGAGAAAAGAAAGAGAGAAGTTTGAAGAAATTTTTTTGCAACTAATAATTAGAGATTTATTGTATGTAGATTTTATTCTAACACTGCCAAAAATTTCATAACATAAAGAGAATTTTGAAATGGTAATTAAAGAAAAAAAAAAGGAAAGAAATTTGTAGTGTTGATTACTATAATTTTAAATCGAGTACAAAATTTGAGTGATTTGAAAAAAATTTCAAAAAAAAAAATATCATTCTTGAATAGAATAGAGGCATCTTTCCCTTTAAGGAGCTATTAGTATTTAGAAAAAAGAAGAAAGAGCTATGAGTTTTTTTTTTTTAATTAATTCTGAACTTTAGGTTGGATATTGTTTTAAAGGTAGCCGGTTGACCATTCAAATTCTTCATCTTTTAAGTTGATATCGAGAAATTGTATACTAATAGATATGTCTAATTATTATTTAAATTAATACTTTTAAAAAAATGACCAATTAAAATTTTACATCCTAAATTAAATGAGACCAATTCGAATTAGATATATGTGTTGATCAACATAAATGCCTTGTTCAAAGAAGGGAATAATACCCCATGTAGGAGATGTCCCTTCCTAAAATTAATATGTTTTATGAGTGTGGTGTATCAAGCAGTTTGAGATGTAAAAATTGTACTTAGACTTTTGGGGGGGGGGTGGTGGTTGGAGGGACGCTAAGGGAGCAAAAATTGTGTCATTAATCCTCTAATTCTTGTTTAATATTTGAGCTTCTATTATAAGAGAGCAAAGACAATAGAAAGTGAATGATGATGATATATTTGATATTATATGTGTTAGATTATATATGTTGTTATAAAATTTGAGTAGTGTTAGAATAAAATCTACACACTACATACTAAGAAAACTCTAACTATTTTTTGCACAAGAATTTTTTTCAAAATTCTCTCTTTCTTTTTCTCACAATTCTTTCACAAAATGATGGTATATTTCAAGCTTAGAGAATAGCTCTATTTATAGAGCTCTTAATTAGTGGAATACACTATCTTCCACTAATCTTAATTAGTGGTGTCTCCACTAAATGGTGGACATCCATAAAAATCTATAATTAGTGGAGTTTCCACTAATTTCCTAATAGTTCACATAAATCCATAATTAGTGGAGCTTCCACTAATATATTCATAACACTCTCATTGGATGTCCATCAATTATATAAAGAATATGCTTCATTAAAACCTTACTAGATAAAAACTTAGTGGGAAAAAAAATCTAGTGAAGGAAAAATAGTACACTATTCTATATGTCTATTTGTTACTCCCTCTGATGAGATAATTCCTTTAAATCTTTGAATCGACACATACCAATTTTATATCTCAACTTCTCAAATATTGCAGTCTGTAAAGTCTTCATGAAAATATCTGCGAGGTTGTCACATGACAAAATTTGTAGCACATCAATTTCACCTTTCTTCTGGAGTTCATGAGTAAAGAATAATTTTGGTGAAATATGTTTTGTCCGATCTCCTTTAATATATCCTCCTCATAATTGAACTCTACAAGCTGCATTGTCTTCATAAAGAGGAGTTGGAATATCTCTGATAGATGATAATCCATAACTTTCTCGGATATCATGAATTATGGATCGTAACCATACACAATCTCTACTTGCTTCATGAATGACTATACTTATGTAATTCCATTCTAATGTCGTCGTGTTGGTGAAGAACTAAATCTTGCTAATAAATTAACAGCAAAGGCAATATCAAGTCGTGTATTGATGGCAAGATACATCAATGCATCAATTGCACTTAGATATGGTACTTCAGGACCAAGAAGTTCTTCATCCTCTTCTTGAGGTTGGAAAAGATCTTTATTCACATCTAATGACCAGACGATCATTGGAATACTCAATGGGTGTGCTTTGTCCATGAAAATCCTTTTTAAAACTTTTGCTGTATATGTTGATTGATGAAACTTGCCAAATGTTCAATTTGTAAACCAAGGAAAAATGTAATTTTACCAACATCTTTGATATCGAATAATCAATTGTTTCTTGGAGCTCTTCAGGAGTTCCAATAAGATTAATATCATCAACATATATCACAAATTTAGAACCAAATTTCTTAATAAAAACACATGGATATACCGGTCATTTTTAAATCCCGCTTTCAATAAATATTCACTAAGACGATTGAACCACATGCGCCCAGATTGCTTCAGGCCATATAATGATTTCTGCAACTTGATGAAGTAATTTTCACGAAGATAATGGTTATATGCCTCGGGCATGTGAAATCCTTCAGGGATTTTCATGTAAACATCATTTTCTAAATTTCCATACAAGTAAGTAGTGACAACATCTAATAGGCGCATATCCATCTTTTCATGTACTGATAAGATATCGGAGTGTAATAGTATCAACAATAGGAGAATAAGTTTCATCATAATCCATACCTGGTCTTTGTGAAAAACCTTGGGCTACTAACCGTGCTTTATATCATACAATTTCATTATTTTTGTTGCACTTTCGTACAAATATCCATTTGTAGCTAACAAGTTTTACACCTTTCGGTGTTCGAACTGCAGGTCCGAAGACTTCACATTGTGTCATGCATTTAACTCCGATTGAATCGTATCTTTCCATTGTAGCCAATTTTTTCTATGCCGACATTCATCAACTAATATTGGTTCAGGATCATCATTATCCTATATAACATCAAGAGATATATTATATGCAAATATATTATCAATCATTGTTTCTATCCGATGCTAACTTCTATTGGAAGTGGTATAATTGATAGAAATTTCAGTGTTACTTTCATCAACTTCTGGTTCTTTTTCATCAGTTTTCTCTTGGTCTTTATCATTCTTTTCTTCAATATGATCTTTTGGATCATTTAATCATCTTTTCTTTCGAGGATTTTTATCTTTAGAACCAAAAGGTCGGCCATACTTCTGGCATGCTTTTGACTCAACAGTTATAGGTATAATTTTTTGTTCTGTTGGAACTTCAATTCGAATATGAGTATTTATAGCTGTAATATGCGATTTTGTTACTTTTCTGGAGTCAACAAAAGCGTCTGGCATTTAATTTGCAATGCTTTACAAATGAATTATCTTTTGAACTTCAAGTTCACACACGCTTGTACGCGGATCAAGATAATTTAATGATGTTGTCCAATCAAGCTCTTTCTTATACTCTTTTTGTTCTCTCCCTAATTTAGGAAATAATGATTTCATAAGAGAATAAGGGGGGAAAAAAAAGAAATGTAAGAACATGATGACAAGTAGAAAGTGCCAAGAAATCTATTATAAAAATCTCATTTTTTTTCATTCTTCCTGGTACCATATTTTTACCTTCCTCTTTGTTTTTTCTTCTTCTCCGTCCCTCCACCTATCATCTACCTCTTCTTCTTCCTCGTACACACACACACACACACACACACACACACATCCCAGTCATCAGTCATTAGTAAATATCAAAAAAATAAAAAACCTCAAAGCAGATATGGAGACTCGTAATTCGTTTGAGACATGGTCAAATTTTGACTTGGTTTCTAACGCAGAAGATTTTGATGTGTTTTTTTTTCCAAGCCAACTGCTTCCACCTAATTTCAGGTCTAACGCAGAATATTTTAATGTATTTTCCTTTCCAAACCAACCGCTTCCGCCTAATTTCAGGTGAGATACTTTTGAGGGCTTCTTTTTTTTTTTTAGTGTGCTTAATAATGAAATAATGAAATTAAACTTTCTTTTGGTTTGTTGTGATGTAAATCAGTGGTAGTTCTGGACATGCTGCTTTAGATTTTCAATTTGATCTACCCATTCAAGATATTGCTTTTGATACTGTTTTTCTGAATGAGAATATACTTGTGCATGATTCTTTCTACTCCCTAATGGATTTTGAACAAAGCCAGAATATGGTTTTAGGTTATCATACATTCAAACATAGATTTTGCATGGTATTACCTTTATTGATATTGTTTTTTCTTTTTTAGGAGAAATAATGAGTGGTTTTGGCAACGAATTCGGATTGAGGACCTATGAAATGCATAATATCGAAGTTCAAGATATTATTGCAGACGAAATTCCTATGAAGAAGAAGAGGATTAGGAGGCAGAGAGAGGAGAAGGGTAATAGCTCTAAGATACTATCAAAAGAAACCATTTCGCAGTACTTTTACCTGCTAATAAAGAGCGCGGCCAAAGAACTGAATATTGGCTTAACCCCTCTCAAGAACAGATGTAGGGAGTTGGAAATTCGTCGATGACCTCACAGGAAGTTGATGAGTTTGGAGACCCTAATCAAGAATGTTCAGGTTCTCTCTCACACACACACTTGTAATTTACAAGTATGAAACTATGAAAGATTTATAAGTAAAAAATGACTGGAATGAATGTATCTTCACCGATGATATCACTTCGATTTACAGAAGCGAGATAAAGACGAAGGAGGACATATGGCTGAGAAGAAGTTAAGAAAAGCTATTGAGATATTGGAACGTGAGAAGAAGTTGGTGGAAGAAAGTCCTAATACGCGGTTGAAGGACTAAACACAGAAATTGAGATAAGTATGCTTTAAGGCCAAATATAATAAGAAATTTAAGGGGATGAGAAAATTCCAAGACTCATTGCGCAGTAATTTCACGGCTAATTTTACTGCTAGTCTAAATGCTGGCCCAAGGGAGAAGGAAAAGAAGGAGGATGCCGAAGAAGAGGAATTGAAGTCCATAATTGCTACCTGTTTGTCTTCCTCTAATGCAAATATGGAAAAAGAACAATTACAAACATTTATCCTAAATTTGTCAGCTCTATTGAAAAAGAACAACTACAAGCATGCATCCTCAAGTTCATGTGAACACCAGTGAGATGAATGAAGGAAATGCAAGTGAACATCAGACTTATGATCAAGACAAGATAGATTTTTTTTTCTGAACTGTTAGCAGGAATATATATTGACATCCGAATGTAACATATCAAAGATGTGATGCTTATTATTAATGAAAATATCATTTTTCCTTATTATTTTTTCTGTTCCATTTCAAGTAACCAGTATTTCTCTGTGCTAAGGGAAATATCGAATGTGTCCATGACCATAACCACAGCTACTGTCACAACTACGACTATAACAATGGCTTCTGTTGAAGCCAACAGCATTCACTTTTGGGAGTGCTGTTGAGCCAGTTGGTCTGGCTTCAATAATAACTCATTATTTTTCTTTGTAATGAGGAGGCAGTAAGTAAATCTGTGTATACCATTTTTCTAGATATTGTTGCTGTAAAACAATATTCGAGGCATGAAAGGTGGAGAATGTCTTCTCCAATATATTTTTTTCTCCACATAATTTTAATTGAGATGTAATTTTATACATTGCGGAGCTATATTCATTCACGATTTTTCAAATCTTGCAACTTCAGGTGCAATCATTTATACCGTGCACTTGGTAGTACAACCATCTTCAGGTGGTCAAATCTTTTTTTTTTCAACATTTAGATGCATTTCTGTATCGAAAACCCATGACATATAATTTTTTTCAGAAATATCAAGGGCTACAAATTCGAGTTTAGTAAGGTTGGCCATAGGGATCAATAAATGCGTACCTGTCTTCTGACTTTGATAACGGCAGAGACTCATGCTAATAACGTGTTATAAAATTTGGGTAGTGTTAGAATAAAATCTACACACTACACACTAAGAAAACTCTAACTATTTTTTGCATAAGAATTTTTTTCAAACTTTTCTCTTTCTTTTTCTCACAATTTTCTCACAATTCTTTCACAAAATGATGGTATATTTCAAGCTTAGAGAATAACTCTATTTATAGAGTTTTTAATTAGTGGAATACATCATCTTCTACTAATCTTAATTAGTGGTGTCTCCACTAAATAGTGGACATTCATAAAAATTCATAATTAGTGAAGCTTCTACTAATATATTCATAACATACATATATATATATATATATATAATTGTGTCTTGGAGGAAATTGATAGGTATTTGTATAGTTGAGAAAGGGAATATTTATTAACCTAATAATGGGACAAGCATAACAAGACACACCCAAAATAAGCCAATGAAACTCAAATTTGATTGCTTTCTATAACCATGTGCTTCTCCCGTGGCTTTGATGGAGACCTTTCATGATTTGATCTCTATTGTCCAATCACAATAGCAAGTTAATTTATGATCATAGCCTACACATGAGCCGTTGATGAAACATGCAATTTTTTAATCCTTGCAGTCACAATCTTCTTATTCTAACAAAAACTAATATATTTGTATAAGAATATTTGTCAAACACAAACATATAGTCTCGGAATTTATGAGATTAAGGATTTATTTCATATCCTCAAATATAGAATAATACGATATAATAGTGTGTGTTGGCATATTTATATGAACTCTTTATGAAGAAGCATGGATAGCAGTGGCAGCATACGAAATACCAATTGATGTAATCATGTTATATTTTCATATATTTGTCTATATTAATGAATTAATTTTTCTTAAATTGATATTAAAAAAATCGTGAATTTTACTAAAATAGATTATTTATCAATACAGAATTGAAATATTAAAAATCTTGTTTAATTATTTTGCAAAATTAAAGGAAAAACTACTAAATATTTCCCTCAATATAGATATTAGATACAATACACAACCAAACCCAAAAGCTATTAATACAAAATTTTAATTTTTTTTCAAGTATTTTGAATTTTCATTGTTTACATTCTTTGCTACCTTTTTAGTAATATATCTTCAATGCACATGGAAAAACAAAAATTCTACCTAATCCCACATTTTTTGTTGAGAGGCTTTTAAAATAAATAAAAAAGTAATTATATAATTACATAGATGATTTATCGAAAAAGTGGGGTGGGTGGGGGAATTGGTGAAAAAAACACTATCATCCCAGGGCATAGAAAAACTTGATTAATGTGTATGATTGAGAGGACAAGCGTCAAAAGAAATCGCTTTCAATCAACTTGCCTTTAATTAACCACTTTAATAATAGAGGGAAGAACTTCTTCACATGCGAACACGATTCTTTATAGGAAATCGTTGTTGTTTTGACAACTTCAATTAGCCTTTGAAAGATAAACCGCCAAACTTTTTTAGCTAATTTCGTTGTCAGTAACGTGGACAAAGAAAATGACGGACAAAGCCATCTCAATTAGCTCACAACACTCAAGGGGCCAAAGACAGGGACCCCGTGCAAATTGGAAGATGCTTTATGTCACAATAATTATTTATTGAAATAGTCATTTTTGCAAATTTGATAATAATTAATTTTATAAAAATAATATATTTATTAATTTTATATAGCAGAAGTCTTTGATGAAATTTACCATTAGAATTGTAAAAAAAAAAAAAATTGTTTTTTTCTTTATCTATGGTAAAAATATTTTGTGACTCTAATACATGTTATAATATTTTTTTCTAAATAATCATACAAATGATTTTGTAATTTACCATTACAATTTTAAATGAGTTAAATTGTGTCAAATAACCTCTTGGTTAATAATTAAACTTTTATACTCTCACTTATTATATTTTTTAAAAGCTAGAACACATATTAACAAACATGGTTTTTCCAAATAAAAAAAATATATATAACTGTTTTGCTAATTTTAACCAGTATTGAATGTAAGAAATACTTGATCTTTTAAGAGATATATCTACCAATCAAACATCCATTGTTGAAAATTTCAACGCCATTTACCAATGTGTATTTAATAGTTATCTTTATATATAATCAATAATTATGTTGTTTTGTAGCCACTGTTTAATACCTTTCAAGAAGTTATCCGTCTCACTTATTAGTGCAATGGGTACAGCAACTTTTCCTACAAAAAAATATAATTTCATATAATCGTTGATCAGTGTGATTGGTGTTTATCGGTTTCCCAGTACTTATCAGTACGATGGGTATAACGACTCATGCGATGGGTGTTTATAAGACAGTTTCAGATCATCGTTGATCGGGGTAATTGGTGTTTGTCGATTTCCCAGCACTTACCAGTACGATGGGTACAGGTACAACGACTCATTTGATGGATGTTCGCCAGTTTGGATGCGATGGGTTTTCGTTGATTTTCCAAGTTAAAAAATAAGATAAGACGGTCTCAAATCGTTGTTGACCGATGTGATGGGTGTTTTGGGTGTTTGCCAGTTTCCAAGTTAGAAAATCAATCCCATCCAAAGCCTTCTCAGTTTGCCGGTTTTCCAAGTTAGAAAATAAAGCCCGAGTAGTTAGAGGTGACAATCGTGTCGTATTCGAATTGGCGAGTCATGTTAATTTGGGATAATTATACACGATAGGTTAACTCGAACACAACCTGATTAATAAACGTATCGTGTCAACCCATTTATTTTCGTATCGTGTTCGTGTTATAAAATGGATTGACACGATTAGACACAAAAATTAAATGGATAATTACTAAATTCGCCAACCCGAATACCTACTAAAACAGCCAATCTATCCACCCATTACACAAAAAATTTAAAAATATCAAATCAAGAAACCATCCAACTAAATATCTAGAAATCTCAATAAATTCATAAGATTTAATCTTAAAAATCTAAACAAATGTAGTTTTACAATAAAGTTAGATTGTTCAAAAAATTATTTTCTCTAGCTAAAAGTTATTGTAATAATAATATTATTATAGATACTAAATAATAATTAATTAAGAATGATTCATTTACCATATATCAAGCAAATAGCCACATTAACATCATTTATTTTCCTTAAAATGTTTCATATAATTAGACAAAATAGAAATACAGACAATTCAATTAATTAATGTAATAAAATTAATTCAATTAATTCATGTAAAAAAATTGAATTATCTAATTTTTTATAGTGAAATTTGTAGGGTATTACAAAAAGTGTTAAATATAAGTATTAAAAAAAAGTTAAACGGATTCGCGAGTTGAAACTGTTTTTAACCCAAACACGTTTAAAATTAAACGAGTCGATCTGTTTTAACCCGAACTTACAAAATCCTAACCGGCTACACTCGTATCATGTTAATATTGCCACCCCTAGTGGTAATGTAGACTACTACCCCAGGGTAGTAGTTAACCTTTTTCAAGTATATGGAAAACCTTTTAACATATAAAGGCTCCAATAATTCTCAACTTTTCTCATGTGAGATTCATGTATAACATGAGTTCTTAAATGGTTAAACACCCAACTTTAATATCTTTTAATTATGGATTCCCACTATTAAAACGATTTTTACCATAGTCAAAGACGATCTCTAATATATTAAGAACAATTGTTTTAGACTAACAAATCATGAGTTCAAAAATATGAACTGTTAAAGTTACCATTTTCAACAGCTACTTCATTTATTCGCCATCATTTATGCAATGACCAACATACACTTTTTTTTTTTTTTTTTCAAATCGAAGCCAAAAGGCAATTTTTTTAAAAAATATTTTTTTATAAAAAAAACTACTCTTTTTATCCTTTTTTTTTTTCAATCTCTTTTAGGATCAAATTAAAAAAAAAAAACCCATATACTCTTATACGATTGATAATTGAATATTTAAATTTTCAATTTTGACAATTAAATATCCAATAACGTAATATTTAATAATTTTAACAGAAATATTTGTGAGTTCTACTAGTCAGATATAAACACTTCTCACAATTGTATAAATATCAGACACGGTTGTATAAACGAATTTCATTAACATTTCTCAACCAGTTTATGGAAACCTAATTGAGATATTTAATTGTCAAAATTAAAAGTTTAGATACTCAATTGACAATCGTATAAGAGTAAAACAAGTTTTTTGAATTTAACCCTCTCTTTTATTGTATATAAAGTATATAAATAGTTAATTTTTGAGTCGGCCCCTAGATGCCTTCGAGTGTAGGTAAGATGAAAGTTCTTCCTTAACTTGGTAGAAAGAATGGAAGAAGGACAAGTTTGGCATTTATTAGGTGGAGTGGAGAATATGCAAAACCCTAGACAGGAGAAATGAGAATGTCCCAAGCAAACACAGAATAGACAAACAGAGAATAAAATTAAAAAATGAACCCAAAGTGTATCCATAAATAATTAGTCCATAACTCTTGTCTCCTTCAGAGGTTTGATTCAAGCTGTTTCATATATATATATATATATATATATATATATATATTTTTACAAAAATAAACTTAATTATTTATTATAAAACTCTTGTGGTTTGCAGCCAGGCTAAGATTAATATTCATTAATTTAGATCATTTGAAATTAATTATATTTTGGGTTACAAATTTCTGACAAATTTCCAAGTTGTTAATTTAATAGTGGTCCACACGTTAGGTATTCTTCAAGTTCTATCATTATAGCCTGCCCCAGGTCTTACCTATTGTACATGTCTCGTGTCCAGATTTTTCTTCAACGTCAATTTCATGTAATATTCACTAAATCTGATTTTTCTTTTTTTTTTTTGAAAAGATTTTTTTCTTCAATGTCAATTTCATGTAATATTCACACAGCATGATTTTTTTTTTTTAAAAAAGATTTTTCTTTTTTTAGTCAAAATTTGTGGACTAAAATTTTCAAAAATTGATATGTGAAGTTCTTTTCAAGGACCACTTGCAGCTGTTCGCATTAAAAGGTATAGCGACAAAACATAAGTATAACAATTGGTAACTGTGTATTAACGGGTGTTACTAATATAAAGTTCTAATAATTTTAATTAATTATTTGCGACATATTATAAATTCATTTTCAATTTACTTATAAATTGGTATATTATAAGTATACCAATTGGTATTGCCGGATTTAACTTTGTTTTCCTTCACACTTATAATAAAAATTTCTTTTTTTATCCATCTCTGAAGTTAAATACCGCATTCAAGACCCCACTGGTGTATTGGGGAGCCATCCCACAGCATAAATTTTGTTTTTCATATTTAATACTTTAAGTTTAATTAATTATATATATATATATATATATATTTAATAACTAAATGACTAAAGCAAATCATTTGCCTTCTACTCAAATCACTCAACTATGAACGAACAACACAGTCATACAATCTAAAAATCATTTTACTCTCTCTCCTTTTTTTTTTTTTTAGTATGTGGGAATACGAAATGAACCATTAATAACCCGAACTACACCCCCACCCCCCCCGCAAACCACCACCCCAGATACCCCACGACCAGCACCACCCGAATCACTTTTAGCCTTTCAAGTCCTCACCTACTGCTTCGACATATGAGAAAATAATGAATGATTCATCTGCATTTCATTTTCCAGGCGTTGATTGAGGAAGAGATATCACCTCACGTCCTTCCAAAATACTACTGCAACATATTAGTGTCAAAGACAAAATGAAGCAAAATTCCAAATATATTTTGGAATTCGGAAAAATAAATAAATAACAGTAATAATAATAATAGTAATTTATCCATATTCTATTAGTGGATTTGCTAACTGTAATTTAATTCTTGATAATTACATCAATCATGAAATAAAATTATTAGTACTAAGATAATAATATTAAAAATTCATTAATCTCGTAAATAGTACTTTTTTTCATTTTTTTTCTATCTATTAAAATTAAAATTTTTATCTCATTAATAAATTATCAGTCATTAGTAAACATCAAAAACAAAAATCACAAAGCAGATATGGAGACTCGTAATTCATTTGAGACATGGTCAAATTTTGACTCGGTTTCTGCAACAGATTTTGATGTATTTTCCTTTCCAAACCAACCGCTTCTGCCTAATTCAAACACAGAAGATTTTGATATGTTTTCCTTTCCAAACCAACCGCTTCCTCCTAATTTCAGGTGAGATACCTTTGAGGGCTTCCATTTGTTTTTAGTATGCTTGATAATGAAATTAAACTCTCTTTTGGTTTGTTTTTTATGTAAATCAGTGGAAGTTTTGAACATACTGCTTTGGACCAAGTTGATCTACCCCTACAAGAGATTGCTTTTGATACTGTTCCTCTTGATGCTATTCTTTTGAATGAGGATATGCTTGTGCATGATCCATTCTACTCTCTAATGGATTTTGAACAAAGCCAGAATATGATTCCAGGTTATTATCCATTTAAACATGGATTTTGAATGGTATTACCTTTACTGATATTATTTTATTTTTCTAGGAGAAATAATGAGTGGTCTTGACAACGAAGTTGGAGTAAGTACTCATGAAATGCATAATATCGAAGTTCAAGATATTATTGCAGACAAAATTCTTGGGGAGAAGAAGATGATTAAGAGGCAGAGAGAGAAGAAGGGCAATAACTCCCAGACACTATCAAGAGAAACAATTTCGCAATACTTTTACCTACCAATCAAGAGCGCAGCCAAAGAATTGAATATTGGCATAACCTGTCTCAAGAAAAGATGTAGGGAGTTAGGAATTCGTCGATGGCCTCACAGGAAGTTGGTGAGCTTGGAGACCATAATCAAGAATGTCCAGGTTCTCTCTCATACATACTTATAATTTGCAAGTATGAAACTATGAAAGATTTATAAGTAAATAACCGATGATATCACTTCGATTTACAGGATATGCAAAATAAAGAAGAAGGAGGACATATGGCTGAGAAGAAATTACAAGAAGTCATTGCGATACTGGAATGTGAAAAACAGTTGGTGGAAGAAAGTCCTAATACGCAGTTAGAAGACCAAACACAGAAATTGAGACAAGCATGCTTCAAGGCCAAATATAATAAGAAATATAATAAACTTAAGGAGATCATAAAATCTCAAGACTCATTTCGCAGTAATTTTACGGCTAATTCTGCTGCTAGTCTCGATGTTGGCTCAAAGGTGAAAGAAAAGGAGGAGGATGTCGAAAAAGAGGAGCTGAAGTCCATAATTACTAATTGTTTGTCGTCCTCTAATGTAAATATTGAAAAAGAACAATTACAAACCTTCATTTTACATTTGTCAACTCAATTACAAAAGAGCAACTATAAGCATGTATCATCAAGTTCATATGAACACTAGTGATATGAATAAAAGATGTGATGTTTATTATTAATGGAAATATCTTTTTCCCTTATTATCTTTTCTGTTCCACTTCAGGTGGCCAGTATTTCTCTGTGATAAGAGAAATATCGAGTGTGTCCATGATCATAACCACGGCCACTGCCACAACTACGACTATAACGATGGCTTTCACTGGAGCCAACAACATTCACTTCGGAGTGCTCGTTGAGCCGCTTCATCCGGCTTCATGATTTCTCAATAATAACTCATGTTAAATTTGTCAATTTGGGATACCATTTTTCTCGATATTGTTACTCGTACGACAATATTCGAGGTATGAAAAGTGGAGAATGTCTTCTCCAATATAACTTCATCAGTAACTTTTTCTCCGCAAAATTTTTAACTAAGATGTAGTTTTATACATCACGGAGTTCACGGTTTTACAATCTTGCAACTTCAGGTGCAACCATTCATACCGTGCAATGGGTAGTACGACCATCTTCAGTGGTCAAATCTTTCTTTTTATCCACATGACATATGGATCTCCTTTTTTAGCATTTAGATACATTTTTGTATGACATATAATTTTTTTTTCGTAAATATCAAGGGTTACAAATTCAAATTTAGCGAGATCAATAAATGCGTACTGTCTTCTCGGCTTTAATAACTGCAGAGACTCGTGCTCGATAACGTGTTATAAAATTAGGGTAGTGTTAGAATAAAATCTTCACACTACACACTAATAAAACTCTAACTATTTTGCACAAGAATTTCTCTCTTTCTTTTCTCTCACAATTTTCTCTAATCTTTCTTTCACTAATCTTTCTTTCACAAAATAATGGTGTATTACAAGCTTAGAGAATAGCTCTATTTATAGAGCTCTAATTAGTGAAATACATCATGGCATACATCATCTTCAACTAATCTCAATTAATGGTGTCTCCACTAAATGGTGGACATCCATAAAAATATTCTAATAATTCACATAAATCCATAATTAATGGAGCCTCCACTAATTAGTGGAGATTCCAATAATTTATAACAACATTATATTAATTATTATATTTTTATAAATATTCTTTTTTAATATAGTGAATACTTCTATATTTATAATAAAAAATAAAAATAAATTAAATATATTTATAATATATAAAATTTTAAATTTTAATTATTTTTTAATAAAAAATTCTTTAAAAATAAAAAATATTAATTAATTAATTAAAATTTTTTATTTTTTAAAATTTATAAATTAATTAAAATAATCAGATAAAAAGAAAACGGAAGAAGTACTTATGAAACCTATCCGGAATGGAACAACGTGTCAAGGTGGGACAATCAAGTCAAGTCGATAGTTGGTTGCCGTAAAATCAGGTCTGTATGCCAATTTCTTTTTAATTATTCCTATTACTGAAAAAAGCACTTGCACACTCATCAATTGATATTAGCTTAATTATACTATTACTGTTACTCCCTCATCATCATTAACAAAAATCAGATTCTTGATTTATTAGCATTAGCATATTACCTTTGTTATGAAGGAGTTTAAACTCTATATTTAACAAAAATCCAACTTCGATTAAAAGGCCTTAATTTATTATTATTATTATTTAACACTTATATATATATATATATATATATATAAAAGAAAACACACATAAATCTCCATTCTTGTTACATACTCAAGAAGATCACAAAGTATAAAATTAGAAGGATTTCATGGTTGTAAGATCCATATAAATTTAAGGAGCTAAACTAGACATACATATGTATAGCAAATCAGTACTTAACATTTAAAAAAAAATGTTTATGCCTAACTAATAACTTGCTGTCTATGTCTACCACTTTTCCTAATTTTCCATGACTTTCTTGAGCACTACATGTGTTCTTCACTAGTTTCCTCTATACTTTTCTATAAGAATATCATTTGCTTTTCAAGTGGGCTAAGAATCTATCTGTCGTATTAAACTTTTCACGTTCCCCTCCCAATGCAAAGCACACACAGGAGAAAAATACTCATATAGATTCAATTTTTGTAAATTATACACATTAAAATTTTATTTTTTCAAAAAGGTACAAAATACATTACATGAAGCAGTATAAATTTTTAACACAATAATTTGTGTAAAAGTAAATTTATGTAAATATTTTCCAAGCGTGTGGTCCAAGACAGACCCTTTTTTTTATATTAATTATCACTTTCAAGAAATGTTGCCTAGCTTGAGCTTATCAAATGGACATCACAATCTGAAATGGGCTCAAGTACTTAGCTGTCAAAACGCCAAAACTCAAGAAATCTTTGAAGGTAAAGGTATATGAACAAAAACAACAAATAATATGAAGGAAGTTCTTGCTTCTCTACAAGTGTCCAACTATAAGACAGTTTTCATATTTTACCCAGAAATGGGGTGCATGGGGGAGCGAGAGAGAGAGCTATATATACTGCATAATTGTACAGGCAAGGGAAAATGGGATTGTAATGAATCAAAAAATGGATATAAAGGGATTGAAATGGTGTGAAAGGAATTGAATAACATATGGTACCTAGCTAGCTTTTATCAATACTGCTTGTTTTTTCTGCTGAAGCTTTCAATCTTCTGCTGCTGGAACTTTCCCAAAACTCCTTCAATGGTGATATCGAAAGCATCTTTACCATTTCCTAATCCTTCACTGGACCTAGCATACAAAAATCTTGGCATAAGATCTATCACTGCCTCTCTCATCTTCCTCACCTCTTCTCTGCTGAACTTTTCTAGCACGGTTTTAATGGATTTTGTGCCATTTCTCACATCATTATAATCTATGAACACATATTTCTCTTGTCTAAGAGGCATGTGCCATTGGTACTGATCCTTGAAGCTTTCTTGCCAGAAATATACTGGGATTGAGCCTGCTAACATGCAATCAAAAAACGATCTTCGGGTGAATCCATCACCTTTAGGCTGTAAACAGAAATCTGAATCCAGAAAAGCTTCAAGAATTGCTGGTGCACCATCATAGCAACGAGTGTCTGAGCAATCAACAACTCGGCACGAGCCCGATTCTTTCTTGCAGTAATCCATCAGCACTCCTCTGAAGTCGTTCTTTATCTTTTTACGTGTAGCCCCAACAAAGCAAAAGAGTTTGTCACGTTTTCGATTACGAACATAGCTCTGCCAACCTGAGATATCAGATTCAGATCGAGGATGGAATGCAGTAGGATATGGAACACTGATTTCCAAGGGATCCCATAGGCTTCTTTCCACTGAAATTCGCAAAACATTCTTCATCAATGGCATGTAAATGAAACTTGAGCCCCATTCTGAATCACTGTTTGTCAATCTGCGAAAATCCCATGTTAATCGACCAAGCATGATGAAATGATCTGAACCCTTTGTTTTCTTCCAATATGGTTGATCCTGGAGCCAGTTTAGTGCCATTTCACTATGGCGATCGCGATCTTTTGCCGTATAATTGAACCATAAATATTTCCCAACTGCAAGTCCTACATAAAATGGCACATAAAAAGCTGTAGCTTCATCTGGATTTGAAGTTCTGCACTTGTAATTCAACATCCTAACATGATAAATCACCTCTGCAGCGTACATATCAGTCCAGTACCAGGCCGGAGCAAGATTCTCCGGCACAACACGGTCCAGTCCGGTGGCTTTAGGCCCAAAACCTCCATTGGAAACCGCGTTACACCTCGAACTCCAAGGGTCTAAATCGTGGCAGTTATCCAAAAGCTCCTTATTAAAGATTGGTGGAAGATCATAAACAAAAACCCTGCCAAAAGGACATTTCTCATCTCTAGGAGCTGGAAACTGCTGCAGCTGCTTCTGGACTTCTTGCGTTGGTGCTGCAGGCGAATCACGGGTGAAAAACAAGATAATAAAAGCTTGGAAGAGGACTGTAAGCAAGAGCCAACCAGTAAGGCGTAAGGCGTATTGAGATTTGATTGAGCTGAAGGTGTTCTTGGGGAAGAGAGTATTGGTTTTCTTGGGTGAATGGTGGAGGTGGTCTGAAGACTGATTGCCTAAAGTGGGCAGCATTACTTTTGACTTGGAAATTTTGTCAATAGGGAAGTGGAAGGGGTGAGGAGAGGGGTGGAGTTTTGAGCTTCCAGGTTTCAAGCAGCCTCTAAAGGTGGAACTATTCTAAGAAATTCTAGGAATAGGTGATGCTCCTGTAGTTGTGTATTTGCTAGGGAATGGAAACTTTACCCTTTTTAAAATAGTAGGTGAGGATTTTGCCACATTTGTTGAACTTCTTAATCCAAGCTTTTGAATTGAAGGGATTGGATGGTTATATAAGGGAAAGAAATGAGACATAATTAGTTGTTTATATATTTTTTATTTTTTATTTTTTTTAAATTATTTTTTAAGAATGGAGAGAAGGAAACGGATGGAAATGCAGGAATTTAATTTTTAGGATACGAGGAAGAAGCTACCTAGCAAAACAAACAAAAAAGAAGGAAACAAACTTTTAAGTATTTTCTTTTTTTTAGTGAATAAAGTACCTTTGCTTTCAATTTTAATAATTATTAAAAATATGAATAAAAATGTAAATTACTAATATTTTATTATTAAAAAACGTTGTTAAGATTTGAATACATCATTAAATACTTGTTTATATTTAATTGGAATGAAAACTGAAAATTGGAAGTATTCGACAAATGATAGTAATTGTGAAAAACCTCCTATTTGGTTAAGAGTAAATATGAAAAGAAAGTAAAAATAAAAATATATTCTACTTTCACATTCGCAAATCATCCCCTCTAATTTTAAGGGGATTGAGTAATAAAAGATAAATGTATCATTAATTCATACACTTCATTGGTTAAAACAATAAATGTAATGGATATAATTGTAAATTATATTGGTACTGGTGTGTTGCACAGGATATTTTTAGTAATTTTCTCAATTTTTTATATTAAAATATAATTTAAATAAGAAGATAACTCTAATACTTAAAAAAATAAAAAATTTAGATAATTCTGATTTTAAAAAAAACCAATTCAAATAACCATGATATATTAAAAAAAAAAAAACCCTTCAAAATTTTGGAGGGATGAAATGTATAAATATAAAATAATACTTTTGGAGTTTCTAAAAAGATGAAAAATGAGAAATTAAAAAGAACAGAATTCTAGGATATTCAAAAAAACTGACATAATGATTAGTTGTATCTATCTGAATTCACTGAATTCAAATAACCCTGATATATTAAAAAAAAAAACCCTTCAAATTTCTTCACCAGAAAAAAAAAATCTCTTTTAAATTCAATAATTCTAAATGTCAATACGCAGCAATACCACTTGTCTCATTAGGAGACTTCCGTATCAACTTTTATATATATATATATATATATATATATAAATTTAATGTATTGAGAAAATATTTTATTTACTTTCCTTTCACTCAACTAGATAAAATAGAAGTAAATCTAATGCTAGTAAAGATGTTACTTTCTCTCCCTTCCTTTTTGTGAACCAAACAAGGTGTTATTTATTTCCTCTCCTCTCCCTTCAACTAGTCTCTCTACCTCTTAACTTGTGGCAAATGCGAAAATCAATCATTTTTTAATTTCTAATAATGGATGTTAAATATTAATTAAATGTATTTATATTTTTTAATAATTTATATATTCTTTAATTAAAAATATTTTAGTGTTAAATTTCAATATTTTATTCTTTAATTTTATTTGAATAGAAAATTATTTCTTCAATAATATTCATGTAACTTTTGCACCTTTTTTTTTTCTTGTTTTTTGCTAAGCGAGATCAATAATATTCATCAAACAAGTTATACAAATGAATAACGAAAAATAAACTACAGTCCAAACTAAAATGTGAAAGTTTAAAATGGTAAAAATTATCAAACCGAAAGTATGCTTACAAAACGAAAAATTTACCTTTGTGATTGATTGTCCTTTTCGACACTGAAGAAGATGCATTTACAAGGATGCTTGAAGTTATTATATCACGTCCTTATAAACGTCGATTTCTTCTCATTCACGCGAAACTTTTGAACTTCTGGAATGATGCCATATCCACTGCCGATGAAAGTTTGAAGAGTTGGGTTTTGCTTAGCCTATGAAGGCTTCTGTGAGTGATTGGGTTTTTTCTATGAATGATGAATCACAAAGAGCATCCTTTTTCATTTGCCTTTCACTTCATTTTCATCAATTCACTTCCATACCAACAGAAAGCAGCCATGTTTGGTGTTATTCTTCACGCAAAACAACACCGGATCCATCCCGTGTTGTTTTATTTATTTATTATTTTATTTAATTAATTATTTAATTTAATTTTACTCTTGATCTTATTCATTGAGTTAAATAAAATTATTTACTCCTGAGTTTAAACACTCATAAATAATAAATTTTAATTATTTATTTTCTAAACTTCATTAAACAGCTCAATAAATAATTAACAAGTCTAAATAGACTAATATAAAATATTAGATCTTTTATCTAATTTATATCTTGATTAATTTTATAATTATTCAATCAAGACCCTGAATAATTAATTAACCAATTAAGTTAGATAAAATATATATTCTCTCTTGAACCTTTTATTTTATTTTAATCTAATAATAAATTAGACTACTTAAATAAAATAAAATAAAACCCATTATTATCAAGACTAATTCCTTAACTCAACTCTGTCAGGATTTAAGGGCTATTCCGGGGACCAAAAGACATATCGCCTTATCTACTAAAATGATCTAAATACCCCTACTATATAAATAGTTATATTTTGCATTTTAAATATTTCCTAATATCACCATAAGAAAATATTGATCCCAAAGATAATGCTGGGTTAGCAAAGTCTTTGACCTACAGGTATAATGAATAAAATACCCTTCTACCCATCTGCAATTAAAGAGGAAGAGTGTACTAACACCTCTCTAATAGACATCTACCATCCTTAAACCTTTAGTCCAATGATTTATAACTTTTGGAATGTTTTCACTTTCCAATGGAGTTACCCCCTAAAGTAAACATCCAAGTCATGTTCCCTAGAGCCCAATATAATTAAATCATTTGAACAGTCACAAGAGGCGATATAGTACAGAAGCTATATATAGTACATAAGCTATTTTGTACAAGTCTGTCTTAACTAACTAGTTACATATACCCAACATACAAGTATATCGGCTCCACAAAAGAATCTCAACTGCGGTATATCAAAGTATATGCTTCTAACTTCGTCAGACTACCAACTCATACTCAAGCAGTAGAGTATTAGTCCATGGTGTAGCAGTAATAGTCTGAGTTTCTTCTAAATAATACTTTTAGAAACCACTATTATAGGTCTTATTCTACGTATTCGAAATACGATTATGTTATGAAATGAGTGGACTGCTCACTGGCTAAAGATAAGTCATTCCCCATTTAAAATTCATAACACAATAACCTATACATTATGGGATTCTCATTCTTATCAATCGATTAAGAACAAATATTTATATGTTAAGTAACTCGTGATCTATATCATACTGTAAAAGACCAACATTCACATGTAGCACTTATTTAAACACAATGTATCATTTTCAAATAAAAATCGTGTACAAATAAAATATAAATTCACAAACAAATTTTGAGAATAAATTCGATAATTACATTATATAAACTAGTCTAGAGGAGATATATTTAAACAAAATAAATATAGTATAATTATACCGAGAAAAAATATACATACAAAAAACTCACTTCTTGTAACATTATTGTCATCCACAACCACCGGTAACTTTTGCACATTGCTACCAAATTGTTTTTACATCCCTTTACGATATAATTTGTATTTATAGTAACATCACATATTTACACTATCAAACCTGTCTTTTCCGATTTTAGAAAAGATTTCTTGTCCTATTACAAGCTACGCTATCTTATACCTAAATATCCCCTTTGATTTGGTTTACATGAGTAGAAAAGTTACTTTAATATATGTTGAGAATAATTACTTTTTCAAGCTTTTAAACATAATTGTTGATAAATATACGAAAGGAAAAATGAGATGAACACCTTCATTTCTTCGCGTTGCTATTTTAATATATCAGAATATATTCCAATCTTGTGTTCTGCATTTAATTGAATATTAATTAAATTTTATTATTTTTTGTTTCTCTATTAAATAGTATTGATATCTTTGTTAGAATATATGCACTCTAAACTAATTTTATTTGATATAATTATCGAATTTAAAAAAATTATTCTCAAAATTTGTTGGTAAATTTATATTTTATTTGTGAACGATTTTCGTTTGAAAAAGACCCATTGTGTTTAAGTAAGTGATCTATGTGAATGGTGGTATTTCACAGTAAGAAATGGATCATGAGTTACTTAACACATATATGTTTATTCTTAATCGATTGATGAGAATGAAAATCGCATCATATTTAGGTTATTATGTTATGAATTCCAAATGGGGAATGATTTACCATTAGCCCGTGAGTAGTCCACTCATTTCATATCATGAGCGTATTTCGAATACATAGAACATGACCTATAATAATGGTTTCTAAAGTACTATTTAGAAAAAATCCAAACTTTACTGCTACAGCGTGGACTAATACTCTACCGTTTGAGTATGAGTTGGTGGTCTGACGAAGTTGAAAGTATGTACTTTGATATGTTGTAGTTGATGTTCTCTCGTAAAGTCGATATACTTGTATGTTGGGGGTATATGTGACTAGTTAGTTAAAACAGATTTTTACAAGACAGCTTCTGCGCTATATCGCCCCTTGTAACTATTCAAATGATCTAAATTTCTAGAGTTTTGGGGAATATGATTTGGATGTTTACTTTAGGATGGCTCCTTTGGAAAATGGAAATATTTCAGGAGTCGTGAATCATTAGATTAGAGGCTTTATGATGATAGATGTCAATTAGAAATGTGTTAGTATACTCCTCTTCTCTAAATGTATGGCAATGCGTAAAGGGGTATTTTAGTCATTATACCTATAGGTCGAAGACTTTGCTAACGCAGCATTATCCTTGGGGTCAATATTTTCTTATGGTGATATTAGAAAATATTTAAAATGCAAAATATAGCTATTTATATTGTAGGGGTATTTTGGTCATTTTAATAGTCAATGTGATGTGTCTTTTGGTCCCCGGAATAACTCTTATGTCCTGACAGATTTGGGTTAAAGAATTAATTTTAATAATTATAAGTTTTATTTTATTTTATTTAAGTAGTCTAATTTATTATTTAACTAGAATAAAATAAAAGATTCAAGAGAGAGTATATATTTTATCTAATTTAATTGGTTAATTAATTATTTAGGGTCTAAGTCCCAGATTGAATAATTAAAAAATTAATCTAGGTATACACTAGATAAAATGTTTGATATTTTATATTAGTCTATTTGAGTTTGTTAATTATTTATTGGGTTACTTAATGAAATCTAAAAATTAAATAATTGAGGCTTATTATTTATGGGTGTTCAAGCCTAAGAGTAGATAATTTTATCTGACCCAATGAATAAGACCAAGGATAAAATGAAATTTTTAAAAAAATAAATAATGAATTAAATAAATAAATAACACGGGATGGATCCCATGTTGTTTTACGTGAAAGATAGTAGAAATCATGGTGCTTTTTGTTTCATGTTATTGGTCTCTCTCTCGATGAAATGAAAAGGAAATCAAGAAGATAAGACTTTTGATTTCATTTCACAGGAAACCCATTGGTCACAGAAGCTTGCTCAGGCTAAGAAAATATAGCAAACCCAATATTCTGTAAGCTTCACCGGTAGAGAAAATGGTACTATTTTGGAAGCTCAAAAGTTTCGTGTGAATGAGACGCAATCAACGTTTATAAGGACGTGATCCAATAGTTTCAAGTATTCTGATACAGACATCTTCTTCATTGCCAATAAAGTCATTCAAATACAGAGGTATATTTTTTCGTTCTGTAAGTATACTTTCGGTTTGATCATTTTTGTCATTTTCGTCTTACAATCTTTTATATCTCCTTAATTAAAAAAAAAAAATCTTTTGAAATGTTGATATTTTATCATCTTTAATTCTCTATTCTATGTGTATACATTTACATTTGTGTAGAGAAAATAATAAAATTTGTAAGAGTGAGAGTTAATTAAAAATCACATTTAAAGTTATTTAAATTGTTTTTCTATATAAAAAATTATCATTTAAAATTATTTTAAATAAAAGCACAAAATACACAAAGTTATCATCACTTTACCATTTTGATTTTCTACTATCCTAATTAATAAAAGTACATCATGCATAACACTATTCGGCATTGTTCCAGGGTTTGGGAGGTGGTATTAGACCTTAAAGTATACACTCTATTATAGTAATTTTAAGGTCCTATTCAAAGAACCATCATTGACATTAGTACAATCATACACATGCATGGGTGCATGTAAGAATTTCCTGTCGGAATATTGCACATGTCTATAAAATACTAGGAATGTCATTCCTCTGTAGATTTATGCAGAAATATGTGAGGCAAATGGGCTGCGTTTGAAATACTAGGCTCAGAAGCCCGTTTAAAACCTACATCTAAGGACCATATGGGCTGAGGAAGTTTTGTGGACCAAATGTACTGTCCTCAGCCCATTAAGCTTACCAAGTTTTTAATTTCATTTGAAAGCTTATTAATTTCTCTAACATTATATGCCTAATTAATTTCAAAAGTTGAACGTGATAAATCCCATATATTTCGTGAAATTTACCTATATGAAGACATAAATACACACACACTTCAAATAGACCCTGTTTTGGTTCAAGGATTTCAGTGTGGAAAAGGTAAAAAAATAAATCCTTAAGATACTAGAATCCATGCATTGTTTGGTTACATAGTAGGGATAACATTTAAGAAATGGGAAATAAATCCTCTTTCTTGCATTGCCACATTCCCCCAGTTAAAGATCTCTCTATAAGCAGCTCCTTTTCGATAATACCATCGCACCATTAGTTTCTTGAAAGACACAGGGAAGAAAACGGTTTACAAAATCTTGTTGGCCTCCCAATCATCTAGGAAGATGTTGTTTGCTATAGTTTTCGCAACCTTTCTTTTGATACTTATTTTTCGATGGGTTTATAGGTGGAGATGCCCCAGCTGTAATGGGGTACTCCCACTTGGTATTACCAATTATCAGAGAGTTTGTTGATTTTTTTACCCTTTATTTATATGATGATATCTGACTTTTTATTAAGAAAAGAGTTTCAAATAACGTTTTATCTTTAATAACAATATGTGTATATTAAATTTTTATCACTGAAACCTCACTCTTTTTATAAAAAATAATTTTATTATCGATCACACCATTGTTTTCCTTTGAAAATGATACTTGCCTTATGTTAAGGATGAATTTAAAGACAGATTTAATTAATTATTTCTTTTAAAAAAATGAAACTTTTTATAAAAATCCCGTCATTTGGTCTTAAAAAAATATCTTAAAAATTTTCTCGTCTATGACTTAGCCTCCAAAGTCAAGGTCCTGGTTCCTCCCGAGGAGGACTAACCTTTTGGTTGCTTTGAAGCATTGGCATGTCCGACGCCTGTGTTTTTGCATAATATGTGGTGATAGTATCAACTGAATGCTGCCACAAAGCCTTCCTCTGTACTTCGATCCCCGGGGCAGCTTTCTATGAATGCATCCAAGTATGTCATGAAAGTTCAAAATTCTTGTCGTTTTCACATACTACGAGAGGAAAAGCCAATTAATTAATGATTTCGTCAAAGCATCCTGCAGTTTTAGTCCAACCATACTATTGGTTTGTGATCAAACAACATATTCTCCAGCATTAACCTTACTGATTTTAGAATTGAAGGTTCGTTCTCCTATTACATGGAAAGAGTAGAAATCAGTGACTTTTACACATATGGTGAGATGGACTTCAATTCGAATATTGCCTCTGGGATTTTCCGGAAGTTGAGATCAAGGGTAAGTCTTTCAATTGACAACATCAATATGAACGCAAATATGTTCATGAATATTAGAAAATTAATGTAATAGTTTAACATAAAGAATAGCACTAAATTTAAAGTAGAAATGAATTATGACTTAGCTTTTTTAACCAAGCATATTATTATAGGGAAATATGACTCGGGAATTATGTGATTTATATAATTTAGCTTTTTTTTACCACAAGAATAGCTTTAATATCTTATCTAACTCATAATCATTCCCTTTGTGTCCTATCTTACACTTGCCCAACCTAGATCTACATGTTGCATTATAATGCACAAATCGAGTCACTCCTAAAACTTGTCACAACTAGCTATATATAAGTATTAAGTTATAAGAGTTTTTATTCCTAATCAATGCAAAAAATTATTAGACTTGCTAATTATAAATTACATAAAACAATAGTAATTTTCAAATATAAATGTATTAAAAATGGGATATCATTTTAGTCCAACTACAGTCCTAATGATTTTTCGCAGCAATCTCTTGAAAAATGAAAAAAAACAAAAAACAAAAAATCAACATGCGAAAAAACATTTCACCATGTTTCCAATGTTTAAACTCAAAATGATGGGACATTTGTTGGAGTAAACAAAGGCTGGAAATACAATCGCAACAAATATTTCCAATAGGACAAGAGAGCTGTGTTTGAACAACCAACATATGAACAATGGCTGAATAAGAAAATCCCAGAAAAACCGAAATGTGTTTGAATTTCCACATGCTAGTTGACAGTAGTTAGGGAAAATTTGGCATCCATAATCAAAGGACAAGGATTTTTGTTCCACGTATGGTAGCAAATAAAGTATACACAAAATGAAGGGCAGATTTATATTTACATGTCCCATCTACATGACACCCTAGGAGTCTGGAACGAATCTAACAGCAGAAAACTAAAACCATGTTCAATGCCTCCCATGTTCCCCAGAATAAGTTCCAGAGGACATGAGTATCCATCAAATGCCGTCTAATACCCTGCTGATTCCCCAAGGGCCCTTGCAAGCTCAACCTACACATAGTAGAACCGGAAAGAAAAACTATAAGGGCCACATGAAATATGCAAGTGACAGTAAATCTACAATCATTCTCATGATTTACAGGAAATTGATAAGATAATCTGTTTCATGAAAGAATATGAATTAAACTGTTCAAAATTTTCTGTTGGTGACTCCGTATCATCACAAAAAATAAGCCAGTTAATTTGCAAATTATTTCAATTTAAGGTAGAGTCATTACTGACACTATGACAAACCAACTTACAAAAGCGAAAGCTAAACAGTGATATCCTGCAATATTCATATTCATGATTCAAAACACAGATTAGAAGGGTTTAAAAAAAAAAAAAAATGAACAACTACATTGAGCTCCACTTGCCACACATCTGAGTGGATAATGATCCTAATTCATTAATAAACAACTGAGGTAATTTTATTCAAGACTCCTCCAAAACCCAAAAGCTCCGTAGAAACAACAGATTAGTTAATGCTTGGGCACAACCCCAGGACATCAACGGCATAGAAAAACAAAGGAACACCCATGACTCAAAGCACAAGCTAATCTATAGATATTTTCCAGGGGTCAATGATTTTCATCTCGGAATTTGCACAGAAGAAATCAAAATTTAGATAATTATTCAGGCAGAGAACTTTCTTTGTTACCCTAAATCAAATTGTGTGAAAAGGGCATCAACCTATAAAACCAGTTTTACATATTCTTGACCAAGAGGCAGAATTTGGGAAAACAAAAAGTAACAGAAATTCTTGGAGGATGATAGGCTACAACACTGCACAGGTTTATGGTTCCAAAATCAAATCTACTCCCTTTTCCGCATGTCCTCTGTAATTTGAATAAGCGATCCCGCACTTGATTTTTTTTATTTCCTTTTTGCTCTTCCTTGCTCCATATTTTGCTGATATCCCAAGCTCAAGGTCTCTTTTTCTGCTTAATCCGTCCTTGTTCTGTGTTTTTTCCCTTCTACTACTACATACAGTTTCCCTCAGTCCATCTTGTCTCCAAATTCATCATTAAGGAAGCTCCTCTATTATCACTTTCTCCCATATGAAGATCCAAGAAAAACACATTGCACTTAGAACACTATAAATGGTGATAGTTTTAGAAATTTTTTCCCGTCTTCTCGTAGGTGTCATGGTTGACAGGAAGTCAGCATATCTTTCTCTAGTAATGGTTATACATGGAATAAATACCAGTACCTCTTTCACTGATATCCCAGAAAACTAAATGGATATTTATCCCAGAATCCACTAATTCTTCCTAAGCATTTCAGACTGTCTGCTAGAAGCACCAAAATTCCCAAAGAGTTCAACTAATAGAGTCCATTGCCAAGCTCAAGCGGGATGAGGAATTTGTTCCCCATGAAAAACCTTTTTTTTTTTCTTTTTTTTTATGAGGTTCCAATCTGCACAACTTCAGAAGTTCCAAAATAACCGGCTTACACAATTTAGATCCCCAAACAGTATTTTATTTTCTAAATCAGCATAAGAAAGAAATGGAGGAACTAAAGCTTTATGCAGACTGTAATTAGCAATATGGCATGAAACACTATAATGCCCGTATAAACCAAAGTTAAACAGATTGATAGAGCAACAAGGTACCACTCCTAATAAGTTCATTGATGTTGCCACTGCATTTGGGACAAACTCAACTACCTTATCCTCACAAATTCCCCTTCACTAAACTACACAAATAATTTCCCATGCCAACCAGACTAGCCATGTTGAAGGGTCATTGACGTACTTCCAGTTCAAGTCACCTCCAACTTTTCCAACCTCCACGTCTGTTCAGAGCATCAAGCAGACACTATCCTCTCTCTGCCACTACGAAGCCAACCCTACCTGAGCCAATAGAAAATCTGAACTTTTAAAACCCTGCATTAACAGATTTTTCAAGCATCTTCATTTCTTTACCCTGATGCATGCTCAGGGATATTCCTCATACCCCTGAAGTCTTAGTCAGTAAGACTTAGTCCCTTTGTATCTTGTTCATCATGGTCTACTCTATTTTCTATATCACATCACAGTTATTCTTCTTAATTCTGAGCATAATGATATAAACAAATAAATGAGCAAAAAATGATGAGAGATGAATACATGACAATAATTCTTAATATAAGCATAAAGAGAAGTCTTACTCATAATCATTTAAATAGCTTTTGTTGTCACAAAAGAGAATTGACAATACACACACTACGGAACAAAAACAAATCTAGAGACTGGAGAAGCTCTACCAAGAAATCATGTCAACATCATTATGGAACAGTAAAGCAACAAACCAGACAATAATTTAAAAACTCTTCAGGACACCAGAAAAATGAAAATAGCCAGAACTAGAGTACAATAAGTTGCATCCACCCAATTCCATAGTCAAAGTATACATCCTTATCAACTATCTCATCTCTTAGCATATGAAGTAAAACCATCATGGTGCACTACATGCCCCATGCTTTACAGTGTTTTATTAACATGCAATAGACCCACAATAAAAGATGAACTAATAACAATAAATTTGGATTGACTGCTATCCTTTTAATTCCCCTTGATAAATAAGTCACATTTGATCCATGAATGCACCAAGAGTGATAGAGACAAGTGGTAGCAACCAACTAAGGTTTACAAGAGTAGGGGAAAAGATGATTTTAAAATCCATACCTTATTTGGCACATCTTAGGGGACACATAGCTCACATGAGGGTTCAAATAATATTGAGTCTTTCTTTAGATTATTCTATTTTATTGAGTCTTTCTCAAAAATACTATGAGTTTTAGAATTAGAGTATTTGGTAACTCGTGAGTTTGTAGAAGTTTCCTAAAAGTTTAATTTTTTGTTCTAGTTAGGATTCCTAAATTGACTGGTTTAATAATCCTATCGTCATAGTTATTATTAATTTTAAAATCTTAAGAGTGTCTATTCCTAGTTAGCCTAGGATTTTGAGTCTACAAATAGAGAAGTTCCCCATTATTTATATATGCCTTTCATTATTCAATCAATAAGAATCTACAGATTGTTCGACATGATTACAGTCCTAGGTGTGACACCAAGAGTTTCTCCTTTTCTCTCAGTGTGGCATCACGTGTTTGTAACCAGTTTCTTTGCTGAAGTTCTGACTTTATGGCAACTAAATGTAGCCTCTGTTTCGGTAGTTATGTAGGCCTGCCTAACGGTTGTCTTCCATCACAGAGGGTGCTCTAAGAATCACAAGGGCTTATTTGTCTATGCATAAATATAGTATCTACTAAGCCATTTATACCCACAAGGGATTTTCATATATATTACCCCACATACCAGGGGCTTGCCAAATCCAACCAGTTTCTGTCCTTATTCCATGAGCCTTAAAACCACTAGAACAATAATCAGGATCAGGTTAAGGCAGTAGGAAAAGTTTAACAGCCAAAATTATCTTTCAGAAAAATGCTAACTACCTAAAGATTATGACAGTAAAATTAAAAAAGATGCTGATGATGATGATGATGCGTGAAATGCATTCTTCAGATGATCAAGCTCCTTATCCAGATCATTAATGGCCTGATTATATGCTTGCATGGGAGAGGATTTGCTCGTTGTATGAATCTGCATTTATACATAAAAATGGTAAAACACAAAGCAGCGATCGGAGGAATTAAAGCTTAAAAAATGTATTCCAACTAGTAACCGTACAACCAAAAGCATTTAGAACAACAAAGCCAGATGCCAATGGCAACTACAAAAACAAGGAAAAACTACTTAATCACCCAGTGAGAGTTTAAAAGTATGTTAACAGTTATAAATAGTCTTTGTGCCAAATGTGGTCATATATGTGCCTGTCTACCATGTGTCTCATCTCCTTCTTCAGCATTCTTTGTGCAAAATAAAGAGCTCTAAAATTTGAATTAACTCAATTTGTTGCGCAATAATTCTATTTGGGAAATTCCAATTAAGAGTAATTGAAAGTGCTCAATTTGCAAGAAAATTCACAATGGGTGTTGTTCAAGGGTTTGGCAAAGGAAAATTCTCGTATTTCTTTTGCAAACATGGTAGATTGGCGGTAGTGGTGATTTATTTTTTTCCCCCCCATTTTTCTCTCCTTCTCAACTATTGAAAGGTAATCATGGTGGCACAGTAGCAGTAGCTATGTTTTTTGCAATGTGCAGCCATGTATACCTGCATCAGCACAAGCACCTTGGTCAGTGGAAAGTGTAGAATCCGCTTTAGCACAGATAGATAGGAGAGTTAAGGGAAAGAAAAAGAAAAATAAAGAATTTGCATAAAGCCCCTTGACTTAGTTATTTTGTTATCAGTTCCCTTAGAAAAGTTAACAAGTGAGTTAACCGTTAGAATTTTAGCGAAGGGTGAGATTGAGAGCTTCTTTCATATCTAAAGGGTATAATTGAGTGCTTTACAATAGAAGGGGCATGACTGCAAAATTTGTCCAATTTGAAGGGCCAAAACGCCAATCACTCAAGAAGATATGGTAGACAGGCACATATATGACCACATTTGGCACAAAGACTATTTATAACTGTTAACATACTTTTAAACTCTCACTGGGTGATTAAGTAGTTTTTCCTTGTTTTTGTAGTTGCCATTGGCATCTGGCTTTGTTGTTCTAAATGCTTTTGGTTGTACGGTTACTAGTTGGAATACATTTTTTAAGCTTTAATTCCTCCGATCGCTGCTTTGTGTTTTACCATTTTTATGTATAAATGCAGATTCATACAACGAGCAAATCCTCTCCCATGCAAGCATATAATCAGGCCATTAATGATCTGGATAAGGAGCTTGATCATCTGAAGAATGCATTTCACGCATCATCATCATCATCAGCATCTTTTTTAATTTTACTGTCATAATCTTTAGGTAGTTAGCATTTTTCTGAAAGATAATTTTGGCTGTTAAACTTTTCCTACTGCCTTAACCTGATCCTGATTATTGTTCTAGTGGTTTTAAGGCTCATGGAATAAGGACAGAAACTGGTTGGATTTGGCAAGCCCCTGGTATGTGGGGTAATATATATGAAAATCCCTTGTGGGTATAAATGGCTTAGTAGATACTATATTTATGCATAGACAAATAAGCCCTTGTGATTCTTAGAGCACCCTCTGTGATGGAAGACAACCGTTAGGCAGGCCTACATAACTACCGAAACAGAGGCTACATTTAGTTGCCATAAAGTCAGAACTTCAGCAAAGAAACTGGTTACAAACACGTGATGCCACACTGTGAAAGTAAGACTTGGAGCAATAATCATTGGAGTTGAGCTTAACGGGAGTAGAAGCAAATACTAATTATGGGCAAAGACATTGACAGAGTGGGAGGCTGGGGTGGTGGTGGTGATGGACCTATGGTGGAGGGAGTGAGAAAAGGGAGGCAGCCAGGTAGACAGGTGATTATGGTGAAATCTATTTCTTTTCTTCCTTCTTTACTTCTAAACAACTGAAAGGTAACCATGGTGGCAGCAAAGGCGTTGCAATGAGCTGCCGTGTATTGTCAGCATCATCCTTTGGTGGCTGAAAATTGCAACAAAGCAGAGGTGGGGAAGAGAAAGCAATAGAATAAAATATATATTTGGATAAGGCCGGTCAATGTTTTAGAAAAGTTAACAAGTTAGTCAGTAGTTAAAATTTTAACAGGAGGACATAATTGAGAGTTTCTTCACATATGAAGGGCATAATTGACTATTTTGCAATAGAAGGGGCATGATTGCAAAATTTGCGTACTTTGAAGGACCAAACTACCAATCATCCTATCTTTTTATATAAAATAATTGAAAATTTCTTACTTTTTGGCAAGCACCAAATAGTTTCGGTTATCCAAAAAATAGAATGTTGCATAAAGTACAATGCAAGGAATGTCAGGAAAAAGATTACAGAAGTAATGTGTTAAAAACCGAGAAAGCAGAGGATAATTGGGCACAATAAATTGTAAAATTTAGAATTTGAAAAACCTAAACCATTGTTGAATTACACATGAAAAGGACATCCTTGGCCCCAAAACCAAAAGTCGCTACCAAATATGTTACATTATCAGGTTTGGAGCTAAATTCCTGTAAAAAACAACCCAAAAACAAAATAACACAAAAATAATTCATAAAATTAAATACAGTAAAGAATACTGACCCTGACTAAGATTTTGTACTGAAGAGGATGGGGAAGCTTGTATCCAGCAAAAAGGACATCAAGGTCCCTATGCAATTGCCTATATTATTCATAAAGAAAATAATTGGGAAAAAATTAGGGTTTAAGACTAGGGTTCAGGAAAACCCGAAAATCAAACCAATTTTCAAAAAGAAACAACAATTGGAAATAAATTTCAAGATTGTACATGCGTAGAATGTTTCCGATGGTGTGAACCTCTCTCTCAACAGTGAATGAAGCTGCATTAATAATCTTTGTATCCCTCTCATAAGAAACCCTGTAAATTACCAAATTATAAATTCACACAACATGAATAGAAAAGATAGACAAAAATTATATCACTACTGAGTTTGTCGAGAATTAAGAGATTACTTTTTGATGCCTTCTGGGACAACAAATCGCTCGTAACGGTCCGGGGCGTTCGTGGCTGCAGACCTCTCTTAGCCTCCTCCTACTGCTTCAGACCACCAAGAAAGGAGAAATGGCAGAAGAGGAATCGGTAGGCAGTGCTTTTGGACTAGTGGCCCCTCACTCCGGCTGTAAGTTAAAAATCAAATAGCTTTCCACTTTCTTACTGAACCACCCATGTAATCTTCTTCCTGCCTCCCAGCTAAAGCCCCACCTTCCTTCAGTGAGAACCGAGAGGAATATAAAATGACATGGTCGCAACCATCTAATTTCTCAAAATTGTTCCTTTTTCTTTTCCTTTTTTTAGTATTTCTACATTGAAAATAAGGTTAATGTCACTATTCCCCTTAACACTACTCAATTTTCACTTTACTCCATAATGTTATTTTGATGTCAATTCGCCCTATTGGTTAAATCCATTAAAAAGCTCTGTTATTTCTGTTGAGATTCTCCAACTTCAGGTTCAATACTCTCATCAATGGTTACATAAGATATTCTATTGAATTGCTACCACTTTATGGGGTTAAAGTAGTTTCTTCCATGAGTTTGATTGAATTTTGATTAACTTGACCTTAATGTGACATCTATTAAGTTGAAAAGACAAATATGTAAATGATGAATATTGATTATAGGAAATAACTCTAGTACAATAAAAGAATAAGGTCAAAGAAATGGAAAAATTGAGCAACAAATTAAGTGCAAGACAATTTAACAATAGTTTCAAAGAAGAAGAGTCCTTCAACTTATCTGATATTTACTGAGAATGATTCCAAAGAAAAACAACAGAATCATCTTTTGAAGTGACTGGCAATCTCACCCAAGCAGTTTATTGAGCAATGGTCCTAAACTTTGGTAAAAAAGAAGTACTATTTCATTACCTAGTTAACTTTGAAGACCAGCAGGAGCTAGATATCAAATGAATCTACATTGTGTATACTAACACTACAAGATTGCGAATGAACAATTATCACTGCTGTGATGTTGAAACAGATATAAAAACTAATGGCAGTCCTACATTAGCCATTCTATCTTGAAACTAACACATCTCTATGAAGTATGAAATTAAAAGGTGATTAACTGAACGACAGAGTTTATAACGAAGAAAAGCTGCTGCTACTCTTGTAAAGCTGTTTAAATAGAAAATGGCCCTTCAGAAAAATTTCATGTTAAAGATAGAAGACAACATTCCAAGAATCGGACAGGAATTCCATTTTCTTTGCAATTCTTAATTTAGCAATGATGTTGATTGCAGCAACTGCAGGGGAAAAAAAAAACTAAAGGCTGAAAAGAAAACTCAATGTATTCACTAATTTTCAGAAACAAAATGATTCACAAGGAAGACCAAAATTAGTTGAAAGGAGAAAAGTAACTGGAAAAATGATCAACTGGAATGCTTCTTAAGTTGAAACAGCAGCATCCAAAATCACAATGTAACCTAACAAATTCATATGCATTACTAGAAATATGGCCAGCAGATGTGCGCAGCATATAGCTTCAGTTAGGATCACTTTCAAAAGTAGTAACTTGAAAATTATATTTTGAAAAATCAGGCATTAACTATTAACCTTCTTATAGCAGCATTTGAGAGCATCTCAAGTTTGCTATTCCAATCTGCCAAATTATTGATTACCTCTAAGGATCCTATTTTAAGTTCGTTAGGTAATACCTAATAAACAAAACTTCCCCAAAAGGATTTCACCTACATGGTTAACATTCTAGGCAGACAAAATATATTTCGTGATTCTAAAGAATCAAATAAATTAAAGTTTTCCCACTGTTGATCTCAGACACAAATACCGGCAAATAAAACAATCTGTAATCTGCTTGTCCACAAGGAGGTATGTCTACAAATTTTTTTGAGTGTAAGAAGATTATGAATACAATTTCATAGAGGGAATGGGAATGTCTCTCTTTGGAAACCAAGGAATGGGAAATTTTTTTCTAGAAGAAAATGGACAAAAGGTAGCCCTTCACCACAATATCAACAGATTGTAAAGTGAACTTCTCATATTTATAGCATGCTGTACTTGATTAACGACATGTAAAATTGTGAAATGGAAACTCATATTTGATAGGATATTTCAAGAAAAATCATCCACACACTATACATTCACATTCATTTTGGTCACAAAATACACAAGGTACCCAATAAAAAGCAGAATAAAATGCAACCAGCTTTACCAAGCCTAACGGAATTAGACAGGTAACAGATTGTAAGGTCAAATTCTCAAACTAACAACATTTCACCATCAAGAAATCAAATTGGCATAACACCTCAAAAGTCTAATCACATAGCCTTTCACCACAATATCAAGCCCAAAATCATTCAGGACTCGATTTTTACGAACATCACATTAATTATTCAATGAGAAAGAAGAGAAGGGGGTTGTGGACATTACCTAAGAAGTCTCTATCAATCGATCACTTCAATTTCCAGCACTGAAATATTAGGGCACAGAGGGAAGGAAGTGAGAAGGCGTCACTGCACTTTTAACATTACAGTGGAGAACTGAAATTGCGTTGCGGAGTCTGCCAAAGGCGATGAAAAGCGCAGCACTTCCCTGATGGAAATTCGCCTGCTTCGGATGCTGGACTCACTGTGAAGGGAGGGAGCCGGTGGTTAGTGGTGATGGCGAAGGCCAGACGCCAGAGTGAGGAGAGTCCGAGAGAGTGAGAGGCAACAACTGACGAGTCCGGCTCTGAGCATGGAGATAAGGATGGTTTTTGGGACCGGGCCGGACCGGCCGGTCTGACCATAGACCGGTGCCTTTGCCGGTCCGGTCCCAACAAACCAATCGATTTCTCCTAAAATCGTGCTGGTTTATTCAAACCGTGTTAGACCGGACAATTATAAAAAAAAAAATTGAGTCAAATTTTATAATTTTTTAAGATAAATTAAATTATATAATTCAATAAACTACTTTAATTGATTAGATTGTTAGTTATAATTTAAAAATGGCTATTTTTAATCATGAATTTGAATATTTATATTTTTATGGACTTAAATTACACTATATTATTGATTAAATTTTTTTTAAAAAATAATTATATTTTTAAATTTTAAATTATAATATTATCGGTCTAATTACGGTTTAATTTCGATTGGACCATTAAATCGTGAACCAGTAATTTTTCTGGTTCGATGACTAGTTCGATTTTGAAAACATTAGAGATAAGTACAACACCTATCCTGGATGAATATTTTATTAGAAATTTATTTTATTTTTTCCTTTTTCTCTTCAAGCCCAACCATGGTTAAGGAGTTGCTGAATCGGTCTTCTGAATTTTGGATTTTTCATCAATTTCTGCAAAGCACCAAATTCTAAATTCCAATTACTCTCACTCTTAACTTTGTCTCTCTCTCTCTCTCTCTCACCACCGGAGCTCCTCCTCCTCCTCTCTCTCTCTCTCTCTCTCTCTCTTTCTTTCCGTCACATTAGGGGCAATGTCCACTAGAGTACAATAACACTCTCCACCACTCTCCACTCATCAAATCATTCTCTCTCTACCTCTTCACTCTCTCAGGCACTCTTTCCGTCCTTATCTTCACTCACTGCTGGACCTCCTCCTCTAGCCTACTGTCTTCCGATCGACAATGTGGCTTCATTTTTAGGCGTTTAGACATCTTCATTTTTTCTAACCCACTTTGCTCATGAGCCTATCCTGAACTTGGCGTAGTCATGGAGTAGACAAGGAAAAGAAGCACCAGATTGTTTTTTGGGGAGGTGGAGGCTAGTGGGGTCGTCGGATCTGGTGCTCAAGAAGCAGTGAGTGTTAAAAAAATTTCTTTTTAAAATATGCTTTCAATTAATTTAAAGTGTACATATTGACAGTTTTATAGAATGAATTAAAAGTTATTGGCTGGGGATGAAAAGTCATTTAAATCTGTAAAACAAAAAACTTTATCTGCATTATATGTACGTTAAAAAGTTGTTAACAAGAGTCTTCCGTCCGACTAGTTCAGATATTATTTTGTTGGTTTTATAGTGCTTAACTGGTCAACAATTTCAACCTTTTAAGTTTCCTAGGATTCTAGTTTCTTAGCATTAAAGTGGTTTTGGCTCTAGTGATTTAATGTCTATATATAACATTGAAACAAAAAGTAGCTTATTGAATGATGAAACAGAGCTTGTTTGATGTCTATCCTACTTTTTATTCTTTCTGTTCTTCTAAAATTGTAATTATGTTCTCTTTCGCTGCTTCTTCTTCCTTCTATTCTTATACAATCTGCCATGCCATCAAACTCCATAACTTGAGTTGTCCTCCCAAATCAAAGAAAGAAATATATTATCAACTAATTGCATAAATTCTACTATTTTGGTGATGAAATTAAAAGATCCTACATCAACAATATTTTTTATTGGGCATTATGTTTTGTGTTATACAATGTTAAAGTAATACGACATAAGAAAAGAGTGAGAAATAGTCAACAAATGGGAAATATCTTGTACATGACATTGAAAGTGCACAAAGTGCACCACATGGAATGTTTTGATTGTAAAGATGGCTAAGGTGAGTAGTAATATTTGTAATAGTCACAAGATGGACAAATAATGTTCAATAGAGCTTTCTATCCGGTTATGAAATGTTGGTAGGTCTAATGGCACTATTGATAATTGTGATAATATATACTTGATGTATTCATTACTTCATTTGTTTTGGTTTCCTATTTTATATGCAACATTAGTTTCAGAAGAAAAGGTCTAAAATGTGGGCTGGAATTTATTTTGTTAGGAAGTTAAGCAAAAGAATTTTCTATAGTTTTAAGAATTCTGAATTTCAATGCCACTGTTGGTTTTTTTTCTATAGTATACATTTATAGAAAAAGACATGAAAAGGTAGATTTTGACAAACTTATTTAAGCCTTGTTGTTGGTTACATTGCATCAAACTTAGTGATTCTAGACTTCATGCAATGTAGTGATTCCCATATCTATCATCTATTTGTTTTTTGCTTTTTTGATGTTTAAACAACTGATTTTATCAACTCAACTACTTTACACACAACCTTTCCAGGTTGTAAAATCTTATATCTAAAATCCTGCATTATTACAACTATGTCGTTTAATTGTATTTCAAGAACTTCAGTTTGAACTTTCCATTTATGCAGTAATTGGAATTCAGTAACAATGACTTGCTTTCCCTACCTCTTTCTAATTTTAAGTGTCCAATCTGATGAATTTTTAGTTTTTCCCACTACTCATGAAATTGACTGCTTGGAAAGGATAGAAGTAAGGCTTTGTCATTCTTGTCTTTGGCTTCTCCTTCAATTAAATTTCTGTTGATTAAAAGTCCATACTATATGCTTTAATTCTCTAGAATTTCATATTGCTTCTTAATTACAATAGTAATTTTTTCTTTCAATAGATTGATATCTTTAAAATCTCTATTTGGCTCATCTAATCAGTTTTGCTTTATAAGTTTATTAGGTTAAATTCTTTTTTTCACCTTTTAAATATGTTGTCTATCACAAGTAATTATTATTAAATTCTTTTTTTTTTCACCTTTCAGAGATTTTTTTTCCTTTAATTGTATTGGGTGTGGCCTTGGAAAAGTAGAAAAGAGTTTTAGTTCGCTAGTTGGTAGCAACATAGCTTCAATTGAGAAGAGTACGACTCCTAACATTATTTTTGAAACTTTTAAAGCCATGGAACTTGAACTTTGGCATTTGTGTTGCAACTAAGCATGCTACTCTTTGGTGGCAGATGTTGCGTGCCTCATGGATGAAGCTTATACTGGATCAACCATAGGAGATGCTAGGGTTGACTCAGAATTTGAGGATAGCAGTACTATGGCTGTGGCTAATCTACTATTTCTAGAGCTTCTCAAGGATGAGAATGATGGTCTTTTGCTATATGTTTCTTTTCAAATTCTAGTGAATTTCCATGATTCATTCTGTGCATGCCTTCTTTGTTCATTATTCTCAATTGCATGTTGCATCAACTATGTAAAATGCAGTACAAATGCTAAATTTAGGACTATTAGCCCTAAGGGCATTCTTCTGTATTTTGATTTATGATAAATATTGATGAGGACTAACTCGTGTGACTTACATATGATAGGACATGTTTGACCCAGTTCTTTCAAGGCATGCAAATAAGGTTGCTAAGAGCTCTTAAGGAAATAGAATCTAAAGTGGTGATTAATCAAGAACACCTTCAACCTAAAAGCTCACAAGATCATGAAGTCCTTGAGAAAGAACTTTAGATTAGGAATCGTTTTGTTAAGGTATTTTGTGTAAATTCCTATATCTTCTTTACCTTATGATTCAATTTATTTCTACCTTGAAGTACACAAGCAAAAAGATTTCAAAGTATTAAGTCTTCAGAATTTTGGATTGAGTAATTTGGATGGCTTTGCATCTAAACGTTTCGTCCAAAATTTTGTGAATAGTGTTAAAATGCTTCTGCCTAGAAACGTATCATTTTGGACTCACATTTTTTACGCTCTATCATCCGATCCTTGAGTCCAAAACTTTAGAAAATCTAATAGCGAGAAACTAGTCATTTCTAGTTGTTGGAATTTTACTTTTTGTTTCTATAAAAGTTTTCAAAACTTAATTTTAAATTAAATTTTTGTCCAATCTTTCTAAGAAACACTCTTACTCTCTAGAATACAAAAATCTCCCTTTTCATTAGTGTTTTAAAGTGAAATCTGATTGTTTCAAAAGATAAAGGTTGTTAGAGCTAATTTGTTTGCATATTTGCTTGAAAGTGTGAGCTATCTCTGTTTCATTCTTACAATCCTTTTTGTATATCAATGTCATTGTGTAAAACCTATTTGGGGTGAGCTTTGATTTGTAGTTGATTGAGAGGTTTGGTTAAAATCAAGTGTGGTGATATTCTCTTGTAATTGGTGTAGGCAAATACCATTGTATTGGCTTGAGTTTATAGTAATCTGGTTTAAAATCCTTAAGTATGAGTTTAAGGTAATAGATGTAGATCTTGAAAGATCGAACCACTATAAATATCTTGTTCATTCTTCTTGCATTTAACTTCTAACTGCTTGCAAATTTCTTTGACCAGCAATTTCAATCATTTAAAAGAAATATTCATGATTCTCACCAACCCATCTTTACTTTTGTATTAATTGCACATCTCTTGTCTCATTTCATTAAGATTCTAGTTAGTTACTTAAGGCTGCTCAAAACTTTTCTTTGCACATCTAGCAAAACTTCTCGATCTGAAGACTTTAAAAAAAAAAAATTGATCCTTTTTTAAAAGTGTTTAAAATTTGCCAAAAAAACATTATTCATCCCCCTTCTAAGGTTTTTCATTCAGTATCAGAGCATTAGTCTATTCTTCTTCGGCTAAATAGCCTTGTAGAAAAGATCCTTATGGCAAGTATCTCCTCTCTTCCCTATGTCGAGGGATCCTCGACAAATAGACTTCCTTTGTTCACTAGGAGTATTTATACATTCTGAAAAAATCGCATGAAGATTTATGTTTACTCAATTAATTTTGAGCTATGGAATTTAATTGAAAAAGGACCATATGTTCCTTCTAGAAGTGTTGAAGATCGAATAAATCCAAAACAGAGTGATGAATATGATGTTGAAGACAATGCCAAAATGATTTTGAAATTTCAAGTTATGAACATTCTATATTGTGCCATTGATGCCACTAAATATAACAAAGTAAGTGACTGTGATTCAGCCCATAACATGTGGAGATTAGTTAAAGTCACCCATGAAAGGACAAATTAAGTGAAGGAATCGAAGTTGGGGCTTTTGATTCATGATTATGAATTATTTACTATGAAGCCAAATAAGAGCATAACCGACATGTTCACTAGATTTACAAACATTGCAAATGGACTTAAGGCTTATGGGAAAAGCTATTCCCTTAGTGAACAAAATAAAAAATTTCTAAATACCTTACTAAAGAGCTGGCAACCTAAAGCTCTAGCTATGGAGGAATCAAAAGATTTGAAAATCTTACCTACTGAAGAGCTAATTAGCTATCTCTTAACTCATGAAATGAAGCTCAAAAGGTTTCAAGAAGTTGATGACAATGACAAAGGCAAAAGAGGAACATCACTGAAAACTATTGATGAGGACACTAATAGTAGTTAATCTGATAGTGACGATGGAACTGAAGTAGATACCGAAAAATGAGCCATGATTACAAAAAAAATCAGAAAGATGTTCAAAAAGGAGAACTTCAAAAGATGAAAGAAATTCGTAAAAAGGAAGAGACAAACTTCATCTTTCAAGCCTCAATACTATGAATGCAAGAATACCGAACACTTCATTGCTAACTGCCCAATAGCTAAAGAGAAAGAAGCCAATATGCTCAACAAGAAAAAGAAGAATTTGAAAACAAAGAAAGGAAAAGGATTGGTGGGAACTTGGGATCAAAATGAGTCCGAGTCTAAGGAAAATGGAGACTCCGAAAATGAAACAGCTAACATATGCTTCATGGCAGTGAAGGATAAGTAAACTCCTCCTCATCTAACCTTGTAGCTGAATTGCATGAATCTACTTGTGATAATATTGATGATCTAAATGAACTTCTTGTTGATATGTTTCGTGAACTAAAAAGATTGTCAAGAAGGAACAAGGAAATAAAAGTAAAAATTAATTTCTTATCAAATGAGAATGACAATCTAGTAAGTAAAAATAAAATTTTACTTAACTCTATGTGCTGTTTGAATATTGAAAAGGAAATCACTTCTATCTTCTTGAACTGTTCTGCCCGTGAGAATAAATGTTTGTGTGATAAACTTTCATCTCTTGAAGTTATGATCCGTGAGTTTGATAATATGAAAATGAAAGTTGATAATCTCACTACTTATATTGAAAAATTCACTAATGGCTGAAGCAACTTGATAAGCTTCTTAGAGTTCAACGGATGGCTAAAAACAGAAATGGCCTTGGCTATGGTAATATGTACAAAACAGGAAAACACAAGTCTTATTTCGTGAAAGCAATCTTCTCAAACATAAATTACACATGTTGCACTTATTGTGGTAAAAATGGACACAATACATCTAGGTGTCACATTAGGAAAAACATTGGATTAGGAATGAAAATTGATAGGAAAAACATTGGTAATATGTACAAAAGAATCACTGTTAACCCCTATAGACCCAAGAAGATATGTGTACCAAAAATCACTCTCCCATCTCATGTATAGATATATTCATTGGAGAAAATGAGCTTCACAAAGTGGTTCTTAGATAGTGGATGCTCAAGACACATGACCGAAAATGCAACCCTATTAGAAGACGTTCAATCTACAAATTATAGATTCGTTACCTTTAGAGATAAAAAGAAAGAAAAGATACTTGGCATAGGTAACATTGGTAAAGAATCTTCAACCTTTATCAAACAAGTATTATTGATTGATGAGCTGAAATATAACTTACTTAGCATTAGTCAATTATGTGGTAATGGTTGTAAAGTTATTTTTGAGAAAGATTCTTGCTCTATTATGGATAGCTCAAGTAATGAAACAATTTTCGTTGCTAACCGTGTTAGAAATATATATGTATTCTATCTTGATAATCTTATGGCTTATGATATTAGATGTCTTTCCGTGCACAATAATAATGGCTATCTTTGACATAGAAGGTTAGGTCATATATCATTTGATTTACTAAACAAATTGTCTTCAAAAGAGCTTGTTAGGGGACTGTCCAAAATGAAGGTCGATAAAAGTAGAATATGTGATGCATACCAATTTGAAAAATAAATTAAAACCTCTTTTAAGCCTAAGAAAATGATTTCCACATCAAAACCCTTTGAATTAATACATATGGATTTGTTTGGACCGATGAGGACCACTAGTCTTAGTGGTAAGAGGTATGCTTATGTTCTAGTAGATGATTTCTCAAGATTTACTTGAACTTTGTTTCTCGGACAAAAAGATGAGGCATTCTCTAAATTTTTCAGATTATTCAAGTGTGTCCAAAACTCTCTTAGATGCAAATTGATTTCTATTAGGTGTGACAATGGTAGAGAATTTTGCGATAATAAGTTTACCCATTTTTGTGATAAGAATAGAGTCTTTTACAACTTTTCAGCTGCTAAAAGCCCTCAACAAAATGATGTTGTTGAAAGAAAAATAGAACATTGCAAGAAATGGCTAGATCCATGATTTGTGAAAACTCCCTTCCAAAATACTTTTGAGCTAAAGCTATCAATACAACATGTTATATTGCTAATCAAGTCATGCTGAGACATTTTTTAAGAAAAACACCCTTTGAGTTTATGTTTGACAAAACTCCATCAATTCCCTATTTTAAAGTATTTGACTACAAATGTTTTGTTCTTAATACGCGAGACAATCTTGGAAAATTTGATAGCAAATCTGATGAGGCTATATTCCATGGATACTCTTCTAATAAAAAGGCATATAGAATGTACAATAAGAAAACTCTATATGTGAAAAAATCCGTACATGTTGTCTTTGATGAATCTAACATTTATACATCAAGAAAAGATGATGATGATATAGGGATTTTTTAAAAAAAGGTAAAGAACAACACAAAGCTCCATCGCTGGACATTCATGCCAAAGAAGAAGAATTGGAAGAGCAACAAGCAGAACAAAGCAAGCAAGAAACTGAAAAGCTCACTGATCAAGGGCTACCAAAAGATTGGAAGTATGAAACTGGTCATCTAAAGAGCAAATTATTGGTGATCCTAGCAGTAGGGTTAAAACTAGACGGTATTTTGTAGACAATTTTGCTTTACTTTCTAGTATTGAACCTAATTGTATTGATGTGGCCTTGCATGATGATTTTTGGCTGCTAGTTATGCAAGAAGAGCTTAACCAATTTGAGAGAAATCAAGTTTAAAAACTCGTCCCTAAACCAATTGATCATCCGATTATTGGTACCAAGTGGGTTTTCAGAAACAAACTTGATGAACATGGAGTAGTGATTAAAAATAAAGTTAGATTTGTTGCCCAAGGATTCAATCAAGAAGAGGGCATTGACTATGGCGAGACATTTGCTCCCGTTACTAGATTAGAGTTCATAAGAATGCTACTTGCATTTGCATCTTTAAAAAAAAAACTTATGTTTTATCAAATAGATGTTAAAAGTGTATTTTTGAATTGTTTTATTGAAGATGAGGTATATGTAAAATAACTTCTAAGTTTTATTCATGAGCACTTTCTAAATCACGTTTTCAAACTCTTAAAGGCTCTTTATAGTTTAAAACAAACTCCATGAGTTTGGTGTGAAAGGCTTAGTGGATTCTTACTCTCAATTTTTTTTTTCAAGAGGCCTGATTGATACTACACTATTTATTAAGTTAGAAAAATTTGATGATCTTCTCATTGTCCAAATTTATGTTGATGATATCATTTTTGGTGCTACTAATGAATCCTTGTGTAAGATGTTTGCCAAGATTATGCAGTAAGAATTCGAGATGAGCATGGTGGAAAAACTCAACTTCTTCCTCGAATTGCAAATTAAATAAACCAATGATGGAATTTTTCTTAATCAAGCTAAGTACGCTAAGGAATTACTCAAAAGGTTCGGTATAAACGAAGCCAAAGAAATCAATACACTTATGAGCACTTTTTTAAAGTTTGATAACAATGAAAAGGATAAGAAAGTGGACGAATCAAAATACAGAGGTATGATTGGAAGTTTATTGTATCTTACTGCTAGCTGACCAAACATTATGTTTTCAGTTTGTCTTTGTGCTAAATTTCAATCGTGTCCAAGGAATCTCACTTATATGCCGTGAAATGCATCCTTAGACATTTGCTTGGAACATATGACTATGGTTTATGATATCCTCGTACTAACACTTTTGATCTTATAGGCTACACTGATGCAGACTATGTAGGTTGTAAAGTTGAACAAAAAAGCACTAACGGGCATTGCCAATTTCTCGGACATTCTCTAGTTTCATGGCATAGCAAGAAACAAGCTTGTGTATCTTTATCCACAATTGAGGCTGAATATATTACAGCAGGAATCTGTTGTGTGCAAATCTTAGGGATAAAAAACACATTGCTTGATTTTGGTCTTAATTTTGATTGTGTACCTATACTATATGACAATACAAGTGCAATTAATTTAACAAAAAATCCTGTTCAACATTCTAGAACTAAGCATATTGAGGTTAATCATCATTTTATTAGAGATCATGTGCTTAAAAGTGATGTTTGTGTAGAATATATCCTCATAAATGATCAACTTGTAGATATATTCACAAAACTCCTAGCTGAAGACAGATTCTTCTTTTTGAGAAAGGGATTGGGCATCACAAAAATTGTATGACTAAAGTTTTGTTTAGAAAGAATTGACCTTTTGTTTTTGCAGGTTTCTAAAGAAATACAATTTCAGAGGGAGATTTTAGATGTAGCACTTCGAAGAGTAAATCCAAAACTCATATTCCAAAACTCTCACTTTAAGGAATTTCTTTTAGATGAACATTTTGGAGAAAGCCTCAATCTAAAATGAAAACAACCTGATGCTTCGTATGTCCTTAAAAAAAAAAAAAAATTGCTTCCAGATTATTCTTTTTGAAATTCAAAATAATAGCACTTTTTTCAAAATAGCTTTTGAAATATCTGATGAAAGCTTTTTTCTAATGTACTTGATTGTACTTATCTTCACAACTTCCTAGGAAACTACAAAGAGCTTTTCCCACTCTTTTCTCTCGGATCTTGAAATCAACTGAGAACTTCATCTTTCTCCCTTCAAAATTTCTCCAACTTCTCTCTGAAAAACTGAAAGCCCAAGCCTTTACCCGTTGATCATAATAGTTAAATCTCCAAATTTGACCAAACCCAAGTTAAAGAAAGTCAAAAAAATCACTACAATAATGAAAAAAAAATCGGCCACTGAGACTAAATCGACTGCAAAGGAAAAGGGAAAGGAAGTCATTCCTGAACTCCCAGCTTCTCAAATCGATTCTTTAGAATCAACTCCGGAACAGAAAAGTTTCGAGACCTAGATACTCCATTTTCTTGACTCTAAAAGTGAATCCGATTTTAATGAGTATGTTTCAAGAAACCGAACTGTGATTGTTAGTTACCGCACAAATCCAAAGTCTTTTTTAAATTTTACAAATGTTTTGAATATGTTTGGGTCTTTCGGGTAGGGAGCCCTATTATATGTTGATGAAAAATTGTTCACTACTCTCATATGGGAATTTTATGCTAATCCGAGAAAAAGCCAATTAGAGGAGACTAGAGGGGGTTTTATGATCCGGTAGTACACTTCAAGAGTTGGAGGTAAGAATCTTAAGTTTGATCATCGCCTATTGAACGGAATATGTGGTGTTAGAGATGGCGGGATTTTTTGAACTGACCAAGTTCCAGGAAGGAATTGATTTGGGGAAATTTGAAAGAACATTTACTGGCGGAAGGAGTTTAAAGAATTTAAGTGAAAGGAACACTAAGTGGTTAAATGGACCTGGTAGGATTCTACGCCACATGGTTTCAACCATGGTGGTTCCAAGCGTTGGTCACAAAACCTCTATAAATATTATGCAAATGGTGATAATGTTGGCGTTGTCTGAGAATAGGACAATGAGCTTTGGGTATCTTACTGCGAAATTGATGATGCAAATAAGGAACACCTTAAGCAAAGCCCTACCCTATGGGAATTGATTAACTAAAGTGTTTAAATATTTCAATGTTGATCTGAGCTCAATCACCCCTGCATCTTCAAAGATGAATGTTTATAGCTTTGAGTCTTTTGAGAAAATGGGATATGTGAGAATGGATAATGAGTGGAAGTTGTTCAGAGATTCTTCTAACAATGAAAAGAAAAAACTGTTAAAAGTTAAGGCCGAATGCAAGACTACTCAACTTGTAGGAACAAAAAGAAAGGCTGAAATAGAAACTCAAGAAAAGTCATCTAGCAAGGGAAAATAGAGAATTCATAACACAGGCATCAGTCAGAGCATTTTGGAAGCAATAAATTTGTTGGCTGTTAAGGTAGACAGCCTCAGTTCAAAAATTTAGAATTTTGAGTACAAACTAACTGCTGTGGAAGAGAAGGATAAAAAGGATAAAACCATGCTTGATAAATCAGTACCATCTCAAGAACAAGTGACTGAAGAACAAACTGCCTAAGAGGAAGAAACTGACAATGAACAAGACGCTGTGAAGAAGAAGAATGATGAAAAAATGACAGCTACTCAGACTGAAGAACAATTGAAAGACAAAGACCTTAGTCAACAGAAGACATTTGAGGAAACTGAACAAGAAAGGCAGACACCCGTGCGTCAGGAAGAGTCAGCACCACCTACCCTTACTGCAGTACCTCCTCCCAAACCAGCTATAGTTGGCATATCATTCAGTAAAAGGCAGAAACATGTGGTGGTCAAAAGGAAGTCCAGTCGCATTATTGGGCAGCACTCCAAAAAGGGTGTCAGGACTAAGTCAACAACCATCCACATTTCTTAAGTGCCTATTTCTGCGGACTCTACCACATTTTCTAAGTGACCATTTCTGCAGATTGCTTACAAGACTTCCTTTGCCTGAACACATTTTACTACTTTTCTATTGACAATTACTTTTATAAATTCTATACTAGTATTTAAACAATTTACATTTTGCCTTTTAGCTACTCTAAATATATTTCTCTTCTTGTCCTTATGTTCTCTATTTGATAGCTTTATTCTTCTTATTCTCTACTTCTACATTTTGATTGATGACAAAAGGAGAGAAAAATTTATAGACTCGTTGGGTGATTATGTGTATAGACTGCGGATATATAGATTGTTAATGATATGTGGACTTGTTATAGATTGTTGATGATGATATATAGACTTGTTGGGTGATTGTGTGATATATAGATTGTTGATGATGATAAATAGACTATGGATATATATTGTGTGATGCTGTGAATAGACAATGGATATATAGATTGTGTGATGATGTGATGATGTGAATTATGAAATATGAAACTCATTATGGATTGTGATTATGCCTGTTTATGATCATAGTTCAAAAAATGCGGACTATGAAGATTGTGGTGTTTTGATGGAGACTATATTGAGATTTCGTTGTTGTTGAGGACAAAGGAGATTGAAGTATGTGTATGAGTCCATTGTGAATTCTAACAAATTGAGATTTGGGTGACTGAATAATTTTTTTTTAAAAAATCATTATGATATGCTCTATGTTAAAAATTTCAGATGATGAAGATATTCATACTTATATTTTTTGATTGCTCAGAAAATTTCCTTGTATCTGAAATATCTTGAGAAAACTAGGCTGGAGTAAAATCTTTGAAAATTTATTTTTCACGCTGCACATACACAGGGGGAGTTTTGGACTCATATTTCTTCAATCCAAATGTCTAGTCCAAAAATGAGTTCTAAAAAGGCTAGCTTTTGTCTAATTTTACCCTATTTTGGACACATATTTTGGAAATCCAAAACTTTAAGTCTAAAAGTTCCTTAAGGAGATTAGCTTCTGTGTCACTTCTCCTAGTTTGGATGCACATTTTGAAAGTCTAAAATTTTAAATCTAATCTTACTCTTAAACGTACTTTATGGCTTTGCATCCTATGTTTATATATGCACATATTAAAGGAGAGTATTTCATCTTATGATTTATATTCTATACCTCCATGTGTTCATATCTAGACATTTTTTTTTACTACTAATTGTGACTATTCTCTTGAGGAATAGTCGTGTGATGGAAGAAAGGAGGATATGGAGGTAGGTTGGGCTATAGGCTTATTGAGTCATGTTTATGAGTACATGTTTTAAAATTTTTATCTTAATCTCATAAGTATTCTTTAAGTCCTATAATGAGATAATACATTTTAATGAAAAATATTTTTATCTCTCTCGGTCTAATATGTTCGTACTATACATATCATTATTTTTATACTACAATTCCATTAAGTTTGTCATCACTCAAAAAGGGGGAGATTGTTAGTCCTAAGGACATTCTCCTGTATTTTGAATTATGACAAACATTGATGAGGACTAACTTGTATGACTTACATGTGATAGGACATATTTGACCCAATTCTTTCAAGGCATGCAAATAAGGTTGCTAAGCAGCTCTTAAGGAAATAGAATCCAAAGTGATGACTGATTAAGAACACCTTCAGCCTAAGAGCTCGCAAGATCATGAAGTCCTTGAGAAAGAACTTTAGACTAGGAATCATTTTGTTAAGGTATTTTGTGTAAATTCCTAGGTCTTCTTTACCTTATAATTCAATTTATTTCTACCTTGAAGTACACAAGCAAAAAGAATTCAAAGTATTAAGTATTCAAAATTTTGGATTGAGTAATTTGGATGGCTCTGCATCCAAACGCTTCGTCCAAAATTCTGTGAACAATGTCAAAATGCTTTTGCCTAGAAAAGTGCCATTTTGGATGCTCTATCGTCCAATTCTTGAGTCCAAAACTCTGAAAATCTGATAGCGAGAAACTAGTCGTTTCTAACCATTGGAACTTTACTTTTTACTTCTATAAAAGCTTTCAAAACTCGATATTAAAGTAGATTTTTGTCCTATCTTTCTAAGAAATACTCTTACTCTCTAGAATACAAAAATCTCTCTTTTTATTAGTGCTTCAAAGTGAAATCTGATTATTTCAAAAGGTAAAGGCTGTTAGTACTCATTTGTTTACATATTTGCTCGAAAATGTGAGCTATCTCTGCTTCATTCTTACAATCCTTTTTGTATATCAAGGTTGTGGTGTAAAACCCATATGGGGTGAGCTTGATTTGTAGTTGACTGAGAGGTTTGGTTAAAATCAAGTTTGGTGATCCTCTTTTGCAATTGGTGCAGGTAAATACCATTGTGTTGGCTTGGGTTTATAGTGATTTGGTTTAAAATCCTTAAGTGTGAGTTTAAGGTAATGGATGTAGATCTTGAAAGATCGAACTACTATAAATCTCTTGTTCATCCTTTTTGCATTTAACTTCTGACTGCTTGAGAATTTCTTTGACCAACAGTTTCAATTATTCAAAAGAAATATTCATGACTCTCACCAACCCATCTTTATTTTTGTATTAATTGCACATCCATTGTCTTATTTCATTAAGATTCTAGTCGGTTCCTTAAGGTTGCTCAAAACTTTTTTTTGCATATTTAGCAAACTTCTCGATCTGAAAATCAAAAGGAGGACTTAAAAAAATTGATCATTTTTTAAAAGTGTTTTAAATTTGTCAAAAACCTTATTCATCCCCTTAAGGTTTTTCAAAGACATCAAAATCCAACCATAAAATGTATCTCTACTAACAAATTTATAGCCACTCTTGTACTTGGATTTTACATGGGTTTAAAATTACATCATGAAGTGCCTCTCAATGTCTTAGTGAATGGTTGCCACCAATCCATGTGCTCTATCAGATCCAATAGTTGGGTGCTGAAAACAAATAGGGCATAATAAAGTTACATGCCTATCCTTTGGTAACAAAACCAAAGGGAAAAAATAATAATAATAAAGAAAATGCCTATCTCAGAATACTGTTTTTCAGGATCTGAAACTCCAACAATGCAATCTATCATGGATGTCTACGTACACAAAGACCACACAATTAATATAACTAAATGAATGTACAAAAGAATATATTATAAACTACCATTAGACAGACTAATTTGAGAACTTTCCAGATTATACAACTTTTTTCCACTTCTTTTCTAGAATGTGAAATGCAGAGAAGTAATAGAAAGAAAGGGAACATGGTCAGCATTATTTGGATGGAGAGTGGAGCTATATATTTAACAAAATTTCTAGCAAAGCAATAAGCTTACATCTACTCTTCTCACCCTCTATTTCTTCATATATACCTCTTGTAGCTTCATACTAGCAAAGAAAGGCAACAAAATCTAGTAACTGCATTCTGTTTTCATTAAACAATAGAATGATAGATACTTTTTTAGCTATAAGAAGAAACATTCACACTGGAAAAAAAAAGAAAAAACTTGTAACCAGCGTTACATGAAAACTTTATAACTTAGAGTAATGCATGGTACTAATGTCAACACAAATAGAAGTAAATGCCATACAATCCCTCTAAACCAAATGAATATAAGATTTCATTCTACTAACAAAAACCTTCTATTTCTTTAAGTGCTAAAATATAATTGTAGCCAATGTTTATGAGGTCAAACTAATAAGCCGACAGAAGCATGGAGGACACAAGAATAGATACCTAAGTCAATGTCTTGTATCTTAAGAATATTCATATTTATGCTTCTTCAATCTTTCTACATCTGAAAATTATCGGTAATGCAAACTAAAAATAAAGATCCCCTAAATCTCATTTCTTTTCTGTACTTGGGTTCTTAATCGTTTTCTTTGTGAATTTTTTAGTTCTTAATATAGTTAACAATTTCAAATAGAAAAATTAAACTTACCATCAATTATATTTGTGCTTTTTCTTTGGTAGGATGCTGCTTTGAAAGAAGCCAAATAAATTGAGATTGTTGCTTTACCTACATGAAATACACAATTGCCTTTAGACTTCATATGAAATAGTACTTGCATTTACCAATAATGAGTAGAAGTTATGTATATAATTATCTAATTTTGCAATTTTAACAGGAATCATACAACTTTTGTTCGCTTCCTTTCTGGAGTATGAAATGTAGAAAAGCAACAAAAGAAGGGGAACTTGGTTAGCATTGTTTTGATGGAGAGTGGAGCCATATATACAATAGAAGTCGACTACAAGTAGAAGTAGAGGACCCTTTGATGCATACCTGAGGTAAAAAGCGAGCACAAAATTGGGTGATATAATTCAATTGAGCAAAATAATAAATAAACATTAATTTAGTTAACCTGGAACTATTGAAACTTTTCTCCATCAGCTGTCAATTGTAATCTCAAAATTTTTTCATATGCTAATAGTTCTGTCACCTGCTCAACGTACGGTTTCATTTGGTACTGCTCTTGGATCATATTGCTTAAGCTTTAAATCAGCAAGTTGGAACTCAAGTGTTTTTTGCTTAAAAAACATAATCAAACCACAAAACTCTTCAACTTTATATAAAAGGGGAAAAGACCAAGATGAAATTCAACAAAAAAAAAAAAAATCAATGCTCTAGCCAGCTTGACTAACCTTCTATGCATATTGCTGTTCAGAAGATGTATATTGATCAGCAAGTTCTTTCAATTTGATTTTCAACTTGGAGATAAATAATTGAAAATGATATACTAAATATTCCAAAAAGTTCAACCTTGACCATAAAAAAAAAAGTACTATTGTCATTTTGATATTTCCTCATCATTATATTTTGACAAGTTTGGCAGGTCAAGTCCATAGACAAATGTTAATTAGTATGATAGCATGGTCAAAAGCTTCATAAATCTTACATCTCATTCTTCTTCAACTAAGACAAACATTCATCTTTTTGCTCTTCCAACTTACTGCTTATTTCCTAGAAGAGGAAATTCAAATTATAGCAAGAAAATAGGTAAGAGAGCATTAAATAATTCTATTTAGAACAGGATGTCTCATCTTTTAATCATCTATATAAAGTAGTTTTTCCCTACAAGAGATCAGCATACGAGAGGTAGAAATCTAGCTCAAAAGCTTACTAAGAAGTCTGTCCTACTTCTCGGCCTCTAAAATCAAGAACAAACTATGATAAAAAAAACTGCAAAGCCTCTAAAACACAATTTAAAAAAAATGGTATATGCAAGTGAGGAAGACTTGTGATAGCATGGACTATTGTCATCAAACCCTCTAGAATAAAACAATTTATATGTCAAAAATAAAAACCCCAAGACGCAAAATCACAAGAAGTAATTTAGTGCTTATTTTATAGTTTCTCAAGCTTTGCACGAGCAATGGGGTCTCTGTTTGCTCCAAGACTATTCCTCTTTTTGTACTTACACTGCTACACTCTTCTTCTCCCTGTGCTGTAGCTTGTTTTTACTCCTAGATCTACCTTTGAAAGGAAAGATAGGCTCGTCACCAAATGCTGGTGAGTCCTAGTTGCGCCGTCGTGTAGTCTTCAAGCCATCTTTAACGGAGAGAGAGAGAGAGAGAGAGAGAGAGAGAGAGAGAGAGAGAGAGAGAGAGAGAGAGAGAGAGAGAGTGTGTGTGTGTGTGTGTGTGTGTGCACGAGAGTGTGAATTGGGTAAAGAGAGTGATCTGGTGGATTTGGCAGAGCATCCAGAATTTGAGATGTTGATTTCACCTCAGCCTTAACCATAGTTGATGTTAAGGGGAAAAAAGAAAAAAAAAGAAAAGAAATTAATTTTGGAATAAAATAATAGTTAAATTAAGGGGAACCAGGATAGCAGTGATGACGAGGTTGAGTTAGTAACTCCAGATTGTGATGAATGTCTATTATACTTATACACATATTTTATACATCATTTATGCTTAAATTATGGAGAAATGCTTTCTAGATATAGTTAATTCCCCATTTTCTCCTTATTCTTTGTAGGATGAAAATGTTAAGATTAGATAAGGATTCAAGGAGAAAAAGACAGAAAAAGAGAAATTCTATGTGTACACAGCGCCATGGTTACTGGGGTCAATATTGCCGTGTAGCTGCTGAACTTCAGAAGTCAACATTTTAGGAGTCAACGGCGCTGTGCCCATTACTTTTGCACGTCTCCATGCACCTTTAGAATTTAAAAAATATCAGAGATTCAGCAAGTTGACGATGCCGTACAACTTATTGACTATCTCGCCATGCATGATTCCAACACATCAAGAGATCAAGTCGAATGACAACATTTTGAAGCAAATATAGCATACGGAAACATGCACGGTGCCGTGTATAACACTTCCTATGGCACCGTGCAACATCACAGAAAAACCTATGTTTTGTAGAATTTTTAGGGATTCGTGAAAGAACCTATATATACTATTTTTCAGGGTCATTCTAAGAGAGTCACCAATGAAAAACACCAGAGAGACCCCTTGGAACACAAGGAAGAGAAGAGAATAGAAGTTTAGGGAAGATTTGAGGAAGAATGAGCAACCCCAAAAGAAGATTGTAAATAGGGGTGGCAATCGTGTCGTGTTCTGGTTAGCAAGTCGTGTCAACCTAAAGTAATTACACACGACACGTCAATCCGAATATGACACGATTAATAAACGTGTCTAATTTTATAACACGATTATGACACGAAAATAAACGGATTGACACGACACGATTAGACACGAAAATTAATAGATAATTACTAAACCCGTCAACTCGTCAATCCAAATACCAACTAAATCCGCCAACTCGTCAACCCAAATACCTACTAAACCCGTCAATTCGAATACTTATTAAACCTGCCAACCTGAATACCTACTAAACCTGTCCACCCATTACACTAAAAATTTTAAAAAAATAAATCAAACCATATAAAATTAAAATAACCAATAGAATAGTTCATAAAATCTTAAATAGCCAATAAAATAATAAATCATCTAATTAAATATCTAGAGATGTGAATAAATTCATAAGACTTAATATAAAAAATTTAAATATTCAATTTACTTAATACATTAAAAATTTAAAAAATTTCAAACAACATTGACAATGTTCTTCTCAGTAGGTGTCTCCTTATTGATGTTCAAAATCCATGACATTTTGAACAACTTTATCTACATTTAACTTTTCAGCAAGTGCTTCTGCAAAAAATTTAAACAAACAAGTATTATAAATTTTATCTAAAAATATAAATTGAAATAAAAATATAGTCTAAAATTTTTTTTACCTCCATAAATCCAATCCTTAGAACAAATCAAAGATTCAACAAGATCAGGTGATAAAGAACTTCTAAATTGGTTAAGAACTCTACCACTACTATTGAATGTAGACTCAGAAGCAACTGTAGAGGTAGGAATAGTAAGCATCTCAAACCATTTGACCTAGCAAAGGGTATCTATATTGATGAGCCTTCCAATAAGATAAAATATCAAGCTTAACTGTCCTATCAACCCTTAACTCATCTTAATACAACTCCAACTCAGATTTCTGCATATGCTTCATGATATCTTCTCTTTCAAAATCATCAAACTCCTATTTTAAAAATTAAAAAAAGAATTAGAAAGCCTAAATTAAATTATATATTAACATTATGATATAAATTATAACTATAAAATATATTAGACTTATAAAAAAGTAATAAGTAAAAGAAATAACCTGTAAAACACTTGAACTTTCTATACTATCTTTCTCTTTAGTAGAGGTTGATTTTGATTGTCCCTGAGATACTGTGTCAGATACTCCAGAAATAGAAGAAAGATTAGTCTTGTATGCTTCAAAGATAGAGAAAAGTTTAGATTTAAGTTCTGAGCACTCCACTTGATCATCAATACCATAAAGTTTCCTATAACTAAATTCAACAAATTGCATTTTATACCGAGGATCAAACACAACAGCAATGGCCAAAAGTGTGCTGAACTCTTTCCAATACTTATTAAACTTCGAATACATGCCAATTGCAATTCTCTTCATGTAAGCATCAGAACTTTTAATTTCTTCCGTTAACCTCAACTGAATCATAAACACATGGGGAAAATAGAGATTGGAAGTAGGCCTATTTGCACTAGAAAATGCATTTATTGCATCATAAAACAATTTCAAGAAATCACATATTTTCTCCACTTTACTCCATTCTTCTTCAGAAGGGTTATGCTTGAAATTAGAGTTACTCAATTGCAAATGACAGAAAGCAAGCTTATAATAAAGTGCACTAGCAAGCATCTCATATGTGAAATTCCATCTTGTAGGAACATCTTGCTTAGCTTAAGAGATTTCTTGGATTCAAGAATTGTGTGTGCCACACGTTCTAAAAACTTTTACTTTTTTGTTGGTGACCCTTTTATATACTTCACAGATTCTCTTACCTTCTCAATTGATTCATCAATTTCTTTCAACCATTCTTTTACAATTAAATTGAGAATATGGGCACAACATCTTATATGAAGCAAAGAACCAAAGTCCAACAAATATTTTTGCAAATTCAACTAATATTTTAAAAACTCAATACATGAATTGTTGGTAGAAGCATTATCCAAAGTTATAGAAAATAACCTCTTCTCAATTCCCTAATTAGCAACCAAACTATAAATCTTTTCAGCTAATGCAACACCAGAATGAGGTGGAGGCATGTATGAAAAATTCAAAATCTTTTTATGTAATACCCAATTCTTGTTAATAAAATGTGTAGTCAAAGTCATGTATCCATTTGTAGTTATCGAAGTCCAACAATCAGAAGTTAAGCAAATTCTATCGGGACATTATTTAAATTGAAAAGTTATCTTGGCAATATAATCAGCATACATATTTTTAATATCTTGCCTCATAGTATTCCTACTAATATGAGACACATCTGGATCCAAGTAGGAAAATATAGCCCTAATACCCTCATATTCCACAAAAGATAAAGGCAAATCATGTTGTATCACAGCATTAATCAACAACTCCCTAAACTTTGCTTGACAGAATCTCCTAGATCTAGTGTTCATGCTGCCACCATTAGTTTCAATGAGCATTTGTCCTATATCATTTGAATCAATCCTAGGCCATTTTTTAATATGCTTTTTCAGGTTACATGTCCCATATTTGCTAGCTAAAAGATATGTTTGGTCACAATTCTTACACTTACATCTTTCTTTTCCATCTTCACTAATTGGTAGTAGGTCAAAATATTGCCAAACATTACTTGTGAGTTTTCTTGTATATTTCTGGCTTGTTTGAGTGGTAGAAGAATCCTTTGCATTTGCACCCTCTCCGTTGTCATTTCTAACCATCTCAACACTTTCATCATCTGTGTCACCTTCAAGTTCAACAAACTCTTACTGCAATTCATCAATTTGTGGTGGAGGTAACAATGTATCCATCTCTACAATTAGTGAAAAAGACATAATTAATCTCAAATATGCTAACAATGCTGCAATTATCTATTCCATATAGCAAAACCATAGAAAGTACAAATAGATATGGAAGAAGGATAAAGTTGACAAGTTGAACTCTTAAAAGGATTCATAAATAGAGCATGTGAAATTTGAAGACAACATTTAGTTGAACTTTGTTGTTGACATGTGCCTTGCATATCTAACATGGGCATATACATAAAACAAAAGATATGTGAGGAATAGTTAATTGTGGCTGACAAATTGTAGGAATTGCTAGAAGGAAGAAACTTAATGAATGAGGAATAGTTAATTGTGATTGCAAATGACTGGGATAGTCTGATGAAATTAACCAAGTAGTTAAAACTGAAGTTTTTTATAGTTATTGGATAGTGTGTCAGGCACTTGAAACTAGTTTATGACTATTCTATGTGCTGAAAGAATAGAAGGATCTGTAGGGTTTTGTATCTATTCAAGGAAGGATATGAGTAGATTTTGTAAAACACTCTAGTATTGGTGGTTGAAGATGAAGTCGGGTAAGCTTTACAAAATAGGCTAATGACTATAAAACACCTGTAAGTGAGAATTGTGCACTTAGACATTAGATCCACAATTCAAACATCCCTTAACTCAGCAGTAACTGCATTTGCCAGCTGCCACTTACTAACAGCTGGAATGCTTCAATCTTTACATAATCCATAATTCGAACATCCCTTAACTCAGCAGTAGAGGCATTTACTCTGATGGCACTAGTTAATCCATGATCAATTGAAAATTGCTACCTAAGCTGCGTCTTTTATACCACATATCAAGACATAATAACTTTGAACTTCCAAGGATGCTAAAATGAAACTTCAAGACATTATGATCTATGATTCACTAGGCAGAGTTGATTGTCAATTCTTATTCAATGGTAACAAAGTTGCTATCACAAATCATCTCACACTGCATAGCAATTATATTCCAGAGCTATATAACTAAGTCCAACAAGCATCTTCATTTATCACCTTCAATTCTAAAAGTTATGCTTGAACACCATTCTAGAAATTCTAAAAGTTAGGCATTTAAATGTAATTTGATGTAAAAGTCTCTCAGAAGCCTAATTATTAATAAAATTTCTGAGGTTGGAAATAAACTGCAAGCAAATATTGGAATTCTCCTGTAAGGGCTATAGTCCTAACAAGAAACCACAAACAGTACTAAGATAAGTGTACTATTGAAAAATGATTAGAAATCATAGCGGTCAATAATAATAATTTCAACAGTCTTTCTATAAATTCATGTCCTTCACTTTCCACTCAATACAAACAATTTGTTCAAAGGTGAACAAAGAGCTATGGAGTTATATGTTAAACAAAAGGAACGTAATCAATTTGTTTCTTTTTTTCAACATGACTTGGATGGACGAGATGCAGAGATGATTCCTGGGATCGTTTGTGGTGAAAAAGAATATGGAAGTGAAGAGAATGAAAACAACCAAGTATTTTCTAACTTTGGTTTGACTAATTGTAACAAATTCAACATTCTTTTCTTAAGTCACCTTTCTTTACCCTTCCTTTAACCCAAGTAAAGAATAAGCCATTAACATGTAATTTCTTAGATTTTGTCAAAGAACATTACTACACTAGCAATTTCTTAATTCTACAAGAATTTGAGCTTTAAACATAGTCAGTTTGGTGCCTGAAGTTGCCTAATGTTTCTATTATTTATAAAAATTGTTAAGTTCACTTGACTGACGCACTCTATTGCTCTACTGACCTTTATTACACCCCAACGCCATTTCTTTCTTTTTCTTTGCACATTTTTTTTCTTTTTCTATTTTTCCCTTAGCAAGTGATTTCTTGACATCAATTTACCATATGATACCCATTCTAACCTTTTAAACAACAAAGCAACAATGGGTTTGGCTTTGAGCAGATTGCTACACATTGTATTAATTGTTATAACCAAATCAAGATATGAAACACTTGAACTAATTGCTACTTCTAGCATCATCTTTTATGTAAATTTCTTGTTAAATATCACTAAAATTTCTCTATCTTTTCCCAAATATCAATCCATCTGATATTGATATCAACATACGCATATATAACTAAGCAGAGTCAGGCAGAAACATAGATGTTCACTAAATCCCAATCAATTAAGGCAAACAAATCTGTTTGTCTGCAGATAAGGCATGTCTTATTTTAAAGCTGATGCAGATAACTCAAGGGAGTAGTTACCTTAGGAAGTTAGTCGCGAAAGCTCTGCCATTGAGCTCCTTTCCTTTCTAGTTGAAGTCAAGTGTTCAGTAGATTTCCTTTCCAGTTGAAGTCACACATGAGAGGAGGGAGCCGTTGGTCAGTAGCAGTGGCGAAGGCCACCAAAGTGCTAACGGAGGAGAGAGTGAGAGGCAACGGCGGCGTGCTCAACAGAAACAGATATAAAAAAATAATGGAGATAGGTTTCAGTGTTTCACACACTCTCTTAACGCTAGGGTAGAGTTTTTTGGACTTTTTTGTGGAAAAAAAAAAAAATGGGTTGGCGGGTCAAAATGGGTTCAACCAGTTTATGACTCGAACCCGTTTAAAGCTAAACAAGTCGACCTGTTCCAAATCGAACCCGCGAAACCCCAACCTTAACCCGCTATAATCGTATTATTTTCGTGTCGTGTTCAACATTGTTGCCCTTAATTGCAAATCAGAAGAGAAACCTTGTCTATGAGTTTTCCCTTTTTCCTTTTGTGATTTGATTTTGTGTTTGTTGGATTTAATTGATTTGAGTTGTAATTAAAGTGTTATACCGTAATTTACTCTTATATTGGATGTTTATTTGATTAATTAATATTTATTTTGAGTAATTTATCAATAGGGTTTGATTGATTAAATTAGTTGATTGGATAATTCTTTTATGTTAAGCTTTGAGAAATGATGCATGCGATGGGTTTCCTTTTATGTTAATTCAATAGATTTGGTTTCCCTTGATGAAGTTTAGAAATAATTTGGAAAATTTAGAATTTGGTGATAGATGAGATTTTGTAATCACCTAGAGATAGGCATTCTATAACTTTTTGGCTTGTATTCCAATTTTCTTAATTTTATGCATTTTTGGATTTGATTTGCATGATAGAGATATCTATGGGTTTGATCCTAGGGTAGGAGACTCATTACGAGAGAGAGAGACAGGATTTTATTTTATTTTGAAAATCTTGTCAATGCTTGAATTTGATATCAATTAATTGAGTAATGTTTAATATTTGAGTATTCTAAGGAGAATTCTTACTTAGTTATATGGCCAATCTCCTTTCTTTACTTGAACCTTACTTTGTGATCTTTTAGTCTTTACCTTGAGAATTGGGTTAATGTATTCGTGTGATACTTTTCGGTCCTTAAAAATAGTAATTAGTCATTTTACTTTTTGTTTTGATTAATTAAACAATTTAATTTAAGTGGAAGTAGGAGTAGTTGATCCTGTTCTTGGGGTCTTCGATACTTACTTACTACACTCTATACTATATGATGGGTATACTTCCCTAATTTTGTGTGAGTGTATGAGTTAAATTGATATTTTTAAAAAAAACTTAGGTGAGCATCGGATCTATTTTTTAAACCATAGCACTAGTATAAACCGCACGAATAAGTTTTTTGCGCCGCTATCGGGGATCGGTTGTCAATATTCCAAAAATATATGAGTTTTATTGATTCAATAATTTTTATCTTATGAATATCTTTGCCTTTGATTTTTCTTAGGTAGTTGATTGATTTTCTATTATAGGATTTTAGAATTGTTTTATTAATCTTTTGTGCATATTTTTCTTGTAATCTTTTATTTCAGTTCTTCCTATAATTGTTTCTTTAGACTTGATTTGCTTTATTATTGGATTATTTGTAGTTCAAATTAGTGTTGCTTTACTTTGTAGGACAATTTTCTTGTGTATGCATAAAAGAGAGTGTGCCAAAAAGTTGGTTGAGTTTGATAATGAGATTAAGAGGACTTTTTGAAGGTTGCGTAGGGAATAAAAACAAACAGTATTGAAACCTGTGAAAAAAGTAGATATTTGGAGAGAATTTGGTGAGAAAATGGAAGTCAATCAAGGTAGTAATAGTAATGGAAATGGTAATGGTAATAGAAAAAAATAATTGGTAATTATGCTACACCTACTTTTTCGGGTACAAATTCGAGTATTTTGAGACTTCGTGTGGATGCAAATAACTTTGAGATTAAGCCTAATTTCATCCAAATCATTCAACAGCTAGTGCAATTTGATGGATTACTAGATGAAGACCCTAATACTCATTTAGCAGCTTTCTTGGAGATTTGTGACATACTTAATTGTGTCTTTGAGGATGCCATATGGTTGAGACTGTTTCCCTTTTCTTTGAGAGATCAAGCTAAATCTGAGTTGAAATCCTTACTATCCAGTTCTATTACTACTTGGAATCAATTAGCTAAAACTTTTCTTGCTAAATATTTTCCCCTACTAGAGTGGCCAAGCTAAGGAATAATATTTTTTTCATTTTCCCAATTAGATAGTGAAACAATTCATAATGCTTGGGAAAGGTTTAAAGAGTTGATAAAAAAAATATCCTCTACATGGTATTAATCTTGGTTTGCAAATATTGACTTTCTATAATGGTTGTGTTTTCCTGCTAAGCAAATGGTTGATGCTTTATCAAGAGGGAATACTTCTTCAAAAATCCCAGAAGAACTTTTTGATTTAATGGAATATATCTCATTGAACAATCATTCTTGGAGACTGCAAAGATCAAAGGCTAAAGGTTAAGGAATGTACAATGTAGCTACAATGGTATCTTTGGAAGCTAAGTTACAATCACTTACAAAGAAAGTGGATAAAATGAATACTAATTCTACTAATCATGTCATGTGATATGTGATTTTTGTAGGGGAAAATACACTAATCATGAATGTCAGGGGATGAGAGTTGAGAGTGAGCAACAAGTTAAACATGTGGATTACATGGGGAATAGAAGACAAGATAACACTTCTTTTAGTAATACTTACAATCCAAATTGGACAAATCATCCAATTTTTTCTTGGAACAATCAAGGACAAAACTAAGTAAGATCTCAAAAAGTTCAAGCCAATTATGCTCCAAGACCCCAAGCCCGTCTACCATTTCATGCACCACAGCTATGACACCCAACATATCCAGTAGTAGTGGGACAATCATTGTGGGATGTCGTCCCCTTTGATCTCCCAGGCAAGGAATCTTTATAACAAATTAATACTTAAAACACAGCGAAATTATTCTAAAATAGGGAATTTATTAATAGGAAAATCAGTAATACATGGACTTCAAATTCTTCATTCAATATTCTAAACTCATAATATATCATGCAATATTTTATGTTGTTTATTTCTATTTCATCACACTTCTATTGCGCACTCAAATTACCAACCTATACAACAGGGCCTAAAAACATATAAGAAAATGTGTGAGTATGAAATACTCAGTCAGTCCCGTATATGCTAGTGTTTTTCCATATAAAATAATTTTATCATATTTTTCCACCGAAAACAAGTCTTTAAATATTGTAGTTGAAAAAACCTCGTTAACTGTTATAAAAGAGTTCATGCACATTTAGAAAATATGATTCATTGAAAATTGATACTCTTTTAAAGAAAAAAGGGGATCACGTCCCATCTATAAAAATATTAGTCACACTAACCCAGATATGAGTTTTAATCCTACCAAATTTATTTGGTCACAGTGACCTAGATAGGAATTAGAATCCTACTGCCTTTATTTGGCCACACTGACCTGGGCATCCCATGCCCACCCTTCGTTTCCATGATGGAAAAACATGTCGTTAGTTAAGGATGACTAGATATCAAATACTGGCACCCCATGAAGAAGAAGATCACAATCCAGATGTTACCGTTAATTGGATAGTGTTCTCAGACTTATGTAAGTTAGTATAAGTGCAAAGTCCCTCTTGAGTACTCAAGGATCACATAGCATAAAGCCACACGACATAAAGCCAAAAGATTATCAAAATGTCTCAATATAGTTTAATACTTTTCAAAACCAACTCCTTTTTCCACAATATTTTCTTTCCCAAAAGATAAGCAAGCTCGTTTTCGAGCACAAGAGAAACATTTTAAAATATCATTTTCCAAATGTGTCTCATATTCCTTATAATTATTTCCCAGATTCATTGAGCAGAGAAAGCACATGTCATTCATATGATGTACGGGAAGCTTTAAAAGTAATTAGGCAAAATATCATCAACCCTTCTGTCATTTAGTAAGAAAACATCTATATCATGAATATATTCTTTGGAAATCGTATTTGCTTATGATTCTTTAAAATCATGGAAGAGAAATGTATATTTATGCAACATTTATAGAAAACACCAACTAAAATGATAATTTTAAAATAGTGGGACTTACCTTATATAGTGCTATTCATTGTCCTCAAGAAATCACCTTTTTATAGTAGACACAATTACATTAAAAGGACATTTCACCTTAGCATTTCAATTCTCTAATCTAATGCATTACTGACAAAATGCATTAACACAGAAGGATTTACCATATGGATTGATGGGGATCCATGATGTGTTCCACATTTCACAGCTTAAGAAGTATCAACCAAACCCCGAGCATGCACTTAACGATGAATCCCTACAATTACATCCTAGCCTTAGCTTTGTAGAGAATCCAATTAAGATCTTAGAGAGAAGTGTTAAGGAATTAAGGAACAAGTGGATTCTAATGGTTAAGCTTATTTGGGAACACTACGGAATCCAATATGTTACTTGGGAGACGGAAGATTAGATGCAGAAAAAATACTCGAAATTGCTGTAAGGTGCGACACCATAGGAATTTCAGGAGCAAAATTCTTTTAAACAGAGAAAGTGTAATACCCTATCCTAAACTTACCTAAAAATAAGAGGTGTGCCATTCATGAAGCATGAGCATATGTGCATATGAGCATATAACATGATTCTTGCATACAAATATTACTTATATAGGTTATTTGAATTTATTTGGTAATGATATGTAAATGAATTCATTTGTTTGGGTGTTAATTGAGAAATTATTCCTTAGGTTAAGGGAGTATAAAAATATTTTGCATGAAAAATAATTGGAAGAGCTATGTATTTATGTGTTTATTTATTTAAGAATTAATTTATTGATATACTCTTTTTATTAAATTATTTTATTTATTTATTTAAAAAAGAAGAAAATTATTTTAAAAAATTCTTCTAGGGTTTGAACCTTAGATATTTCCAACATTCCTTTTTAATTTATCCAATTTCAATAATTTTTTTGGTGTGATAATTCTTTCAATTAATGGACTTTATTTACTAAGAAATATATGAAAAAATAATAATTATTTTTTTTAGGGTAGCCGTCACTCTTGGGAAGAAATAAGGGGAGAATTATTTTATTGAAAAAAAATTTGGAGAATTTTCCAAATCCTATGGTAGCTAAATTTTATGCCTGTTTTTCCTCTCTTTTTGCTGCCATTAAGCTCTCTTTTGGCTGGCTACAAGAGCTCTTAAAGCTATTAGAATTTGATTTAATTATCTCGAAAAGCCTAACTTAAGTAAAAACTTAAAGAATTTAGGAAAACTTCCTATTTTTCCTCGTTTGTGCCATGTCCGCTATTCCTTTTCCTGTCACAACTCTTCTTCCTCAAAACATAAAACAAATCCAATTTTTGTTCAGCCAAAACCCCCCCAAGCTGACACCCTCTTCTTTTTCTCTCAAAACATCAAAATTTCTCTCTTCTTCTCAAGCAAATTTCCTCAATTATTGAAGGAAAAATTTTGCATAATACCTTCTACTTTGGATGCCATTCTTGGATTGAAAATTTGAAGTTTTTGGTGGAAATAAAAGTTTGAAAACATCATCTTCCTTCCCTAAGGGAATCAAGCTTAGCAAGAGGTAACATCAGAAGCTTTTCTTTTCTTTTTTTTTTCCTTCAATTCATTGATGTCACCATTCTCTAGGAACTTAGGGCTTCATGTTTTAAAAAATTTATAATGTGTTTTTCTTGACAAAATACGATTAAAAACTTATGTTTATGAATCATACTTACTTAGATCACAGAACAAAAATTCTTTTGAATGATTTTTACAAAAGAAAATACCTTTTCTCTTTATTTGTTATATTCTTGAAAATTTGAAAATTTTCTAAGTTATAGATGGTTTCTTGATACGTTCTTGTGAGATTTTGATCTATTTTCTTCTTGGGATATTGTTGCCTTACTCTATACTCTCCAGGGATATACTTTCTTGGGATAATAAATTCAAGAAATTGATTTCTTGAAGCAAAAATAAATTATGTACTTTTTGGAATTTCTACAATTTTATAGTAGTTGTGGTTTTAATTCAAAATTATATAGCAATGCAATTTATCTTTGCAAGGTCTTTTGAAATTGATTTTTAGACATGTTTGGGATATTATTTATGCTAGAGATCATGCAAAAATACATTGGGAGTGATTCCAGCAATTTTTCAAAAAACAAGGAAAAGAAAATTAGAATTTTTAAGTTTTGCTGTATGTTCTGTTTGAGGCTATTATTTTTATTTAATTTTGCACAAAATTGTGGATGATTAAACTAAAGAAAATGTAGCTGTATATCTTAGTTTCAGACTAAAAAGTTTCAAAATTTTATAATGTAAAGATTTAAAGTTCCAAAATTTTCTTTGCTGCTTATCTATTTTGGAGCTAATTTTCATGTTTGGCCATTGTATTCTACTCTCTACATGTAAGGTATCTCTATGAAATATTTGAGCCTAAACTGATGTATTTTCAAAAGTGTTTTACCATTAGAAATTTAGATTTTACTTGTTGAGATTTGGAAATAGCTTGGGTATTTTAAGGAGGCTTACTAAGATTAATTTATATATTTCTTTTATGATCGAGAATAATTTATTCTCATGCTTAGAGATGTATTAAGGACCTAAACATTAATTTGTTTGAGATAAATTCTTGTTGTACATGAATGTTATGTGGAAAAAACCCAAGGTGCTATAAACTAGGTGCATTATGTGAAGGGTGTTTTTCTAAAGCATACGATTAGGTTGGACAAACTATTCTGGTAATTCTTCAACTATTGGTTTGTCCAAAATTTGCACTCCAATTAAAAAAAAGAGAGGGTAAAACAGTTCATTGAACTTTCTAATCATCCAGATATCACCCTTTCGTTCGTTGACTAACAGTCAACTAACAATTCTATTAATTTTTAAAGGTATTTTGTTAATTTCTCATTCTAATATTAAAATATATTATTATTTTATTTATTTATTTTTATCTTTTTCTTTCTTTTCTTCTTCCTATCTTTAGGTTTTTCCTTTCTTGTCAGTGCAATTCCACCACTACAATTCCACCGGATCCCCCAAGCACCAGCTCATCCTTCAATCTGCTATACGCCATATGGTTGAGCACAGGTTCGACGGCTGGAAACTATTGGAACCCTCTTCCCAAAGATAGTCACACTCTCCACTGTGGTTATATTTCCGCCAACAAGATCTTTGGCATCTGTCACCATTAAATTAGGGTGATTCTTGGCTAGCATCTGGGCAATGCAGAGACCACTGATTCTGACCAACTATGTAATTAATTACTACTAGTGTTTCTTCGAAAAGCTTCCGAAATTGATTTGTGTGTGAACTACATATTGAATGGGTTATTAGGTATTGATGCTCCTTGTTAGCTCAGATCTGTGTTGATTATTTGATTTAGTTTAATGAGTTGTTTTCTAGGTTGAATGGGTTATTGGATATGGGTTGAAAATTAAGAAAATTAAAGATAGGGGACTCCTGCACCATAAAAAAAAAACCATCTAACAAAAGGAGGAGAACCAACAATTTTTAAAGAGTTATTTTTGTTCCATCAAGTTCTAATCGATGATGTTTTTCTGAAGAGTTTTGCAAAGTTCGATTTGATTTTGTTTATGAATTTTAGTTTTGTGGCGTGATTATATTATATATAGAGGAAGCGAGGGAAGTTTTGTGTGTGAAGATGAATAGTAATTAGAAGAAGAGGAATTTTCAAATAGAGGCTTTTAAGCATAAGGGGACGGTGGATCCAAAATATGCTGACAAGACTTTGGAGTAGGCCAGTCATGAGATTTATAACCACAACGGTAGTGGCCTTAGCTTCAAAGAACCCTACAGGTTGCAGTTGATTTCCTTCCTTTGTTTGTTTTGGATTTTCATTGGTGGTGAACGGAGACTATCGCAGCAAAGTTGTTACAGCAATTGGAGAAGAAGACAAAAGGAAGAAGCAAAAGAAAATTGAATAAATGAATAAATAGTTCCAAAATAAAAAATAAAAAATATTTTAATAATAAGTTATATGAAAAATACTTAAATACCCTTAAAATGTGAAATTAAAATATAAAATTATCGAAATACTCTTAAAAATTAATGACTTGTCAATTGATCGACAGAAGGGAAACATATGGATAATTAGAAAGTTCGAGGAACTGTTTTTTATATATATTTTTTTAATTGGAGGGAAAAATCTGGACAAACAATAATGGGAGGGTTACCAAAGTAGTTTGCCCAGATTAGGCTATAACTTCCTATTTTGAGATTTTTTCTTAGACTTGAAAAGTTGCCAAGAGTAAGGACATACCTATTTTGGCTGAGAAACGTGTTCATTGCTAAATCAAGATAAGTTTCCGTGCATCCATGAACTATTGCATATGCCTCTTTTTGAAAACTTTCCTTAACTCAATACTTTCTAAATTTAGAAACTTTCTATATATGGAAACTTTCCTTTTTAGAAACCTTCCATTTCTAGGACCTTTTTAAGAAACCTTCTATAATTGTAACTTTCCCTTTTTGGAAACCTACTATAATCAAACTTTCTCATTTTGGAAATTTTCTAAAAATAGAAACTTTCCATTTAACATGGAAGCCAAATTAATTGATTTTAAACTTTGTTTTTAGCAAATGAACTTAAGTTTTCATATCCTTGCATATGTGAAAATTATGGCATGACTATTTTTGGGAAGTGGCTCCTACACTCTTTGTCCCAAAAATCATGTCAAAAATTTTCATTTTTGTTGTATCGAAATACTTGTCAATTTTACAAATCAACTATAATTTTATTACTTATATTCTTAATTTACTCATCCTTCAATCGTTTGACCCATTAAATATGTACATTCCCTATAAATCATTAAGTGAAATACTTAGTCAATTTATCCATTTTTCAAGAAATTGAAAAGGTCTCCATCTTTTGTTTAGGAATATTATAGTCATTTTCTACTATAATTATATAAGTTTTAGTAATTTTTTAAACTATGTGTTATGTCTTAAATTAACATGATTTTTGTGATGAATAAAGTACTATTTATGCTTGAGATAAATGTTGTCTATGAAATTATATTAGCTTGGAAATATGAGTAATGAAGGAAACTTGTTTGACTAATGTATTGAGCTATCTTGATATGATCTGTTGTGGGAGCTTTATGAAATGTGAAAATAGTAAGTGTTGACTACTCAATGAGGGCAAAGCATCTATACTAGTCTTGGTTAGATTGAGGATGTCTTCTGGAAGGTGGTCACTGAAGGCAATGAAAATAGAGGACGCCAAGCATGCAGTACTGTAAAACTAGAAAAAGCACTAGACATGGCGCAGCGGAAAGCAAAAAAGAATACCTTTGCATGTCCTAGGTCTGTTTAGCTGAAAAGACGAGGTCCTAGCCACTGGAGTGGCTACTTGTCTCGATGATGATTCCGGCGAAAATTCAGCGATTCTTCGGCTTCTCCTTTGCATGTACGCGAAGCTTTTCGATTCTCAAAATATTCCTCCAGCTAATCTGTGTTGGTGAAACAACCTAGGCAATGAAAGACTTATCTTAAACCTTTGCTATTGATTAGCAAAATCAAGAAGGTTACACAAGTAAGGAAAATATGAACGAAAGAGAATAACAGAGAGAAGAGCACTGTTCATTTTTTTTCTCTGTGTCGTGAGTCTGTTATGAAGGATTGAACCCCACAACTCATATTCACTTTTTTTAGATAACTAAAACACCAGTATTTAATATTTCAAAACATTCGGAGGTTATCAACAGAAGAGATTTAGGTAATCCTTAACTCTTCTGTACCGTAAATAAAAATAACCCTTTAGTCTAAGCTAGTGGGTTAAAATAATTTATTATTTTCCTTACCAATGAGCCCAAAAATAATAACCATTAATTATTTATTTCCTGAGCCTATTAAAATAACCTAATAAATAATTAATGAGCCCAAATAAACTAAAATAATTATTAAGCCTTTTATTAACTAGTTTAAGCCCAGGTTAACTTTTCTAATTATTTAATCTGGGCTTAGGCCCTGAATAATTAATTAATCAATTAAATTAGATAATAAAATTAATTTCTCTCGTCCCTTTATTTTATTCCAGTCTAAAAAATAAATTAGATTTTCTGAATAAAATAAAATTATTTTTATTGTGACCATTTTCTCAACCTAAAATAATTAGGACTTTTGGGCTATTTCGAAGACCAAAAAGACACATCGCTTTAACTACTAAAATGACTAAAATACCAATGCTATATAAATAGCTATATTTTACATTTTAAATATTTTCGAATATCACCATAAAGAAATATTGACCCCAAGGACAATGCTGCGTTAGCTATGTCTTCGACCCACATGTGAAATAACCAAAATACCCCTCTACATATCTCCGTGCATTTAGAGAAGAAAGAGTGTACTAACACCTCTCTAAAAGACATTTACCTTCCTTAGGCTTCTAGTCCAATGATCCACGACTTTTTGGAATATTTTTTACTTTTTAAGAGAGCTACCCTAAATCCAATATCCAAGTCATGTTCCTTAGGGCCCTGAATAATTAGATCATTTGGACAACCACAAGGGGCGATATAGTGTAGATACTATCTTGCACAAGTCTATCTTGACTAACTAGTCACATATACCCAACATACAAGTATATTAGTTTTTCTCAAGAACCTCAACTATAGTATGTCAAAGCATACGCTTTCAGTTTCGTCAGACCATCTACTTATACTCAAGTTGTAGAGTACAAGCCCATACTGTAGCAGTAGTAGTTTGGATTTTCATCACATAGTACTTAAAGAAACCATTACAACAGGTCTTGTTCTATGTATTCGAAATACTCTTATATTATGAAATAAGTAGACTATTCATTGATTAAAGGTAAGTCATTCCCTATTTAGAATTCATAACACAATAACCTTGCCATGATGAAATTCCCATTCTCATCATCTGGTTAAGAATAATAGTTTATGTGTCAAGTATCCCATGGTCCATATCTTATTGTGAAAGACCTCCATTTACATAAACCATTTACTTAAACATAATGGATCTTTTCCAATAAAATCATGCACAAATATAAAGAAGATTTCATAAATAAATTCTCAGAAAAATACTTTTAGTAATATAAGTCAAAATTACATTAGAAACCTAGTCTAAGAGGGCATATATTTCAATAGTCACCTCGAGGAGATAGACTCCTTTTGGTAAACATGACAATATAATAGTGTGGAGGTAATCCTCAGCTAGCGACAAGATTCAGAAGGAACTGACTAGTTGGGCATAGGACAACCAGATTGGGATTGAGTAGGAGAGGAAAGAGTATTTTACTCAGTAGGATATACACCTACTCGGTAATTTGGGATTGCATGTACTACATGTAATACCCCACTGCCTATGCCCAACAGGGCCCGGGATATCACCCCGTCCAAAGGATAATAGGTTTTTATAACTAGGTCACACTATCGAAATAATAGAATGAAAACAATACTTTTAACTTAAAACTTATTACAATCCAAGAATCCAAAACACAAATCCAAAATAAAATTGTTCACTCTCAACTCCTAAAGAATTACACAAGATAAATATCAGAAAATCTTTCAAGGTAGGCAACAATTAGCTACGCATCCCCACATCAGGGTTGACTTGACATCATGGTAAAAAGGGTGATGAGATAAAAATCTCAATAAGTCCATGTGTGCTTTGAGTGTCCAGTGAAAAAAGTTCGTGAATGTAAGGTGTAAAGTCTTCATAAGAGAAATACTAACAAGCAATAAACAATAGTTAAAATCAAGAGTGGTGTTCTTGGCTTTTCCAACCATACATGTTCAATAAAATTAACCACTCAAAAAGGTGATCATAGATTACCACACGTTGGGCCCCATAACCATACAACGGTTAGAATGCCACACTTTGTGCAGACTGACAAAAAGTAGGTGATCAGCCTACCAAGCAAGATACTCCTCCTTCTCTATACCCAAACAAAATCAGTTATCCATTCCGACAACACACAGTCCACTTGACTGAAAACTGCTAGCTCGAACCAGCACGACTTACTGGATTGACATCTTATTTGGGAAGGACTCACCCCTCAGAGGTGGCCACCTACTGAGGGGCTTACCCTAACCCTTCAAAGACTAGTCCTAGCAGTTCACTCTTATTGAGTACTCAACGTAATATATATCCCACTTGAAAAAATGAATAAAACATAGTTCCACTTGAAAATGGCAATTAAAGATTTCCAAAGTTTGGGGTAAAACTGGTTTTAGAAAGAGTTTTAGAGTTTGAGTAAATCTGCTTATTGATTTTCAAATAATTTGTTTGACTGAAATGAGAAATGAGACAATCCTCAATTGCCTTTACAGAAATGAGTGACCACGTACTCCACAATTGGCTTGCCATAGAACCATGTTGCATCAATCAGGTTTTATGCAGAAGCTTACTTGATCTTTAGCTTGAGATAAAATAAAAGTCTTCAACAGCTGACCTAACCCCACTTGGGGTAAATATAAGCCATAATTAAATTTAAGCCAAAATTTACTTTCACAAATAATTTTAGCTCAACTTACTACAATCATGATCCTAGTGTCCCAAGCTTTGAGGCCAGATAATAAATAAAGGGGTTTATAAGCTAAGTCTAGTTTGATATTAAAGTAATTAGGGTTTTGGGAAATAGGTACTAATAAGTTGAAGGTTTATAAACCTTTCTAAAAATAAATTAGAGTTTATTTGATAAACGGTCCTAGGTGGTATTATGCAAAATAATAATCTATTAATAATTATTTGTTAGAAAATAATTGGCAACTAAAATTAGTTGTAAGCAAATTTTAATGGGTTTTGATTGAAAGATAATAAATAAATTTTAATAGTATTTATGAATATAAGACTTACAAAATTAATATTTTACTTATTATGATTATTTATATATAAGGCTTTATTTGATATTACTATTTTATATAATATCTATATATTTTATTTCTTTAATAAAAGCTATCATTTATTTGACTAAAATATCCTTATTTTATATATAATAGTCAAAATCTACCTTCCCTAGGATTTTTGAAATTTACTAGAAGAAATTATAGCATTAATCATTTTATTGATGAAATAAAATTAGCTTAGGGACAACTAAGTCATAATCATATTTCTATTGCTAACCACAATCATGAACATACATTCCACTCCAGTTCATCAAATCATCCAAATCATGAATGAAGGCATAAATCTAAATTTACCAAGACATGATTCAAACTCTACTATCATAAACATAATCGTGGCTTTAACAAAAATACATGAACATAAACCCTATTCACCAAAGGTGATATAATCTCTAACATGCTTGATCACATATACCACTCACGACATGGAGAGCATGCAACAAAACCCTAAAAATGCCATACAATCAACCAAGATAATCAACTCATGCATCAATCCCATCTCCATCATATACACACATTTATTCATGCTCAAATTTCAACTCCTTCACAACAACACATGCTTAAATCCTAATCATAATCCATCTCCTTCCAATATCATTCTAGAGACATGAATCTAGAATTTAAAGAGAGGGTTGAAGAGTCTTACTTGATTGATGACTACCTTGGAGTAGTTTTGAATGGATCCTAACTCTTAAGAACTTGATCCGTCCAAGAGAGATGAAGAAAATATGGCCATAGTTGAAGTCACCATTCGGCCAAGAGAGAGAAAGAGAGAGAGAGAGAGAAAAGAGGAAAAGAGAATCCATTAGTATGTTTATATATATTCATTAGAAGTTGAAGATGAGAGAAGGTGGGGTGATTGATCATATTTACCTTGAAGGTATTCTTGAGTCTTCACAAAAATACTAGTTTTTCGATCCAAAAGAGAGAGTTGGATTTTGGTATTTGATGTTAAAAATTGCAGAAGTGGTTTCAAGGGGTTGAGTAGGTATGATCTGGAGTTTTTTTTGAGGAGATTGGAAAAGTTTGGAGTGATCTTAGGCGTGAGGATGTTTAGTAGGTGTTCTTGGTTTTTGGAGAATGGAGAGAGTTTTGGTTGAAGCTGGCCGAAATTCTGAGGGATTAGGGTGGCCGAATTGATTTGGAGGGTTTAGGAAGTTGAATTTTTTTATTTAAGAGGAAAAGGAAAGCTTATTTTTTGAAATTCTAAAAGAATATTTTAGGGAATCAATTTTGGAAACAAAATATGATAAGAAGATCTTTAATGGAGGAGAGCTTTTGGAAGCTCCAATGGTCGGCTGTTTGTCTGTGAGTTTTGCTGAGATGAATGATGGTTGAAAGGGCTTAACGGTGGCCAAAAATATGGAGTACAATAGTGGAGGGATTTCTGGTTGTTTGAGAGATGAATTATGGTAGTTTACTAAATATGATTGCTGGAATTTTGGTCTCCAATCAATGGCTTGATTGGAGGGATTGATGGAGATATTTTAGGAGCAGTCATGGGACTGGTTCCGAGCAGAATGCTGGAGAAGATGATGGAGCTCAGTTCATGGCTGTTTAAGGGAAGTTTGTATAGAAAAATGGTGGAGGTTTTGGACAAGACTGAAGAAGGAACGAAGCTGGAAAAATTCCTAGGTAGATTTCGCAAGTTGTTGGAATTTTTTTAGGCAGATTTTGCTGCCATTTTCCAGTCAATTTGCAGAAGATTTGAAGGGGTATTCAGAGGTCTTTCAAGGCTGGTTTCCAGCCTTCTTCATGGAGGAAAAATGAGGTTAAGATGCTGGGTGAAAAACTGGAAGAAACAGCTTGGTTTAGGTTCACCAAAGCTGCGAAAGTGTCCAGAAAATTTTTTGGTTTGCACAGCATTTGTGCAATCCGGTTTTGGCCTTATAATTTCAGACTTTAAGCTGGTCAAGAGGGCTATTTTTCTGGTAGCATTTGGGGGGGAATGATGGCTGAAAATTTTGACACTTGGACTGAACAAGAAGTTGGAAAAAAAATTCTAGTTTACAACATGAACAAAATGAATACACTTAAGTTGGAGTTTGAAGCTTCAACCATGGAGATTAATTCTTTTGGGAACCTTCCACAACCCCTCCCCATTTTCGGCCCACAAGATGTCTTACACTTAGACATTTTTGAACCTTCAAAGCCACAACACTTTGCTGGAATTTTCTGAAATAGAATTGGCTTATCTGAATTGAACAACCTAATGAATTGAGAAATAAGAAAAACTAAGGATCAAGAAGGGTATGAATTCCCTTAGAAATTTTTGTAGGGCACAAGAGTAGGATTAGGACATTCCTATCATGTCTCCCCTAGGACAACACTCCTACTCTTCACTAAGTCATGTAAGGCCGAAATATAGCCTTCTTACACAAAATAAAATTTAATCATGCTAAAACTCCAATGATGGAATTTGAACCCAAGACCTCAAGAATTAATTCCAAAACTCTAACCACTAAACTACCACAACTCTTGTTCTTATTTTCTCTCCCAAATATTTTTCCTATTTAATCCTCTAGCTATCTCCCTATTTTCACCTCAAGCAAAAATTATCATTTTGCCCTTCTTACTCAACACGCACAAATAAGCCATCTAGGCCACAAATTACAAATCCAAAGCACATAAAATCATATAAAAAATATATATTTATGCATGCAATAAATTATGATCTGCATCTCAACCCCCTCACTCTAAGGTTGGGTTCAACTGGGGTTTCACACTACATCTTTGGGTGGGAGCTACTTCTGTGCCCTTACACCACTAGTAGTTTGGGATTGTATGTACTACATCCACAGGATGGAAGCTATCTCTATATCCTTACACCACTAATTTTGGTAATATGCATTATGGATGCTCCGCAAATACAGGTAGAAGCTTTAGAAATTCTGGAATTAACACTTGTGGAAAATATTCACTTTTGCTCAATACTCTTCTTACTTACTATTATGCAATGCCAAATAAATATTTTTATCACTTGGAGCATGCATCATGAAATGTTTTGGTCAATCCAATGCACATATGAGGCTTATTGGGATTTCTTATCTCACTCATTTTTAAATTCATGATTTTCAAGATATCTCGATTTTTGCTCATGTTGAGAATCTTATGTCTGAGTTTACAAGACTTGTTCTATTACATTTTTGTGATGCTACTTTGTAAGTTTTGAATACTTACATTATTTTGCAGATGGTGTATAAGTTTTATTGAGACTTATAATTATTTATAACTTTATTTTTTTTAAGTTTTGGATTTGTATTTCTTTTTCCGTTATAAAAACCCCTTATCCAATGGATTGGGTGACATCTCCAACCTATATGGTTTACATAGGTAGTTAAGGTGTTACAAGTGTCATCGCACTACCATGTCTAACTCTCATATTTCCTTTTTCAATAAATATATGGTCATTCATAATAACTATAACTGTTTGTTCTTTCCTTTGATTGTGTAACGTGTATCTACCTGTTTTAAATCCACCATTAGATGTTTTTGGTCCATAACTTATCTTGTCACATAAGGTGTATAATTGCATGACTAATTTTTACTAGCATCCAACAACTTCTCTCCAAATATAAGATAGTCAATAAAAAAATATATTGGCCAATATGTCTATCCCCAGAAAGACTAGTGTATCTCTATTTTTCTACCTTCTTTTCTATTCTTTTCATCAAATTTCACCATGTCAAAATCCCAAAACTCTAAAAATCTAGACTGTGATATCACTTGATGGGAAATCTAATTTGTGATAGTTAACGAGAATAGAAAAAACAAACATTAAAAATAAAATAAGATATAAAATATTTTCATGGTTCAACTTATTTATTCAAGTCTATGTCAACGACAAAAATCACGAAACACTTTATTAATAGTTACTAGGAAATTTATACAAGGGTATTCTTGATATTTTACCCAAACTTTTTGTATACACCATGTCATGTACTGCCCATACACTTACCTATTTTATACTCATACGCTTTATAATCTTAGATATACTAAATCAAATTAGGATCTTGAAAGCTCATGAATCCACCTTTATATAGGTACCAAGTTATAAGACCTATAATCTTCATGGGATATAATGATGTTAACTTCATAATTCTAATGTACATAAGACAATAATAACTTTCTAATTCTAAATACATTAGGAATATTATTTTAATCAAGCCACATTGTCATAATCTGATTAGGAATACAAGACAAATGACAAACTCCTAAGGTAAATTTTTACTAGAAACTATAGGATTTCCCTTTTTGTAGTAGAAAGAAGAATATGGATGTAGGAGTGAGGAAAAAAAGATAGTAGGGAGAAGAACTTACGTTTATATTAAATATATCGCATTATGTAAAAGTAACATATTTTTTATTTAATTATTCCTATATATATATATATATATATATATATATATATATATATATATATATATATAGCAACCCTACTTTTGGAATTTCATTTAAACACGTTACTATATTATAGAATTTCTAATTAACGAAGCAAGGGTGCAGATTACTATAGATTATTGATTAATAGTCTAAGATGGATAGTTGGAGATGGGAAGTTCATAAGGCTATGCCCTCGGTTACATAGCCTAGTTTCCTATAGATCGATTAGTTAGAATATATTTTCAAGTAATTCCCTTTTATGTTTCTAATTCGATAGATTATGGTAGGGTTTTATGGAAATCCAATCTATAGTGTGCTTTATTCTATTTAAGGGATAGAGAAACTATTGAGTCCATTCTTAGAGGTGGACATACGTGTAGGCTTGGAGGGCCAAGAATTATATATATATATATATATATATATATATATATATATATATATATATATATATGGATGTATAATATATATTTACAATGTAAGATAAATTGGCCCCCTAAGATTTGCTTTTGTTTCCAATTTCGCGGTCATGCATTCTCCACATCGCATGTTGAAAAGTGAAAACTGTACTAAGTCCAATAGAAAATGAGAAATAGCCTATAGCATAGAGTTAGCCACCACTTAAACCACCCCACGTTTCCTCTACTAAAATTTCTATTACCTGTTCATTTGTTCTGAAAACCACAAGGCCTCAAGCAATTAGCAACACCAAACCCCACCCCACATTTTCTAAAAAACCCCATCGCACTGATTCACTGAAGCTTCAAAGACAATGATTCATGACAACTGAAAAGGTGAAACTCCTCTAGCTTTGGACCTCTTGTACAACCACTAATTCATGAAACTTCAAATGCTCAATTTTAAATTCCTTCAAAATAACACAAAATTGGTGGGACCCGTCAAACGATTCCAAATTGTACTCATCACAAAGTTTTATTTTGTCTGATTCTGTTGAGGTAAGTTACGGTTTTTTAATTTTTTATTCAATTTTAAAATATAATTTATATTTTTAAAAAATTTTAAATTATACAAATATTTTAATATTTTAATATTATTTTAATATATATTTTAATATTTATATTTATATTTTCAATTTTAATTTATTTTTATATGAATATATGTATAGGGGGTAAAAGTGATAGTGACGTGTGACTTGGATCGTGCTGTTACGAGATTTGCTTTGCTGCTTTGGTATATTTAAATAAATTAATATATTTTAGGTATGTAGTCTAGTGAGTCTGGATGGTGGCTCCCAATAAACCTGCGTGGTGGTCTATATATGTGTATACATTTTTTTTTGTATTATTATCAATTTTTTTGCATGTATGTATGTATGTATGTATGTATGTATGTATGTATGTATGTATGTATGTATGTATGTATGTATGTATGTATGTATGTATGTATGTATGTATGTATGTATGTATGTATGTATGTATGTATGTATGTATGTATGTATGTATGTATGTATGTATTTTTTTTGCATTAATATTTATATTCATATAAATATTTTAGCTAATTATATCTAAATTATGAATTAAAATATTGTAATTTTTTTCTTTGTTAAATCGTAGATGAAAATATCATGTACGATTAATGCATTCTTCAAAAAGAAAAATGTTGAAATTTCAAAATCTAGTGAAAAGTCACATTCCATTGATCTTGATCCTTCAAATTCTGAAAGTTGTCTTACAAAAACTCCATAAGTAGTTCAAGCAGGATTTGATATCAATTCTTTAGAACGTGATCCAGGTTATGATTGCAAATATGTGAATATCCTATTGATAATCATGATGAAGTTTGTGGAGCCTATATTAAGACAAGTCCATATCAATATTTGCAATCTAATAATCCAAAATCAGGAGGAAAATATTCTCGTAGCTTTCAAGCATTATGATTTAAGTCATTTCTTTCATAGTTAGAATATTCTCGTAGTAAAGATGTTGTATTTTGTCTTCCTTGTTATCTATTCTATAAAAAAGATAGACGTTTTGGATCAGATTCATTGACTGTTAATGATTTTCGTTCATGGAAGAAGGTGAATGAGGGTGAAAATTGTGCACTTTTAGCACACATAGGGAAGAGTCCAAATTCTCCTTATAGAAAGGTTGAAAAAGCATATGATGATCTTATGAATCAAGGTGGACATATTGAAAAAACTTTTATGAAATTTACTTCCAAGCAAAAGAAAGAAAATCAAATTCATTTGAAAGCTTCCATTGATGTTGTTAAGTGTCTTACGTTTAATGATGTGCTTTTAGAGGTCATGATGAGACGAAGTCATCAAAAAATAGAGGGAACTCTCTTGAATTGTTGAGTTTCATATCATCTTATAATGGCAAAGTAGCAGAAGTTTTGAGTAACGCTACTCAAAATGCCTTGTACACATTGAAGGTTAATATGGTAAAAATGATGAAACAGAAAGCATGCTTACTGAACAAAAAAAAAAAAAATACAGAGCATCCCATGGAATCTGTTTACCTTTGTGTTTGAATGACCTTATTGACACTGAAGAAGATGTCTGGCTCACTTCTTGTTGAATGCTTGAAGCCACTAGTTCTCCCAACACTTCTAGTTGCACTCTTGCAAGCCGTCTACTCCTTCTCATTCATGCAAAACTTTTGAACTTTCGAAATATAGCCACTCCTTGACAATCGCTGGTGAAAGCAAAAATTAGATATCCCGAATTGGCATTCGTTCTTTTGTTTTAATACCAGAGAGAGACCAAGAGCGTGAAACAAAAACATATGCTTTTTGTTATCTTTTCATGCTAAACAATACGGGATCTATCCCGTGTTATTTTTTATATATTTTTATTTTACCATTGGTCTCATTCATTAAGTTAGATAAAATTATTTACTCTTGGACATAAACACCCATAAATAATAAGCCTCAATTATTTATTTTCTGGACTTCATAAAATAACCCAATAAATAATTAACAAACCCAAATAGACCAATATAAAATATCAGGCATTTTATCTAGTTTATATCTAGGTTAATTTTTTAGGCCCTGAATAATTAATTAATCAATTAAACTAGATAAAATATATACTCTCTCTTCGTCCTTTTATGTTATTCTAGTCCAATAATAAATTAGACTACTTAATTAAAATAAAATAAAATTCATAATTATCAAGACCAATTCTTTAACTTAAATCTGTCAGGACTTAAGGGCTATTCCAAGGACCAAAAGACACACCATCTTGGCTACTAAAATGACCAAAATACCCCTGTTATATAAATAGTTGTATTTTACATTCTAAATATTTCTTAATATCACCATAATAAAATATTGACCCTAAGGATAATGTTGCGTTAGCAAAGTCTCTAACCTACAAATGTAATGACTAAAATAGCCCTCTACGCATCGTCGTACATTTAGAGAGGAGGAGTGTACTAACACCTCTCTAAAAGACATCTACTATCCTTAGACCTCTAGTCCAATGATTCACGACTCCTGGAATATTTTCACTTTTCAAGAGAGTTACCCTAAAGCAAACATCCAAGTCATGTTCCCTAGGACCCTGGATATTTAGATCATTTGAATAGTCACAAGAGGCGATATAGCGCAGAAGTTATCTTGTACAAGTCTGTCTTAATTAACTAGTCATATATACCTAACATACAAGTATATCCACTCTATGAAAGAACCTCAACTACAGCATATCAAAGTACATGCTTCTAGCTTCGTCAGACCACCAACTCATACTCAAGTGGTAGAGTATTAGTCTACGCTGTAACAGTAATAGTCTGTGTTTATTCTAAATAGTACTTTTAAAAATTACTATTACAAGTCTTGTTCTACGTATTCGAAATACACTCATGTTATGAAGTGAGTGGACTACTCACTGGCTAAAGGTAAGCCATTCCCCATTTAGAATTCATAACAAAATAACCTAAATATGATGAGATTCCCGTTCTCATCAATCGGTTAAGAACAAACGTTTATGTGTTAAGTAACCCGTGATCTATACTTTACTGTGAAAGACCATCATTCACATGGATCACTTACTTAAACATAATGGGTCCTTTCCAAACGTAAATCATGCACAAATAAAAATGTAAATTCACAAATAAATTTTGAGAATAAATTTTTTTATTAATAAATTCAATAATTACATTAGAAACCTAGTCTAGAGAGCATACATTCCAACAATCTCTCACTTGTACTCTAAGACTAAAAAAGTCCGTAGGTGCCCACCCCTATAGCGTCTAAGTGTCTCTTGAAGACTCTCTCAGCCAAAGGCTTAGTGAAATGATCTACTAGGTTGTTCTCCGAGGCTATCTGTTCTGCCACAATTTTTCGTCTCTGGATGAAATCCCGGATCAGGTGATACTTTCTCTCGATGTGCTTCCCCTTTCTTATGATTCTTGGGTTCTTTGAATTGCGAGACTGCTCTAGAGTTGTCGCAATACACCACAATCAGTCTATCCATATGTGGCACAACTCCAAGTTTTGAAAAGAACTTCCAGAGCCAGACTGCTTCCTTAGATGCCACCAAAATTTCTACATACTCAACTTCCATGGTTGAGTCAGCAATATAAGATTGCTTGATACTCCTTCATGAAACGGCTCCTCCAGACAAGGTGAAGATATATCCACTAGTGGATTTTCTCTCATCCTTATCTGTCTGAGTCTGTGTATCCAATAGGAACCAAGTCGTCAGCTTTGTAAACCAGCATATAATCTTTCATACCATTGAGGTACTTAAGAATATACTTTACAGCTTACCAATGAACCTCCCTAAGGTTTGACTGATATCTGCTAACTAAGTTTACGGCAAAACAGATATCTAGCCTAGTACATAGCATGATGTACATGAGACTTTCCACAACAGAAGTGTAGGGAATCCTACTCATCTTGCCTTTTTCTTCTTGAGACTTAGGACAGTCTTTAGAACACAAAGACAATCCATGTCTATAAGGGATTAGAGCTCCTTTGCATGAGTCCATGCTAAACTTGGCCAGTATCTTATCAATGTATGTTGCTTGGGATAATCCTAACATTCTCTGCTTCTTATTTCTAAAAAGCTTAATTTCAAGAATGTAACTGGCTTCTTCCAAATTCTTCATACTGAATTGACTAGATAGTCAAACCTTAGTAGATGACAATGTTCCTATATTATTTCCAATGAGTAGAATATCATCTACATATAGGACAAGAAAAATCACATTTAAGCCTTCTAATATCCTGTACACACATGGTTTATCCTCATTTTGAATAAAACTGTAAGATTTTACAGTCTCATCAAAACGAATATTCCATACTCTAGATGCCTGCTTAAGTTCATAAATGGACTTCTTAAGCTTGTAAACCATATGTTTCTGGCCTTTAGTAATAAAACCTTTTGGTTAGGACATATAGATGTCTTCGTTAAGATGGCCATTAAGAAATGCCGTCTTGACATCCATTTACCATATTTCGTAGCAAAATGACATGCAATAACAAGGAGGATACGGATGGACTTAAGCATGGCTACCGGAGAAAAGATTTTCTCATAATCGATTCCTTCTTTCTAAGTATACCCTTTCGCCACAAGCCTAGGTTTAAAGGTTTCCACATTCTCATTTCTTCCCCTTTTCCTCTTGTATAACCACTTACACCCAATGTGTTTTATTCCTTCAGGTGAAGTTATAAGATCACAAACCTGATTAAAGTACATAGACTCAATCTCGACTTTCATTACTTCATGCCATAGATTTGCATCGGCATTAGCAATAGCCTCTTCGTATCTAATGGGATCTTGTTTCTAATGGTCAGACACTAACTCGAAAGACTCTCCTGTCCATCTTTCTGGAACTTTAAATATCCTCCCACTACGACGAAGCTTCGTGTGTACAGGTTCTTGAGGCTGTGCCTCTTCTTGTTCCATAATCGGGTCTGAAGAAGTTGATTCCGAAGATAACTTCTTCTCGAGTTACAACCTTGCTAAACCTTTAGTGGAAGTACTTTGATCATCCTCCAAGTATATAACATTAGTATTTATTAGTATTTTCTGCTCCTTAGAATGATAAAAGTAACCTCCTTTTGGATACCCAACAAAGTAGCATAATTCTGATATTTGTTCTAACTTATCTCCCTTGATTAGTACATAAGTTGAACAGCCCCATATCCTGAGATGATTTAGACTTGGCTTACGCCCAGTCCACATCTCATAGGGCATCCTAAATACTGACTTGGAAGGCACTAAGTTTAGAATGAATGCTGTTGTTTCCAAGGCATATCCCCAAAAAGAGACCCAAAGAGTAGCATGAGACATCATGCTTTGGACTATTTCTATCAATGTTCTCTTTCTTCTTTCAGCTATTCCATTCTGTTGGGGTGTGCCCGACACAGAGAGTTGGGATACTATCTCATGATGTACCATGTAATCCTTGAATTCACCGAGGATGTACTCTCCATCACGATCTGATCGTAAGGTTTTGATCAGTTTATCTGTAAGATGCTCCACTTCAACTTTAAACTCTTTGAACTTGTCAAAAGAATCAGACTTATACCTCATTAGGTAGATATAACCAAATCTTGTACAATCATCTGTGAAAGTGATAAAATACTCAAAACCACCTCTAACATGTGTAAACAAAGGACCACACACATCAGTATGAACAAGACCCAATATCTCCTTGGCTTTATTAGCCTTTTAGGTGAATGACCTTTTGGTCATTTTTCTCATAAAGCAGGATTCATATTGAGGCCAACTTTCCAATCTTAATGAGCCCAAGGGCCTATCATAGATTAACCTCTGAATCTTGATTGAGTTAATATGACCTAACCTTAGATGCCAAAAATATGAGTCATTGACATTGGTCTTTCTCTTCTTACTTATAGGTTCAGATTGAGCATTATTTAGTTGATTGTTTGTAGGATTTAAAAAGAATAAGTTTTCATACATGTGCCATGTACATAAAACTTCTTCATTTCTACTGATAGGAATACCAAAATAAAAAGAAACAGAATATCCATGATTTATTAGCTTTGTAACTGAAATCAAATTCTGTCTAAAACCAGGTACATATAAAATATCATTCAAAATAACTATTCTATTCTAATAAAAAATAAGATCCAGCTCTCCCACTGCAAGGGCTCATACTTGTGCTTCATTTCTTACTCGTAGTCCATGCTCGCCCTTTTGGAGTCTTCTTATCTTCCTAAACCCCTGCAAGGAGTTACAAATATGATCAGTGGCTCCAGAATTAACAATCTAAGTGGAAGTTGATCCAACTATTGAAATTGAATGTAAATAGAGAACAATACCTGTAGGTTTTTTCTTAGCCTGAAGCTCTGGACACTTCTTTTTCTAGTGTCCCTTCTACCTGCACTTGAAGCACTTTCCTTTGGGCTTGTTGGGCTGGTTCTTAGATTGGGCCGGTGCATTTCTCTTCTTCTTCTTGAACTTCCTGGACTTGGACCCAATTCTGGAAGAAGAAGTCCTAGCAATTATAGCCTTGGACTGTGGCTTCATAACCTTCTCTGCACTTAGAACTCTTTCATTAACTTGGTTAAACTCATATTTAACTTATTCATGTTATAATTTACCTTGAATTGAGTAAAAGAGCCCAGAAAAGATCCGAGAACCATATCCACTTGGCTCTTGGGGTCAATAACAACCCCTAAGACTTCTGCTTCCTCGAAAACAGCAATCATCTTGAGTATATGCTCTCTGACTGATACTCCCCCAGTCATCTTAGTATTGATGATCATCCTAAGAGCCTCCTGCCTTGCGGGCCAACTCTTATCTGCGAACATCATGGCTAATGATTGGCTAATGTCGTACGCAGTGGCCATGTGCTCGTGTTTAGACTGGAGCACGTTAGACATGGAGGCCAACATGTAGCAATGAGCTATCTCATTGGCCTTCTTCCATACTTTCTCAACTTCTCACTCTTCAATGGTGGAACCCTCCCTGATAACAGAGCAAGTATCGTAAAGGACATACTTATACTCCTCAACAGTGAGTATTATGTCTAAATTCCTTTTCCAATCTACATAATTTGGACCCATTAGCTTATTCTCATGGAGAATAATGACCAAATGACAAAAAGAACCTCCACAAACTATTTCTGAAAAATAAAAAATAAAAGAAAACTCAGTTTGTGAAAAACAAAATAATTTGTGACTTTATCCTCATATTAAATCTGATAATAATTAACCATATCACTATTATGTTTAATATCACTAATTTGGTTCTTAGGAAAACTGACATAGCTTCTTGGGAAGGTTAACAGTTTTCTAAGCTAAGTGTATTAACCACTACAAATTAATTTCCCTTTTAGGTAATGATCTAGAAGATAACTCCATCATGGGATGACCATTTCTTCTAATTTCTTATGGACATTCCTCACACTATAACATCTAACGTAGGCTGGCCGATTATAGCACGTGTTTCGGATTATTAATTACATCCATCTATTAGTTCTAGATCCTTGTGGTATCCCCATCTGTTGGGAAATATGCCTTCTTAGACTAGGTTTCTGATGTAAATATCGAATATTTTAATAAAAAATTTTATTTTCAAAAATTATTTGTGAATTTACATTTTTATTTGTGCACAATTTTATTTGGAAAATACCCATTGTGTTTAAGTAAGTGGTTCATGTGAATGGTGATCTTTCACAGTAAGGTATAGATCACGGGTTACTTGACACATAAACGTTTGTTCTTAACCGATTGATGAGAATGGGAATCTCATCATATCTAGGTTATTATGTTGTAAATTCCAAATGAAGAATGGCTTACCTTTAGCCAGTGAGTAGTCCACTCACTTCATGACATAAGCGTATTTTGAATACGTATAATAGGACCTGTAGTAGTGATTTCTTAAAGTACTATATGGTAGAAACCTAGACTACTAGTGTTATAGCGTGGACTAGTACTCTACGACTTGAGTATGAGTTGGTAATCTGACGAAGCTGAAATCATGTACTTTGATATGCTATAGTTGAGGTTCTATCGTAAGACCAATATACTCGCATATTGAGTATGTATGACTAGTCAGTTAAAACAAACTTGTACAAGATAGTTTCTATACTATATCACCCCTTGTGGTTGTCTAAATGATCTAAATATCCAGGGTCCTGGGAAATATGACTTGGATGTTTGCTTTAGGGCAGCTACCTTGGAAAGCAGAAACAATCCAGGAAGTCATGGATCATTGGACTAGAAGCCTAAGGATGGTAGATGTCATTTAGAGAGGTGTTAGTACATTTATTTCTTTCTAAATGTACGGTGATATATAGAGGGGTATTTTAGTTATTACACCTGTAGGTCGGAGACTTTGCTAACGCAGCATTGTCCTTGGGATCAATATTTTCTTATGGTGATATTAGAAAATATTTAAAATGAAAAATACAACTATTTATATGGCAATGGTATTTTGATCATTTTAGTAGCCAATGCGGTGTGTCTTTTGGTCCCTAGTATAGACCGTGAGTCCTAATTAAATACATGCTAAGGAATTGGTCTTAAATTAAATTCAATAAAATTTATTTTATTTAAATAGGCTAATTTAATTATTAAGCTAAAATAAAATAAAGATCCATGGAGAGAGAGAATTAATTAAATTAGTTTGGTTGGTTAATTAATTGTTCAGTACTTTGGCCCAGTTTGAATAATTAAAGATTGACCTGGAACTAAACTAATGTAGGCTTATTAATTGGACTAGTTTATTTGGGCTGAAAATTTAATTATTTATTGGGCTATTTATTTAGTTCTAATTAGAATAATTAATTTAAGTCCAAAAGACTAAACTAAGAGTTTAATAGGTCAATTCAGTTTAACCTAGGGTTTTATTTAGGTTAAATAGGAGAATAGAGAAGTACGTTGGTTTTGGACTGCCTCTTCTCTGTGTCTAGAAAGAACGTTGTTTTTAACTGCTTCTTCTCTGAGTAAGAAAAACGTATAACCCCTTTTCTCTTTTTCGAAAATATTCCTTAACCTTATGAGTTGTTCACCAAACGGGATTAGGCGGGCCATATATTGAAAGATTGAGAGGTTGGCGTTCATATACATGCAAAGACGGAGTAGGAGGCTTGTAGGAATCGCACCAGAAATTTCCACCAGTGCACCTACTCCAGTTCCACACATTCCGGTTCAGCCATCTTTGAGAATAAGAAGAAAATGTTAGGTTTTTTTTACCTCAGAATCCGTCCAGAGCGGGATCGGCGCCGGCTCTGTTCGGGATTTTCTGTTCTTCATTTTTTCCAATTTTTTTGCTTTCGCTGCGTGCTTTGTTTCCCGCTTTAAACCTTCACCATCCTATACGAATTCACTCCCAGGATGATGTGAGGAGACTCACGATCTCTAATAAGAATCGTGATAGAAGCCGTGGGGCCGCTAGAACCCCTCTCTTACTTAGTATTTTAAAATAAAGGTTTTCTTGAAAAATATCATTTGAAAATTTCAATTAAGTTTTCTTTTAACTCAAAAATAAAATATCTAAACCCATAAAAATTTCTATGTCAAGGTTTATACCATTTGAAAAAAGTTTTATGGATTAATTTTATTTAAGTGAATAAATTTAATAATTTCAAAATTTCTAATAAAACTTTTGAGAGATTTTGATCTCAAGTTTAATTTGATAAAAATAATTTTTCTTGTTAAAAATAAATCAAAATGGTTTCTATTTTAATTCACAAAAACATCTAAATTCAAAATATTTTCTATGTCAAGGATAAAATCCTTTGAGAAAATAACCAAGAATTAATTTTTGTTCGAATTAAAATTAACTATTTAATTTAAGAAAAAATATTTTTCTTTGTCAAAAATTCTCAAAGACTTTAGTCTTTGAGAAAACGTGCACATATGGTACAAAAATAAATAAGCACGTTAGAAAATTGTAAACATTTTCATACTTTTCTATTTTTTTAACCTAAGTGTCCAAATAATAGAATTAAACACATTAATGGTCTTGTTTAATCCTAAATTTCTTTCATTATTATTTTTTCATATAAAATATTCAAAGAATATTAACTATTGCAATAAAAATAACTTCGTCTGATATAGGACTAAAAATCAATTTTTTTTATCGCTGGTCCAATGCACCCGCCACACTGGATCATGGCCCATGGAAAAAATCCATGGACCGCGATCTGGGCAGGTGCCCGCGACCCCCCCGCGAAGCGGTCAAAATTGAAGACTCCAATTTGTGCCGCGAGGAAGCCTAAAGCTTCCGTGAGGAAGTTTTTCTCGCGCGCTGCTTGGAGCCGAGGCTAACTCAGCCTGGCTGCAGCTTGCCCGGCTCCTTTCTCAACCTACGGCTCGGCTTGGCTCGTGGCTTGGCTTGGCTCGGCTCGACTCTAAACAATGTCATCTTCTCTAGATTTTCTGCGATTTTTCTTCTGCATTTTTGCTTTTCTTCTTCTAGTTCTTTCATCCAAACAACATATAAAAGTACTTAACAAGTGCCTATGCCCTTAAAAAATATTGGGCTTACACGATATCTAAGAAAATAGTAAATTACAGTAGCCTATGTCTCAACGATGAGACTTACAAAGCCATCTATCCCATACCATAAACAGCGAAGGTTCACAGTAAACATCCAAAATAAATATTTTTTGTTTTAGTTAAGCCTAGCATACTTCCTATATTTGCCAAACCAGGCTCTGATACCACTTGAAGGTTAATATGGCAAAAACGATGAAATCAAAAGCATACTTATTGAACCAAAAAAAAAAATGCAGAGCATCGTATGGAAGCTGTTTACCTCTATGTTTGAATGACCTTGTTAGTACTGAAGAACATGTCTGGATCACTTCTTGCTGAATGCTTGAAGCCACTGGTTCTCCTAACACCTCTGATTGCACTCTTGCAAGCCGTCTACTCCTTCTCATTCACGCGAAACTTTTGAGCTTCTAGAATATAGACACTCCTTGATAACCGCCGGTGAAAGCAAAAATCAGATATCCCGAATTGGCCTTCGTTCTTTTGTTTTAATATCAGAGAGAGACCAAGAGTGTGAAGCAAAAACATATGCTTTTTGTTATCTTTTCACGCCTGTTTTTTTTTATTTTTTTATTTTACCCTTGGTCCTATTCATTGGGCCAGATAAAATTATTTATTCTTGGGTTTGAACACCTATAAATAATAAGCCTCAATTATTTATTTTTTGGGCTTCATAAAACAGCCCAATAAATAATTAATAAGTCCAAATAAACCAATATAAAATATTAGGTATTTTATCTAGTTTATATCTATGTTAATTTTCTAATTATTCAATCTGGGTCTTGGGCCCTGAATAATTAATTAACCAATTAAATTAGATAAAATATATGCTCTCTCTTGGACCTTTTATTTTATTCTATACCAATAATAAATTAGACTACTTAAATAAAATAAAACTCATAATTATCAAGACCAATTCCTTAATCCAAATTTGTTAGGACTTAAGGGCTATTCTGGGGACCAAAAGACACATTGTCTTAACTACTAAAATGATCAAAATACCCATATTATATAAATAGTGTATTTTTCATTTTAAATATTTCCTAATATTATCATATAAGAAAATATTGACGCTAAAGATAATGTTGCATTAGTAAAGTCTCCGACCTACAAGTGTAATGACTAAAATACCCCTCTACGTATCGCCGAACATTTAGAGATGAGGAGTGTACTAACACCTCTCTAAAAGACATCTACCATCCTTAGGCCTCTAGTCCAATGATCTATGACTCCTGGAATATTTTCACTTTCCAATGGAGCTACCCTAAAGCAAACATCCAAGTCATGTTCCCTAGGGCCCTGGATATTTAGATCATTTAAACAGTCACAAGGGGCGATATAGCGTAAAAGCTATCTTGTACAAGTCTATCTTAAATAATTAATCACATATACCCAACATATAAGTATATCCACTCTACGAAAGAACTTCAACTGCAGCATATTAAAGTACATGCTTTCAGCTTCGTCAAACCACCAACTTATATTCAAGCGGTAGAGTATTAGTCCACGCTGTAGCAATAATAGTTTGGGTTTCTGCTAAATAGTACTTTTAGAAATCACTATTACATGTCCTATTCTACGTATTCGAAATACGCTCATGCTATGAAGTGAGTGGACTACTCACTAACTAAAGGTAAGTCATTCCCCATTTAAAATTCATAACACAATAATCTGAACATGATGAGATTCCCATTATCATCAATCGGTTAAGAACAAAAGTTTATGTGTTAAGTAACTCGTGATCCATACATTACTGTGAAAGACTACCATTCACATGGATCACTTACTTAAACGTAATAGGTCCTTTCCAAACGCAAATCATACATAAATAAAATGTAAATTCACAAATAAATTTTAAAAATAAATTATTTTATTAATAAATTCGATAGTTACATCAGAAACCTAGTCTTGAGGGCATACATTCCAATACACATCATATAGAGTGCAGAAGGAAATTTTACAAGTCATGGAAATAAATGTGAAAAATGCAAAATTTTGTATAATTGTTAATAAAGCTCTAGATGAATCTAAAAAGGAGCAAATTACTATTATTTTAAGATTTGTTATAAAAAATAATTGTGTACAAGAGCATTTTTTTGGGCTTGTTTATGTATAAGACACTACTGCATTGACATTAAAAGATACAATCCTTTTTGTCCTCTCTCATCATAGTCTTGATGTTCAAAATATTCGAGAACAAGGTTATGATGGGGCAAGTAATATGCGAGAGAAATGGAATGTGTTACAAGCTTTGATTTTAGATGAATGCACTTAGGCTTACTATGTTTATTGTTGGGCACATTGTTTACAATTACCTTTAGTTGCTGCATCAAAAGAAGTCATCCATATTCACCACTTTTTTGGCAAATTGAGTAGTATAATTAACATTGTTGGTGCTTCATGTAAGCATAATGATCAAGTAAAAGTTGCCCATGTTTCAAATATTGCTTATTTACTTGCTAATAACGAGCTTGAGAGTGGAAAATGACTTAATCAAGTTGGAAATTTATAAAGGGCAAGAGATACACGTTGGAGTTATCATTTGAAATCTATTTTTAGTTTGATGAATATGTTTAGTGCAACTTGTGAATTTTTACTTAATATTATTGAGGATGGGGTTACACCTGCTCAGCATGGAGATGCAAATGCAGCTTATGAGGTATTAACTTCATTTGAATTTGTTTTTATCATGCATCTCATACGAACAATCTTAGAGATTTCTAATTTGCTTTGCCAAGCCTTGCAGTCTCAATCTCAAGACATTTTAAATGCAATGCATCTTGTTTCGTCTACTAAGTTTCTCATTCAAAAATTGAGAGATGAAGGATGTGATGAAGTAATCTTGAAAACAAAATCCTTTTGTGAAGCAATTAATACGTCTATTCTAAATTTAGATGCACATTATATTGTACGAAGAGGAAGAGCCTATCAACAACAAGAAGCAATTATAGTTGAGTATCACTATAGAGTTGATATATTAAATGCTGTTATCGACACTCAATTGCAATAGTTGAATAGCAAATTTAATGATCATACAGTAGAATTGCTAATTTGTTGTTCAGCTTTAGATCCAAGGGAGATGTGTGCATCATTTAGAATTAATGATATTTGCAAGTTAGTTGAAAAATTCTATCCCAAAAACTTCACTGAATGTGAGATGATACACTTAAGATTACAATTTGAGCATTTTCATCATGTGGTACAAATTTTTTATTTTGAAAAGTTGTCTACTATATCTGAATTGTGTCAATGGATGGTTAAAACAAGAAAGTTTGAAATTTATCCACTTATGTATCGTGTAGTAACCCTTATTCTTATTCTTTCAATTTCTACAACTACCACAGAACGATCTTTTTTGGCTATGAATATAGTAAAAACCAAGTTTTAAAGCAAGATATAAGATGCTTATCTATCAGATTGTTTGATAGTATGTATTGAAAAGGAAATTGTAGAAAAATTTAGTATAAATTCACTTATAAATGATTTTCGTAATTTGAAAGAGAGAATATTTATATTTTGATGCATTATGTTTTCTATATTATATTTTAGAATTATTTTTATATGATTTAATATTGGTATTTTCATAAATTATTAAACATATCAAATTTATTTTAATATGTTATTACCCCCTCCCCCCTCCCTCCAAATAATCCAATTCTGCGTCTGCCCCCGTCCCCATTCTTTTATGTGAATCAAAGAAAGAGGACAATATTATGTGACACCTAACTAAGTGAAATCTACGTATAGAGTTGGTCTTGAGTTAATGAAAATGATGAAAAGTGTGGAGATGTCCTCAAGCAATTCATCAAGTCTTGCTTGGAATGGTTTTTGGGGGCTTGAATACATCTCCTACAGTTAGGCAGTTTATATGGAGACTTTATCAAGTAATTCTCCTCATAAGAACACAACTTCAAAGGAGGACGCAAATTGCAAATTGATGATATTGCTTCTCCTTTGTGTGCCACTTGCCCTTTTGCAGAAGCCATTTGGCAGAAAGTTGGAATTCAACTTCGAACAACAAAAGAGATGCCAACTTTATGGTTTGACATTTTTCATCTTCTTTCGCATAATAATTTGAAGCATGGTAATGTTGTTCCTATAATTATGTGGGAAAATGTGGTACAGTCAAAACAATATGGTTTTTCAATGGAAAAGGATCGACTCATGAAGTTTCAAAAAGCAAATTGTGTGAATATGCTTCTTTGGGTGCTCTTAATGATGATGTTGTGCATTGGCTTTCACTGACTTAAGGTGCGTATATTCAAAAATTGAAACAGTAGTGTTAATATTATGATTCGTAATTATATAAATAATAAAATTGTTTCAAATTCAATTCCTATTAATGGATTATTAAGTACTCCCTCTATCTACAAATAATTGACCAAATTGTAAAAACTACGCATATTAAGAAATTGTAAAATTCTATAGTAAAAATGATTAAAATATCCATTATACCATTTGGAGTATTTTTATTATTTTTCTCACCTCATTAAATTGAATACCACAACTTCTTTAATTACATCACTCTAAATAATTACATCTGACTCCTCTTTTCACCTATGTCTCTCTCTTTCCATTCTTTGTTTTAGAGTCTTCTTTTCCTCACACCAGATTTTGGACTCCTTGTTTTAGAGTTTTTTTTTTCACCCATGTCACCTCATTAAATTACACATTTGACTATTTTTATAGGATAACGTGAGTTCATTATTGGTTAAAATAACTTCATTATGGGTAATTGTAATACTAATTAATTGATAAAAAATTGTACTAAGGGTAAAATTAGAAAAAAAAATAATTAAATATAATCTACATTTAGAAAGTGGACAGTTATTTTTAGACAAATAAAAAAAGAAATTAGGCCAATTATTTGTGATTGGAGGGAGTACTAAACGTGTTAAAGTAAGGATTATCATAAAAAGTGTATAGTGGATTATCATAAAAAGTGTGTAGTTCACAAATAAATCGAATTATTTATCAATTGTAAAAGAAGTAACTTGAAATGATGTGAAAATTCATTTTTTTTATATTAGACGAGGCTCTTGGAGTAAGGTTTATTTTGGCTCTTTTTTCTTCAATGTCAAATAGGGGCTAATGCTACGAGTAATTCTTATATGGACCATATATCGGTGGACTAAGTGCGTGAGTTGTACTGTAGAACTTATATTGTACGCAGTACAAGTCACTAATGCACTTGGTCTATGGACCATTGGTTCATGTTAGAATTTTTCTAATGCTACACCTCATGTGTTAGTTGGGTTTTCTTTGTCTATTGTCTATTGAGTAGCCATTTTGCTGGTGTTATTCCTGTCTAATGCAAATCTCCACTGGATTATTATTTTTTTTATAACAATTCAATATAAGAATGTACTTGTACAAATTTTTTAGTATTGTTAAAATTCACAACATTAATATTTTCTCTCAATTAAAATTTTTTAAAAAAAATACAAATAGGAGTTTTTCGCCTAATCTTTTAAAGAAAAAGGCTATTTATTTATAGTGGATCTGCAAATCAATAATTAAGAATTGAAAAAAAAAATTAAAACGTACTTGGGAAGACGAAATCTTGGAGTATTATTAGAACAAAATTTCATACTTCTCTTGAAAAGTAAAAAAAAAAAAAAAAAAATATATATATATATAACAAACATGCCTCGTGCCAAGAAACAAAGGAAGGGCTATCAAGGATACAAAGTGGTATTTTATTTGGTGTTTGGATTTCAATGTAACAATTAACTAAAAAAAAATCAAAATAATCATAATCAAACATGCTGAAAGATAATTGAGTTGGGATTCTTCTCAATTCAAATCTTCTATTTTAATTCAAAATAATTATAATTTAAACAATTTCTATTTTTTGAGAATTATATTCACTTACTTTAATCTCACTCCGATTTCACCTTAACCTCACATATTTATAATTTTTTATTACATTCAATCAACCTCATTTAAAAATAAATTGCTATTTCACGATATTATAATCTTTTTCAACAAATATAATAATATATACTAGGTTGTTGCCCGTGCGATACACGGAAGGAATATATTTATTTTTTTAAAATTATCAATACATAGAAAATATTGAATTCAGGCCCTTATACTTAAAAATCACATTTTCCTTTTAATTTAAGTTGATGTCACCTTGATTTCTCAAAAAAAAAAAAATCCATATTTAAATTTAATGTTGAGCCATGTGTCTCGTAACAGAAGGCTTTCGCACAAACATTTATAGAAACCTTCTTTACTCACAGAATTAAGCATTTAAGCAACCTATTAAATGGATAAGAATACATCAAACAAATCCTATTTACCATTAGAATGGCCTAGAGTATTTAAACTGACTTAGATCAATATTTTTCTTGGTAGTTAAAAAAATGTCGACTCTGTAAACATTATTTGGATTTGATGACTTCAATATATTGTAGCCTTGCTGACTTAAATAAGTTTGATGACTTCAATAAATTATAGCCTTGCTGACTTAGATGAGATGGCCGCAGACATTGATGTGGCATGTAATAATGTTTATTTCACTTAATTGACCCAAATCTGCTTATAGCTTTGGTATTGCTTCTCTAATGTTTTAAAGACTTTCCAATGAATAATATGCACCTTTCACCCTTTGAAAAATGCCTACTTGCATCAAAATGCCAAGTAAATTTTAGAAGAGTTAAGCATATATGATGAAGAGACTTGGTTGGGCTTGCCAGATTGACTGTTTCCGTTTCGATTGTTGTTTTCAAAGAAAAGCTAAAAGATCAAGTAATAGTGAAAAATCATTAATATATGAAAAAAATGCATTAATGAGATGAAAGGCACATCAACCAAATCATGATGTATTCAGCCTTAAACAAAAAATACAACAATTTTTAGATGGCTCCGTGCATGTCTCAACCCTCAAATTATGTACAATTGGTAAAAAGACATTTACCTTAACAAAAGACTTCTCTGAATAGGACAAAGCGGCAAACACAAAAAAAGGAAGAATTTCATACCCAAGAACAATAGCTCAATTCTAATCGCAATGAACAACTGCAAAACAATAAATGTGTAAAAATATATAAATTACCATCACATTTCTCAGCTATGATATTCATCATAATCAAAATCATTGCCAATTGCTTGCAATAGAGATTCATCATTTATCAATTGTTCTATCGAAAAGAGTTTTTTTTTTACAAAAGAATAAAATTTTTCTTTTGACAAATAGCCAGATGATAAGCAAAATACAAAGACTTACTATGAGGTGTGCAAAAAAATCAAGAAAAAAAATTACCTGATGAACCCACATAAGTTAGTCGGTAGTGAGAACAAAAACGTGAGAATCAACCAAATACTTACAACATTGGACATTGAAGAACATTCATTAATGAAATGTTATTTATTAGTTCTTGAAGTAGGAAATCAATAAGTATACACAGAGTGTACTTGTTTTCTAAAAAAAAAAGTATAATAATATTGTTATTAGATGAATTAAACAATAGATAGTATAGACATTAATAAATCTTTATGAAAGTGTGGTAGGTTGAATTTTCAAATTTGAAAAAAAAAAAGAATTACTCTATTTTATATCATTTGACCAAATGTAACTTCTGTGGAGTCGTGCCAAAATTCTGCATACCCATTTGCTGGTTCACTGAACGGCTCACAAGGATCTGGGAATAAGGTGAAAGTGGGGGGCATTTGGGGATGAGAAGGCGGTATGCCAACTCTTTTAGCATTGTCGCGATTGAAATTTGGGGAAAACTGCCACATCTGTCCACGAAATTGCAAGGAATTCAACTGGGATATATCTAGTTGATTTTTCTTTGATTTTTCTTTTGTGATGAATATGGAGAAGTTTGGAGGTTTTAGGACATTAGCATTGTTGAATGTTGGAGAAGCGGATTGAGCATTTTGGTTTTTGTTAATTTTTGTGAAGAATTTCGGGAGGATTTTGTATTTTGTAGATTATTTGAAAAAGATATTTACGTTATCTGGAATTAGTGAGGAGCTTGCGGAGATCGAAGGACAGATTTCTGATATCTTTCGAGCTCTCTCGTAAGCATTTGATCTCTATCCGTTTTCTTCTTCTTTTTTTTTTTTCCCCTTTGTCCTTAATTTCGGAAATGTGTATCTATGGGCGATTGAATATCTGCTGATATATGCTTTTTGTTATTTATAGCTTCGTCAATCAATTTGCATATATGCATTTTTCATCAATGTAAAAAGGAATATAACAAATGAAGAAATTAAAAGTCTCCAATAATATGCCAATAGAACCTTTTTTTCGTGCCTCTGTATATATGCTGTAGTTATAAAATTCTTCCATTCTTTTGGACACACTCAAATTTTTGTATTCAAGAGAAAATTTTTGTATCTTTATGTAAAGGGGTATGTACATGGTATACATTGGTGAATGATCTCTGGCTTCTAAACGATTCAGCTATAATCTAAAAAACAACGTATTGAAATGTATTCCTTGAGGGTGTAAAGTAATTTTGGGTAAATGTCACGTCAATCCAATTAAATTAGCTTAAACTAACATTTTTTTATATATCTTTATTCCATATCTCTAATGTGTGAAATTGAAATTTGTATGTGTGTGTTTGAAATGTGATCTGTTATGCTACAGAAATGGATTCCAGAAGTTGGAGAAGATCAAGGATGCAAATTGGCAAAGTAGATAATAGGAAGACCTTACTGGGAAGATGCATGAATGCCAATTGTTGGTTCACCGGACGGCTCACAAGGATTTGGGACTAAGGTGAAAGTGGGGGCATTTGCGGATGAGAAGGCAGTATGCCAACTCTTTTAACACCGTCGGGACTGAAATTTGGGGAAAACTACCACATCTGTCCACGAAATTGTGAGGAATTCAATTGTGATACATCTAGTTAACTCATCAATATAGGTGGCTGTTTTGGGATAGAGGATGATGATGCACCAAATGATGAATGGAGCCTTTGCATCATATCGCTGCTAGCCTCGTCACCGTCACCATCACCACCCATTTGCTCCAGGCTTCAAACTAATGCCTCTTGTAAAAAGCTAAATTTAGTAGCTCAACTTTATGCATACCTAACCTGAAAACCAAAACTTTTAACCTCAATTGAAGCTCAATTCCATTTATCATAAACAGATGCTCTAAAACCCTCTCAGTTAACGACAGGGACATATAGAAACACCAATCACCCAGAGCAAATGATTGAAACCCAAAAAAATCTTGAAACAAAAGATCGAAATAAAAAAGAATTGAAGAATCTAAATGACAAAAGCATAAATTTTTCTCGTCTTTTTTGCTTTATACGGTACCTGCAAGTGATGATTCAAACATTTTCAGAGACGAACGACACAAAGTAGAGAGAATTTATTTGCCACATTTGGGGGAGTGAAGTGTCAGTCCTATTGAGTGGTCACAAAGCCAGTAGGAATTGAGGAACATGTGCAGTACCGATAACATCAGAAAATCACTAAATTTACCAGAGGAAAAATGTGATGCAGCAAGAACAGAGCCCATCTAGTGTTGTATCCGCCGTACCCACGATTTATTATATTAGCTTTCAAATTGAAATGAAAACTAATCATTGTATTAAGAAGAATAAATCCATAACAATTCTGATAATTAGAGAAAAATAAAATAGAAGAATACTGTGCGAGTGTAAGTATCAGCAAGAGCGGGACCTCAGCCACCTGATCCAAACGATTGCTGGGTTATTGAGTCCCCGAATAACACTATCCGTGGTCTCATTTTCTCCCTTTCCTTCCCTTCTCTGTCCTGAGAGTGGAGCAAAGATTCAATGGAGGTACTGTGCGTGTGTGAGAGTGAGAGATAGAGAGAGACACGAAGTAGAAAATACGTTAGAAATCGCTACCAGTAAAAGATACGCTACTCACAGTACTACGCTTGAGAGTGTTTATGTCCATCTTATCTGAATTCATTAAATTAAGATAACTTTGATTACTTCCATCTTATCTGAATTCTAACCCTAATATATAAAAAAATATTACTTCCATCTTATTTGAATTTATTGAATTCAGCTAACCTTAATATTAAAAAAAAACCCCTTAAAATTTCTTCATTAGAAAAAAAAAACTCTAAAATAGTGCCAAGTATCAATACAGGAGAGTGCCATATGTCATAACAGGAGGTTTCTATAACTCCTATTTTATATTTATATATATATATTTCATAATCTTTTCAAGTGGTAGTGATTTTAAAATCTAACTGGGCCTAAAATGTTTTGGTAGAAATAATCCCAAAGCCCAAATTACACATATAGATTCAGCCCAAATAAGCCCATTATTTTATGAGTTAGTTAACAGCTATAAGCCTATAATGGAAATTATATACGCTCTATAAAATCAAACCAAATCTCCATTCCATATGGTCAGTCATAGGCAGAACCGGAAACCCCACCAACCAGAACAACCGCCCCCCAAGAGAAAATGGAAGCAAGTGCAGCTGCAAAAGCATTTTCTGGGAAGAGAAAGCAGTGGAAAGGGCAAAAACAGCCGAAACAAGAGAACACTACTGTTGCTGAAGCTACTCGGATTAAGATTGCTCAAGTTCTTGAGCAATTCAGGGCGTCCGAGGAACAAGGTAGAGTCGCATATAGTTATTTGTAATTTTGATGTTTCAGGTGTGTAGAAAGGAATGATTTTAAGGCCCTTTTGAGTTTATTGGTTGTTTATGTTAGTAGTAGCTTGTAGTTTACAAAATGGTAAGCTTCAGTTGAGAAAAATGGTATCCTTCGCCGTTAGTTTTAATCGGCGGATTAACATTTTTAGTTTTTGGGTCTAACAAGGTAGAGAATTTCTTGGATGACGAATGCAAATGTATGTGTTCTCCAAATGTTCAGGAAAAAGGATCTTTATTTACCTTCTATTGTAAACAAAATGAGGGAAAGGAATTGGCGCATTGGGAAATGTCTGGTTCTTTAAATGTTTTCTATATTGATATATACAGATACATGTATGCATGCTAGCATGTTGGATTTTAAAATTGTTAAGTCGTGTAAGTTAACCGAAAAAGGTTCTTGACAAAATAACTTCTTTTAGTTACCAAGTTTTTTCCCTATTCAACTATGAACCAACAAGGAATTATTGTAAAGATTCTTTAGACCTGGGCTGTCCGTCAACTAGGGTGTACTTGGATTGGGATTATACTTAGTTTTTCTAAAAAATTGTAAACATGTTTTTGAATTTTGTAAAAAACTCTGGACTCAAAGATCAGTATTCCAATCTACTTTTACTGAATAACAAAACTGCCAACATTTCACATTAAAATTCATTTGTATTATGTCCATTTTTTTTTTTTTGTCAAAATGAGAAAAAAGTAGGATTCTTTGAAAAGAATCCCAATCCAAATGCACCATAGAGAAAGGGCTGACAGAACCTTTTAGTGCCCTAATTTGCATTAAGCTAGATGTATATTTTTGTCCCAGTAAGCAAAGGTTGGATGGATAATTGGATGCATAAGAGGGCCATTCTGGAAAAAAATGGCAGCTTCTGTTCTTCAATAGTAATGGTTACACTAGGATTTATCTAACCACAACTTATACGTTTCCAGTGCACAAAATAATACTTCATAAAATTATATAGGACAAAAGTGTAACAGGCATCTTTTAACAGATTTCAACCAACGAATCATAGTTTATAATAAGGAAGTGTAATCTTATCTGAAATGTAGAGCATCCAGTAGGAGTCCAAATCTACAGGGTTCCCTACTGTTTTGGTTGAGCCCTTTATTAATTTAGCCATGTATAACTAGTGAGCTATGTAGTTAATCTGTCAGGAATAGAGGTTCATGATGCATATTCAAATGACATTAAAAAGTGTTTCTTCATTTGCTAGTTTTTGCTCTGGCGTATGGCCACTAACCATAATTCTTAGTCTGACTAGAGGCATTCCTTTGAAGGAAAGGATTCTAAAATGACATCAATTACTTAAGCATGCCAATTGGGCGCAAATTTTGGAGTAGTTGCCTTATGTTATACTGTTTACCGGTCCAACTGGTATGGCAATAAGAGATCCTGTCCCAAGGTTTATAAAACTATACTTGATTATCGTCTCATTTGTGTTATTAATCCGGATTTTGATGGCTAGGCCTTTTATTTTTTTTGGTTCTATCTGAACTTGCCATTTCTTTTATCACATTTGTGTATTTGCTTTGACTGGCTGGAGTATTTTCAGATTACCTACTTCTTTTTCTTCTGAGATGATTTTAGAAAATTTTCATTTTGGAAGAATATTTAACACTTGCAAACATTCTTTTTTCCAAATAAACATCAAATCAAAATTTCCTTTTGCCTTAACTGATATATTGCTATATGGCTATTTTCTCACCAGTTCAGAAACTTCTGTAAAAACAGAACAGTATAGTAGCTGAAAATGTTAGATCAATTTAGATAAGTCTTGTTTCTAATTGATGGGATTTTATTACTATTGCTAATTGTATCAGTTTTTAGTTTCCAGGTTTTACATTAATTCTGATGCTGATCAGGCATTTCCCATTTACCACGTTCAAGAGAAGCCCATCCAAACAACTGAAGGGCTAATGTATGAACTAATCTTCCCGCACAAACTGTTTAAACCTTAATTTGCTTAACTTTCCCAAATCGAGCTTGCTAATTCAGAATGTAAAATGCAATCAACATTCTAACAAATTTATAAATTGAGTGAAGAATATACCTTGAACACCTTAGACAAGGAAAGGTTTGATTCAGTGGGAGAAGAAGAGGCAAAAATTGGAACAGAAATATCATTTGATTCGTCAATCCTTGAAAAAAGAAATAAGCAAAGTTCTGTCATTGAGTGATTTGGGAGAAATTTGGTGAACTTCTAGAAGCAGAAGTTAGGGATGACCTTTTAAATTGATCCACAAGCAGTAGAATACTATCTTGAACCCTTTTTACTGCTTTCTTGATGGGTTCAGTAGAAAGCAGGATAAAGTAAAACCAGATTGGAGAGAAAACCAGGATTTGTTTTCCTCCTTTGGTTTTTCATTTTTTGGGGTGGCAGCATGGCAGGGCCTCCATGGGGAGAGTGAGAAAAGAGATTTTTTTTGTTTGGGGGGGGGGGGGGGGGGCGCAAATAGGATCAGAGATAGAGACAGAGAAAGACATTGGTCTCTCAGTTGTTAAAACTTAAAAGTATTGTCATCCTCACATTCCATTATAGGTCGGCTGTTACTTTTGAGATTAAGGCATACTAGATTAAACTATTAGAATGGATGCAATGACATTACTGAACATACAAAGCTTCCCCGTGTATCAGGGGATTATCTGGTAAGGTCAATGAGACTAATAGTAAAATTTGTTTTGGAAATTGTATCTGCTGTGTTTGATTTGTTACTCATCAGAATAAGTTTTTTCAAAAAACTAATCACAATGTTTTAATAAATTGTTGCTTTCTTAGTATGGTAGGACTTAGGAGTTCTCCTAAATTAGAAGTTCGAAGCAGATGCAACCTTTGTGTGGAAGATAAGTTATTTTGGAAAGTGGAGAGAACAAAGTAGGAGCATAGCATACTTCTAAAGTATTATGAACTCTAAACTAAGGCTTTATAATAAATTGTATCTTTTGTCTCTGCTCATTAATTTAAATTTATCCATGTTTATATAATCTCAACCCAAGCAAAGTGGAAAATCTTACCCTCTAAATTTTCTTTAACTGGTGGCGGAAAGTCCTGCCGGGTGGCTGCTGTTAAGCATAATAGTTTGTTTAGATCCAAATATTACAGAAATCGGTGCTGTCTCAATATTACGTATAAATTGGAAATTAAGTTGTATATCTTATTGTGCAGTGTATACATTTGAAGCCAATCTGAAAAATCATGAGCGTGCTGCAGTTCATACATTGTGCCAGAAAATGGGTATGAGGTCCAAAAGTTCTGGGTGAGTATTATTGGTGCTTAGGTGTGCTCTGGCTGATGTCATGCTTTTGCTTCCGATGATTCGTCATGTTTTGATGTTATGCACATAAAGTTGAATACACACACACAAAGTTGATATTTTATAGCCATAGCCCCCACCCACCCCCTCCCCCCTTTTTTTTTTCCCCTTTCCCTTTTCTTCTCATTCAAGAAATGATTTATTGCCTTCTGCAGGCATGGGAATCAACGACGTGTTTCTGTCTATAAGACCAAAAAGACAGTGGACAGTATGAAAGGGAAGGAGAATCTTACTTCCTTCATATTTTCAGGAGAGTCAAAAGATGTCTTAAAGGAGATGTTTATGCGATATCCTCCTGGGGACGAGGAGATAGTCCAGAATATGGCTGGAAAACAAGAAAAGCATACTGATAAATTAGGAGGAAAAAGAGATGATATATTTTGTAAACCTTCAATGAGTAGATCTGACATTTTGAAGAAGGTGGAATCACTCGCTTCAAGAATAGAAAAGAGCCAGAATCTGAGACAGGTTCCTTCAAATTTTTATGTTTTGGATTTTTCTGCTTACCGGTTTTGCTTATTATGACAATAATTAGTTTCAGATTTTATCTTGCTAAAACTTTAGTCTTCAGTTACAAGTGTTACAACATTTTATTTTGTCATGTGGTTCAGATAACAGAACAAAGGGCCAAGCTTCCAATTGCATCTTTCCAAGATGTTATTACAACAACCATTGGAAGTCACCAGGTTTTACTTGCTTTGCTTTTTCTATTTTGTTGATAATTTGATGACTGTTTCCATCAATTTCTGAGTTTAATCATTTTTTGAAGCAGGTAGTTCTCATATCTGGTGAAACGGGATGCGGAAAAACTACACAGGTTATCCTTCGTCTGCTGCCTTTTCTGCTCTTCCAATAACATGGCCCAATAAATATACAGCATTCATGGGTTCTGCTTTTGAATGAGGTGCTTTATGCATTTTGCATCTGTATTTTTTACATTGCCCATATTGTCATGATATTTTGGTCTTCAACTTTCTTACCAAGCTTCACTGCCATTGAATTCAAGAAACCTGCTGAGAATAAAGAATCTATTGTTCAGAAGATTGGACTCTGATCTGACCACCAAACTCAATTTTCCTTTTGTTGTTTTGGTCTTTGTGCATATTTGGCTTTATTTATTAAGCAAGTGATAGAATCGAAGGCTTTGCTAAGTTGAAAGCATTTCAAGAGTATATGGATAAACATCTATATTCTTTCCTTCATATGTAATTTGGGGTTTGTCTGCCTGTGGCATATCTTTTTGCACTGCCTTGTGTGGTTTGGGGAGGAGGTAATTGGTAATAAGATATACATGTCGCTCTAGTCTTGATGTTAAGCTGTCATAAACTGGTTTCTGGTGTTGATCTCATGGTGATATTACAGCTGTTCTTGTGAGGATATCTGGTTGTCTGGACTTTGCTAAATGTGGCTACTGACAGCATGCATTTTTACTGCAACATTTCTCTGTTATCATCATTGCAAGTTTTCCTACCCTAAATTATTTGTCTTTACTCTCGTATATGAATTAGGTCCCCCAATTTCTTTTGGATCATATGTGGAGGAAAGGTGAGACATGCAAAATAGTTTGTACACAGCCGCGGCGAATCTCTGCTACATCAGGTGGGAAATGCTGTACATCCGATTAAACTTTCTACGATATGTTATCTTTTCAAGTTTATTCCGTTCTGGATTGAACAGAGTGTTTTTCTATATATGTAGTTGCTGAGAGAATTTCTTCTGAGAGAGGTGAAAGTGTTGGAGATACAGTCGGCTACAAGGTAGTATATTGCCATCTTGTTTTATTTTTTTTCAAAATTTGTTGTCATCTTGGAGGCCTGTTTTAGCTCAAATTTTATACAAAGATATTGTCATCTGTATATTGTTTTGTTTCTTTTATTCCTACGAGAAGTCTGACTAAAATGGTGAAAATGAAATTATATGCCTCTAGTTTCTAGACATCTTTTAGTCAGGATTTTATATGTTCTGAACAAGGAGATCAAACCCCAAATTGTGTCACCAGGAAGATCTCCACACTTTTTGAGGAATCTAACCAGAAAAGCCAAGTATTTGCCAATCAACTATTAATTTGTACAAGTTTTTCCCTATATGTAATTACCCCAGTACAGTTCCTGAATTGCCTCCTGTTGCCTTGGGCATTTTCTTTTTTTTGTATCCCTTTATCTTTGATGCCTTTTCACAAAAATAATTGCAAAAGCCATATCTGAGACATCGATAAAGCTGAGAGCACAATATAGAAATTAGTAGATAAGTAAATCCTAATCTCTTTTGATTCTTCTAGCTTAGATAGGGTTAAATTAGGTTCAGTTCAGGTAAGGTATAGGTGCCTTCATGGAAGTTTGAGTTAAACAGGCACCACCTGTACATAAGAGCAGTAGCTGTAGAAGTTGAACAATAACAGATGTTTCTTTGTACGTAGTCATTTATGTCCCTTTATCTTCTAAACAGGCCCAACCTGTACGTATGCCTTCCTTCATATTTCTCTGGATAGGAAGGAATGCATCTTTATGTCAAATATTCTACAGAAGAAAAAAAAATTGATTTGCAGACAAGGTCAAAGTCGTACTTTTTTTTTTTTTTCCCAAAGGAAAAATAACAAGGACAAAAAAGAAATATAAGTCCAAAAATCAGTATTGCAAATAGCAAGGGATTTCTACCACAGAACCTAATTCGGATTGATGAATTTCTCAAATTGATACTTCATATGCCCAAGAGCAAATTTATGTGTTCAGAGGCAAATTTGCAGTGATTTTGGTCAAGTCTTTAGTCCATCCAAGCCATGCAATATGGGACTTGATTCAAATTAACCATCAAAATCCCTAATGCATGACGTGAACTTGCAATTCTGGCCAATATGCCACTAAATGCTTTACACTTCAGTGACTATTAATATTAAAAATGCCAGCGTTTTCAATTTTTATGTTATTTTTTCTTATAATATAAGTATCAAAATTCTATATGTAGTACTTGAAAAGTTAGTTATACGATCAAGAGAAAAATATTTTAGTCAAACTAAAATACATTTAATTTAGAAACTCTCTCCCCTCCTATTCCCACTCCACAAATTGGTTACTTACATGAAGTATACACCAGTGTAATATATGCTTATAATGTTTGTTAACCTTGAGAATTAAGATTTGGTGCTCACAAGTTCATAATAGAGTATGACCATCTTCTGCAAGTGTAATGTCCAATTTGTCTATGTGCACTAGATCTTTAACTATGATCATTGCCATTCTTCTCAATGTCATCCTTATGGTCACTGTTAAACAATCTCATATTCTTCTACATATGCATTTGCATTATAGAGTTCTGAAAACACATCTGTGAAAATGCTAGATACGGCTGGAAAGCAAAGGTGGAAGACATTCTTCAGTTGTGTTCTGCACCAATGGGGTATTGTTAAGGGTTTTAGTTAATAAACGAAGTGACAGGATGAGCAGAAAACAATTGAAAAAGTTGGCAAAGGATGAAGCTTCAGAAATAAGTCATATCATTGTGGTTTGTCTCTTTTCCATACTCTTTTGTTTTCTTATAAATCCATGAATGTTCTGTTCTATTGACATCCATGAAATCCTTCTATGAGTGTGTCATACTTTTGCACCATTATTAAAGGACATTTGAGTCTTCTGTTAGCCACTAGGGCCTCAGTTTCTCTGCATCTTTAGTTTGAATCAGCTGCTTCGGCCACATGTCAGTTGCTACTTGCAAATGCTGGGAGTTGAAGGAGAATTTTAAGCTTTTTCTGGTGAATTTTTCACTTTGGGTTCTGATCTTGCTTAAAATCCTTCACTAGATAGGAATGCCAAACACCAGATATTCTTGTATCTCACTAAATCTAATATAGAACTTATACATAAAATAGTTTTCCTTCTGTTTACCATGTCATACATTGTTTCCCTATAGTTGTTATGCTTTCTATGTTATAGGATGCATTATACCCTGTGTGTTGTGTTCCCCCCCCCCTTTTTTTGGGTGTGGGGGGTGGTGGTGTTGTTTCAAAACTGAGTTAATATCAAATACCTATAACTATATTTAGGCCATTAGTTACTGCAAGTTTTTCTTGTATTGCTTTTAGTCATGTGCTTTATGCTTCTTGAAATGTTCTTAATGCCTTCAGTGCTTTTGTTGTGTTTGTTATATACTGCATAATGCATCTCATTTAATTTGATAACCAGAAGAAGGGTTATATTCTCAATGTTCCATTGTAGGATGAAATTCATGAAAGGGATCGGTACTCTGACTTCATGCTGGCAATCCTCAGGTACCTTCTTTTATGCTCACACTTTTAGTGTGAATGCGAAAATTATATCTACCTGAAGTGGATAACATCTTACTAATAATTTCCGGATTTTTTTTGTCATCATAATCAACTAGTCTTTTATTTGTCAATGTTTACACAATTTAACAATTCAATCTTTTTTGCTTCCAATGTCAAGATTGTCATGCTCAAGACTTTAACATCCCTGCTTGTTTTATTGCTTTTACATGCAGAGACATGCTTCCTTTGTACCCCCATCTACGACTGGTTAGTATTGATCTTCTTATTCAGCTCACTGACGGAACGAGAGGCTGCTTTCCCCCCCCCCCCCAAAAAAAAAAAAAAGAAAAATTATAACATTATCTTCTAACAAATCTTTTTATATAATTTGTCCCCCCAACCCCAAGTTCATAGTTTTGTCCCTGTTCAGCTCTATATCACTTGAGTTGAAGTCTTTATTCAGTGTTCCGTAGGTTGTTGACATCCCACTATGTTACAGGTACTGATGAGTGCCACTTTAGATGCTGAACGATTCTCACAATATTTTGGTGGCTGCCCAATTATCCGAGTTCCAGGGTTTACTCATCCTGTAAGTTATACTCCATTTCGTGCCCATCACAGATTTCCTCTTACTTGCATGTAACTTGGGAGTTCTGTACAGGTGAAAATTTTCTATCTGGAGGATGTACTTTCAATCGTGAAATTAAATGAAAGTAATCACCTCGGTTGTACATCTGGGAGTAAGTTGATTGAGGAATCTGTTTTAACAGAAGAATATAGAGTTGCCCTTGATGAAGCCATTAATTTGGCAGTGTCCAACGATGAAGTAAACCTCCTTCGAGAACTTATCTCTTCTGAAGGTGGCCAGAAGATTTTTAATTACCAGCAATCATCAACTGGAATAACACCATTGATGGTATTTGCTGGAAAAGGAACTGTGGGTGATGTCTGTATGCTCCTCTCCTTTGGTGCTGAGTGTCACCTGCGGGCCAATGATGGGACAACTGCTCTTGATTGGGCTAAAAAAGAGAATCAAGAAGAGGCTGCTGAAATTATTAAAAAGCACATGGAGAAAACCTTTTCTAACTCTGAGGAGGAGCAACATTTGCTTGACAAATACATGTCAAGTGTTGACCCTGAAATAATTGATGAAGTCCTTATTGAGCAGCTTTTGAGGAGAATATGTACGGACTCACAAGAGGGAGCAATTCTTATTTTTCTTCCTGGGTGGGATGATATACAGAGAACACGGGAGAAATTACATACTAGCCCTTTTTTTAAAGACTCGTCTAAGTTTTTAGTCATTTCTCTGCATTCTATGGTTCCGTCTGTGGAGCAGAAGAAGGTTTTCAAACGGCCCCCACCAGGTTGCCGGAAAATTGTTCTTTCAACCAACATTGCTGAGACAGCTATTACAATTGATGATGTCGTTTATGTTATAGATAGTGGACGAATGAAAGAAAAGAGTTATGACCCTTATAACAATGTATCAACTCTCCAGTCTTCTTGGATTTCAAAAGCTAATGCCAAACAGCGAGAAGGACGTGCAGGACGCTGCCAGCCAGGGATCTGTTATCACCTTTATTCAAAACTTCGAGCAGTCTCGTTGCCAGATTTCCAAGTTCCTGAAATTAAGAGAATGCCAATTGAGGAGCTATGTTTGCAGGTGCATATCTTACTTTCCTCTTGTGGCTTCTTAAAGAACTAGAGATGCTGGGCACCAATGTCATCAAATAATAGAATAACCTATAATCAACTAAACTTTCATTGTTGCTATATGGTTTTCTGAAATTTTTTACTTCTAAAATATTTTGTTTCAAGGAAAGTTAAAAAATATAGACCTAAGAGATCGATCACAGAAAAACCTTTTTTTCTTTTTTTAACCGGTGTGATCATCCAATATAATGCCCAACTCCATCCAGCATATTGCTATCTATCTAGAAAGTTTATTCTTGAGTGTATCCTTTCTTTAATCATTATCTGGAGGAAATTCAAGAGAGCCTTTAAACACCATCAAATCATATAAACTGTCATTGGTGACTAGCACTTGGAACATGCCTGTTGAAGTCACTAAAGTTCGGGCTTCTTTGTCCACCGTAAGGCCAAATGTTTCTAAGATTTTGGAGACTAGGGAAAATAACTCAATGCAGAGTAATATGGGATGGCAAATGTAAGTCATCTATGCTTTTCATGTGCATTTATATCAACCCAATATGCTTTTTGTATAAAAAGATGCTACATTATGCAGGTGTACCTGCTTGTTCAAATTTTCTAATTTGAGTTCTGGTCAAGTTTACCTAATCTTTAATGGATTTTGTAATTCCAATATATTTGCACATTGGCAGGTGAAGCTAATCGACCGCAACTGCAAAATAGAAGATTTCTTGCGGAAGACATTGGATCCTCCTGTTTATGAGACTATACGTAATGCAATTATTGTTCTGCAAGATATTGGTGCATTGTCCCTTGATGAGAAACTTACTGAACTTGGGGAGAAGCTAGGATCTCTACCCGTTCATCCACTGACAAGCAAGATGCTTTTCATTGCAATTCTATTGAACTGTCTTGACCCTGCACTAACTTTAGCTTGTGCATCTGACTATAGAGATCCATTTACATTACCTATGTTACCCAATGAAAAGAAGAGAGCTGCAGCTGCAAAATCTGAGTTAGCTTCGCTATATGGTGGCTCTAGCGATCAGTTAGCTGTAGTAGCTGCATTTGAATGCTGGAAATCTGCAAAAGAAAGAGGACAAGAAGTAAGGTTTTGTTCTCAATATTTTGTGTCTTCAACTACGATGAATATGATATCAGGAATGCGCAAGCAACTTCAGTCTGAATTACTTCGTAATGGGTTTCTACCAGTAGATGAATCTCAGTGTAGTTTGAATGCACATGACCCTGGAATACTTCATGCTGTCCTTGTTGCTGGTTTGTATCCGATGGTTGGCAGATTGCTTCCTCCTCGCAAAGCAGGAAAGAGAGCTGTTGTAGAGACAGCAGGAGGTGATAAAGTTCGGTTGCACCCTCAGTCCACTAACTTTAAGCTGTCATTCAAGAAATTTAAAAATCAACCTGTAATTGGTTATGATGAGATAACTCGTGGAGATGGGGGTTTGCACATTAGGAACTGCAGTGTTATTGGGCCACTCCCATTATTACTGCTATCCACAGAAATTGTTGTAGCTCCTCTAAATGAAAATGACGAGGATGAGGATGATGAAGATGAGGAAAGCGACTATGAAGATGTTGATGTTGATGTTGATGTTGATATTGATGATGCTAAGACAGAAAGTTGTGATATCTCAGATATTCATCAAAGAGATAAAATCATGTCCTCTCCTGATAATACAGTTAAGGTCTTTGTTGACCGGTGGCTTCCTTTTGAGTCAATGGCCCTTGAAATTGCTCAGATTTACTGCCTAAGAGAGAGACTATCAGCAGCAATTTTATTCAAGGTAATCTCTCTCTCTCTTGTGGTGGGCAGGTGAACCCATCCCCCCCCCCCCCCCCTCCCCCCCTTTCTTCTTGCTTTGCACGGTAAGAACCATAGAGGAGTGTAGAAAATTATATATTTGAGCCTTGTACTGTGAAATGCTTTTCAATCTAACTATTTAACTTTGTGTTGTACAGGTGACAAACCCAGGGAAAGTTCTTCCAGAAATTCTTGGTGCCTCTGTATATGCAATTGCATGCATTCTCTCATATGATGGTATGTTAGGGGTTTCGCTCCCTTCGGAACCTGTCGAATTACTTGCTCTCATGGTTGATACAACTGTAATCAGCCAGTCAGATTCTGGGCTGAAAAACGGGACAGGCCAGAACTCCATCAGCTATCTTAGATGGCTTCTTTCTAATGGTGGCCATCAGAACCGTGCTTTTCGTTATCAGAAAGGTGGCATTTCTACATCTAATGTGGTAAGAAGCAGCAGCAACCCACTAAACCATCAACAACGGGCTGTTGCTTCAGATGGAGTGAACTTATATCAAAGATCTGTATCACAAGGTCCCCATCTATCAGGACAAGGACGTGGTGCGTATGGAACAAGAAATTCAAGGGAGGATTACCCTAAGCGGCCTCGTGGTAATGATTTTTGAAAGGGACTTTATTCTTTAACTTGAACAGGAAAGTAGATAAAAAGAGATGCAGCGATATTTTGTGCGTTGTTGTATATTTTGATGAGAAACTTTATGGTGGCTCAGATTGACTTTTAGGTATTTAGTCTTTGTGGGGTTGCATGGTGATCTCTCTTGGGAATCAGTGCAGCCAATGTTCTGTTGTACTATAAGAATCTTTATATTCATAGCAGTTCACATCCTTTCTTGAAATAGGCATCACTTTTTTCTTTTTCAGACACTGGAGAATTATGCTACTTTCATATAACTTCAATCTCTTATGATGTTCGTCTGCTTAAGAAATGCTGTCATTCTCCTTGAATTTTTGTATATTTTGGATTTTGCCCTTTTACCTTCCAACTTCTAATACTATTTAATACTTGATTTTCCGTCTAATTTTTATCAACTCTTCTCCTCTCTTTCTATCCTTCCTCTTCTATAGACAAGAATGCATTTTTTTTTCAGTGCCAATCCCTTTTAATAGGCTATGATTCTAATAGAAAATCAAAACCAAAATGCATAAAAAATCAGTCTTAAAGAGGTCATATAATCATCGGCACCGAGCAAACACCAGGAATCTTTTCAAAATCATGAAGAGAACTTTCCCCTACTCATAAAAAAAATGCTGGCTTCAAGTGGCCCACCAAAATGCAATGACCGTTCAGCAGAAGTTTGCAGATCAATATAAGTATGTTTCATTGGCCTGATTTTCGTGTGGATGGGGCGATTAATAATTAATAACAATCCCAAATGGCCCCTCTTGCAAGGTTCCTTGTTCCAGATCTAAGAAGAGGAACTATAGTTTTTCCAAAGGCGCAAAAACCAATGTCAGAAATTTCAATTGCAGCATGGAATGAAATTACAAATCAGTTTCAAAATAGTACATCTTGTACGGATGAGTACTAACGCAACTCTCTTTACCCTTTAAAACAACTCTTACAAAAACTGGTGGCAGCGGAGAGGAGCGTCAGAAAATGGAGGGGGGGGTGGAAGAAGAGGCAACTATAGTGGGGTGAGAGAGGAAGAGGGATGGGAGGAGATGGCAGTTTTGCTCGGTGTCGATGGTTGATAGCATTCGCTAGTTGAGGGGAAGGAAAGGCAAACATAATATGACCCGCAGCATTTTATAAAAAGAATCTAAAAACACCCCTAATTATATCATTTCTTCTATAATCTCAAAATCAACCATAAAAAAATTCATGAGAATGGTAAGCGAAGTCCGAGCTTTCAATTTACAAACCCCAGCCCCTTTTCCATAAAACAGTTGGTAGGCAAAAAAAGGCAACCCTTACCCCAGGGAGAGAAGTCTGACTTTAACCTTGAAGGATGACCCGAATGCTAGAACATTTACATAGACACAGATACACAGACAGCACCGCCACATACTTCTTGTCAAAAAATCAAAGATAAAAATACCATTCTGCAAGGAAGGCATTGAAATTCATAAATGAATTGAGCATCTATTACTCATATCTTGAACCTCATTATCTGAATCATCCGCTCACTTTATGGAGTAGGACGAAAATTCCCATTACGCTATGGCGTAGTAAACAGATAAACAATGGACCCAATACAAGTCCGTAGACAACAGAAGTAATGACTATTAATCCATCCTTGTACATGATCTTCTACTCAAAATGAGTGAACGGCAATGGAGGAAGACATACAAGAGATGGTCCAAACCAATCACCCAGAAAGGAAGGTCCATGCTTCCAATTTTAAATAGTTGGTTGCAGACTTCAACAGCAAGTCGATGCAAAATTTCTCAGGAGTTGAATGAGATCCAAATAAATAATCACCCATTTGTAAGGCATTCCATACTCAGGCACGTATAGAACTTCCTTGACACTTTTCCTAAAGCAAGACCCCACAGGCAGGGACAGATTCAGACATGGTTCTCCTGAACATGCCTTTTGTGGTCACGTTCTGAATAACCAAGCCTCCCCATCCTCCTGCTATCTTCTGGGAAGTCATTATGACTGTGTTTATGGGACCCTGTCATATAATCATGCCGCTGTTTCCCATCAATTGCTTTGTCCACGGGGCTACCAGCCTTCCTTTTCCGATTGTTTGACTTTGGTGACTGATAACCCCGATCGGCATCATCAAACTCTACTTCCCCTTCTTCCACATTGTCAAAATCTTCCCCATATGAGGTCTGCCCTTTCATTACTTGATAATCTACACCTTCATCATGATGTGCATTGTCATGCTCTGGCTTGTTTGAAGATTTAGACCTTTGTTTTTTCTCTCGGTCGCTCCTTGGATTCTCTAACACGATTTCATCTTCCAGCTGCCTTTCTATCATCTCTTCTTCATCCATAAAGTCTGTTTTCTGAGATATTTCAGGGCCCAACTTCTTCCGTTTCTCTCGCACAGCTTTGACCTTGTCCCCAAGCTGCTTCTTGAAATCTTGAGGTGACTGGCCCACACCTCCATCCTTATATTCCAATGTTCGTCCATGATACTTGTCTTTGAATTCACCAACATCCCTAGCTTCCATTCTTCCTCCACTCTTTTCTGGTTCTTCCTCACCATATGCATCAGAACTTAGCCTTGATGTATTCTGGACCTCCCCTGAATTTCCCTGGTGATGAAATTGCTCCCGTTCATGATGGTGATGGTTGCTGATCTCCTCTCCCTTATGTTCTGAAAGGCTATGCATTTCAGAATTTCCATGGTCATGATTTCGAGTATGAGCAGCCCTCAAAGGTCCAACATGATTATCAACATATGACAGATCACTAAAGGGTCTAGAAGATGCTGGCTTTGATATTCCCATCTTTGAAGTAGCACCACTGCCCTGTGGATGACTGTTAACATTCTCGTCACTGGCAACAGGAGCTTTAGATGGAAGCCTCTGACTACCTCCTGCACTACCTTCTGCTTCACTAGCCTGAGAAGGTGGCACCCTATTTTGTTCATATAATTCCAGCATTTGATTGCTAACCTCTGCAAGAAAGAAAGATGGACTCGTAAACCAAATAAGAATACAGCAGTCAATTAGATAACTCATGCCACTCAAATGCTTTTTCTTTAGGAAACCCAATCCTTTTCCCTTTTTGCTTTACATTTTATTTCACTAAATGTTTTCCAGAAAGGGAGCCATGAAAATATTTGACTTAATAGGATACTATTTTTACAAATATCTATCGCATTCTGCTGTGATCATAACCTTCCCCAAAGTAGGGTGATTCATAACCCCAGTACCACATATCTGACCTACAACACTGCTATTCAAGGAAGGTGAGACACCAACCCTCCAATTGGCGTGGGGTGACATCAAACTCTTGCCACCAAACCTTCTCACCATCAGATGGGAGCTTTACTTTGAGGAACTTGGCAGCCAGGAATATGGCACCTGCTGCAATGTGATGGGGCTTAAATTGCAAGCATAAAGACGTCCGAAGCCTGCATGCCGCTTTCCCGGGTCAAAAAGAAGGAAGAATGACCGAGGGGCATTATACAAGAACTATAAGAATTAATATATCATACCCATCATTCACAAAGTTCCACGCAACTTGAGCTAGAGCATTTTGAGCAACCTTGAATTTCTTAATTGCCTCGACAAGGGGTTTATATGGATGGTGAACATTAAGATCAAAACCAAGAGTTGCAAGAACCACCCTCTCCCCCAGCAAAATTAGCTCTTTTTGTTGTTCATACACCTCCTGCATGATGGATACAAAAGAATAAAAAAAGAGCAGGATAAAATAAAATAAAAGATTATTTCTCTCAAAGAAATCAAAGCCACAAGACAGACTATAATTGAAGAACCAAAATACCTTTTGCTTAATCCTTTGCACGGCTGCAGGATCCTTCTTATGAATAATTTCATAAGAAACCAGTATGACATCTTTCAAAGGACGTGGAGTTTCTTCGACCTTCCCCGCAAGAAACATGCAAACAGTGGCTATTGTCTAACAAAAAGAGAAGTTTAAGTCAGAGACCAAATTCTATAAGTCAGTCAAAGGCGAAGTCTTGGAGAGAATGGAAGGGTCTATCTCCCAGGCCCCACCATCAAACGAGGTCCCTTTGATTTATTTCCTTTTCTTTTACACCTTGAGCAAAGGGCCAGACAACAGTCATCACTTTCACAGTTATTTAGATCACAATAAAAATTAAAGATAAAAAAGTGAAGAGAGAGAGAGAGAGAGAGGAGAGAGAGAGAAAGAGAATAAGGATGACTTTTTTTTCTCCAAACAATGGCAGTATTCATGTCCTTTTTTTCCCCCTCCACGCACCTCCCCCCCCTTTTTTTTGGTGGATGCAAATAGAATGAGCTTTTATTGATGTATCCAAACAGGAATATACCCTGTAAAAGGCAAAGAACACCACAATCTATCGATCTAGGTATAAAGCAAAAGAAAACTGAACTATGTGCAATCAAATGAATCTCCCGATCAAAACTACAACTCAAGAAAAATTCCCAACTTTGTTAAGTGCTGGGAATGGTTTCCCAACTAGCTACATAATTGGAAATAATGGTAGCATAAAGAATGCAAAATCGCGTTTTGAGGGAAGACGAAAATTTAATACCCAAAAGAAAATAACAAAGAATTATGCAAAATTTAAACTTCACTCTTGAAACCTTCCAGTAGAAGTTTCGCCAATAAAACAAGTTTACTTAAGCAAATCAATTGCTTACCACAATAGACAAGCAATCTCTTAACAGAAGAAGCATGACATATTGAACAACTAAGAAATAAAATCAGAGTATTGAAAATAATAATCTTTTGAAAGTAGTTCATTCTAATGGGAGTTAATCATTAGTCAATTAGTTCTTTAAAATTACTCTAATCAGAAAAGAGAGCCAAAGAGTCCACAAACAAAGTTTTATCAATACGAAGTTAGAAACAGCTCAAAGTTCACATTTGAATTCTTGGAATCACTATTACTCCAGACCTCCAATTTGAAAACATAGAACCATTGTTCTTTTATTCTGGGAGTGCATCTTTCTCAATGGAAGGAGTCCCTGGTTCATTAAATGTGGACCGGAGCTTTGAGTTCCTGTTACAACTCAGGTAGGGCGACCCACGGCTGGCAATCGGGCTACAGGCTTTTAGTTCCTTTCCCCTCATTCGATTAATAACAGCCTTCTCGTCTATGGCCTAAGAGAGTATCTCTTTCCCCTGTACGAAGTCCTACACATGAAGACGGCTTAAGCATTCATTACTCCTGCAGTTTATGTAATCCGCTTACCTCTCTTTTCAATTTACTGTTTTGCTAAGGGCAAGCCTTAACCCCTTAGCACATTTCCTCTATCCAACCTCATGAGTTTGGATACATGAAAACTAACTTGTGTAATGGAAAAGCCACATACAACTAAACCCTTCAAAACCATGTAGAAGTGGAAGTATTTACTGATTGCCCTTTCATCTGAAAACTATCTAGATGGGTCTCAACTTGATATTTTATGCAACAACCACCTATCCATTCTAAGAGAAATAAGTAGGGGAATCTATCCTATTCAAAGGGTGAAATAAAAGATGCAACAAAAGAATGAAAATTTGAAGAAAGTGTACAACTTCGATCTTCAAATTCTTCCATTAACAGTGTGCCGATGGCCTAGCAAAGGACTCAAGAAAAGATAGTAATCTATTTACAGTATTAAAGCTTGTTATTCTTGGTTCTTACTTTCCTTTTTCTTTGTTTCAGCTTATTGAATTGACAATTTCCTTTAATCCTCCAAAGCCAACAAGACTTGGAGATATTCCAGAATCAAGTCCAAAACCATGCCAGAACAACAATATTCATTCATTTTAGGTGAGTAAAGATTTATTAAATAATATAGGAATAGAGATCATAAGAGAGAGAGAGAGAGAGAGAGATATTTATTTTATCTTTAGCTTTAGCTTTTAAAAGAGCTAAATAAAATTTTATACAATAAGTTTGCAAAAGGATATGGTGTTGGTGATTTTAAAGACAGCCTTCCTCTTGCTTAAGTTAATTATGGCAAAATTGTCACTGAAAATTCTAGAGTGCAATTATGACACTTGGTACACCTTTACTTTTCTTTCGTTTATCTTTATCTTGTTCTCCACATAAAATAACTTCATTGTTCACAAGTTCACCGTAGAATAACGTTCATTTGGATTGGCTTTTGAAAAACAGTTACTGGTTTTTAAGGATTGCATGGATAGAAAATGCCATCATGTCATCACTTTAACTATATAGCAGCTTGGCTTTGATATCACTCATAAGTCATAACCTAGTATAGAGCTCTTTAGTCATTAAACCAACACAATGCCAATGATATGGTCTCAACCTTCTGAATAGCTCCTTTAGAACATAGGCTATTCAAAACTAACATGTGGCAGGATCTCATTCTACTATTTATAAGCTTAACAGAACAAGATTAGAAAAGGTTGTCAAAACAAGGTATTGTGTTTAAGTCAGATGATTGGTGATTTGCAGGTTTTATAACGCTGCCTAGTTGCAGATTCTGAGCACAAATGGTGGCCCAGAACAGGAAATTAGTTACTGAAGAAGGTAAGGGAAGCAGGGAAGAAGAAAAAGGAGGGGGAGAACCAAGATCTTAGGTCTCATCCTTACACTAGGTCTGGTTGGGATGAAATGTGGAAGAAAAAGAGGGGTGGAAGAAAATGGGGACATAAATAGTACATTAACGACCATTTACATTAGTTGGTTGAAGTGAAAAGTAAAGGGGAAGTAGATTAGAAGGGGTTACCATTCACCTTTCACATCATCATTTCTTCCACTCCCAAACCAGAGGGGTTCAGAGAAAGAAAATAAATTGAAAACATTAATGATAAGATTGACCTTATTTTTGGTTTTAAAAAATTAAATAGGAGAGAGAATGAGGAATGAAAGGTAAACTAGATTAATAGTTTTCTTTCTTCACCTCTCTCCCTTCCCCTCATACCAAACAAAAAACAAGGTAAAAAGAAATAATTTCCCTAGGTGATGTGTTCCCCGCCCTCTCCCTTTACCTGACCTATGCCTTCAAAAGAATCGTTCTCGTTTAACAATTTGGGTAATTTTCAAATTGGTCCTGAAAATATGCAATTGTCTCAATCAAGTCCTTCAAAAATTACTTTACTCTATTTAGTCCATAGAAATATGAAAAGTGTCTAAAAGTAGTCCTTCGATTTCTAAAGACTAAATTAAGCAAAGTAATTTTTGAGGGACTTGATTGAGACAACTATATATTTTTTTCCATTTTCACCTTTTTTATAATTTCAATAATTCATATTTATTTTTGAGAATATGTTTTTCCTTTTTTTTAAGCTCATAAAAAAAAATTGTTTTCTTTCCTCTTTCTTATAATTTATCTAACTCAAAATTTTTTTTTCCCATTTATTTTAGCTCATATAAATTTTTTCCTTTTTTACTTGGAATTCTTCTAATTCATAATATTTTGTTGATGATTTTTTCTCATGTTTCTTTTAGCCCATAAAAATTCTTTTCTTCCTTCCTTTTTCTTGTAATTCATCTAACCAATATTTTTTCCTTTTCTTTTGGATTGTATAAATTTTTTTCTATTTCTTGTAATTTTTATAATTCATATTTTTTTTATTTCTTTTAGCTCACAAAAATTTGTTCGCTTTCCCCTTTATTGTTTTCTATAATTCATTTTTTTTCAAAGATATTTTTTTCGTTTCTTCCGGCTAATAAAAGTTTTTTTCTCTTTCCCCTTTATCATAAATCATTTAACTCATATTTTTTTCGACAACATATATTTTTCCTATTTATTTTGGCTCATAAAATTTTACCACCTCAGAAATATGAGCCAAAATAAACAAGGAAAACAAATACTGTTGAAAACAATTATGAATTAGATGAATTACCATAAAGAGAAAAGAGAAAAAAAATTGTGAGTTAAAAGAAATGAGGAAAAAAATATCTTTGAGAAAAAAAAAATGAGGTATAGAAATTCCAAAAAATAGAAAATAGGAAAATATTTATATGAGACAAAAGAAAAGGAAGAAATATATCATCGAGGAAAAAAATATTAGTTAGATAAATTAAAAGAAGGAGGAAGAAAAAACTTTTATGAGCTAAAAGAAATAGGAGAAAAATGATCAAGAAAATATTATGAATTAGACACAAATTCTAAAAAAGTAAAAAAGGAAAAAATTTACATGGGCTAAAATAAATAGGAAAAAATACATCATTGAGAAAAAAATTTTGAGTTAGATTAAACTATAAGAAACGGGAAAGATAAAAAAAAATTATGACCTTAAAAATGGAAAAATATATCCTCTAAAATAAATATGAATTATTGAAATTATAAAAATGTAAAAAAGGAAAAAAATATAGTTGTTTCGATCAAATCCCTCAAAAATTACTTTGCTCAATTTAGTCCCTAGAAATATGAGAAGTGTTTCAAAGTAGTCCCAGACTAAATTGAGCAAAATAATTTTTAAAGGACTTGATTGAGACAATTGCATATTTTCGATGACCAATTTGAAAATTAACCTAAGAATTTTAATCATTTACAAAGCCTAATGCAAACTATTACATCCTTCTATAAGCTTAGAATGACTTAATGCACTAGTACTCCTAGGGCTGAGTTTTGACTAATAGGAGGACCATATCTAAGTACCCCTTAAGCAAGTATTTCTGTAGCATAACCAATAAACGAAAAACCCAAGCAGCCAGCACAAAGAAAATATGCTAAAACAAGTAAACAGGAAAATAATATTCCAGAACATCTCTAACTTTAAAATTATGCTAAGACTGCCCAAAGAGATTTTCATTCTCAAGTTCACCCAATAATTGGTACTTCCTCTCAAATCATGTTCAGAAGCACACCAATTGGACACTAACTCTAAATTTGGTTGGTGAAAGGTGGAAGGAAACAAGGAGGGAAAGTCAATGTTAAGGTAGATAAGACAGTTAGTTGGAGTGTTACTGTGGAGGAAAGTAAATCAGGTGTGGCATCGCCCCCTTCCATATCAACATTCTTCCCTCCTAACTTGGAATAGTTGACAGGTGTTAAAGAAGATAAAGAGAATTACAAAATTGACCTATTTGAGTTTCAAAAATTAAATAAGAAAAAGAGAACGAACATATAAATATGTACAGTAAATATTTCTCTTTCTTCCCCTCCCCTCCTCTCTCCTCACACCAAAGCAGGAAACACAGAGAAGGTGGGGGGGGGGGGGATTTCCCTTTGTTGAAGTATATATTCCCCTTCTCTCTTCCCCTCCACAAACAAAACTATTTATTTAAGTTCTTGGGTAAAATCAATTAACACAGGATATTTTACAGCATGCACATGGAAAAACCAGAACTGTAAAACTGTAGCACTTAATCCTGAGGCATTCCAGAATGATCGGTAGTAAAAATGACAGGTTGAATGCATCTACTTTTGTTGGCCTGAAAGACAGGATGCTTGGAGCCCTCTCCTCCATTAAATTTGTAGTATATTGGTATAGCCAACACCAAATAATCTATCAGGATAACCAAGGTCATGCACTGAACCATTGCAGTTCACCAAAACTCACAAATCCCTTCCCAGATAGAACAATTGCACACTGCAAGGAATCAAATCACACAGGATACATGCTAAACGGAAGACAGTATACAAAACTGCAGTCGATATCACGCAGAGTAGTACAACATAAATATGGCAGAATCATACCTATTAATGTTAACCCAATGAGATAACACACTACTCTTACTAACTTAAACCACCCCCACTCCCAGGTAGGCCCAGGGGCAAAGTCACAGCATTGAAATCACAAGATCTTTAGCAGAGTTCCATAGAAGAATGACCAAGTCCACCAAAAGGCAGAACAAAAACACTGACAAAACTACATCCTAATTGTCTCAACAGCGTTCCCATATGTGGAAGCAAAAGAATTATTTCATTTTTTTCCTTCTTGGATAAACAAACTAAAAAAATATCAAGGGAATGCTCAATCAGTTATGCCTCACAAACAATGAAAATCACTTCTGGTTTTGCATCAACAACAATAGAATGTATCTCAATAACTCAACTTGCTCCATAAAACTGAGATTCACTCAAAGAAAATGGAATACATTCCAGCTAAATTCTCAGTCACCAGCACAACACTTCTCATAATTCAGCTCTCCTACTATGACAAATGAGGTATGCCCTAAGCAGAATGATTTAGTCTTACAGAATAATTCATCTCTCCTAAATAATAAATACCACCACTTCTTATCAGATGCAACATTCAAGGAGGTGTGATATTCCAACACTGCCAAAACAAAAACTATATAAAAGGTGGCAGGGAGATAAAAAAAACTCACCCTCCTGTCATTCTTTGCATGTGATTGACGGAGAAAGAAACGATGACAAAATATTATTGCTGTAGCAATTGTTACTTGTGGCCTGCATTTTAAAAGACCAAACATCACATAGCCATTTAACTCATGGCAAAATGCAAACCAACAGATACGGGTAAAAGAAGCCAGAAAATGAAGCCTAGTGAGAAACCGGTTAAACAGCCAATAAATGCTTACCAAAAACTACATACAAAATCTCGCAAATGTACACTCCTAAGGAGAAAAGGAAGCATCAACTATGAACAACTCCCACCCCCAAACGAAAAGATGGGAAGAGAAAGGAGGAACAGATTGGCATTTTCCTTGCCACATAATGATGCATAACAGATTGCATCTGGAGGGAATGTGATGTTTCTTGTTTCATAAATTGTCCTGTTGTCAGTTCCCATAATATCTTTACCAAATCCAATTTGACCCCACCCCACAAACAAAAAGGAAAGGGGGAACAAGGAAAAGAGACAATCCAACTTTCCAATAAGTATAAAAAGAGAAGTTATGGATTCTCAGTTATTCTTAGTGTGTGACTGGCCAAGGATTTTCCCAAATCCATTCCAATCCAAAATTTCACTTTAATTCAAAAAAATTATTATTTTGATTTATTTTTGTTTTCTGAGAATTGTCATATACTGACAACACATCATATTCTTTTCTCTTTAACCCCACTTTGGGCCCCACCTAACCCCACACATTTAATAATTTTTTATTATATTCAAACAAACTCATCTCAATCTAATCGCTATCCAATTACACCCTTATGATTCTTTCCAAATGGAGGAAATAATTCAAAAATCATCATACATGATCATGTACACTTCTTGTGATCATGTGACATACTTTTCCAGAAGTGCCATTGACACAAAGGCATGCGCCTACGAGTAAATGGGAAAGCATTGAAAATTTGACCCAAAAACATAGACTCACACTTTAAGCCTCATGCCCAAATCCTGTAAGAAGGTGCAATAAGACTTCCGTAGATAAGTTTCTTTCTTCAAATCAATTCCATCTTGCCTTGATGGGGAATTTTCCTCAATTTCCTTCCTAGAGAAATACCATCTACCACCACCGTCCTCTGGTTTGTCCTGAGAAGTTTTATAACTTCCAGCTTCATATACTCCATGTTGTGAGGGGTCACCAGGCAAGAAACCAGCCATTGTCACCTCTTGTAGTGAGATTGGGAACAAAAAGGATGGTCTCGCTAGTTATCAGAAAATTGTAGCAGGATCAGCATCTAGAAAAATCCTGTACATATCCAAAGTTATGGAAAAGGAGAGCTCTACTGGAGAAACATAAGGTTAAAGTTTGATAACAATTAAACATAGAAAAGCCATTCCAATTAACAAGCTAGCACAGAAAAAGCCTGTCAAGGACCAGGGACAGGTATGCAGTGCTGCTAGTGCTATTTGTAAGAGATGAAGAAAAGGTAAACATATTTTAAAGATCATAATATACCTAGTGAATTATCTTGGATGGAGTTATTTTTCTTTCATCTCCTCATGCTATGGCATCTGGTGTCCTTGGCAAGAGTGGGTTGACATATTTACAAAATAGATTGGAAGACTGCTTTGCTGTAATTTTTTAAAATTACTTTCTTGATGATTCCTCATCCTCTTTCTTGCACTTTTCTTTTTATTAATAAATTTTATTTTTTATTTTTATCTAAAAATGGTAAACACGTTCAAGTGATGTGACAAGCCCCCCCCCCCCACCCCCCCCCCAAAAAAAAGTAACATCCAAGTGGCAAAGATACAAAAGAAAACAATGACATATACCATGATATTCAGATGCTATTTCTATTGAACTACCAACGAAGAAAGAAGGAACAAAATCGCCAAAAGGAATACAGTAGAGTTTGAGACAAAGCAGTTAAACCCCTCAATACAATAGCCTAAGCTCAATCTGCTAGGAAATTTAATGGTCTAGTTCAAGAGTCAATACCAAATTTGTAAACAAATAAATACTCCATTTAGAACTATGGGATATTTTGGGGGGGGGGGGGAGTGTTGGAGGGATTTTTGTTGCTACTCATCCATGGTTTTAGAAAATCAACACGGTATTTGTTATTCTTTTTCAATTTTACTCTTATATTTTATTACTCCACTAAATCACCACATTAATTGGTTTTTCAAATTTCAAGCTACTACTAGTTTCCTTATGAAATTCTACTCAATTCAACATAGTCTTCTTATATGCCTAATATATATATGAGACAGTAGCATTCCAATACTGCATTATAATCAATACAAATTGAGTAGAAAATGAGGAGTGATTTTTGAATAAATTTAAAAAGGAATAATTTAGTCATTTTACCTTATGACTCAGACTATTCAAAAACTTCCTTCATCCATGTACCAAAACCTAATCTTAAACAACATACAATCTCAAATGGAGACAGCAACTGTTTTCCTTTTGAAAATGTTCAAATACATAATTTGTTCAACAATGATAACATCAAGCAGCAAACCTATGAGGCCCATTTTACTTCCTTCCAAAATGAATTACCTTTGCGTCCTATCCTTAGAAGTTTCTTCCAGAATTATGTTAATAGTCATAGTAATTTCAAGTTCGACCATTGTAAAAAGAAAAATTAATACTTTGGCGAAACAAATTAAGACGCTTCTTCCTTAACGACCCATTACAAGAATACTCGCTATAAAATCCAATTACTTAACAATAAAGAATTAGGTTTTGGGAAAGGGGATGCTAATTCCATTGCAACCTTTTTGTTCCCTAATTAACTAACATCATATTCATATACATTTAAAAAAAAAAAAAAAACCCTAAAAACGGTGAGACACACGCAATACACAGATATTGTAAAGCTATGCTTTTTACCCGTTCCTGCAATAATTTACTGACTGGAAAACCACAAAGAGTGAAAATTCAATTGATACAACGAATTACCGCTGGTAGAGCAACGAATGGTTGCCAATTAGCTCGCTGGTGCACTCGATACGTGCTTACTTTCAACGCGTTCGATTCGATTGAATGGAGGTGATAGAGCACAGTGCGTGAAGAGGGGTGTCTACGGTGGCTCTCAGAAAAGGGTTAGCGGTGGTGGACGCAGATTTGGTAGTAATCGGTAGTGGATAGTGGTGGTGGCGCTGCAGCCTAGACTGGGTTAGGGCTTGGGCCTCAGGCAAGTAGAAGTAAGCAAAAGAAAATAATACCTTGTTCTACTACGCTACTTTAGCTCAAAATGTATAGGCCGGGCTCGGGCTTGGACCCGAATGTTCAAGTACAACCCAAGGCAGCCCCCTAAAACCCCTTCTCTAAACATACTATTACCGATTAAAAAAAATTTATTCGATGAATTTATAAAGTTGAATAATTAGTAGATTTAGTTCATTAATATTATAAAATTTTGGTAGTGGTAGAATAAAATCTATACAATAAGAAATTTATAAATATTCTTTGCACAATTTTTTTTTCAAATTTCTCTCTTTCTTTTCTCTCATAATTTTCTCTCACAATCACAATTCTTTCACAAAATTATGGTATATTTCAAGTTTAGAAAATAGCTCTATTTATAGAGTTCTTAATTAGTGGAATATATAATTTTTCACTAATATGAATTAGTGGTGTCTCCACTAAATGATGAATATCTATAAAAATCCATAATTAGTAGAGCTTCTACTAATTAGTGGAGTTTGCACTAATTCTCTAATAATTCACAACATATTCATAACACTCCCCCTTGGATGTCCATCCATTATATAAAGAATATGTCTCGTTAAAACCTTACTAGATAAAAATCAAGTGGAAAAAAAATTTAGTAAAGAAAAAAAAGTACACTATTTGATATGTCTGTTTATTACTCCCCCTAATGAGATGATTCCTTTAAATCTTTGAACTGATACTTACCAATTTTATATCTCAACTTCTCAAATGTTGCAGTCGGTAAAGTTTTTGTAAAAATATCTGCAAGGTTGTCACATGACAAAATTTGTAACACATCAATTTTACCTTTCTTCAGGAGTTCATGAGTAAAGAAGAATTTTGGTAAAATATATTTTGTCCGATCTCCTTTAATATATCTTCATCATAATTGAGTTATACAAGTTACATTGTCTTCATAAAGAGGAGTTGGAATATCTCTGATAGATGATAATCCACAACTTTATCGGATATAATAAATCATTGATCTTAACCATACACATTCTCGACTTACTTCATGAAGGCTATAATTTTAGCATGATTTAAAGAAGTAGCTGCTATAGATTGTTTTATAGAACGCCATGATATAGCAGTATTTCCACATGTAAATAGATAGCCCGTTTGAGAACGTGCTTTATGTGGATCAGATAAATAACCAGCATCTGCATAACCTATTAATGTTGGGTTGATTTTATTTGAATAAAATAATTCGAGATCAATTGTACCTTGGAGATATCGAATGACTTGTTTAATTCCATTCCAATGTCGTCGTGTTGGTGAAGAACTAAATCTTGCTAATAAATTGATAGCAAAGACAATATCAGGTCGTGTATTATTAGCAAAATACATCAATGCACCAATTGCACTGAGATATGGTGCTTCAGGACCAAGGAGTTCTTCATCATCTTCTTGAGGTCGGAAAGGATCTTTATTCACATCTAATGACTGGACGATCATTGGAATACTTAATGGATGTACTTTATCCATGTAAAATCTTTTTAGAACTTTTGTTGTATATGTTAATTGAAGAATAAATATTCCACTTTCTAGATGTTCAATTTGTAAATCAAGGCAAAATTTGGTTTTACCAAAATCCTTAATTTCGAATTCTCTTTTTAAATAATCAATTATTTCTTGAAGCTTTTTAGGAGTTTCAATAAGATTAATATCATCAACATATATAGCTAATATCACAAATTTAGAATCAAATTTCTTAATAAAAACACATAGACATACCTGATCATTTTTAAATCCCGCTTTCAATAAATATTCACTAATACGATTGAACTACATGAGCCCAGATTGCTTCAGACCATATAATGATTTTTGCAACTTGATGGAGTAATTTTCATGAGGATAATGTTTATATGCTTCGGGCATGCGAAATCCTTCAGGGATTTTCATGTAACCATCATTTTCTAAATTTTCATACAAGTAAGCAGTGACAACATTTAATAGGCACATATCTATCTTTTCATGTACTACCAAACTGATAAGATTTCGGAGTGTAATAGCATCAATAACAGGAGAAGAAGTTTTATCATAATTAATATCTGATTTTTGTGAAAAATCTTGGACTACTAACCGTGCTTTATATCGTATGATTTCATTATTTTCATTGCGCTTTCTTACAAATATCCATTTGTAGCCAATAGGTTTTACACCTTCTGGTGTTCGGACTGCAAATCCGAAGACTTCACGTTGTGTCAGTACATTTAACTCCGATTGAATAGCATCTTTCCATTGTAGTCAATCTTTTCTATGCCGACATTCATCAACTGATATTGGTTCTGGATCATCATTATCCTGTATAACATCAAGAGATATATTATATGCAAACATATTATCAATAATTGTTTCTATTCGATTCCAACTTCTACCGAAAGTGGTATAATCGATAGAAATTTCAGTGTTACTTTCATCAACTTTTGGTTCTTTGTCATCAGTTTTTTCTTGGTCTTTATCATTATTTTCTTCAATATGATCATCCGGATCATTTACTCCTCTTTTCTTTCGAGAATTTTTATCTTTAGAACTAAGAGGTCGGCCACGCTTCTGGCGTGTTGTCCCAGCAAGATCTTTCTTATGCTGTTTATGTTCTCCCCTTAATTTAGGGAATACTGATTCATCAAAATGACAATCAGCAAATCTTGCTGTGAATACATCTACTGTCAGGGGTTCAACATACCTGAAAATAGAGGGAGAATCATATCCAACGTATATCCTCTTTCTTCTTTGAGGACTCATCTTTGTATGTTGGTTTAGTGCAATTAGAATATATACAACATACCCAAAAATTCTTAAATGAGCAATATTTGGTTTTGAACCAAAAATCGATTGTAAATGAGAGAATTTATGATAACTAGTTGGCCTTATACGTACAAGTGCTGCAGCATATAAAATAGCATATCCCCGGGGCAGATGTTGGGAGATTTATTTTCATTAATAATGGTCTAATAATTAATTGTAATCTTTTAATAAAAGATTTAGCAAGACCATTTTGTGTATGAACATGAACGACAGGATGTTCAACATTAATCTCAATTGACATATAATATGCATCAAAAGTATGTGATGAAAATTTACCAGCATTATTCAAACGGATATTTTTAATATGATGGTAAGAAAATTGTGCTCGTAATTTAATTATTTGAGCAAGTAATCTCGCAAACGTCAGGTTGCGAGTAGATAATAAATACACATGTGACCATCGGGATGATGTATCAATTAAGACCATAAAATATTTAAACGGTCTACATGGTGGATCAAAAGGTTCACAAATGTCTCTGTGAATCCGTTCAAAAAATGTAGAACTTTCAGCTCCTACTTTTACTGGTGATAGTCTAACAATTAATTTTCCTAGAGAACATGCAGCACATGAGAATTTTTTAGATGTCAATATCTTTTTATTTTTCAATGAATTACCATATATATTCTCAATTATTTTTCTCATTATGGTAGATCTCGGATGACTCAATCGATCATGCCAAATGCTAAAAGTAATAGGATCAGTAAACTTCTGGTTTACGAGATGATGAATTTCAATTGTACGTATTTTTGCAAAATATAGGCCAGTAGAAAAAGACAGCAGTTTTTCCAATACAGATTTCTTATCCAAATTAATTTGAGTAATATAAAGATGTTCAATACCATTTTCCTCATTTGTTTCAATATGATACTCATTTCTATGGATATATTTAAAACTCAATAAATTTTTTCTGGATTTTGAGAAAAATAGTGTCTTATCAATAATAATTATTGTTCCTTCAGGTAACAATATACTAGCTCTTCTGGAGCCTTCAATCACATTTGTACTACCGTTTATTATATAAATATTTATTTCTCTAATTTTGAGATAAGAAAAATATTTCTCATTTTTTAGTATGGTGTGTGTAGTTCCACTATCAATAATACATACATTATCATTAACAATAACCATCTGAACAAAAAAAAATATATATACAAACGTAAATATTAATAGAATATAAAGAAAAGTCAAACATATCAGGGTGAGGTATTAGTTCTTCTGGACACTACCATCACCAATTAAATGGTCTATCCTATCGTTTGAGTGTTCAAAAAAATTCGATTCATCCATATGGGTAATATTGATATTAAAATCTTCAGAATCAATATCATCATCCTCAGCATCATTCATTGGATGTTGAGAAAAATTTACTTCAATATTTTTATTGTTCTTTTTCAGTGAAGTTTGATATAATTCCACTAAATGCTTGGTCGTACGACAGTTACGTGACCAATGACCTTTCATGCCACATCTATAACATGTATCCTCATATTTTTCTTCCATTTCTTTTTCTTTTCCCTTATTATCTTTTCTATTCCACTTCAGGTGGCCAGAATTTCTCACAACTTAATTATAACTGTGATAAGGAAAATATCAAGCGTGTCCACGACCATAACCATGACCACGGCTACGGCCACGATTATAATGATGGCTTCTGCTGGAGTCAACAGCATTCACTTCTAGGAGTGCTGTTGAACCAGTTGGTCCGGCTTCATAATTTCTCAATAATAACTCATTATTTTTCTCTACAATGAGGAGGGTAGTAATTAAATCTGTAAATTTTAGATACCATTTTTCTCGATATTGTTGTTGTAGGACAATATTCGAGGTATGAAAGGTGGAGAATGTTTTTTCCAGCATATCTTCATCAGTAACTTTTTCTCCGCATAATTTTAACTGGGAGGTAATTTTATACATCGCGGAGCTATATTCATTCACGGTTTTAAAATCTTGCAACCTCATGTGCAACCATTCATACCGCGCAGTGGGTAGTATAACCATTTTCAGGTGGTCAAATCTTTCTTTTAAATTTACCAATAGGACATATGGATCTTTTTCGGTAAGATATTCTATTTTCAAATTTTCATCGATATGACGATGAATAAATGCACTATTATTTTCTTGAATAGTTTCACTAAGGCCTTCAGCATTTAGATGCATTTCTGCATCGAGAACCCATGACATATAATTTTTTTCAGAAATATCAAGGGTTACAAATTCGAGTTTAGTAAGGTTAGCCATAGGGATCAATAAATGCGTACCTATCTTCTGGCTTGTGTAACAGTAGAGACTCGTGTTTTAGTCTTCTGGCTTTTGTAGCGACAGAGACTCGTGCTGATAACATGTTATGAAATTTTGGTAATGGTAGAATAAAATCTACACAATAAGAAATTTATAACTATTCTTTGCACAAAGAATTTCTTCAAATTTCTCTCTTTCTTTTCTCTCACAATCACAATTCTTTCACAAAATTATGGTATATTTCAAGTTTAGAGAATAGCTCTATTTATAGAGCTATTAGTTAGTGGAATACATAATTTTTCATTAATATGAATTAGTGATGTCTCTACTAAATGATGGACATTCATAAAAATCCATAATTAGTGGAGCTTCCACTAATTCTCTAATAATTCACAATATATTTATAATAATTAATTATTTTTGTTTAATTTTTTATTTATAATATATGAATTAATTATTTTTAAATTTTTTAAATATTTTTTTAATTATGAAGAGGGAATTGAATTGTCATAAGATATTATTTTAGTACATTTTTATTTTTTCCTCCTCAAGACATTTAAAGGTTAATGGTCTAAATTTTAAAACTTTAGAGTGGATAAGTCATATTTTATCAAAAATATCAAATTATTTAGTTATAATTTATTTGATCGTCATAAATATTTTATAGTCATTTTATTATAATAAATTTTATTTTTTCTTCTTTTCATTTAGAATTTCAATGGTTTAGATTCTCTTAAATTAGAATGTGTGATTCAGATTTGCTGAAAATATAGCCCACTTCTTATGTGCCCACCGCCACTTCCCAACATATCTATGACTCTATTGCTTCCTCTTCCCCGTTTTTGGATTCCCCATTCCTTTGTCATCGCCCCTTCCCCATCTTTCTCGATCCAATTACTCTCTTCACTGCCTTATTTTTTCTGATATAGAAGATGAGTGAAGAAAGGTTTCTTAATACTCCCTCCGTCCGATAATATAAGTCGTTTGACTTAATTTCACACATATTAAGATTTCTAAAAATAAGGTGACTTTATGTTTTTTTTTCCTAAAACACCCATATTTAAATGCCTTGAAAATAAAAGAAGAGAGGAGAGAGAAAGAGAGGGAAAAAGAACAATAAATAAGGATAAAAATGTAAAAATAGTTTTAAAACCTTCTTGAAAAGTCTCCAACGACTTATAATTTGGGACAGCAAAAGTAATCTCTAACGACTTATATTATATGACGGAGGAAGTAGTAAAGAGAAACACTGAGAAGCAATGATGCTTTCAAATCTTATGTCATTTGAAACATAAAAGTCCTATTATATATAATGATTTTGAGGAAGATTTTGATTGATCTCACCGACACAGACTTAAAGGGCTTCACATGAGGTTAGGCCCTATTGAACTTGACTTGAAGCCAGGGAAAGACATGCAACTTTCTTTTATTTTGCATTTATGTTCATGTGTAGTTTTTTAAAATTTCCACGCTGCGATTTATACAATGAATCATGGATAGTTTGTGAAAGAAAACAAATATTTTATTCTGCAAAACTTTCCCCCCCTTCTTAGTATGATAATTTATCTAAATTTCTTGCAATAGTTGTTCTTTTTTCTTTTTTTTCCTCTATTGGATTGGGTTCAATGTATTGTAATTTGGTAGCCTTAAGTTGTTAGCTTTTTCTGCCTTCTACGCAAGGTTTGCACTCGAGCAATTTCTCCCTTTTCAAAAAAGTCATTGAATGTTTGAGATTTCAATTGGTTAAATTGTTCATGGCAGATCATTAGTGCAAAATTGGGTTGTTTTGGTTGTCTAATTTCATCATTCTTGATTCTTCCAGTAGTACTTTCTACACCCTATCTTTTCCTTCTCCTGACGGTAAAGTTAATATCACAAGATTCTTTGATAATATTACAACAGACCTACGTTTAAGGAAGGGAAAGATTTTATATTACATTCATATGTTGAATTTATGTTGTCTTTTAGAGAAGTGTGTATATGGGCTATTCTGTTAATGTTCTTGAATTTTGATTTTTCTTGTTATCTGATTTTTTTTTTTTTTTTGGTACTAGAAAGTATGATCAGGAAGCTAGCTAGAAATGGCATGGCAAAGTATGCAGATGGTGAATTGGTTGCAACAATATTTAATAAGCTGAAAAACTTTGTAGCCAATTATAAATGAAAGGTATATGTTGCTAAAAAGTGTAATCATACTGTCCGAAAAATTAGTAAATGAGGTGAGTTTTATCTTTTTTTTTTTTTTTTTTTCGTAACTGATTCTTTGACATGGGTTGCAATTGCATGTGGATATTCCAGTGTCGTTTTATTTTAGATTTTGGAGATGTGTTGTTATGGTGTGTGGGTGTGAACAATTTTTCCAAGTGAATATGAGAAGAAAGAATGTCCATTGTACTGTGTAGAGGTTTAAATGAGTTTTAGGCTAGAGACTTGAGAATTTAGATACCATAATGTGGGTATATTTGCCTTAGCAAACAATAAAGACACTGTTCTTAATACAATTGGATGCATAAGTTTTATTAAGTTTCATTTTTTTGGGGCTAATGCTTCCTGCCATAACTTAAATTAGGTTTGATATTTTTCAATATGAGTTAAGATTTGAATTGTGCAGCAATCTATTTTGCATTGCTCTGTGCTAATACTGTTGATTTCATTCTTTATTATGGGAATATTGCTTAGGTGTGAAAACAATTTCTAAAGGTTATTCTAATTCAACTGAAAAGGATGGCCTTGCTCACAATGTGACATTCTCTGATGATTTTGAGCTGACATTTATTCCTGAGATATGTGCTCTAATAATCTAACCATACTGATTGGTGAGTAAATCTATACTATCCCTTAGAATGGAAGATGAAAAGTATAGTGGAATAAATTGTTACACCATTGTTCGGATCAAAGAAATTGTAATTGTGGCAATCTTATAATGAAGAGGAAGTATTTTTTTACTGCTAAAATAATCAGTATCAGACATTGTAATTGCAGATAATTGATATGCCTGATAATATATATTTTCTTATTGGAATGACATTCTATTATGGCTATTATATTCATTAATTTTGCCATTGCTTGGCCTGACTAGTTCATATGGAGTCTCTTGGCAGTTTGTCCTACCTGTGACATGGTCATATGGCCGCAAATATAGAATTACTTTGGAGCAATTAGCTTCATGGTGGAGCAAAGATATTGCCAAACTTCCTGGCTTACTATAAAGGTAATTTTCTAATTTGTTACATAACCGTTTCAAATTAAATTAAACTAGTAGCATAATAGATCTTGGGATATTACAATCTTTTTAATAATTTTGTAATACCGATTAGAATTTTCAAAAAGAGTTGCTACGGCATTGGATGAAGATGCTCCGTAAGAACTTAAATCTTCAAACAAGAAAACCTTTTCTGATAAAGATAAAATGTCAATCCTCTTTTCCTTTCATATCTATATCATTGTTTGATTATTTGATCAAAATAAGTTATCAAAGTTGTTGATTGAGTGATTTCATATACAGAGGAAGTTGAAGATTGTTCTAGGATGTTTGATAAAATCTATGGTTAGGCTTGGAGGTGGAAAATTGACACCTGAGGATGGTGATAAGGTATTTGTCAATATTTGTTTTTTTTTTTTTCAAATGAATCAAGGGTGTAATGTAAGTTGCAAAGTCATGAATTGTTGCGGCATCAATTTCTGTTAACAAAATTATTGATAGAAGGATTAAGAGTTAATAATATGTGCACCAAATCATGCAGGTTATTTACCACTTCACCATTCGCAAATTAGATGGAGTTGTTGTTTAGTCCCCTGGAAGAGAATTTGAAAGTCAGTTTTGTTTCATACTTCATTTGTAAAAGATTGTTTTCAATAGGAAAAGCAAGAAGGAACTCTATGGCTATATTTGGGTAAAAACTTGATCTAATCGAGTCCAAAATTAAACTTAATTTAAAATAATATTGATAATTGTTCTATACTCATAATACATTATATTCTCTTTTTTTTTAACTTTACTTAAACCTCACATATTTAATAATTTTTTATTATATCCAACCAAACTCATCTTAAATAAATTTCTATCCACTTACACAATATATGTTATCAAAAGGAATAAGAATGTTGAAAGTGAACTACGATGACCTCGACATTCACTTCAATTTGTTGGTTCACAACTATTGTAGGACTGCTTCTTGTACTTGTTTAACTCTTGCATTCTTACCACTTTCAGAAACTGGAAGTATTCCTTTTAATTGTAATTTTGAAGATTCATGGCAATTAACCAAAATCTACTGGTTACATTTGCCTGAACATTATACATATTGATTTTATTTTTTATGCAAGGACTAATTTTTCTCTGCTCAATGAATATCAAAATGTCTCATAATTCTCATGTAAACAAGTAAAGGTACACCAATAAGGTATGTTTTGGGCAAAAGAAAGATGATATTAGGACTGCTGGAAGGAATCTTGACAATGTCAAAGGGTGAAATTGCAATGGTTATTAGTTCAATCCTTCTACATTTACTAGTGAAAAAAGTCTAATGATTACTGATCTTGAGAAAAAGGGCATTATGTTCTTTACCAGGGCTGTACTTAACTATTTTCTCTAGAAGAATTACCTCAAACTAGTTTTGAAAATTAGTAATGGGGTAAATCATTAGTCAGAGACACTAAGCATATGAAGAAAAGAGCTCATGACAGCACAAAAGGATGGCAATAATGGAATTGGCTACTAGCAAATGCTCTTCCATTAATGTTATCTTTCACAATCTGCAGTAGTTAATTGTTCTAGGGATTTTCCCCCTTTACAGTAAGTGTACTACTGCTTATTTTTGCTTGTTTATATGTGAGAATGAGGTTAAGAATATTGCATGATTAACATACCATACAACAGTGGTAGGCGAGGAATGATAGTAAAGTTGAATAGAATTTTATGTATATTGTTGTGCACTGTGTTGGGAAGGTGTTATTCCTAAGTAAGAATATGTGATGTGTTGGGATTTTGGTGTGATAATATTTGATGGGTTGGCAATTTGTTGCCTTATGTCTCACTAGCCAAAGTTGTGTTCTAACTAAAAATCCTACATTCTTGCAGTGGAAGAAGAAGCGTATGAGAAGGCTGAAGAAAAAGCACCAAAAGATGAGAAAAAGATCTAAGTAGAGACTTAATAATGTAGTTTCTTGATTGGAACTTGCATTTGCTAAGAAAGTTGATGGATTTAGGCATCTGGCAGGTCCTCTGCATGGTTGGAAGATGAATTCAAGAAGCTATCTTCTTTTTTCCTGTCCCTGCTTTTGGCATATGTTATCTAGTTTTGTAAGACATTGGAGAAATCTAGGTTACTTGAGTTACATTTTTGGTTTAGTTTAGTATGAGAAGCAAATTATTGGACTGTGAAAATGAATTTTATTCAGTGACATATTGCAATTTGTTTTCTCATTGAGACTTGAGGTCTTTGTGGCTTTCTCATTAGCATATTTATTCAATCATCATTCAGTCATACCACCAGAAACTGAAGTAAGCAAAATGGGCCTTCTTGTGCTACATGCTGCTACTATATTTGAGGGCTAAGTTGCAATTGAAACATATTTTTATAGTAAACCATTTCATTAATTGTGATATTTGATATTTCAATTTGCTTAATAATCTAATCATACTTTTAATTCTCCCCTTTATGTTGTATTGTTTTTGTCCTTCTTCTGAGTTGCCTGATTCTTTTGGTCTCACTTGTCATTAGAATGTTACTTGCCTCATTTGGTTATGGTAGTATACACAATTAGGAATAATTTAGTTGCTTTAAATTATTCTATACGCTCAAGGAGATAACTAAGGTTAGGACAATTTTTGTTGTATTCTATTTCTCTTATTATTATTTCTTACTAGAATCTTTTCGGTTAACAGATTTTTAATATCTCGCTTTCAGTTCAAGATGAAATCTGAAATGCACCATGGAGAAGAGGATTGTCCTGTTTTAGCTACTGATGGATTTTCAAAGGATGATGAACTTCATTTTGGGATTAGAGCTGATAGATTTCTCTAAAGTCAAGGCAAGATACTTGATTAGCAATAATATGCTTAGTGCTAATGAACGAAACAGAATTAACCCTCTTGGGTTGCTAAGAGATTAATTAATATATTTAACTTTTTAACAGAGGATGATTGAATTAGTCTAGGAAATTTATGATATATATAAATTTATGACACACATGATCTTTGGTGGCACTTTTAAATGTGCAAAATCTGAATTAATAAGAAAAGAAAATTGGTTATTTTATACATACACACACACACACACACACACACACACACACACACATACATATGAATGTTTCAAATAATTTTATTAAGAATATATGATGACATGATAAAATATTTGAAAATTTATATAATTAATATTTATCTATAAATTTATATTAAATAATAAAAATTTTAAAATTATATTTAAAGAATGGACAAAATTTTCACACGTTGCACGGATACATTAACTAGTTTATTCCAAATATCATTTAAAAGTTTTCAAAATTAAATAACAACCACAATAACACTGCAACCCCCACTTCAGTGAAGGTTATTAAACTTTAGTACAAAATATATTAAAAATTAAAATAATGAAGAGCTTCCTCTGCCTATACACCAAGTATTTTATTTTTCTAGAGGACTACTCTCTACTGTTTATATCCTTTTTTTCAGTGAAGGTTATAGTGTTTTTCGCATGAATTAATTTTTCCCTTCTTCTTGTGAATTGGAAAGGAGAATTACAAGAAGAAAAGGAAAAATGAATGAGCAATGATAAGACCAACCATGATAGGACATTACTACAATATCTAATCGCTCAAATGGGAATCGATTTCAGGAATATCTCCATTGATCAACTCAAATCCACTACCAAAGAATTTCTTAGTCCTAAGAACGATCTTAATTTTACCAAATCTAATTTTCTTTAGTATTTCAATGTCCATAACTAGGGGTTTTCTTTTTGTATTTTCAAGTGGTAAAGGTCTTTTTTGTATTTTCTGTATGCAAAACCATGATGCATAGTGCTGATGAAGATTTCAAACCAAATAGTGTTTATATGAAGAAGAATGAGAAATGTAAGAGTAATTATTTAAAGAGTTTTGTGCCAAAACAATATAAGAAGAAAAATCTTATCTCATATATAGAAGAAGAAATGATGGAATAAAAATTATTGTCCAAGGTGCTATACTTGATAATAGATGCACTTTTGAAGATTTCTTAGAATAGTTTTTTTCGGTGGCTAATAAGAGGATTTGAAGATTTTGTTAGAGAAAAGATACTATTAATTGTATTATTGAAGCTACTCCTACCAAGGGCAAAAGATATTTCCTTGAACTGCTTTTACTTAATGTAAAAAGTCCAAGATTTGAAAGTTTGTTGGTGATAAAATAACTTCAAGTCTTCAATGTTTTGCAAATTTACATTGGCAATGGGTTTTTTTTTTTAGATGATTCAAGCAAAGAATCTTGTGTTGCAAGAAGAGTTAAATGTATTATATCTAGGATGGAATCAGTAATTTTGGGTTGGAAGACAAGTTATATTAAAGAGACAATGTTATAATTTTTTAAAAAAAAATTTAGGGAACAAAATATAAAATTTTAAATATTTTTTTAAAAAAATATTTTTTTTAGAAATAAAATTTAATTTTTAGAATTTTTTTAGGGCAGGCCTTAAATTCGTCCTACCATATATAGGTCGCCCCCTAAATATGCCCCTGTATTATATCTCTTACACTTTTTGGCTTTCATACTGGTGCATTTTACTCCAAGCAACCCTTGGTCTCTTTAAGAGAAATTTGAAGTATTATTATTTGAGGATTAAAAATATCAACACTTGGGAAAGAACAAATAAGAATGAATATCGATGAAAATAGATAGTGAAATTCAATCATTGGGTAGAGAAATTAGATTTTTTTTTTTTTGGAGCTTTAAAAAAAACCCTAAATTATGGTTAGACATAAACACCTAACCTTTTTATTCATATAAAAATAAAAGTACAATTATTCAGAAACCTAAGCCAAAATAGAAATAAGATTACAAATTATATCACCTAATTACTTCTTATCTAGGAATTATACTATGACTACTAATTAAAAATCTGCATTTTTTCTTACCTTTTCGCAAACGTATTGGAATAATATCATCTTCATCAAAATCTCCGATCACATCTATATACAACTCAAAGTTTGGAACAACATTTTTTGATTGATTTGTCGTAGCAGCTTTGTGGAAGTTCTAGGTAACTTGACCTTATGCATTCAAAATTTTATACATTATTTGCTTGACACAAGATATTTGTTAAGTGATAAAAAATGTAGTTGTTTATGAATAAGCACTTGGTCTAGTTCCTAGGTTAAATATCAATAAAAAAGTCACATATAATTTGACATTGAGTAGAGCCTATTCAAGTAAACTAACAGCTTTCTTCATAGGGAAAATTTTTTATATTGATCCCTTCTTGATGATATTAGATCAAAATGTTTCATTACATTGACAACCAGCTTCCATTTTAATGGGTGGTAAAATAGTTCATTCTTATTTCAAAATTCAAATTAATATTTAGAGTATATATAATATTCACACAATCTTGTTGAGGATTAGTATTGGAACTGAATTAATAGATTCTCTAAATACAATATCTCTTTTAGATTATATGCTATTACCTTTTACCAAAGATGATGAATTTATAGCTCTACTTACAAAGTTGATATGTCCAAATCCCAATACATCACTTTAATCATCCAACACTAATGTTAATTATGCAATCTTACCAACAAAAAGTGTAACATTCCATATTTCCATGGCATAGTGGGTTGTAACTTTATGAGATGTTACAAATGGTATCAGAGGATAGTGGAATTCATAATAGAGCTTTTGATGGGTATAGCTAAGCCTCTAACGAGACACAATGGAGTCCATCCTAGTAGACGTCTGATGGAATCAAGGCAAATACAAATTTTAAGGACAAAATTTTTTGAAGGAGGGAAGATTGTAATAACCATAACTTTTATACTTTAATTGGCTACTACTATGTATAGAATAAGAATTTGTATGAATGACCAAACAAGAAATGATAGTGTACTGAGATGAATGTTCTGGTCTGATAAAAATTTTCAGATACCCAAATGGAATTTTGAATTTGTTCTACCCGAACTTTAATTTTTCAGTCAAGGATTACTTTAAATAAAGTCAGAATTTGGGTATGCGCCCAGAACAAAGGATGATCAGTGCAATGAGACAGATATTTTGGTATAACCCGAGTTATCGAGGATATTGTCGGAATTTTGACCGCGATTGGAATTTTGACCACGAATTGAGAAAACTTAAGAAGAATTTGAGAATTATGACTTCCAGCATTGAAGTCAGTGAAATGTGTAGATTCTATTGGTAGAATAAAAGTTTTCCTGATTAGAATATTTATTGACCCGAATTTTAGTTCATTTTTTAAGAAATTATGAAAATGGTCAAAATAGAGTCAAGCGTCGTTTTGTGATTTGTGGGCAAAATAAGTGCCAAAATACCATTGGATGAGTGAAATATTTATGAAATTATTAAATTAATTGCAAAAGCTTATTGAATGAGTTTAAGAATTAACTATTTAAATTAAATCCATGATGATTTTCGTTTGAAAAGGACCCATTGTATTTAAGTAAGTGATTCATGTGAATGATGGTCTTTCACAGTAAGGTATGGATCACGGGTTACTTAACACATAAATGTTTGTTCTTAACCGATCGATGAGAATGAGAATCTTATCATGTATAGGCTATTGTGTTATGAATTCCAAATAGAGAATGACTTACCTTTAGCCAGTGAGTAATCTACTCACTTCATAGCATGAGCGTAATTTGAATACGTAGAATAGGATCTGTAATAGTGGTTTCTAAAAGTATTATTTAAAAGAAACCCAAACTATTACTACTACAGCGTGGACTAATACTCTACCACTTGAGTATAAGTTGGTAGTCTGACAAAACTAGAAGTATATACTTTGCTATACTGTAGTTGAAGTTCTTTCGTAGAACCAATATACTTGTATGTTGGGTATATGTGACTAGTTAGTTAAAACAGACTTGTACAAGATAGCTTCTACGCTATATCACCCATTGTAATTGTTCAAATGATCTAATTATCCAGGGCCCTGGGGAACATAACTTGGATGTTTACTTCAGGGTAACTCCCTTGAAAAGTGAAAACATTCCAAGAGTCGTAAATTATTGGACTAGAGGTCTAAGGATGGTAGATGCCTATTAGAGAGGTGTTAGAAAACTCTTCCTCTCTAATTGCACGGTGATGCGTAAAGGGGTATTTTAGTCATTACACCTGTAGGTCGAAGACTTTGCTAATGCACCATTGTCCTTAGGGTCAATATTTTCTTATAGTGATATTAGAAAATATTTAAAATACAAAATATAGCTATTTATATAGTAGGGGTATTTTGGTCATTTTAGTAGTCAAGGCGATATGTCTTTTAGTCCTCGGAATGGCCCTTAAGTCATGAAAGATTTGGGTTAAGGAATTGGTTTTGATATTTATGAATTTTATTTTATTAGTCTGATTTATTATTGGACTAGAATAAAATAAAAAGTTCGAGAAAGAGTATTTATTTTATCTAGTTTAATTGGTTAATTAATTATTCAGGGCCCAAGGCCCAAATTGAATAATTAAAAAATTAATCTGGATATAAACTAGATAAAAGGTATAAAATTTTATTTTGATCTATTTGGATTTGTTAATTATTTATTGGGCTGTTTAATGTAGCACAGAAAATAAATGATTAAGATTTATTATTTATGAGTGTCCAAGTCCAAGAATAAATAATTTTATCTAATCTAATTATTAAGATTAAGGGTAAAATAAAATTTAAAAAATTAAATTAATTAATTAATTAAATTAAAAAAAATAACACGAGATAGAACCCGTGTTGTTTCGCGTGCAAGATAACAGAAAGTACGGATGCTTTCTATTTGCATGCAGGTGGAGTCTCTCTCTGGTGATCTGCTGAAACGAATATGAATTGAAGGCTTTGATTGGGTGATTAGTCTTATGGATTCAATTTTCATTTCACAGAGAGAAACTAAAAACCTATTTCACAGAGAAAGCTTATCAAAACCCAATCTTCAAGCACTCGCCGGCTGTGCTACGGGTACCATTTCGGAAGATCGAAGGCTTCACGTGAATGAGACGTAATAGAAATTTGCAAGAATGTGAACCAATAGCCTCAAGTATCCTTATACAGATATTTACACCAGTGCGAAGAGGACTATTTAATCACAAAGGTAAATTTTTCGTTTTCCTAACATACTTTCGTCTTTATGATTTTTGTCATTTTAAACATTTAATTGGTATCAGAGCTATGGTTTGGCAAATATAGGAAGCATGTTAGGTTTAACTAAAACAAAAAAATATTTGTTTTGGTTAAAATCTATGACCCTTCGTGTTTACTGGTATGGGTAGTTTCACTGTAAGTTTCGCGAGTGGAATTATTGGAACAATGTATTTTACTTGCTTTCATAGATATCGTGTAACTTTAGTGTTTTAAGGGTATAGGCGGTTGTTTTCATGAGTTTTGATTGAAAATGGAAGAGAAAATCGCCTCCAAAAAGCTTCAGAATCGTAGAGAATAATCTGGAGAAGAAGCTATTGTAGCAACCGAGCCGAGCCGCCTCTGGATGTGTGAGAGGAACCATCTGCGAGTCGAGCCTCTGAGCCGCGAGCCCCTCAAATTCAATTTGCATTCTGCAAATTAAAGCCGCGGTCAGCAATTTTGACCATGGTTGGGGCGGGTCGCGGGCACCCACCCAGATCCGGCCCATAGGAAACCCATGGGCTATGATCCAGTGTGGTGGGTGCACTAGACTCGACCTGAATAAAAAAAATTTTGAATTTTTTGGTCCTATACCAGGAAAAATTATTTTTATTACAATAGTTAATATTCTTTGAATATTTTGCATGAAAAATAATAGTAAAGGAAATTTTAGGATTAAACAAGACCATTAATTAATGTATTTAATTATATTATTTAGACACTTAGGTTAAAAGAATAGAAAAGTATAAAAACATTTACAATTTTCTAACATGCTTATTTCTTTTTGTACCTATGTGCGTTTTTTCTCAAAGACCAAAGTCTTTGGAAATTTTTGACAAAGAAAAGTATTTTTCTTAAATCAAATAGTTAATTTTAATTCGAACAAAAATTAATTCTTGGATATTTTCTTAAAGGATTTTATTCTTGACATAGAAAATATATTGGATTTAGATATTTTTGTAAATTAAAATAGAAAACCATTTTGATTGAATTTTAACAAGAAAAATTATTTTTGTCAAATTAAACTTGAGATCAAAATCTCTCGAAAGTTTTATTGGAATTTTTTTTGAAATTATTAAGTTTATTAACTTAAATAAAATTAATCTATGGAAAAAAATTCTCAAAGGGTACAAACATTGACATAGAAATTTTTATGGGTTTAGATATTTTATTTTGAATTAAAAGAAAACTTAATTGAAATTTTCAAAATATATTTTCCAAGAGACACTTAAATGCCATAGGGTTGGACATCTACAGACTTTTTTAGTCTTAGAGTGTAAGTGGGAGATTGTTAAAATATATGTCCTCTAGACTAGTTTATCTGATGTAATTATCAAATTTATTAATAAAAGAATTTATTCTCAAAATTTGTTTGTGAATTTACATTTTATTTGTGCACGATTTTCGTTTGGAAAGGACCCATTGTGTTTAAGTAAGTGATCCATGTGAATGGTGGTCTTTCATAGTAAGGTATGGATCATAGGTTACTTAACACATAAATGTTTGTTCTTAACCGATTGATGAGAATGAGAATCTCATTATATATAGGTTATTATGTTATGAATTTCAAATAGGGAATAACTTACCTTTAGCCAATGAGTAGTCCACTCACTTCATAGCAGGAACGTATTTCGAATACGTAGAACATGACCTGTAATAGTGGTTTCTAAAAGTACTATTTAAAAGAAACCCAGACTATTACTGTTACAGCGTGGACTAATACTTACCGCTTGAGTATGAGTTGATAATTTGACGAAATTAAAAGCATATACTTTGATATACTGTAGTTGATGTTCTTTTGTAAAACCAATATACTTATATGTTGGGTATATGTGATTAGTTAGTTAAGACAGACTTGTACAAGATAGCTTCTACGCTATATCGCCCCTTGTAACTATTCAAATGATCTAATTATCCAGGGCCCTTAGGAACATGACTTGGATGTTTATTTTAGGGTAGCTCCCTTGAAAAGTGAAAACATTCCAGGAGTCGTAGATTATTGGACTAAAAGTCTAAGGATAGTGGATGTCTATTAGAGAGGTGTTAGTACACTATTCCTCTTTAATTGCATGACGATGCGTAGAGGGGTATTTTAGTCATTACACATGTAGGTCGAAGACTTGCTAACACAGCATTGTCCTTGGGGTCAATATTTTCTTATGGTGATATTAGAAAATATTTAAAATGAAAAATATAGCTATTTATATAGTAGGGGTATTTTGGTTATTTTAGTAGTCAAGGCGTATGTCTTTTGGTCCTCAGAATGGCCCTTAAGTCATGAAATATTTGGGTTAAAGAATTGGTATTGATATTTATGAATTTTATTTTATTAGTCTAATTTATTATTGGACTATAATAAAATAAAAAGTTCGAGAAAGAGTATTTATTTTATTTAGTTTAATTGGTTAATCAATTATTCAGGGCTTAAGGCCTAAATTGAATAATTAGAATACTAATATGGAAATAAACTAGATAAAAGGTATAAAATTTTATTTTGGTCTATTTGAGCTTGTAATTATTTATTGGACTGTTTAATGTAGTCTAGAAAATAAATGATCGAGATTTATTATTTATGGGTATTCAAGTTCAGGAATAAATAATTTTATCTAGCCTAATTATTTTGACCAAGGGTAAAATAAAATTAATAAAATTAATTAATTAATTAATTTAAAAAAAATAACAAGGGATGGAACCCTTGTTGTTTTGCGTACAAGATAACAGAAAATATGAATACTTTCTGTTTGCATGCGGGTAGAGTCTCTCTCTGTGGATCTACTGAAATGAATATGAATTGAAGGCTTTGATTAGGCGATTGGTCTTCTGGATTCAATTTTCAATTCACAGAGAGAAACTAAAAACCCATTTCACAGAGAAAGCTTATCAAAACTCAATCTTCAAGCATTCACCAGCTGTACTACGGGTACTATTTCGTAAGATCGAAGGTTTCGCGTGAAAGAGATGCAGTAGGCGTTTGCAAGGACGTGACCTAATAGCGTCAAGTATCCTTGTATAGACATCTACACCAGTATGAAGAGGGCCATTTAATCATAGAGGCAAATTTTTTGTTTTCCTAACATGCTTTCGTTTTGATGATTTTTGCCGTTTTAAACCTTCATCTCTTTCACCAATAACTGTTGCCCTCCCTTTCTTCACCTAATGAGATTATTTAGAAAGAAGAAAATTAAAAGAAAACTCCCCCATGATATTTAACTGTTACTCTCCTTTTTCTTGAGATTCAAAAATCTTTCTTTATTCCTTTTGGTGTTTGATTTTTTTAATAATAGAACTATTGACAACTGTTTAATGATTTGTGATATCATATGAATCACCAAGTGCTTGATATTTTGGAGAAACATGGTAGGGATTGAAATTCCAAGCATTGAAGTGAGATGGGGTTTTCACCATCATGGGTTGGTTTAAAAACTAACCACTGAACATGGGTTCGTTTGGGATAGGTGTACAAAAATGGGCCCTCACAATTTTCTAATGCGAGAGTAGTTCTACGGTGGCTATTTTTCTTTTTTTCGCTGACAATGACAAATCTCTCATTTACCAATTGTGAGGTCCACGCAACTATAGGAGGTTCTGATGCAACTCACATTTGTTGAATGCAAGGTCAAGCCTCTTCTTTGGACTGGCCTAATCGATGATTAACCTCATCTTTGGGCCTAATTCAAAGCATTCCCCAGTATTTGTTTAGCCTAATTGATTGATTGTGGACCTGAACTTTGGGTTCGGTTCAAATTATTCCATGGTAATTTTCATTTTGCCCACTCGAAGCTACATTACTATTGATGAAGCTTGTTGTGAATGAACCATATTTCTTCCTCTATCAATTACATAAATAACTTGGTCTTTCGATTAGATATTTAAAATTAATATTTGAGTATTTATGAAATTAAATATATTTAATAAAGAATAATATTAAGTATCTTAATACATTTGATAACTCGCCATCATCCCACTTTTTTAAAATTTGAATTCTATTCTTTATATTTATTTCAATTTAAAAAATAGATATTTGAATTTAAATAATTTATAATTAAAGTTTTTTATTTGATTTTGATTTTAATAAATAATATATATTTAAATTTGAATTCTATTTTATATTATTTCAATTTATTTTGTTTGATTTTTAAAAGTATAATAATTACATATATTATCTAGGCTCAAGGATGCTATATGTATTTATTTCAATTTGTTTTATTCAAACTCATATGGTTCAAAATTTTCAATATTTGGACATTAAAACCCATCATATTCTCTTATTTTCTATTGTACATAAAAAAATCATTTAAAAAATATATACATAAATCAAAATAGTTCATCACTTTCTTGAGCTAACCAGAAAAACAAATGTAACTCTATTCTTATTTTTTATTAGACTTACTAATTTTTAACTTAATTAAATAAATAACATTTGAATAAATGTAAGTTAATGTATATAGTGTTATTGTAATACTTCGTGTTAGACCGTTTTTGGTAAGTGGGGGAAAAGTCATGCATGTCATATTGAGTTATACCACATTTGATAATTTGAGTTATTTTTCATGAAAATATTAGTTGTGGATTGTATAAATTAATTTGTTCTTGAAGCAATTGGATTGCTTGAGCTTTCATTTATTGAGGAGAGTTTATTAGAAAAAGGGGGTAAAGCAAGTGGGGGTAAAGCAAGTGGGAAGAAAATGTAGTTGGTGGATAAAGTTTGGCCTTTAAACCTTGACGGGCTTGAGTTTGAATCCTAGTTATTTCTAATCCTTCTCATTCTCTTATTTTCTTTCCTTCTTCCCTAATTTTTTCCTAGCTTGGCTGAAATCCCTAGGAGAATAGCCACTTGGAAATTAATTTCCTAAGAAGAGAAAAATAAATTAGGAAAGTGATTTATTTGAAAATTATTTTATAAAATATTGGAGAACAAATCAAATTTTAGTTTCTAATATCTTATCATAATCTTTTAGAGAATTTTAAAGATTACTAATCTAGACTTTCTTTTAGCAATATCTAAATAATATACTAGTAGAGAAGAATATATATAGGAAAGCATATATGTATTGATTTCAAGGAAATAAATTTTCATATTTTATCTCCTTTCAAAATAATATTTTCTTGATGGAAATAAAAGGTTTAGAGGTGAATGTAAATGAAGCATTTATCTCTTGGATAAATCCAGGAAATCTCGAAGCCTTTAGGGAAAATTTCAGTAGATATAGTAAACCAGAAATTTTATTTCCTAATAACTAATTAATAGCCATTACCCAAATTAATATAGGGAATTAATTAAATTATCTCTTAAATAGATAACCTAATTTCTTTACCAAATTTTCTGAAAAATTGCATCAAAGCTGCCACCACCTTAGAGCAATTATAGTCCAAATAAGACTTTTTAAAACCTAGCTAGGATTGGCCAAGAAAATCCTAACTAATTAGGACTTGTTTTCAGCTAAAAGGAAACTAGAATTTCAGCCCTAGACCCTCAGAATTTTTGTCACTGTTCACACACACACACACACACACACACACACACACACACACACACACTCTCTCTCTCTCTCTCTCTCTCTCTCTCTCTCATGAAATTTCCAGCCAAAACCCCACATCAAAAACCCCTCCAACAGACCAGCACAACCAGCTACACAAACCCTAATCTTTCCCTTCCTAACTTTAGAAATCAGTAATTTTCTCTTCTCCTTTTCCTTCAGATTTCGGCCACCTTCATCCCTAATTCACCCATAAATTCTAGCTCAAAATCTGTACAAAAGTTTCCTAGTTATCAAGCAGAAAAACAGCTGCACAAAGGGCCATTCTTCCTCTCCTATTTTCGCTATTATAAAGGCCCAAAACCAATCAGATTTCTCCTCTCTTTCTGTCCAGAATTTCAGCACCCTCAGCTTCACAAACACAGCAGCCACCAACCCTAATTCCCCTCCAAAATCTCGACAGCCCTAGAGAACACCAAAGCTGAGCAACTTTCTGTTTTGATCAAGAAACCCTAGCAAGGCCAAAACTTCTTCAAACACCTAAACCCTAAATCACCTCGGCCTAACCTATTTCCTTCATCAAACAGCCTCAAACACACCCTAAATACCCTCCATTGCTCAGAAATTCCAGCCGCCAACCCTCCTCCACATCTAGACCAAAACAACACCAAAACTCCATCAAAGCTGAAAACCAACTCTAAGGTAAGCAACTCCTCAACTCTTCATCAACTCCTCTTCAATTCCTCTCGTCTTCTTCTCCTAAATCTCGATCATAAGGGGCTGATTTTACCCATTCTTTGGGGAGTCTTGATCAAGGTCATCCAAGCGATTCAAATTCTTCAACTAGTGATCAAACTCAAGCTAGTCAATAAGGAGTTGCCGTAATTTAAGTTTAAATCACTAAGAGGTAATCAAGATCCTATCTTTATTGATTTAAATGGTCTTAACCTTTAAAATATTGGCTTAAGGATGCCTATGGAGTCTAGTATGAAAGCATGAATATACTAGATGGATGAATATGTTGATGAAAGTCATAGACAAAGCATGTAGGAGATAGGATATTGATGTATCTTGTCATGATGAATCTAGATCCATGCTAAATAGGTAAAAGATGAGATCTTTTAATGTTTATGGGGCTATTTATGATGATTTTATGTTAGCTTAATATGGAAGATGTCATGTGATGAATTGATCTAGGTCAATGCATGGTCATGATCAATAGAATCGTAAAGGAAAGTTATATATGTGATTTAGTGAATTAAATACCATGGATGTAATAGGTAAATAATGAAATCATGAAGAGTTATGTTGTATGGATTAATAAGTGGAACGATTAAATCCTAATTGTGGGGTTATTTACTCTAGATAAGGAAGGAGTGGAAAGTAGAGCAATCGATTAAGTGGGATTTGGCTGTGATTTATCCAGGTAAGTCCCTACATAATTGTTTTGATACAAGTTATATGTTTGCAAGCAATTTTTACAATGTTATTTGGAATTGATGTCAATATGATATTTTGACACAAGGATTGAGCATTGACTAAAAATGATGAGTTATACTGAATTGTTGTGATACTTGGATTGAAAACGTGGATGTTTTATTTTCAAAGCGAATTTACTAAATTTTATTTATTCAAACTCAAAAGCGATTTCTTACACTATTGTCAAATGATTTGAAAATGCCTTTACGAAAACCACGTTTTGCAATCAAACTAATCAAGACTTTTGGAAAAGGGAAAATGACTCTGCCCCTAAATGGGGAGCGTTGAGTACTCAGTGGGGGTAGGCTAGTAATACTAGTTTCGAAGAGTAAGAGCGAGTCTTCTGGCAGGAGGCCACCTCCAGAAGATAGACTCAACTTGGAGAGACGACAGTACTACTTAGTCAGGCCGGTCCGAACTAGCATATTAGTCCATGTGGACATTGTTGATCCGGATTGGACAATCGGAATGTCGGGTGTAGAGATAGAGGAGTATCTCACCTAATGGGTGAATTCCCCACTGCCCTTTGTTGAAAGAATACATTGGGAAGCTATCATGGTGATAACCATGATATGGATTGTGTTACTATATTGTTGAATCATTTGCTAATCCTTATTTAATGAATTGTGAATGTGATGAAACAATGATTTATTGTGAACTGTTTTGGATTGATTGAACAAGGCTCATTTGTATAATTGTTATTGATGAGATTGACTTGCCAACACGATTTTGTGGTTTTGATAAACCTGCATACATGAAATGGTTATAACTGACATTTACACACACAGGACTTACTGAGATGTCAATCTCACACCTTTTTATATCATGATTTCAGGGGATTACTTGGAGTAAGCGGAGCAAAGCTAGGGTTGAGCTCTAATTTATTCGTTTCGTTGTGTTTTGAATTTATTTCAAGAGACGCTTGTTAGTTTTGATTTTCCAAACTTGTAGAAGTTTTGCTTTCGAATGTAATGGAATTTTCTTTTTAATTTTGTTTAGCAATTTTCGTTTTATTTTATTTCTCGTTATAAAGACCCCTGATCCTTTGAACGGGGCGACATCCTGCCCTATCTAGGTACCTAGGGTGTGGGGTGTTACAGTTATGATGATCTAACAACTGAAAGATTAAAGGTTCAATTGAAATTATTTTAAAAATTAATGAATTATTATTGTGACAAGTAGTAATTAAATCTTTATTTGATAACTAATTATTATGATAATTAAGAAATTAAAAGTTTGTTTGCAATGATTATTTTGAATGATAATTAATAAATACTACAAATGACTAGCAATTAAAATTTACTATGATGAGTAATAATAATAATTATGATTACTAATAATTTTTGCATCAAATATGCTCAATTAAGATACTAATTTTTCCTAATAAAGAAACTATTATTTTCACTTATATTGTTGTTCTACAAGGTAACATTATTACTTCTAAAATTATTATATAAAAAGATGAAAACTAGTCTCACAATGATGGTCTCGACAATTGCTTAGAAGTTGAACTTATCTTAGGACTTGTCCTTTGTCTTCTACTTGTGTAAATACATTGAAAACATATCAAAGATTTCATAACAAATTCTTCACAAAGGCTGAATCATGCTTGGGTAAGGTTTTAACTTGCCGATATCATTCTCCTAACTACTGTATTCCGTTAGGAGAAAGGCTAGAATAGAGACTAGATATTGTATCCTCCTAATTAAGAGCTAGAATAGAAATTGCATCCCCTTAGCTAAGGGTCAGAATTCATATACTTTGAGAAATTCCACTATAACTACCCACAAGTATCAAATATCCCTCAAGATCAACTTTGAAACTTAATAGAAACTTTGAACTTTACAATTCATATACATAAAAGCAAAATATCGAACTCAAAATACATGTATTATCTTGTCATTATGGTAGTCAAAATAAACTATTCTCAACCTGAATTTATATCTACAAAAAGAGATTCAATGAATTTTAGAAAACCAATAAATTTTTCCAAAGAGTAGCCAGAAAATGCAGGAAACCAAATTTCCTTATCAGACAATCACAAAGTCAAGACAATTCCTCCCATCACTTCCAAGAAACCTTTATTCACCTACAAACCTTAAATTGTAATCTAAATCAAATTTTAGACATAAATTAATTTTCTCCAAATAAAACCTATTAAGCGTAAAAAAGTCATATTTTTATATTCTTTTTACTTGACTTTTGTATGATTTTTTGTTTGATTATGAATAGCTTCTATCTATTTTGCATGTTTATGTGTTTTTAGATTATGTTGGTGAAAAAATGAGCAAAATAAGGGCTTAAATAATCAATTTTGTAATAAGGAGGATAGCCAAATGATTTGTAAAGAGTTGGAACGCAAATTGAAAATTTTTAAAAGTGTGCACAATTTGCATGGCCAGCGGCATAGCCATGCAGAGTATGCACGGATAACACTATAGCTATGCAAGGCATGCACAACCAGTAGCATGACCATGCCACAAGTCGTGTTGAATAAAGAAATTTGCACATGTTCAGAAGTTTTACACTGCAATTTTCATAGCTAAGGGCACGACTGTGTATGTGGTTGTACCAAAGACGAGAAAAAGCTTCTAGAAGGTTGCTCGGCTAGGAGCACAATTATGCAGCTTCCCGTGCTAGCATCCAAAACTTTTGGAGAGTCCTAAATCAATCCAAAGATGGTTTATACTTCCAAAATCAATTCTAGGATGGTTTGGAGTCTCTAGTGTTTTGGACGTCCTAACTCAAAACATCAATTTCTCTATCATACAAACACTTAATCCTTTGGATAAAACGCATCAAAGGAAGGCTTTCAAGAAAAGGGAAGGAGTTCAGAGGAAAGAAAAACTTAAGATTGTTGTGAACTAACTTTTATCTTTCAAAAATTTTCTTGTTTCTTTCTTATTTTCAATTGCGTTATATTTTTATATTTTAATGTTCAAGACAATTAATATTCTATCTTACTTTTAAGGCTTGTTTTGAGTATTGATTTTAATGATTTGAGATTATTGAATAAATATTCTATCTTTTATGTTCTAAGATTGTCTTTTTAGTATTTATGTAATTTCGAACTTCATTTTATCAACTGTGCTTAGTTAATTGTGTGTGGTTAATAACCTTTTAATTCACATAATTTTATAGTTAAGTCAATTGATCTTTTGATTAATTTGTCTAAGTAGTATCTATTTCTTAGTAGGGTTTCTAGGCTAACTAGTTTGATTAATTTGATAGTGAATTGTGTAATGTTCAAGTTGCATATTTTTTTAGGCTAATTGGATATGTGATTTGATATTGGTGATATCTTTATGCTTATCAATCTTGTTATTAATCTAAGACACTGATTATTCGAAGCATTAAAATTGTTAAGAAAAGATTAATCAAGTTAGCTTAGGTGAAGAAACAGATTAGGGATTAATTTGCAGCATTTAGCGGAATTAATTTACTTTTGCAAGGATAGGGAATATAAGTCATTCAGATAGGTACCTAAACCCAATTACTCTATGATAATCCAATTTATAATAGGTTTTTTACTTTGATCTTAAGGCATGTTTTTAAGACAAGTGGTTTCCTAAATTGGCTTGGATTTGGTTTTTGTTTTAGTTTCCTAGTTTATTTGTGTCTTAGATTAGTTAGTTTCCTATTTGATTCCCCCAATTTACTTTATGTTTAAGACATCATAAGATTCATTCAAGTTATTATCCAAGAGTTGTTCATAAGATTAAGAGAATTAAGAGAAGAATAGAATATAAGAGTGTACTTCTCTTGATTTCCTTGTGTATTTGACACCCTACTTGCTACTATACTCCGTATATTTAGGAGATAGGGTTTTTAAAATTTATTGGTGTATAATGACAACATTTAAAAGACACATATTTTGAATGTCTAAATCTCCAACAACAAAACCTTATACTATACTCTACTCATAATCCAGACATGAACTATAATGTCCCATAAGAGATGGGTAAGCGCAATCTCACCTTGCTCTTGAACTTCCTATACCAATTGCTTCTTTACTTTTCCTTCCCCAATGTTCTTTTGCTCTATCTGTGTAGTTTCTATAACAATGCGATATTTATTTTTAAAAAAAAAATAGTTGTGTAATTGATAATATAGGATTGCTATAAATAAAGACCCCTAATTAAAGTAATCATCTCTAATTAATTCCATATCTTAAGGTAAGTTTCTCTAGGCCAAAGGCCCATTAATTATGAAAATATTAAAAAAAATTACGAAAGCCCAATCAAAGAAAAGAAAAATTAGGAAAACCCAATCGAATGAGAGATCTTTGGCATTACTAATTAATTATGAAAAGATTGCAAAACAATAAGGAAATCCCAATCAAATGAGAGATCTTTGTGCTCACATTCCACGTCGCTTATACAAAGGTTTTGTCCTCAAAATTTAAATACCTTGATTCTCAAGTAGGAAGGGATACTTCTGGCATACTTCTTCCTCTAATTCCTAAACTGCTTCTTGTTCAGATGATTATACCATTGTATTTTCACGTAAGGTATCATTCTTTCATGTAAACTTATTGTACTTTCACGTAGTGAATTAAAAACTTAATCCTACACTTATATCACTTATGATTAAACCTTAAGGTATTATAAACCTATTACTTTGAGATTAAGGAATGATTTTATCTTCTTAGGATTGCCTCTATCATCTTTGAGATTGTCTAGTGGATGTACTAGTAGAAACTGCATTCTGTATATCAATTGAAGATAGACATTTTATTATCAAACACTAAGTGTTGTGGAGTAAAAATATTGGCATAACTATCACGAATTTCTAGGTCATAAAAAGGGGAAAAAGATATATATCCCATTATAAATCCTACAAAAAAGTTCTTAGGCATAGAAAAACTTCAAAGAACTCTAGAGAGCTTAAGGGAAATATAAGGAGAATGGCCCATTAGGCTCATTGGATTCAAGAAAAATAATAAAAATATTTAATGGCCCAATAGCATGGACTAAATGATATTTTTTTTAATTCACGGAACAGAAGAGTTTAGGATAAGCCAAACGTTTTTTGTTAATAACTTTCGGGTGTTTTGAAATATCAAAATTCCGGTATTTTGTTATCTGATATAGAGAAGCGTGGATCATTATTCATAGTGAATATACACGACAGTGAAAAAAAATCAAAAGCCTCAGTTTTCTTCTTTCTTTCTCATTCGTTCTTCTTTTCCTTTGTCTTCTTGATTTTGCTAATTAATAGCAAGGAATCAAGAAGCTTTGAGACTAGTTTTTTCCTTGCCTATTTGTTTCACCAACAAGAGATTCAGCGGTGGAATATTCTGAGAAGTAAAAGACTTCAACGTTCATGCCACGAATGAGCAAAAAGATTGCGGGTTTTGAACCAGAGACATCATCCAGGGGCGAAGCTATTCCTGTGGTTGAGTCGGCCACTTCTTCACATCAAAACAAAAAACCATAAAGCATAGAGGTATAAATTTTTAAAGTTCTTCCGTTGTGATCTTTCTCTATGCGTGGGTTTTATTTCTCTCTGTGCATGCATAGTTCTATGATATTCTTACTTCAAGTGGTATCAGAGCGTAAAGCTTTGAATGGCTTAGGAAGCATGCATGTTAGCTAATGAAATTGGCCAAATAATTGTTTAATTATGCCTGTGATCCTTCGTAGTTTTGATATGGGATAGATACTTTGTACACCTCACAGTTGAAGTTTAGGAAAATACTGTAATTTATTTTTTTTTTTGTAGCAATTGTGTAAACCTGAATTTAAAGGGTATAGGTAGATATGGTTTTTGTTTTGATTAAGAATTGTAACAAAATGACTGTCTGAGGAAGTCGCGAGATGAATTGCAGAAGCTTTCTGAAAAAATTGTAGAAGAAAAACGAAGAAGAAAGACCCCGAGCCACCAACCCGAGCTGAGCCATAGTGGCTCGGTGTGTGTGGAGCCAAGGGGAGGCTCAGCCAAGCTGCAGCAAGGCTCGATGCAAAAGCTTTGCATCCTGGGGAGGATGCCAGGATGCGGTCACTATTGTGACCATGTCCTGGGTGGGTGCACGGGTAGCTCACAGGTTCAGGCACCCGCCGAGACATGGTCCATGGACTTTTCCATGGGCCATGATCAGATGTGGCTGGTGTGCAAGGCCGAAGATAAAAAAATATTTTTTTCCTTCTAATTTTTGCGCAATTTCTTTTTTGTTTTTGGTCCCATACCAGACAAAGTTATTATTTTTGCAATAGTTAATATTCTTTAAATATTTTGCATGAAAAATAATAGTAAAAGATTTTTAGAATTAAACAAGACCATTAATTAATGTGTTTAATTCTATTCTTCGGGCACTTAGATTTAAAAATAGAAAAGTATGAAAATATTTGCAATTTTCTAACATGCTATTTATTTTAATTCCTATATGCATGTTTTCTCAAAGATTAAAGTCTTAGAGAATTTTTATTTGACAAGAAAAAATATTTTTTTAATTAAATGGTTAATTTTAACTTAAACAAAAATTAATCATTGGTTATTTTCTTAAAGGTTTTTTATCCTTCACATAGAAAATATTTTAGATTTAAAAATTTCTGTAAGTTAAAATGAAAAATCATTTTAATTTATTTTCACAAAATAAAAATTATTTTGTGAAATAAAAACTTGAGACTAAAATCTTTAGAAAGTTTTAATGGAAATTTTTGAAATTATTAAAATTTTAACTTAAATAAAATTAATCTATGGAAAAAATTTCTCAAATGGTATAAACCTTGACATAGAAATTTTTACAGGTTTAGATATTTTATTTTTGAGTTAAAAAAGAATTTAATTGAAAATTTTCAAAAGATATTTTTTCAAGAAAGCCCTTGTTTTAAAAAACTAAGTGGAAAGGGGGGGGGGTTTCTAACGGCTCCATAGCTTCCATCACGATCCTCATCAGAGATCGTAAGTTTCCTAGCGTCACCTTGGGAATGAACCCGTAAAGGATGGAAATATCACAAAGATTTAGAACTAATAGAATGATGTAATTAATAATTTGGGACACGTACCATGATCAGTCAGCCCATGTTGGAAGTTATAGTATGAGGCATGTCCATAGGAAATGAGAAGAAATGACCATTCCATCGATAGAGTTATCTTCTAGATAATTATTTAGAAAGAAAATTAATTTGTGGGGGTTAATACATTTAGCTTAAGAAGCTGTCAATCTTTTCAAGAAGTTATGTCAGTTTTTCTAAGAGCTAAAATTAATCATGTTAAAGATAATAGTGATGAGGTTAACTATTATCAGTTTAATATTAGGGTAAAGTGCACAAAATTATTTTGTTTTTCATAACATTGAGAATTTTTTTTTTTATTTCAATTCAGAAATGGTTGGTTGAGGTTCTTTCAGTCCCTTAACTGTTATTCTTTGTGAGAATAAGCTAACGGGTCCTAACTATGTGGATTGAAAAAGGAATTTGGACATAATACTAACAGCCAAGGAGTATAAATATGTACTCTACGAAACCTGCCCTGTTATAGGGGTGGGTTTAACTGATGAGGAGCGAGAGGTTGAAAAAGTATGGAAGAAGATTGACGAGATGACACGATGCTATATGTTCGCCTTTATGTCTAATATGCTCTAATCGAAACATGAGCACATGGCAACTGCATATGACATAGGCATATCATTAGCCACGATGTTCGCAGACAAGAATCGCCTCGCAAGGTAGAATGCTCTTCAAACAATTATAAACACCAAGATAGCTGAGGGGGCATCAATCAGAGAGTATATATTCAAAATAATTGCTATTTTCGAGGAAGTGAAAGTCTTAGAGGCTGTCATTGATCTCGAGAGCCAAGTGGACATAGTTCTCGAATCTTTGTCGGGCTCTTTTATTCAGTTCAAGTTGAATTACAATATGAACAAGTTAAACATGAGTTTAACTGAGTTAATAAAAGAGCTCCAGGTAGCGAAGAAGATCATAAAGCCACAATTAAGGGCTATGATGGCTTCTTTTTCAAAAATTAGACATATCCTAAAATTCAAGAAGAAGAAGGGTAATGCAGTGCACCAGCCCAAGTCCCAACCCAAAGACAAACTCAAGAGCAAATGCTTCAAGTGTGGGAAGAAGGGACACTAAAAAAAGGAGTATGCAGATCTTCAAGTTAAGAAAAACCGCATGGTAATATTTTCTATATAGAGTCTATATCAATGGTTGAATCAACTTTCACTTGGATTGTTAATTCAGGAGTCACTGATCACATCTATAACTCCTTGCAGGGGTTTAGAAAGATTAGAAGATTCCAGAAGGGGGAACATGGATTACACGTGGCAAATAGAGCACAAGTTTGGGCTTGGCGGGCCGAACCAGCCCACTAGCCAATGCTACCATCACCAACCCTAAAATTTTTTTAGGTCATGTTCTCAAAATTTTAGGTCGGAGTTACAACTTGGATCCGTTATAATAATTCAAGGCAATAACATAAACCATTTCCTAATTTTGATTTGATTAATAATTGGGCAGTTTGCACTTGGAATGATTGGCCTTTCTCTATCAAAGAAAAGCATGGTTAACATTCTTCAAAATATAAGTGGAATTATAAGAACTCGTAGAATTCTGAAAATGATTGAGCCAATAGATTTCATTAAACAAAACCTGATTTTAGCATTGCCTTGGTAACCTTGATTTTGCATTGGAGTATTTCTTGTCCTAACTTATGCGTAACGTTTACTTGGTCCAGGTTGACTGGGCCTCTTGTTTTAGAAAAGAAGACCTTTCTCAAGGCACTAGTAGAAAATCCAGATAAGGATCTCAAAGTATGTTCTTAACCTTGCTTAGCAATGGCAAGTAGGCCGGCCTGCACAAGTTCGGGCTGTGTCGGGCCGATTCTCGAGACTGGCCCACCTACCATGTAGGCCAGTCCTGCTCATGGCCCGGCCTAAGGCCAGAAACTTTGGGCCTAGCATGGCCTGGGCCCTGGCCCCGTGAGATCTGTGGGCTGGTCCCAGACCTCTCATGTCTCTACCTCTTTATTTTTCTCCCCTTTAATTCTATTAAAAGTATTTTAATATGCTTTTGTTTTGAAATTTTTATTATTATTACTTAAATAATATGGTTATTTAAAATCATAAAAAATCATCTTGAAATGGTAGGGGGTTTAGCTTGGAATCCTATCGATTTTATTAATTAATAAAATAAATACTATATAAGAGTGAGACTTGATGCCTAAACCTCTTAAAAATATTACAATAATTAAAAATTAATAATAAAAATAAATATCTTGAAAATAAAATCAAACAATTACATAATAATATTACATATCCTAAATTCTTAGTTATTCGAAATACTAAACTAACTACTTGGCTCACCCCATTCTTTATCTGAGTCATCATCATCATCAATCCATGAATTAACCATCTTATCTTCAGTTGCAAACCAACTACTGCTACACATCAATATCTCCAAAGTATAAGGAGCCAATTGGGATATTCTTTCATTAATTATTCGAGCACTAACACTAAAGACGCTTTCCGATGGCACTATGGAGACAAGTGGCGTCAAAAGATCACGTATCACTTTGGATAAATTTGGGTATTCATTTACATAATCCTTCCACCTACTACAAATGTTACAATGTTAATCTTCATTTTCTACAAGAAGTTGCATATTGTATCTCATTATAAGTAGTGGTTGATCTTTTTTGACGCTTTATGATACCCCATTGATTAAATTTTAATGACAATGAAAAGGTCAATCTTCATGGTAGTTGAAATTGACTGCTAGATGATGATGGTGAACCTTCCCTACTTATAGTAGAAGAACTAGAACAAGAAGACTCAAACTTATACAAATTATACATATCAGATAGAGTTTTAGCCATATTTTCTTTTTTATCTTTTATCCTGCTTTGCTTAAGTATTTGAGATTAATCAAAATCTAATATTTTGTAAAGATATTCGATAATACTATAAAATTCAGGAGTTTTTACTTGAGGATCTAAACACAATGCCATACAATATAAAATAGGTATCTCTTCATAATATTTTTTATATTTTTCAAACATACTTTTTTATAAAATTATCATATTGGAGATGATTCATATACTTATTAAAAATGTTTGCTACCTTAGTAAGTGTGGGGAGAATATGATGAGTAGTGGGATAATAAGATCCCGATAAAAGTTCAGTTGCTTCTTTAAAAGTAAATAAAAATGTTGAAAGTGTAATACAATTTTCAAAATGAGTTTCAATGAGTTGAGATTGAAAATAGTTACTATTACAAAATTAAATAAGTTGATTTTGAAAAGGTATAACACTCTCAAACATATCAAAAGTTGAGTTCCATCTAGTTTTGCAATCTCATCTAATTTTTTTTAAAGACAAACCCTCTTATCAGCATAAAACCTTAAAATTTTGAAGCCAAGTTGGAGAATTTTTAATAAATAAAATAACATTTTTAATTATATTAATAGTTTAATTAATATATTTATATAATTCTTTAACGCACAAATTAAGTATATGATAAGCATACCTAGTATGAAATAAAATTTCATCTAACATAGGACTTATAATATTTTTCAAAATTGTTATGATAGAATCATTATTCGAAGTATATCCAAAAAAAGAGAAAAAATTTTATTTAATAGTTTATATTCATGATATGTTTGAGTAACCATTTTGGCAATACTTATACCTATATGAGGATATTCAAATAATTTATAACAAATATTTATTTTTTGTACTAACTAATCATGATTGATCCAATTACATGTAATGTACAAATAAGACTCATTAGCAATTGTAGTCCAACTATCACAAGTAAGAGCAAATTTTTAATTACAAGAACCAAATATAGCAATAAGACGCTCTTTCATCTCTTTTAATATCTTTATTATGTCACTTTTTAATGTTGTTCTAGGAATCATTTTCCATACAGGTTAGCAATATTATTGCATAGATTGTTCATATTGTACATTTTCTTAAAAATTAAAAGGTAATTTAGTTTAACAGGCATTTTAGCAAATTCAGTTTTAGTTTTTTTTTTTTTATGATCATATTGAAAATTACCTATAATTTGACCTCCTGAAGTATGAATTTGTTGTTATTTAAGTAAGTTTTCTAACTAATCATTATGTGACCTTTTCATATATGTTACTGATGTTTCCTTCCTTCCTCCTTTCTTATGTACATATAACATTCTAAAAATTTTACATGTTACTTTATCATTAACATTGTCCTTTTCAAAAAGATTGTAAACCATAGATATTTTTGCTTTAGCTATAGCTTCAGAAGTTTCACCATTAACCTGATTCTAAAGCTTACCCATATTAAATTTTTGAGGATTAATAGTTGGAGTTGGGTTGTTGTACACTACCATTAAGTCTTTCATTTTCATTGCCTATTTCATTATTTTTAAGCCTGGATCTATATTGAATTCAAAATGTGATAATGATTGTGAAGAAAAATAATGATAATGGTTTGGATCTATTATTTCTAAATAAAAATAATCAATTAAGATTCAAATAAAAACTCAAATAATAAACAATAGTTCAAATAAAGTATAATCTATATTAGAACTCTGGACCTATTCATTTTATTGACCATGTAGTGCAGTTTTCTAGATTATATCACTTGTTTATACTTTTGTGCAGCTTGTTCATGTAGTAACATGTTCATATAATAGTGATCATGTGGTTGTCTATGGTATTCATGTATTTGTGTTGTGTGTTCATCTAGTTATATGGCCAATCCATGTAGTAACTAGTCTAGGTTATAATAGTCCAACTTGCTTGGGGCTTGTGTTTATGTGATTGTGTATAGTGTTCTTGTATTTATATTATATGTTTATGTGTTTGTGCATCTTGTTCATAGAGTAACTTTTTCATGTGATAGTAGCCCATATGCCTGAGGACTATGTTCATATGGTTGTCTGGTGTTCCATGTATTTTTGTCGTGTGTTTATGTGGTCATGTATGGTGTTCACGTCCGATGTCCAGAGCAAAATGATTTTTTTATTTTAGCTAAAATTTTTGAAACTATGAAAGGCCAATGGCCAAGTAAAGTGGTTCAACACTCCAATGCCAAAACCATAAAGTTTATCATTTCGCAAGCTTGATCAACCAAACCCCAGAATGATCTTTTTTTTTTTTTTTTTTTGCATGTTCAAATGGAACAACAACCTTGGTCCCAGTTAGAAATGCTAGTTTGTTGTCCAGTGTATATTACTGCTGCTTTGTTGATATTGTTTATCTTTTTCATATAGTATGTTACCCTATTGTTGATGTATTGATAATGTATGTTAATATTGTTTCTCCTGTTTCATGCGGCAAGGAGTTTTCATGTTGTTTTTCTCACTTTTTAAGAATTTTCGTGCATCATTATTAGGTTAAATGGTAGTAGGATTATTCTTAGAAGCAAAGAGGGACAACTATCTTCTATGTATATCAGTTTGTGATATCAATATTGATCTTTCCAATCTCCCCATGGTCGATAGTAGTATAAATTTTATAATCAGATGCTAGTACAGGCTATAACCCAATTCACCCCTATTCTCCAAAATCTGTTCTTTTCTAAAGAAAAATAGTCAGACTACATAAAGATATAAACACAACACAATGCATAATCACATGAATACAATCCTCAAGCATATGATCTACTATTAACTTGCACTAGTTACTACATGAACAAGCCATATAAAGACATAAACATGCGATACAAACACATGAACACATTGCACAATCACATGAACACAGTCCCCAAGCATATAGTCAACATGAATGACTACACAAATACATGAATATGTGATACAAATACATGAACATCATGCACCACCACATGAACACAGTGCCTAAGCATATGGTCAATCTGTAGTAGTTACTATATGAACATGCCACATAAATACATGAACATGTGACATAAATACCCGAACATTGTACACAATCACATGAATATAAGCACCACGTATATGGGATACTATCAACCTATACAAGCTACAACATGAATAGACTATACAAAGACATGAACATCAAACACAATCACATGATATCTTTATTCTTGAATAGTCACATAATATCTTCATTCTTGAACATTAAAGTAATCATAGCAATAAAACTTTGAATTGCATAGTTTTTTGGTTCTTTCTCTTTTTCATGTCTTTCCAAAAGGATTATCGGCTGATGTGGAAAAAGATAAGAGTTTATCCAATAGTAAAGATATTCACTAAGTGCATATTCGAATATTAATAAAGCAGCCATAAAATATCCAAGAAAAGAAGGATGATCCAAATGCACTTGCTTCAGGTGATATGCATTGGAATCACAAGAATGTTAACATTGTATGTATAACATGCAGATTGTACTAAATTGATGAACACAGCTTAGCAAATAACACTAGGATGCTGTGCAAAGTCTTGGTGAGCACAACTAGTCCTAACATACCATATTCTATTATCTATAACTATAATTTTTTGACTTCGTTCGTCAAAAGTGGTAGTTCTTCAGTTAAACCTTGATTAATGAAATAGTCACAAAGTTGAAACTGAAGTAACTTGCTGACAATAAATTTTCAGGGATGAAAGTGTCACTTTAATGCCTTTAATGATGATATTGAAGAGATTGGATTGAATGCAAAATACTAGCGAAATGGTCCAGCTTTTAGAAGTTGCAAGTTGTAGGTAGTAACATGCACCAACTACTCCCAGGAAAAAAAAAAAATCATAGCAATTTCAAAATACCACCATCATTAATGCTCTCTGGCTTATAAAAAGAATAGGGAATTGTATAAAAAAGAAGTTACCGTGACTATCTATCAAGTAGTAAAAAAGGTGTGACCCTACCACAGTGTACATAGCTAGGGAAGCCATTATCACCAAGAAGACTATGAAAGCTAGTTTCCTGTCTAACTCCAAAATGGGACAAGAAAACTAACCAAAGGACTTGTAGCTGACAATTTCAACACGAGTGGCTCCAGTATTCTCTTTCAAATCACCAAATTTTAATGACACTGCTTAATAGTATTAGTTACAGTTGGGACAATTAACTACCACTATAGTTAACAATAAATGGCTTTACAAAGTTAATGAACTCAAGGATCCGTATGCCAAGTTTTAGATCTATATCACCGCCTTCCATCCAGAAGAAACTAGGATTAAGCTTTACGATTGCTTCATCTAGAATCACCTTGTACATATAAGGTTTGATCAGAATTATGATACTATCATGGGATGTGTCACTGATTAAATTAGATGACAAAAAAATTGGTAATGAATAATCAAGTGATATCATAATTTAAGCTTATATCTAAAACAAACAAACGAGAATATACTTGTGGAAAGAAAAATACGTAAAGGCTTAGTAAGATTGAAAAAACCACATGAATTTCTATACAAGCAAACAAGTAATAACTAGGTTCGTGCAAAAGACCTTACCCGCCTTGAAAACAACACCCTCTCTAACATCCACAAAAAAAAGAGGGGGGGTGTTTACACAAACAGATATGATGCTTAGCATTGGTTAGATATCCATAAAACTGCTTTGTTGCTGCTTTTCATGTAATGTATTCATCCATTTCTAAAACTTTTATTCAGTGTCTTAGGTACCATTTTTTTTAGTTGCACTTCTAACAGGAGTTTTGCATTTACATCTTAGAGACAAGAAGACTAAAGACTCCAGAAATGATAATTGGCATAAAGGGAGATCTAAAACTACAATAGAATAAAGGAGCAGAGTTGTATATATAATTGAAATATAGTGCCAAAATTTTTCTAGGCAGAACTTAATCATTTGAAGAAATTCTTAATTTATAGTATTAAAAATGTTCTAGTATAGCATAGAATCACAATATATATATATATATATATATATATATATAATAAAATAAAATAATTGATTGATGCAGTAGATAACTAAATTAAAATTTCAAGAATTAATCTCAAACTAGTCCTTTTGGGGCAGTTAGGGCTAAATTTTTGGACAAATTAGATATTTCAGGACAATAGGAAACACTACAGCTGGCACAATTAATGGCAGGAGTCAATTTATAACAAGAAGAAAGAAGTTCACACCTAATGTTCCATCTCCTTCTAAAAGTAGAATCAATGGGGGCCTTTGTGTGTGTATCTTATATTACCAATCATGCTAAGCCAGAATGAGGAAAATGTCCTAGGTAATCAAACCTCAAGCCTAATTTGCTCTAGCTATATCAAACAGTAGAGAAAACTATGGTGCTACTACCTAAATGATATGAAAGAAGTGCATATGCATTGTTTAGTGGTATGCTGCAAGCACTCTAACTATTTAATATATTTATGCAAATGGTTAAAAATTTGATGTAGAAGTTCCCATTATAGTTTTCCCTTACCAAGAACCACAAAAAAGTGGATACCCCATGGCCTATAAAACACTAATGAAAGATGCTACAAACTTGGCACAAAGACATCCACACCAAAAATTAATAGAATGAACCATCAAGTTTCGAGAAAGGAATTTAAAATGATGGAGAAAATTAATTACCGGTATGTATGTTTTCATTCCAATACATGTGACTCCATTGCGTTCATAGCCTATCAGCTTTGCTGATGTCTTCTCAGAAGTGAGTCTCATTACATGACACATGTGAAGCAATAGATTATTACCATCTCCCAGGGGACATACACAGACACACAATCACACACACAAAATAACACATACAATGAATTTTGAAGTATCCCATTTCTCTAAGGAATAAAAGCATGATTCTGAATGGAACTTTTTAACAATCTAAGCAGCATATGAAAAAAGGAAAATCTGACATGTTGGGAACAAAAATGATTCTAGGAATGAGAAAATAGAAACATCTATCAACAAACCTAATAGTGGTACAGATGATAGGGTAACATAGCAAAAACACACACTCAGCTTTCTCTTTTAATTCATCATAATAGGAGTGAAAAAATACATAATATTTGGTATAAACTCTTATAGATATTCTTATCCAGTAGTTTTATTGGTTTAGAAAAATGTAAAATATTATCAGAGATATATTAGCTTAGCATGTCTAGAATTTTCCAATCAAACTTGCCAAGAAACCTGCATCTAGTGGTTGAGCAGGCACAAAGAACTGCTAATCTAGATAGTGCATTTTCATTGAAGAGTAGAAAGATTGAGTTTATATGGAACATACAACTTTCCATATGTAGGATTTCTATCATGCATAATCAGATTAAGCGCAGCGGAAAACAACAAGAAATCCAAGCCATGGATCACGGGTTTGCAATAGAAACGGGAAAAAGGAGAAAATTGCGTTTATTACCTCGTGAAGCCGGAATTCAAAAAATTTCAGAAACAAGAACGCAGGCGCGATCCAGATTATCCAAAACCGTTCACTGCAGCTCAACTGAAGTCTAAGAAAGAACTCCATTTAATGATAATCCACACAAGGTTGAATACTCACAATCTCACAATTCTATGCTAGTAGAATTCGGGAGGCTAGGGTTTTGATCAAGAAGAGGCAGAGAAACGGTTTCTCTGTTATTGCGTGAATAGTTTGTCTCTAATCCTAAGGAAACCGTTTCCTTATATTTATAGATTTATAAGTATCATAAATTGCAACTTAATCCTTCAACGTCCAATTGTCAACAAATTGGTCATTGAAGTTTACTTAATTACAATTAGGTCTCATGAATTATAACAAACTTATAATTCACCTATAAATATATTTCCTTCTCTTAATTAACCCCACAATATTATCAAATAATATATTTGAGCATTCAAACCTTTATTGTGTGTGACCCATTAGGTTTCCTGGTCTTATTGGTAGCATAATATGAATTAATTCTAACAATATTAGAATTAATAATCCTTAATAAAATAAAGGATTAAATTTATTAATTCTCTAATTAATAAATTCATATTTAGCATATCAAGAGCGACATCTAGCAATGACTCTTGACCACCCAAAAGTCCAGAAAGTCAAGTGGCTTGACATGAACCTTTCAATAGCAAATTATCAGTGCAATAAACTCCTTTCAACATACAATATCTCATTCGGTCTAAAGCATGGAATTAGTGCCAACTCCCTCCAGAATATTATTAATTCTGGTCCGAATATTTTAGTACTTGTTCAAGAAATCCATTACTCGATATGTGTATCAATTGGAACCATTTCCATCACATAGTCGCCTTGGCCAAGGACTTCATGAGTAATGATTTCTACAAGTGGCCTTGAGATATACTCTCCTACTATTAGGAGTGGTGAATCCTTTATTGACCCTCTCAACTACTTTTGTTTACTTTACGTTGTACCTAATATCTATCCCATAGGCGGTCCTAGATAAGACTCTAAAGATTAGAATCAAAGTACAACGCTCGATAAACAAAGTACCTTGGAGATCTCAAGTCTAAGGATACTTGTACATTTGCTATAATAAGATTCTATCACTGGCACTAAATAATTATCCAAGTGATTATCTCGTAGTTAGGTCATCCAATGAACTTATTTCAAAACAAGCATCCACATGTTAATCCTGAGTATCCCAATACCCACGGATATGCGAACCACCGCTTGATCCAATCAAGAGATATAACATGTGCCAGTCTTGGCGTATTAATAATGTCCCATCTTATTAATACTATGACTGGGGATTATTTAAGTACAAACACTGCATAGTGTAGTAGGAATCTTACATCATGATCTCTATCATGATTTCCTTAACACTGTGTTGTACTAGGGACTTTATTTAACGGTTTGTACACATATTTAGATATAACAATCAAACTGAAAGATAAAGAATGCCTCTTATTAATTTAATATGCAATATACATGGTACAAGTAATTGCCCCTAGGGCACAACACTAACACCATAGAACTCAAATCCCAAAATATTTGAACAAAGATACAGTTAGTCTAAATTTTGAAACACTGGAAAGATCACAAAATAATATATTTTTCTCTAACACAGATTATACATTTTGAACAATAGAAACTGCTTGAACTTTTTAAATGTCTCTTGCTACATAATAAATGCCAACTTACTGTTAAATTTCTTTGGTATCTTGCAATTGTTGAGTGCATAGAGAAAGTTCAACTCACTGTCTCGGCACTAAATTGAGCAGTATACTACAATCATGAAAGTGTTCAACCCTAATGTTATCTACTCTCATTCTATCCATCTAAAATGTCTAGTACTGAGTTATTCACATAAATCACAAAATTACCTGCATAACAATGACATAAAATTTTGAATTATTTCGATCACTACAATTAGTTATATTCGAGGGAGCTTGAGTATTTACTTGCACTAAATGGAAGACTTTGCATCATAGAAAGAGGGGAAATAAAAAATTTAAAAAAAAAAAAACCAAAGGGAAGCATGACTAATGTAGAGACTTTTATGAAGAAAAGAAAACATGTTTTTAGTTCCAATCATTCTTTGGCTCACAGCCAAGTGATTTGGGATTTTTTTTCATCTTATAAATTAAATAAAACACTTCCCACTAAAGCATGCATGCATAAATATATACATAAATTGAATGCATCTCTGAGAGATGGGTAGGCTGCGAAACAATTCTCCTTTTCTTCTTGAGATAGGTAGACTCATAAAAAGTACAAAATAATTTCTACACATTAGGTAAATGAATTAAGTGCAGAAAAAAAAAAATTTCTTTGTGCAACTATAAAATACTGTAGGTATAGAAGATATTGATATCAAAAGACATAATTGTGAAAAGGGAAGTTGGCACCTTTGAATGGAGTGAGGATTTAGAAAATAGGGATTATTCTCAATTTTGGTAACAAGGAGGACAAAACGTTGACTTGGGCCATGAAGGACATATTGGAGTAATATAGGACATTCAACATGGAAAGGCACCCTAAGGAGAGATTTTCATCTTTCCCTATCTCCTTTGGTAGAAAGGCAAATAAAAATTTTGAGCTCAACACTTGCTTCTACAAATTAAAGAGATAAGACAATTTGTGATCCATCAGTATTAGTTTAACAGTCATAAAAATGAAGATGGTGCATTACCATCTGCAATCCAATAGAGGATGCCAAAATTTACTGTAGAAACATTGTTCTTCCTGTTATGGTTGCAACATTACTAGTCCAAAACAAAAGAGAAGTCAACAGGGCAAAGATTGGGTACTAATCTATGCCTTATTCTGGATGTCATATATGCAAAACAACCTATACACTACAAGAGATGAACTATTTAACATAATCTGGTACTGTCAAACATACTATCCTCCTTATGTAATGATTATTACTAGAATTTGGATCAATGATTAATTTTTTGAGCTCATCTAACTTTTCTTGCTTTGCTTCATTAAATTTGTTACATGTTGGGTGTTCTTGGATATGCCATTTTGAAGGTTAAAATGAAGTAACCACTAAAACATCAAACCTAGAAATTGAATTCTCATTGTAGGTTGATCCAGGAAGGCTAATGTATGCTAACTTTCACTGAGTGTAAAGAGGATGCATCCGTTTACTAAACTGTAACCTTTTAAGTAATAATGTTGATAGCGTTCATGAGGCATCACCTTCTCCTCTTAATAACAATCTTAAAACACTCTCCTCCTTTCTGGTGCTGCACAAATTTCAACTTAGTCAATTGAATTGCCATTATATTAGAGCCTTCAAAAGTAAACCTGCCTCAATGTAGATAAAAAAATCAATTTCAAAGCTTAATACTTTTGACAATTGTAGGAATACCTATTATACCCCCATAATTAGTTCCCAATATTTCAATAGTAGCAATTAGTTTGCAGAACTGAACTTGCTGGAGCCTGGTTACACCATGGTAGGGTAGTACTAGATCATAATCTATTATATACGGTGATTTTCCTATTGTGGTTAACATCCACTACTAAACCTAGTGGAGGTATTCTAATCAATATGACAAAGTCTATACTTTTTGTTGGCAATAGATGTCTTTAATCTACAATATATCACAAAATCAAATTAGCTTATATATCTATGATTCACATGTGATATTCATCTAGTGCAATCCTTTATCCAGTGTACACCATATTATCAGTTTGCTCAACTTCTTTGCTAGATGGTCCAAAGGATTAAGGCAAGTCAGGAAGAAATGAGAGATTTGAACATTTAGAACAACTCACTTCATTTCAAAGCATCAAAATCTAGTTTACTACTTCCACATCAGGGACCTACTATAATCGAATTAGTAGGTTGTATCCTCCATTTGAGTAGCAGGCAGAGTCGTACAAGAAGTCAAACCTTAAGGTGTAGAACTGGTTGCACCACTTACAAATTTCCAACTAAGATATTCTTTGTCATCATTATAAGCCTCCATTAACTTAAAAACTTTATCGTTAACAATGTGTTAACTTCATCTGATTAAATAATTAGCCTCAAAATAAATATCGCATGTAGACACATACGTTAAAGACAGTAAGCATTTAATAATGCATATCACTTAAGAAGCTCCAACATTCAAAAGAGTGAAATTTACATTTTCTCCAAGCTACTCTATTCAATATTCATACAAGTTCATACAAAGAAATTGGCAGAGTACAATAAAAACTTTTGTTCCATTAGAACATGGTCTATTGATTACATTGCTTTCATGACATTTGAATTTCAAAGTTTTCATCTATTTGTAGAACCTATTTTTGTATTAAAAAAATAGGAACTTTAATCAAAGTAGCAAAGAGTTTCCAATTCAAACATCAAATAATATAGGTAAACAATGCGACATTCAATTTAGGAGGATGTAATTTTATCTATTTATTACAGTGGAATAACAAGAAATGAAGATACATTGTTTTACCAATACAATGCTTTTGCAAAGATGGTTAATGGAGGCGGCTACAAGGATGTCTAGATGAGCTTCAAGAGTCCAATTATAGTAATTGGAGGGGACACGTTTGAAAATAAAGTCTTTGACGTTGTTAGCAAGAAGGATGGTAGAGAGGCGGCCTTTAGTGGTCGAGGTGTCAACCTCCGACGCATAGGAGAGGGAAAGGGAGTTAGAGAAGTTGTCAGGTTAAAGAGATCGTTCGAGGTCTATTATTCTTTGAAGGATTCGGATATGGACTCTCTCTAGATCTGCCAAAACTTCTGTGACTCCGACTACTATATTCATTTCCTCACTCTTACAAGACCGTTGAACCATCTAAAGGAGAGGATGGAAGCTACTTTTGTTTTTGTTTGAGTGAATTTGGGTAGGTATGTAAAAATTTGAAAATTCAGAAAAGTGGAGAAAAATGTTAGCCATTGGCTACGCTTCGACCAACTCGATGTCATTTTGGTCTCATTTTTGGACTTGCGACGTGACTTCTTCTTTATCGCACGATTCGGCCAACAATAGATCCTTGCCGCAAAATGGCCGTGCAAGTTCCGTACCAAACTTGTGCGGCCCCAAATCCCAACATGTGTGCTGTAAGTGAAACATGCATTTATGAGTAGCCTTTATAAACCAAATATTTGATTGCTTATTACTCCTTCCATCCTAAAAAGGATGTCAATTTAGCAAATGACACATAGATTAAGGAATTGCTAATATATATATATATATATATATATATATATATATATATATATATATATATATAAAGGGAGCTGCGGAAGGCTTCTAATGCGACACTTGGTACCGTCATAGGTTGACATTTGGCAATATTGGATTTATATAGATATTTTTAAAAAAAGAAATGTAAAGAGCTTTTTTTTTTTAATTTAAAATATCAAATTTATCTGAATTTAATAGATTCAGATTTTGACAAACATTAAGTTTACGTGAAGAATAAGGGGATGCGTTCTTTTAATTAAGTTAAGTTAATTTATCTATAAATTAATACTTATCTACTAATTTAAGTTATCTACAAATTAATACTTCTTTTAATCAAATAAAATGTCATCTCACTTAATTGGATACAAAGGAGCTGCAGAAGGTTTCTGATGCTACACTTGGGCACCGTCATATGTTGACATTTGGCAATATTGGATTTATATAGTTTTTTTTAAAAAAAGAAATGTGAAGAGTTTTTTTTTTTAAATTTAAAATATCAAATTTATCTGAATTTAATAGATTCAACTCTTGACAAACATTAAGTTTACGTGAAGAATGAGGGGATGTGTTCTTTTAATTAAGTTAAGTTAATTTATCTACAAATTAATACTTATCTACTAATTTAAATTATCTGCAAATTAATACTTCTCTTAATTAAATAAAATGTCATCTCACTTAATTAGATACCAATGATTCTACGTGCATGGTATCTAATTTAAGATTATTATTTTTTCCTAAATGAAATATGAAGATTATTTAAATTTATTGAATTCAGATGTAAATTATAATAACCCGTGCAAGGTATGGGGAATCAAACTTGCTTATATAATTATAATAAAAAAGAACCATTATATCCCTGAATAAAAATAAACCTTTATTAATTAGATTGAGAATACACACATATTTAATGAGTAGTTGAAGGAGGGGTAAATTAGGAATATACATAATAAATGCAATTTTGATTTGTAAAATTGACAAGTATTTTGGTACCAAAAAAAAAATTTTTTTTGCATCATTTTTAGAACGGAGGGAGTAGTTCTTTCAAATAATTAACAATGACACATGAAAACTTGCGATGTTTGTGGTGTTTGAATCCTCCGCATAGTTTTCTTTAATCCTCAAATATTTCCAATATTGAAAAGAAAATTAAAAAGAAAAAAATTCAAGCTTATTATAGTTATGCAAATTATAGTAAGCTTAAACCGTTAGATTTAATTCTCTGGTCATAATTATGTTAAACAACAAAATTATATATGCAAATTATTTCTAAAGACTAGGCAACATCAACTAATACTCCATCTGTCCACAAATAACTGGCCTAATTATAAAAACTAAGCATATTAAGGAATTGCGAAATTTTATAGTAAAAATGATTAAAATGTCCTTTATACCTTTTGGAGTATTTTTATTATCTTCCTCACCTCATTAATTTGAATTCCACAACTCCTTTAATTACATCACTTTAATTATTACATATGTCTCTCTCTTCTCACCTATGTCCTTTGTCTCTCTTTTCCCACTCTTTATTTTAGAATATTCTTTTCACCCACATTGCCTCATTAAATTACACTTTTGATTATTTTTATAGGATAACGTGATTTTATTTTTAGTTAAAATAACTTCTATGGGTAATTGTAATATTAATTAATTGATAAAAAATTGTGCTAAGCGTAAAATTGAAAAAAAAATAATTAAATACAACATACATTTAGAAAGTGAATAGTTATTTTTGGACAAACTAAAAAGAAAATTAAGCTAATTATTTATGAACGGAGGGAGTATATAAAATGAAATGAGAGCCCAAGGTTGTTTGTTTCCCAGTTAACTTTACCAATAATTTCATTTTAGTTTTATAATTTTCAATTTTTAGTTTTTAATATGTGAATTTGTAACCTAGAAATTCTTAGACAAAAAGATATTAGAGGGAAGGGAAAATGGCACCATCAACAGAAGTTTTTCCTTCGAATTTGTTACCACATAACAATTCCTCTTTTACGGTAGAAATTCTAGTGTGGATCCGGTGCATAAAGAAATTATACCTTATGCAATGCAAATAAAGTCTAATTCTTAAAGTACTCGGTTCACATAGATTTAATCTATGCAATAATTACCCCTTTCATGGCATAAAAAATTAGTACATCCCTTATATGATATAATTTATTATATTTACATTTTAACAACCAATATCTTTTGTATTTCTCTCTTGTTTATATATTTGGCTACACGAGATAATATGATATCATTAAAATTTCTCTTCTTCATTAAGTTTTGGCTATCTATTGTGAAGTATCATATATCTACGAGAAGGGCACAGGGGGACAAAATATATTAAAAAGGAGTCATGACAAATGTAAAATTTTTTTTATGGACTTATAAAATTGTAATTGGCACAGAAACAAAGGGAAAATTGTTGAAATCCAAAGCTCACAAAAATCTTATTTTACTTGACAATATAAGATGAAGTCATTTCATCCCTACAATTATAGATGTTGCAAACACAGCACATTAGGCCTTAATTTGCACAAAAAATTCTCAAATATATGACACCCTCACCACAAAAAAAAAAAAAAAAAAAAAAATTCAAGCCATGCCTTAAATATTTGAGATAATTAGGAGAACCCCGAAATGAAACTCTTTTGGAATAAATATTTTGAAACAAATAAATCCTTTTCTACTTTACAAAAGTAAACTTCAAAAACGATTCACTTATTTTCTATTATCTTTAGAAGATAATTGAGGATTTCAAATTATCGCAAAGGAGACACGAGGACTTGTTAAGGAAGGCAGCCAGAGCAAAGGAATGGGGATCAAATGTTCTAGCTTTGCAATATGGCTTAAAGAATCTAATTAAGTTTTCATATTTATTGTCTCTTAAATTGATCGAGATGGTTAATATTGAGATTTTTATACTAACGTCTTGAGTTTAAATCTTTTTTCGAACATGAGTACAATGCGTACCTTTAGATAGCGAGTGTGAATTACTTTATTAATTAAAAAAAAATTGTATTTATTTTGTGCTATAGGAGAGCTAGTGATTACCACCAAAGGAAAGGAAAAAAAAAAAAAAAATCAAGTTTTGTATTTAATTTGTGCCATAGGAGAGCTAGCGATTACCACCAAAGAAGAAAAAAAAATCAAGAATTTTTATTTCACTTCGGAAACTGAGATTAAAAGTAATCAAAGCTTTGAATATAATGGAAGTGCTTAGAAGAAAAGGGGAAGAATATCCTTTCTTTGTAGATGAGAATGAATTGCAATTATGATCGATTAAGTAAAAGTTCTAAATTTAATTAATATCACTTCATATATATATATATATATATATATATATATGTTTTTTGACAATTTGTTTTATCTTCTTGATTGTTTGGGTTTGCTCTATACCCCAAGAGATTGGATCTTTGAGAAGTCGTTTATACAACGGTTCACAGATTTGTCGAAGATTGGGAATAAAGTCTGAGATATAATATAAACAACTTAAAAATCGTTGAAGCTGAGTTTATCCTTAATTTCATCAGGAAATTTATCTGCAAATTCTATTCCTCTACAAATTGGTTTATAGGTTCCTTAGGTTAGATCATGGCTTAGGAAACGAATTTGGGTTTGGCAAAATTTAAGTTTCGAGGCACTCACTACCACCCCATTTTTCATGATAATTTCACGAAAAAGACGTAAATATTTTAAATGTTGGTCGAAGGATTCACTAAAGATTAATACATCATCAATATAAATGATGCTAAATGATGTATAAGGATTAAATATGTCATTCATAACTTTCTGGAATTCATTAGGGGCATTCTTTAAGCCAAAAGGCATAACATTCCATTCATATTGTCCAAAGGGAACATTAAATGTTGTTTTATATCTATCTTCTTCTTTAATCTAAATTTGCCAAAATCCAAATTTCATATTAAATTTACTATAAAGAACTGCTCTATATGTTCTTTTCAATAAATCACGTTTATTGGGAATTGGATATCTTATCTATTTTAAAGCTTTATTTAATGGCTTATTATTAATGACTAATCAGGGGACACCTCATTCTTTTTCGGCATTATTATTAACATAAAAGGCTGTACAAGACCAAGGTGATCTTGATTCTTTGATTAAGGCTTTTTGTAATAAAGCTTGAATTTCTTGTTTACAATATTCAACTAATTCTTGATTCATTTGTATGGGCCTAGCTTTCGTAGGTATCATTGATTCATCAAAATCATCAATATGGGGGAGACTGATAATATGCTTTTTTCTTTCCCAACAGGCAGTGGGGATGTCAGAACAAATTTGATTCTCGAAATCTTTTCGGATAAATTCTATCTTATCTTGAATGTCTTTTAGCTGTAGTTGCTCTTGGACTCTTGTATATTTCGCATCTTCCTTTAAAAAAGCTATTTGCTTTTCTCGACAAAGAATCTTCTTTTTTAGAAGATTGATATCTTTGGTTTGTGGACTTTGTAGAAAGGAAAAGGTGACTCGTATAGATCCAATATCTGTATGGACACCATGTTGGTCTACAGCAAAAGGGTAGATTTGATTTAAGAATGGAGTTCCTAGGATTACATCATGACTTAAGTCTTTAATGATTAGAAAAGAGTTTACGAAACAAAATTGTTTATTACAAATATGAGCATTGGATAATTTATATTTAATTTTTAACTATTCACTGGCTACAGTGTATAGTTTAGAACCTGTTTTTTCTAAATATTTAGTGGAGATTATTCCTTCACTGATGCAATTTTGATCCGTGCCACAATCAAGAAGGGCAACTATCTGGATTGAAAAATCTCTTATTTTGAGGAGAACAGGAATATACCATTTTTGAAAAGTAATATGAGAAATAGCTGAAATATAATCTGGATTTTGTTCAGCTTCTACGTCTGATAAAGAGGTAGGATTAGAAGTATCAATCAATGGTTTTTCGAGATTGAGTTGAACTAAATCTGTATTTATTTGATTGATATCAGAAATTCTTTGAGTATTCTGATCTTTTAACCATTTAATTTCTTGTTTTAATTCTTTAATTTCTGAATGTAGTTCTTGCAAGGATATGGAAGGTTCTTTCTGTTTTCCTTTAAATTTATCAAATACTTCTTTTAGATTGTATGGTTCTACTTGTACTTTTAGATTAAGGACTAAATCTTTGACCTTTAAAAGGTATTCTCTTTTAACTGTTTCATCCTGAATATGATCTAAGAGTTCAAAGAAAAGTTCTTTATTTGCACGAGTGATTACATTAACTTGATCGCGTGGTTTAGTACTAAGCATGTAGAGTTCTCCTATTGCACAAGTACATAAGCCTGTACAATCACAAGATGATTTTTCACTTGAATCGTCTTTTGACGAATTTTCTTGAATTTCAAATACTTCTTCAATTTCACTATCATTAGTGTCAGATGACTGGGATGAATCATACTGGTCAAGTATTTGATTGATTTGATCTAAAGTATCTTTGGGTAAAGATAGTTGATTTACTTTTTTCTTTTTTTTTACTTTGAGTTTACATTCATCTGCTTTATGTCCTCGTTTTCCACAAAAATAACACTTAATTGTATCTTTAGATGATTTGTCTTTTGTTATCCTTTTAAAAGGTTTTAAAGTTTTTTCTTTTCTATCTCTTCTAAAGTTTTTCTTCTTAGACTTTAGTTTAAGCTTTTTAGATGGAGGAGTTATTGGGGAATATCCAAAGATTTTGCAGAAGTTTCCTAATTCCTTTTTAGATTTCTTATGATATGATTCCATTTGAGATTTAAGTTTGAGATCTGTGCAGATGTTTGCACCTGCTTGGTTTACATAACTAATTAACTGACCGTATGCTAAATAATCAGAAGGAATTGTATTTCCAAAATCTAACTTGAGTGTTTGCTTGACTTTTTCTGCAAATAAAGGTGGTAAGCCTGAAATAAATCGTTCTTTCCAGAACGCATGATGACAGTCTGTTCTTAACATTACCTTTTGTAGAAACATGTCTTTATACCATTTGAAATCATGTAATTTTGGGCAATTTAAATTAGTGAGAATTTATGAACTTCTATCAACTAATTGTTGGGGATTTCCTACAAAATGTTGAGTTAGAATAAACATAAATGTATTTAAACAATCAGAATCTGTTTCTGTTGTTTGATTGGGTTGACCATTAACATTTTGGATGATTTTAGTATGGATTTTGGTGGCATTTAAAATTTCTTGACGCTGTTGCTCACTAAGGTAGTTATTCCACCAACCCTGAAGGACACCAATAAATCCAGTTGTTAAAATATGGAGGATAGATTGATCGGAATTGGATGTGTTTTTACATTTAATGGCTGTAATAGCCATAGACATTTCCTGAATTACATTTAAAATGTTATGTTCAGACATGCCATCTATATTCCATTCACTAATTTCTTCATCGGTAAGGCGGCACAGGTATCAAGGTGTCGTTCTTCAAATTAAATATCTGGAAAGGATAGTCGAGGATAATAATTTCGAGTGTATGGATTTTCGAATCGGTTTGACATAGGTTTTTTATTTTTAAAAGTAAGCTTATTAAGCTGTTCTGGAGAAGGATCAATATCTATTAAAGAAATCAGTTGATTTAAAGTTTGAAGATGTGATTTAGAGCTGGATTCGGGATTGTCTTTAGTTTTTAATTTATTTAGTTTTCCATTAACTTCTTTAATAAAGTCTAAATCATCTAGATTCATTGTTCCTTGATCAAGTTTTATATTTTTTGGTTCATATAATATAGGTTTAAATACTGGATTAGGATCTATTGATTGTTTTGGATTAAACTGTTTTAATTGTGGGATTTCTCGTACAGAGGATTTATTATCTAATTGTTCTACTTTACTAGCCATAGTAATTAACATTTGATTAGTACAATTATTTTGCTGAATAACTTTATTTAAATCTTTATTTATTACATCACCTTGTTTATATAGATTTTCTAGCTTAAAGGGAGAAGCTGTTACTACTTGATTTTCTACTGGAATCTTGATTTCTTCAGCAAGAGGAAATACTGATTCTTTAACTTCATTTCTAGTTGTATACCATTTTTTGGTAATGACATCTAATATATCACGTTTTTTATATTTAATTAATTCATACCAATCAAAGAAATACAAATGTTGTTTCATTTTGATTTGATCAGAATAGTATTGTTGTAAAAGTCTAGCTTTTTCAGGTTCAAAAACAGTAGCAAAATACCATTTACATTTAAGCTTATTAAAAGGTCTATTCCACAATTGACGAAGATAATATTTATTTAACACAAAATCATTTTCAGAGGTTAATACCATTAAAGAAGAGGGCATAGAAGGCATATTCATTTCTGATTGAGTAGGACTTCCAGACTTAACACTAACATTCTCTTCATAATTTACTTTAGGAATTTCTCCAATAAAGTCAACATTACTAAAACGTCTATTACTTTGAGTTCTTGGCAAAGGAAAGGAAGAGGATGAAGAAGAAGCTGAAAAAGATTTTCGTCTGAATTGTAATTCAATATGACCTGCTGGTGTTTCTATGATTTTTCTTATTGTTTTAGATTCATAATGTTTTTTAGAATTAATGATATTTTCAAAATTCCAAGTAGGATTTTGAAGAACATTATCCCATTTAATCATTCGTGGGACAGAGATATTTGATCTGTCAAATTTAGTTTGTAATAAACAAGTTTCTTTTGGATTAACAATATATTGTTTGGCTTTAGGGTTTATTGTGGTTTTCATTACTTTGTAATAGACACGATGAATTAAACCAAGGGATTTAGAACCTAATTCAAAATCTAAATTCTTTGTTTGAATGTTTAAAGTTAAAGTTTTTAGTATATGTGGATTTGTGAAATCTACTGTAAAATTTGGATAATGGTTAAAATAAACTGGACCATTGGCTATGTTTGATTCAAGAACTGCTAATAAGCTATTTTGAAAATCAAGATGCCTACTATCTCTCAGAAGAAGGCAGGCAGATTGGAGCATTAATACCTAAATGGTATAGTGGTTTGATGGCTACTTGAACTAATCCAATGTGAATATATCGATATTTATTTTTTCTATGGTGTTCTAAGGTTTCTGGATTTAGAAGCTGAATTGTACCATAGGGTTGATTTATGGAAACTGTTTTTTCACTAGTTTTGATTGTATAATTTTGAACTAAATCAAACATTCCTTTTTCATAAATCTTGTCAAATTTTTCTATGGGTAAATTCCAATTCATTAGTCTGGATTCAACTTTATCTAATTGAGTACTTACTTCTAAATCATTTACTGATTCAATGTCGATATCGGAAAGATTGGAGGCCATGTGGGTAGAAAGATAACTTTCTCTCTCTTTATCTATGCTAGAGTAGATAATGTGAGTTCTATTATTCTTTAGAGTTATGTCGTAACCTATGTTTCTTGGTTTCTTCTCAGGACACACCTAACACACTATGCTTATGGTTGAGAGCTACGGGACCACCCCCGGGTCAAGGCTAACACCATGCCACTCTTGGCTATCAACAGCCTAGTCCAATGGTTCTGGGCTGACCAACATACTAGCTGCTCTCATAGGTGACTATCAACCATCATAGTTTAAGAATACTAGAAGAAACATACGAAAAGGCATAACACTTAAGAACAAAAGAAAGCGGATTAATCTACATCATGCAAGATTCAGAGAAAGAAAGTAAACGAACTTACTCGGACATGATTTTGCAGATCATAGAAGGTGTATGATGAAACAAATTGGACACTTGGCTTTGATACCAAATTGTAACTCAGGATATTTCAATGTCAAATCTTCTGATTTTATAAAACTTTAAAAGTTTACACAAGATACTGCTGAATTACAAGGTTTTGAAAATGATGACAAATACTACAAATATCAAAATATAAGGGGTTTAACTCTCAGGTTTTTCTGCTTGCAAATGAATCTACATTTCTCGAGTCAATTGCTGCCTTATATAGGCTGCAGTGGCGAAGCTTTCTCTGATTGCTTGCTGCATTATTGTTGTGGGGTCCATCTGAGTAAAAGAAGGAATCAAGTTGTCTGCTATTACAAGGAATTGTTCAAAAAGTCTTTTTGAGTGGAGGGGTCCTCTATTTTCTGCTGTTAACTGAATTATTTTGCAATAAAGCTGCGTGATGTGGTAAAGCTACTGATAAAGTTGGAGCTGTCTCTGTTCTCTTTTTCTTTTTGAATGGAGTCTTGTCATTATGGGCTTCGGCAGAGGTATGCTTGAGCAATATCGGAGGGATTGTCCATATCTCCATTATCAAAAACACCAAAGTCTGGCTGTGATTCGACTCACTCTCATCATCATCATCTACTTAATGCAGTTGTTGCTGTAAAAGTTGCAATTGAAGCTGCAATTCTGCTTTGCTTATCTTCTTTCCTTTACTGGAGGAGGACTGAACATCGATGTCTTTCTGCTCTATTTTTAGGACTGGAGTCTATCCCTTGATCTTGATCTCCTTACAGAGATATTTTACATTATCGATAGAATCAATTTTATAATTCCATCATAGGACATAACAAATCTTTTTCTCAAAATAATATTTACATAGCTGATTGTTCAATGATAAAGCCTGCATCTGGCTTTCTATTACAAACTGATTGAATTTCTGCAAATTTAAACTAGAAAGAGTGGATTTATCTCCACCAGGCATAAAACCATTTGGGTATAGGACTGATTGTTTCTTTTCCGTATTTGATGAGCTAGGTATGGGTATGATCTCGAAGGCACATAAAATTGTACCAAGCATCAATATAGTCCATGAAATTGTAAGTGGGAGGTTTGAATGGGTTTTGAACTGGATTGGTGTGTAAATGCCAGTGATTGGCCAAGTGTTTAAATCAAAGATTTTCATGATTTTACATTTAGAGTAGGCAATACCTTTATCTGCTCTGCTGAGGTTACGTTCATGCTCGAATTCTATCGAACCGGTGGCATAAAGGATATGTTCATAGTAGAGACGGGTTTTTAAAAGTTCTGCTTTGAATACATGGCTGGATTGACGGTAGGCTTCTGGATGACGTTTATTGACAATTTCTCGTTCTGGCTTTGTTGTTAGCTCTCTAGGTAGAGCTAGTACTGGTATGACTGTTTTTGGCAAGAATTTAAACTTCTTTTTGGTAGAGGGAGTAAGCTTTTCTGGTTTGGTTGGTGTTTTGGGAATAACTACTTCCTTAAAAGAAGTTGGAGAATGAATTGTATAGAAGGATTGGTCTGTTTTTTGGGTCTCTGTATTTTTTGGAGAAGAGGCTAGATCAAAGAGATTCACAGTAAGCAGTGAATCTATGTACATATATACATATATACATATACATACATATGTAGATACATATGTATGTGTATATAGCAATTGAAACAAAGGCAAGAATAATTTGCCAGTGCCAAAGGGTTAATATTGCGTTTCCAATGTTCAGATCATTTTGACATAATATAAAAATTTTAAAGAATATTTGACAATATAAAAGTTATCGCCAATTCTTACTAGTTAAGGAAGTTAACAGTTAGATTTATGTATTAGTGAAATTAATTATGAAAGCTGAAGACAAAAAAATATATTTATTTTTAGAAAAGTAAACATTCAATCTAAGATATCAAAAAAAAAAAAAAAAAAAGGAAAAAGAAAAATGGACATTTTAGCTCCCCATCTCTATGGGCGACCTCCCCCGTTGAGACTGACCATGCGGGTCGATGAATCAATTTGGCTCCCAGTCTGGTAAGATCTCCCGCGTGTCTGACTAGTCCTGTCCCTGAAGGAGCCTCCCATCGGTGCATGCCCTGTCCTGCCCCCTCTCATGTATCCTGTTCGTCCACCACCACTACTCCCTTGCCTTCCCCGTGAGAAAGAGAAATCTTGCCATCTACCACCGACGGCAGAAGCAACGGCAGTAGCATAGTCCTGGCCGTCCTTACGCCTTGGTGGAAGACCGTCCAATCCTCCTCCAATACGGGACTCCAGTGCTCTCTCGTTGCTTTCAGGAAGGACAGCCAGTTTCTCTGTCAACTGGAATGCCAAAGCTTGCAATCTCGTGTGCTCAACGTTGTGGAACACCATGCAACGGGTTGGTTGATCCAAACTTGCATGAAGCTCCTCTTTGATAATCATTCTGCTCACAACGCAATGTGTCTGGGTATCTGAGAGATCAAACATTTTGGCAAGCTGATCCAAGCTCAAAGAGTTGTAAGAAGATGAGTATGTGAAAATATACGTTCTAAGTGCCTCTTCCTTGATTTTGGATCTTAGCATCTCCAAAACATCAGCCTTGTTGCAAAGCAGCTTCCACACGTCAAGGGACTTAATAACGTCAAAAGCCTTCCGAAAGTCTCCCTTTCTAAGGGCCCTTGTTGCTGCCATTACATGGTCCCTGACATTTTCAGGAGGCCCAATAAATGCTTGCCTCTCGCTGATCTCAAGCAGTCGTCTGAAAGTCTTGCTTATAACCTTGCGCTTGGTATCATGGCTGTTGGATGCGACGCTTGGAACTTCCAGCAGCATGGCACAAATTAGATGCACAGCTTCAAGAAGCTCAAGATTTATATGCATATGGTATGGCATTTGACGTCTCCTTTCCATTCGTTCCTGCAATTTTATTTTACCATTAACAGTCAACTTCGGATACATGTCAATAAGGAAGTTTGTAATAATACATACCCTACCAGGAATGTTGGATTTCATTCTTCTAATTTGACAATCTCCAAAAGTAGTATAAACTTGTTTTGCTAGTTGCATATCATTCTAATAGTTCTGCTTATTCTTCATATTTAATTTAAATACAAAGAATTCAAAGCCATAGGCTTCTTTCGTTTTTTGGCAGATAAGCGGTTGAAAATGGAAATGTTAGAATCCCTTTCCCATGCTTCCAACCCAGAAAAAGCTGGATATCATCTAGAGGGTGGTATGCTGGTGAAAATGATGTTTGATCAATGCTGAATTTCTATAAGTAGTTTATGGAGGATATAACGTCGAAGTGGAGTTCTTGTTATTTCGAGGATTGAATTCAAAACAAACTTAACAAAAGAGAAGACGGTGCGATAGTAAAGTGCAAACGTGGGTACCTGCTCTGGTGTCTTTTCATGATATCGACTTTGTGTGACACCTTGAGCAAGCAATTCCTTCACTCTGCCAGCAGAATAAAGTTCAGAAAGGCAACTGTGCCCTTCGGCAATAAGTCCTACCCTAAATGCACACGAACCAAGCTGTGCCATTGCTCTATTGAAGAGTATCTGTGTTGAGATGTCCATATGTTGAATGCTCTCCTGCAAGTGGCTCATAAGTAACAGGTCACGGGATGTGGAAAATTCATTCCATAGAGCATGGTGATATATATCACACAGCATTGCACGGGCCTTTGTTCGTTCATCACCGAACTTGTATATGATCGAGACAAGTATGTCCATCAATATCCTGCTGCCTTCTTGAAAAGTAGGTTTCCGAGGAACAAGTTCTGGAGTTACCACAAATGATGGTGGATTCCTGCTCTCTTTAACCATGCCGTGGTCCTCGCCAGACACGGTATGAGCCTCTGCTCCTTCACTCTGCTCTGCAGCCAACTTCCTAATTGCATCGTAGACCTCTTGTGTTTTATAATAGACTAGTTCAAGTCGTTTAAGAGCAACCTTTGCAGCTCTCTTGTTATCACCAATCCGTTCCAGATAATCCTGGACGTTTTGACAAAGAACAGCCAGCATGGGCTCATCCCGAAGCCTCTCAACATATTCGCGTGTATGTGGATCAATAACCTGCAGGCTCTTAAAGAACTCAACATCTATCCTTTCAAGAAAAGCTACCAAGTTTCCCCAAATTTGAATTTTACCTTTGTGGTCTGCTCCTTTTTGTGTCTCATTTTCGTCAGATTCTACCTGGTCATCAACCACAATGTTTGGGTATTGAGTCAAAATATCGAGTATGACAAGCATATTCTGGACACATTTTTTCCAGACAGTTATGGGCATGTAAGCATTTAGACTGGGATTCACATCAAATTGTGCAGAGACGACACTGAAAAGAATGTCAAGTTTCTGAGCAGGGGTCTTCGCCACTCTAGTCAGGAATGTTAGCTGCTCAATCAACTCAATTCTGCCAGTCCCCTTTCGACCCCTTGCAGCAACACTCTCCTTGAACTTCTTGTCGACAATCTCCCATGTGATTTGACTAGGGTCCTTGAACTGCTTATCCATAAGCTTATCTTTCTTGCTCATCGTCTTTTCCCAACCAGAAGTTTCAGCTGTCTCATCCTTGCTCTGATCTTCATCTTGGTCATCCTCCCAAGACTCTGAATCCAGTGTTGGAAGGTCCTCATCAATCTCTGAATCCTCATCTTCCTCTTGCTCATCCTCAGCTTCTTCCTCCTCCACTTCAGGATTTTCTCTGTACTTGTCAATCAACTCCTCATACTGTTTGTTGTTCTTTTTCAACTTTTGCTTCATTGAATTCAATGCCTTAGCATTACTACTACTCATCTTCTTCTTTGCCTCCTTATTAGCCAAAGCCTGATTCAAGAAGTCCTCCAACATAACAAGAGCTTTAACATAAACATTCGGCACTCTATCGGACTCGGTAATGCGCATCACTTTGTTTCTCTGCTTATTGATCTTATCAAAGCTCTCTTGGAGGCTAACCCAGTCGTTGATCTTCATTGCATTCTTCATCTGATCAATGGTGGCAGTCATCTCCTCAAACCGCTTGTCCTTGGCTGATTTCACAACTCGCTTCTGGGCTTCTGAATCATCACTGTCACTATCACCACCCTGAAGATATTTGCTCTTCAGATCATCGGCATCTGCAACCGGGACCTTCTCTTCTTCATCCTCATAATCAGTACTCTCCTCCGTGTCACTATCACCCTATTTACATCCCACAAAGATCACATCAAACTAAATCACTCACAACTTCGAATGAAGCATATTTGCATCTATCACAAGTGTCTTTACAGATATACATAAATGACTTCTTCATTACATCCAGGTTTGTACTTTTTATCCCCAGAAATAATTAAGAAAATTGAAACTCTCATTGCAACTTCACAAAAAATGCGTACAGATCAAAAATCAAAACTTTGATGCATGTAAGCAAAAGATAAGCATTTTAAAGAAATGGGTTCAATTAAATATAGAAAAAACAATCTTTTGTAACAGCATTACAGAAGAACTCACAGGCCTGGAGATAAAATGCAAAATGACACTCGTTAAAACAACCGCAGAATTGAAAGCAGAACGAACCTGAGTCCAGAATCGCGACGCCATTGTTTCCGACGGACTGAACCCAGAAATTATTCAACCAAAAGATTAACAAAAACCAGAAGTCTAAGTTTATGGTAATGATCGTTGGGCGAGAGGGCTTCAGATTGTGAATCAGAACATTAGTACTAGTGCTACCGGTTCGCATGCTAGGCAGTTGGGTTATTTTGTGTTATTTTTAAGAAGTCCTCCCACTCTACTAAGAAGTCAATTTAGCCTCTTGAATTTCAATAGTTTTCAATTTAGCCCTCCGACAATAAATATGGGTCTCAACGTGTCAATGCGGCTCTATCACCTAAGTATATTTTCAGGTAATATTGCTATGAAGCCGTTGAGTATCAAAACATAAATAAATTAAGGAGAGATATATATAGCATTGGCTGACATGAATATTTTGCATTATTTGTTTATAATTTGTAACGTAAAAATAAAAATTATTCTTTAATAAAATTTAAACGGATTGATAAATTCTTTTTTTAAAAACATCAAAATTACTCTCGATGATGGATAAGGACACATATAGAATAATAATAAAACTATTGAATGAGTGAGAGAGTAAAATTAGGAACAATTACCTATATTAAAAATACAACTAATATCTTGATTAAATGGAAGGCTTAATTTCACATTTAGTTCCTAAACTTTTTATTACTATCATGGTTAGTCCTTATATTTTACTTTTAACTTTTTAAAATCCTCAATCATTTTTTTTATCGACATAGTTGTCCTTCCGTTCAAATTTAGATTTACACGATCGCCACAAAATAGTTGCTGTGGAAGATTCTATCTGAAAAATTACCCACCAAGACCAGACTAGCTAGGACTTTAAATCTGGATGATACGCCTTGCTGTATCTGTGGCCAAAATGAGGAAACTAGGGAGAATCTCTTTCTAAAAGTGCAAAATATCAAAAGCCATTCGGTTAAATTCGAAATGCCAAATTAGAGTTGATGCTTTTGAGCAGTGGTCTATTGAACAATGGATTATGGAGCTATGTAATAATAAAGATAATCAACTTTCTCACCCCAGATACTGAGAAAGATGCAATGCTTAACTTTGTTCCTATTAGCATGGAGATTGGGTGGTTTCATAGAAATTGGAATTTGATTTGGAGAACAAGTGGAAGCATGGAAGTTTTTGATCCCAGAAGCTCTTGGAACTACGAACACCTACTGGAATGCAGCTGCAAATATAAATGCTAAGAATTTGCACAACATTGACCGACCTTGGAAAAAGCCTCCTCCCGGTTGGATTAAATTCAATTTTGATGAACCATATAAGGATGAAGATACTTCAGTAGCTTGTTTATGCAAAGACAATGGAGGCAAAATTCTAGCAATCTGGGTGGGTGACAATCTTGTGGATGAACCATTTGCAGTTGAAACTTTGGCAGCAACCCAGGCACTTAAAATTGGGTAAAGAGATGAGGAAACCCAAGATCATATTTGAAGATGACTCCCTCAATATTATTAAAGCACTAAAATGCTATGTTGGACCTGCAGAATTGTGTGGTATGAGATTTATTTATTGAGGAAGGAAAACATATCCTAGACAGAAATCCTACATGGAATCATATACCAGTAGATTTTCTAATAGAGATACCCATAATATTACTTAATGAACATCCATTACTGCATTTTAGGGCTATGTAATCCAAATTTGGTCCCCCTCTCTGTTCTTTGTAATAGGGGTGGAACCTTTCAAGATGATTGTACTGAAGCTTATTTGGATTTTAATGGTTAAATATTTTTTAGAAAAAAAATAGAAAAATATACATCAAACTTTTAGATCTACTCATTAATGAAGAAGCTTTCTATAACCTAAAATAGAGTAAAATATATCGATAAATTTTGAATTTATTTAAATTTTAACTTTTATCCTTCCACCTTCAAATTTATGTTTCTTGTTCTCAAACTTCTAAATCCTATCAAAACTTGCCATTCTATTCAATTTTACATTTTTTTATAAAAAAATTTATTTATAAATGAATTAGTAACTGCTATCTGAGAGTGCACACAAAACTCATATCGCAAGAGAAGTTTGAACCAAAAAAATCTTAAAAAAAACTATTTCGATCAACTCAAGGAACATTCAATTTTGCCGTTAAATTTATTTTGCCTTTACCGTTAAATCTCTAAGACATAATTAGCTTTTTCTATTCTCAATCTTTGGACTTTTTTTAATCTAGTTTCATCCTTAGACCTTTTCTGAAATCTTGTTATACACACAACAATTACAACCACCAAAATATGCTCCAAAAAAAAAAAAAAAACTTTTAAACCCTAGTAAACTTGAATTGAGATTATATTTACTTTTTCCTTTTAAATATAAGTACAATTTGAGTTGAATAAAAAATTTACAAACTCAAAAATTAAAGCTGTAATTTATTTAAAGTAAAAAAAATAAAATTATCAGTATTTTATAAATAAAATTAATTTGTATTAGATTTATTTTTTCATTAAAAAAGTCTAAATAATCTTCTTTGGAAGAAAAAGTTACAAAACAAGTGTGTACAAGTTAAATCTAGAACTTTAAAATATCTTCAAATGAGAATTATCACCTTTCGTGCCACAAGAGGAAGGAACAATGGGGAAAAAGTTTAGTTAAATAAAATGGTGAAAGATCACACAAAAAGATAAAAGGAGAAAGGGGCTAAAATAATGATAAAAATTTAATATTATTTCAAAAATTGAGTTCTTGTACACACAATACCGAGAGGTAGCAACCCCATGAAAACTATAATCTTATCTGCTAGATAATGGTCGAAACCATAGAAGCCATAATAACTTTCTATTCAATTAAAGAAGAACAGCTGCAAGACAACTTGATAAAAACAATATTTCAACAGTATAAGGCCAATGGCATGGTACCTGGAAAAGGCAAAGGCAAAATGTAGGAATCAATTAGCGAGACAAATACAAATATGTAGGTATTGAAATAGATTTTCATACTATCATAGATTGTAAGAAAGGATCTTGTTGCATATTACGAATAATATCATGACACAACATTTTGATATTTGGAATACATTTAGCAAGTAGTAGTTGCTAAGTAGTATAAGTGCACGAGGGTCCAAAGAGAGAAAAAGGAAAGAAAAGAAAAGAACTGCATATTTAGGAAAACAATTAACTCTTGATTACCATGAGATTCAAGGAACCAGGTAAAGATATATTACCAGAACTAAAATCCAAACTGAGAGCCTGACCTAGACATCACCTTAGGCAGTAACAGTCTGCAGAGAAAAGAGAATAATTCAGCAGCATTAGTTTCCAGATTGAAAAAAATAGCATGCCCATAAAGTGATGATTCAAGGTTATTTAAGTACATCTGGGAATCTTTCTCTTCTTGGTGGCTAGCAAAGATTGAGACATGCTACCATAGTGTACTAGAATCGTTAGTTACATTCTAGATCAAAAAGCATTTCTATTTAAACACAACTGGTTCCTTTTGACCAACTAGGTTCTTCAACCTAAACTACATATTCACATAGAAATGCATACTCCCACAGTTTCAAGCATCAATACTTGAAAAGGCAACTTCAAAATCGCCTAGTTAGGACATCTGCTCTTATCGAGCAGAGATTGAAGAACACCAACATGTTTGTGCTTATGGGTTGAACATTTAGAACTTTCTAATTTTTTAGTTTTAGGGCTAAATAATGTTAAGAGTATTCACTTTTACTATTGTCTCAGTGAATCATATGGAATAGGAAAAAGGAGAGAATAAAACTAAACTGGACACTGTTTGCCATTTCAGGTGTATCTTCTTTTTATGTCTTTGAAATGCATCGGAATAGAGAAACTCAATCCTCTCAAATTATTATTTACTTTTTAGTATTTATGGGGAAAATTGAATAAAGGCAAAAGTAAAATTAGGATTTTCCTGTATCAATTTACATTTTGATTCATTTTCCGCAACATTTCTCCCAACATCGCACGCCATGAAAGTGATAAAATTCCAATGTATTGCCTCAACATAATTCCCCCAGAAAATCAATCTGTATATTTCAGACATGGATTCAAGTCAAATAAGATTCAAGTCCCCATCAAACATTTATCCCATTTCACCACTCTAGCATGACAAGCATCCATCTGTGTGGATTGCCAATTTGAAGTGTGGAAATCAGTGAGCTGGATCCTCAAGTCAGTCACACTAAGAAAACCTCTTGCAAAACTGATGCCATTACCATTTGCAAATATTCTGGAACTTTACATTAAGCACTTCATTTCGCACTAGGTACAATACTCTATCATCATCATTAAGGACACAGGCATATAATCACTTTTTTTACATTAAAAGCTCTGGTACAATCTTTTTTAGGTACTCATTTCATATCTAAATGATGGAACAGGAGATTTTTCTGCAAGGCTTTACCTCAGTTGATGGGGTGAAAACAGCTTTAACTGCTTCAAAAACTTCTTCAACAGGCCTTTCTGCATCAATCTGCGGACAAAAGAAATTCTCAGTCACCTCCTGAAATATACCACTTTTATCAAATTCTTTCACTCTCAGCAATTTTCCCTCAAGGAAGGAGGAAGAAGGAGGAAAGCAGATAAAAAGTCATACCTTTCGAACTTTTCCCTTAGCATTATAGTATTCAATCACTGGAAGACTAGATTCCATATAAACCTTAAATCTCTTCTTTATTGTTTGAATATTGTCATCGTCTCTTCCCTTTGCATGGAAAACAGAAAACATACGAAACAAAGATCAGATATCAATAACAAAGACTCCGACTATTAGATGTAAAAGACGGGGATATGAAAAATGGCATTTGGACACTAGGAAGGTCATATCTGACCTGGTTTCTAGCCAGAAGGCGCTTCTGCATCTCTTCCTCTGGACAATCAAAGAAGAGGACGAACGCTGGTTCAATTCCAGTCTGCAGAACAGCAAAGTGATGTTGGAAATTATTTGAAGTATAGATTAAAAAAGTAATAAAAAATTGCAAAGCAGGAAGTAGTGAATTTTCAACAGCCGAAAGGAGCAAGAAAATACAGCGTCCTCCCTCAGAACTTACAACTAGCTCAAAGTTAGCACGGTTTTCCTCATTACGAGGGAAGCCATCAATAAGAAACTTGTCATTTCCACTTTCCAGCATAGCTTGTTGGAGAAGCCTGATAGTTACCTCCGATGGAACAATTTTTCCCTCCTTGATCATGTTCTGAATCATTGTCCTACAAATTGGAGGAAGACAATTGCCTATTTTTTCAGTGAAACGGGAAATAATAATGCATGATGAAAATATCCTCAGATTCAACAGCTTAGGACAATGCAAAACAGATACTGGATAGATGATTGTGCATATGTACATGCTTTATCTTCCTCTTTAACAAATATACTATCGCATCTGATTGCTAAGAAAACAGTGTCAAAATTTGTCTTTCTCATGCCATCAGTTGATCCAGACAAGATATGGAAATTTCAGCCTCTTTTGGGCCGGTAGTTAACAAGTTCAAGTAATCTGCATAGACATGTTTAGCCAAGAATTACAAAGACAATAACCAGAATACATATTTGAAGTAAATGTTATATACTTAACACCCCTTTGGGGTGAAAAACAACCAAAGTCAAAGATTCTCTTGTGACCAGACAATGACAATCACCACTATTCTGTTTATGGAAGTGTATAGAGTCAAGAAATTTAATTACACAAAATTTACCGAAAAAGTTATACCCACTATTGAATTGGAATATTCCTCTCAGATAATTAAGTATAGACAGGGAAAAAGGTAAGATCCTATATTACACGAGAGATATCTACGAAGAGTCATTTACTAGATGTTTCTCAACCAGGTGATGAATAGACCATCACTAGCATTAAAAGAATCATTTGGACCAACTCACAGTTCCAACAGCCAAAGGGAATAAAATTTGCTTCCAAGAAAAGAAAGTAAATGCAAACAAAAAGAACTGGAAAACAGTGGCATGTTATTGCATTCTAATTAAATCTATGAAAATAATATATATATAACAACAATATTCAAAAAGAGGGGTACCCATTTTCTGAACCAGATTTTATTTCTGCTCGAAGAAGATCACCAGCACTGAGATGGGTGTACCCAAAATGCTGGACAATCTTTCCACACTGGGTTCCCTTCCCACTACCTGGGCCACCTGTTCAATATGAAAAAGAAAAGAAGACAACAATGAGACGACATGTCAAGGTTCATTAATGAACACTTACACATGCAAAATGAAATGAAGAAAAAAACTTGAAAATGAGAAAACTTCTGCTTCTGAACCTTAATGAAGTTTGTGATCTAAACTAATGCTGTCTTTCAGTACTTTAGAAAGCAAATGCAAGATAAACATACGTTCTATAAATCAAATTTTCCCATCCTGAATTCTATTATTGTCCTCTCCAAGGCAAACACATAATTCCGAGTTAGGAAATGAATGCTGCTTAAGTTTGATTTCATCATTCTTAGAAAATCAAGTGCAATACTAAAGATACAAACTAACTGCATCCAAAATTTTTGCACAGAGCTAGGCCTTTACATTTAAGAAATGTAAAACAACAAGCAGAGAATAAATTTTGGTTGGGGAGGGAGGGGAGGGGAGAGGAGATTGAATGAGGCGGAGAAGAGTAAGGAAAGAATATATGTTAGAATCCATCTGGTGGGCCAACCGATTGTACAATTAACAATTTCCAGTTTAAAACGATAAGAGATCCAATGATGCATTATCAGCGATAAAACAAACGAATGAACTCACCCAAGACAAAAACAACTGTAACCTTTTTGTCTGCTAGGCTTTGATTTGCCTCCTGCAATAAAAGTATGTATTTCACATAAAAATTTGTAACAATATGAATGGGCACATGTTTGTGGTAAAATGACTACTAAATCAAACCACTGATATAAGATGATTGCACTATTTAACAGCATCCAACAACAAAGAACTTAAAGTCATTTAAGGCATTAAACATGTTGTAGCAATTGAAGTATTTAAAAATTTCATAGCTCGTTAATATGACTGTGAGACTTTAAGAATTTGTATAATACCTAAATTTCAATAAACAGTGCATTGTGCATATGATCAGCCAAGGTACCTGATTTGCAGCTTCAACAACAGTTCCCATGAGGGCCAACTAAATTTGACTTTGTATATAATCTGCAGTTGAAAAAAAAATCCAGCATTCAAGAAAAGATGCAGTGAACAAAGCAAGATAATTATCTGGCAAGATTAAATACACGTGTTCAAAGAGTTCTGCACTGGACAATTAGAAACTACAAAATGACATAAGAGAGGCTGAAGGGATGCGAAAATCTCTCAGAGATGTGAACGGAGATACAATCTGGAATGCCACACTTAACCTACTATTATAAAAAATAAATAAATAAATAAAAGACCCTAGTGGGCTGTTTAGTTTTAGAATGATGTGTCTGCATCGATGACTAGTTACAATTAGTTACTACATCAACTGAATGCAAAACAACTAGATAAATATGTGAATCATCAGATCTTTCCTTCACACTTAATGTTGAGACAATACAATGCCAAACGTGTCTTGAGGGCTCATTAAATTTGGTTACTGCCGAGTGATCAACAAAAAGAATGCAACAAGTTAGTAGTAGGATGTTCCAGATGCAGTCATTGGGTATACAACAAAAGTTCGCAACTTTGGAGGGAAATAAATTGCCTACAAGCACCAAACAAAATCAAAGATCAGATCATGCATTAACTTGATTACCTGGATACATATACCTAATATTTTGACAGCAAGAAAGAACAGAATTTAACCCAGTCAAAAACACCCATTTGCTGGCCAAATTTAGAGAGACAACAGGTGAAACGGTGTCATGTCAATTACACCAGAAGAAGACCATATAACGAAAATTCAATCACAAATTTCTACAAATGCCAATATGCACATGCATAAACAAATTAATATATGATTTAGTATATCATACAAGATCTAACTCTACTTGGAGCCACAAACGCAAAATTAAAGAAGAACAGAACAGATCAAAGCTGAATTGCAAAGGCTACAGCCAAACATTGCAAAATTCAGCAAGCAAAAACCGTACAGAAGCAGCTCAGCGCAAGATTTAGCCAATGCAAAGTACGAAATCATGTGATAGCAGCACAAAAAATCACAGAGAAGAAGATTTACCAGACGCGGAATTTCGGAGAAAGGAGAGAAAGCTTAGGGAGGGAAACTGAGATCTATGCTATGGAGGAGGACAAAGGGGGGTTTCCCAGCTCCTGGTATTTATAGTACAAGGCTCAGGAGTGTTCAAATGGAATGGTAAGTTGGCAACTGTCAATGGATGCCTAGAGAGAGAGAGGGAGAGAAGTTTCTCTCTCCACACGTTGAAGAGGAAGAAGAGAGGGGATTTTAGGACCGTAGTGCGTTTTCGTCGGTAGAATGAAAAGCGGAGGGGTAATTGAAAGTTTGCGTGATTTCAACGGACGGTGTTCGAGAAGTCAACGAGTCTAGCCTGAGGTCTCGCGTTTTTCTCTTTGCCCCTACAAGACCGTAGTTTGACTAAAATGTCATGATTAAAAATGGAGAGAAAAAAAATTCATTTTACCATTCAAATCTTAACCAAATCCCACTTTCTTTTTTAAAAAAATTAAATTTAATCAATATCCCAACTCATAATTGGTCTTATTTTTCTATTTCTGTTGAAATTTCTATAAACTGCTAATCAATTTTCGTTAAACTTAACTTTTTTTAAGAAAAAGTTTTTAATAAAAAATTTATCAAATGTTGATTAATTTTCATTGATTTTGACCATTTTTATTATTTTTTGATGAATTGATTAACAATCAAATAGAAGAAACGACGAAGCAAAATAGATTGAAAGTTAGGATACGCATTAAACCTAAAGTAAAATTTAGACGACAAAGTGGAATTTGTATTATATATTGAATGATAAATTAATTTTTTTTTCTTTAAAATTGAAAGAATTTCATTTAATTTCAAAATAATTATGTATCATTTTTTAAATAAATAACTATATCAGAAGATTCTATTAAGTATGGAAGATCATATGTATAAAATAATTAACCTTAATTGTACAAATAAAAGGGGGCGGGGGGGGGGGGGGGTTGTAAAGAGAGCTCTACTTCTTGTTCATTTTTCCTCTAACTTTTTTTTGTCAAAATTGTGCCTTTGCTAGACTTCCAATTTGGCTAAGTGGGAGAAAAATGGGAGGAAACCTTTGTCACATGAGATGAGATAAGTATGCTAATTCTTTGCTGAGAAGCACGGCTAAGGTTGTCTTAAATCTTAACTAGGACCATATATGTCCGTTGTTGTTGTTGTTGTTATTATTATTATTATTATTATTAAAAAACCATGTATGGCTATTCAAAGATGGCTTTGTGAATTGAAAAAAGGGTTATACATGATTTAAGGACACAAATGTATTAAAGGGGTGGGGGGTACTTATTGGGCTTATTTTCAATGTGTATAACTGAAGACAGAACAAGAAATTTTGATTTGGAGATTGGTCATAGGAAAGTAAAAGTAAAAGGACAATATTATAAATTACGAAAAATTTTTAAATGGATGAAAGATCAAGTTTATATAATTTTTTAATAAAAATTATTTTTTTTAAAAAATAGGTAGTTTGTAAATATTTTGGGAGGCACACCACCTCTAGATTTGTTGTTGTGTAGAATTAATGTACAAATAATTAAGAAAAAAGGAACATTTAAAAATTTTAAAATTTAACATCATTGCATCTTCTGCTCTATAATATGTTATAAGTTCAGTTTTCATGTCATTCTTTCTCCGTATCAATGTGTAAAAAAAAAAAAAAATTGTTGATTAGAGGTTGATAGCTAGAATGTACCCATTTAGAACTTTATTATTACTAGATAGAAAATTCAAATGCTCATCTAAAGTAATATTTGTGATAAAGTACTTGGGAAGGTAATAGAATGCTTCAAGAGCCATCAAAGCTGAATTGTCTATTTTAATAATGAACTTTAATCGTTTTACCAATATTATAAAACACGGTCAAATTTCCCTAAGTCTCAAATCCACATGCTTTGTTTTCTAATTTTCCCTAAAAAAGAAGAAACATGCACATGACCAGAGACATGAATTTTTCGTTTACCTCATGCTTTTTTTTTTTTTTTTTTTTAAAGAAGAAATGACCGATTTGTATCCTTAAAAGACATAGAAACTAAAGGAAGAAGCGAGAGATGAAATAAAGAGCAAAAAATACAATTTTATGTATCTTTTCCATTAGAATAATGTTGCTGGAATATCTTTATCAAATTCAGATATTATGATACCAAGACATTTGATTTAGTTCAAGTTAGAGATGAAACTAGAATCTATAAATTAGAAGGTAAAATTATTAAAATAAAAAGATACACTTCTTGAAATTTGGAGGAGGAGATATAGATGCCATCTTCTCTACCCTAATTCCGTCTTTGGTCTCAAATTATAGAGCCTAAGCCTCTAAACTTACAGAAATTTGTATCTTATGACTCTGAGACTCTAATTTAGAACTGAACTATTATCAATAATTAATAAATTCGACTCGAGAAACGTAATTAATTGCAAAAGGAAAACAGAAAGCGTTGCAAATTGCCGGTTTGGAATTGGTAATGGAACTGCATGTAGTTGTATAGGCCTCGTGTGGTTTTAGTCCCGTCCTGAAGAAAGCGGAATCGGCAGTTTCAAAAATCGCGACGGCCCCCCTATAACAAGATAAAAGTTCTCTACGTTTTCAGGCATTTATGTATATCGTATTTAATTTAGGGTTGTTTCAGGTTTGGCAGCATAAATAAACTTCCTTTTCTTGTGCCAAACACTAGCTATATATAATCATACTAAAGCAAAGTAATTCCTTAGGTTTTGGCCAATTTTATATGCATCTTCCAAGGAAGTACAAGTAAGGAAAAGATCAAAAGATCTGTACTTGATTGGAAACATACCCACATATATTCTTCCAAGAAAAGCAATATCCCACTAGCAATCACTTTTGTGAAGGAATAGGAATTCAATTCCACGTTTCTGTTTTTGTGGTCTTTGGTTTCTTGGTTTACCAATCCTTGGGTATCCCTCAGGAGTGCCATCTGTTTCATCTGTCAAGAATCTTAGCAAACATGCTCGATTCTTAAAAGAATTTCTTAAATAGAATAAAGATTTTAATTCTCTTCTTGCTTTCAAATCTGAATTATACCAACAGCAAATGAAAAGAATATTCTCGCCAATATATTCTAAATCTAGATATTATTTGTTTAATATTGAAATATTCCCTCAAATACTTTGTTAAAAGCATAAAAATATAGAATTGAAGTGCAAAGCCGATGTCAAGGGTAATGATATTAGCATGGTGAATTTTGGGTTCTTAATTAGAGGTCACTTATTGGCATTTTATGAGAGGTTTTATAAGTACGTAGATTGTAAATCCTTAGTACAACCCATAAAAATCAGCTCCAGGAAAAATCCATTTTCATTCCTTAATTTTAAATAACACACATAAAAAATTTTCATTCAATTCCTTTTAAGTACTTTGCATAAATTTTACACTGCAAAAATCTTGTACTTTGTATCAGACAGTAAAAATTAAATTAATTGTGATAACGTGATAAATAATATGGTATGATAAGTCTTGGAATAATATGGTATGATAAGTCTTGGAATAATATGGTATGATAAGTCTTGGTTGTCATCCATATTTCTTTTTCTTTGATGTATAAAATTAAAAAGAAAAAACACGAGTTAATTAATCTCATATTTTAGAAATTTTAAATCTAAAATTTCTTAAATCCTTCCTCAAATATATGTCCCCTTATATGGAAGTCATTCTTTCCATTCAATTTTTCTCGAGTACATTGGGCCATTTACCCTCTAAAACTTACTCTTTACTTCCAGACCAGGGTTCTGTTACTTAGATTTCCCCTGTACATTTAGGTTTAGGGTTTGGGACCGGGCATGCAATTTAGTAAGGGCACGGCTAGTTCATGTTTAGGATTTCTTTTGAGCAAAATCCGATGTTATGAATTTGTAAATTTTTAATTTTGACCAATTTTAGTTTTTGTACAAAATTATTTGTTTCCTATAGATTTTCTAATGACCTTTGTTTATGAATTGCGAGGCAAATTTGAACTACAAATTATGCATCCCCAAACCCACGGGTTATAAATTCACATTTCATGTACTTTTGTTCTATTTTATTTTTTCAATTCTTTTTTAGAGTTGAGGGTATAATCCTAAATCTCATTAAATACTTGATAATTAGATTATAGACCCAATGATACCTTATAAATACGCAATCGTACCTTAGGATTAGAAACAATTTGTGAGTTTAGTCGGAACACTATAATTATGCCACTTAGTGCCCATCTTTGAGGGCATTTGGTAATCAAAACACTACGTTTGAGCTGCGGATTTGCTAATCAAAACAGTTTGAGCATTTTGTATTTCTATGATTGCAAAAAGTTGGAATAGCTTAACTTTTTTGACAAACGCTGACTTCAATTGTGATTTTTAAGTTTTTATTTTTAATAATAGACATTGAATATTAATTAATTTTTAATATTTTATTTTGTGTTCTAATCAAATATATATACATATATATTTTTATTTTGTGTTCTCATCATATATATATGTGTGTATTATACTAATTTAGATTGATTTTAACAAAATAGACTATTTTATGGTTAAATTTTAATGTTTTGCCTTTTCATATTGTTAGTATGAAAAACAATTTCATCATATTTTTCATTTGTTTCTAATAAAAAACAAGTATAAAAAATGCAAATAAATTGAAAAGAAATCATAAAATTGTTAAACGAGAAACTACTCAAGATTATTTCATATGCAAATCATTTAGGCAGAGTCAAATGGAACAACTGAAATGATAATAACACCAATGTTTGAAAAAAAAAAAAAAACAAAGACGTTTCATTAGGTTGAATATAAGTTTTCCCTTTGTTCTCTTTATTAAATTATGACGATTATTGAATCATCGTATTTGCTTATAACAAATATGACTTTAAGAAATTATCGTATTAATTTTTTTTCAATACAATGGTTTTGGTAGGTGTAATATCTTGCCCTGACTCACCCTTAGGAATAGAAGGGATCATATATTGCATAGCATTTCTTATGTGCATTAAAAATTTGCTTATGTGTGATAGCTTGGGGTGTCTGTGGCTTGATAGAGTAATTTGGGTAAGTGAGTGAGCTATCTTGTTTATGTGAATAAGACTTTATATGTGTTAGTAATTGATGTTGTGTATTGAACTAGAGGTGAGTTTGGTGAGTTTAAGAGAATTCAAGATCTCATGTGATGTAATCGATAGAGTATTAAGATTCTAGTCTAACAATCGGGGTCGAATTCTACCTTTTACTCAATTTTCACATTTCCTAGTTTTCCATTCACTTATGGCTGGCTATTACTCTCTCCTAGCTACCACTTTAAGTTTGAATCCCTAAATTATGGGATATGATCTATCAAGGGAAGATATGGATAAGGTTAATTTCTAATTTTACTCCCTTTATTATATTTCTTTTATTTTTATTCATATGCCTTCCATATTCTTTACCTCTATTATGGCAGCCGACATCATCGCCTTTCATCTCTTTGATTGAGTATTATGATTGCTAAATGGAGAAAAATATGGTTTTAATCCCTGAAATTCAACCACCATCTTGAACCCCCAAAAGGAAGGAGATTATTTAGCTAGGAGATTTTCCTTGTATCTAACCTTCCTTTTATTTCAAATATTCCTCATCTCATTTCCTTTTTTCCTAGCTAATTCCAGCTGCTCACCTCACATCTTGGTCGACTTAATGGAGCCCCACGACTCCTAGTTTCGTGCAAGATAGGGCTAGGAGTGTGCTAAAGGTAGATCCATTCATAGCTTGTTGCCTTATTTTGAGCTCTCAAATTCAGCCATCAATCTTTATCTTTCATTCACTAATATTGTTTTCCTTTTTTAGCACACAAACTATATAGACATTGCTTCTTGTACCATGACCGAGATCAAGGAAGGTTCCTAACTCATTGGAGGTTTGAAATTTGAAAAAAAATTCAATCAAGCTCTTAAATATGGAAACTTCCAAGATTTTTCTCTAGGAATATTCTAGTATTACCTCACCAAATCAACCTCATTTCACATAACTTTCCTCAAGAGATTTCGGGCATCCTCTCCCTTAAGCACACCAAAACTGAAAGAACAAACACTCACACCAAAAGAAGATTCTTAGCTTTCTCTCTCTCTCCCATGCAAATCGAAAACACAAACATTACAAGATTTTTGACCTATATTCTATTCTACTCTCTTAAGCAAACCAAGACAAACACATACAAGCATTTTCTCAAAAACTCCACTCTCGGCTTCACTTTTCTTTTTCTCCTATTCACTCTATCACAATTGAAACAAGACACCCTCCTATTGCTCTCAGTTTTCCTCTCTCCTGTTGGAATATATGCCCTCCAAACTATGTATATGATAAAAATTTGATATAATAAATAAAGTTTTATTCTCAAAATGTTTGTATTCTTTACTTTAATTTGTTATGCACGATATTTGTTGGAAAAGACCCATTGTGTTTAAGTAAGTGATCCATGTAAATGGAGATCATTCACAGTAAGATATGGATCATGGATTACTTAATACATAAATGCTAGTTCTTAACTGGATAATAAGAATGGGAATCTCATTAAGATAAAGGTTATTATACTAAGAATTCTAAATGGGGAATGATTTACTTTTAGTCAGTGAGTAATCATCTCACTTCATGGTATAATTACATTGGAAATACATAGAACTGAATTTTATTAATTTCTTAAAGTACTACAATAAGAGAAACTCAGACTATTGCTACTATAGCGTGGACTGATATCCTATGGTTTAAGTATGGATTGGTGGTCTGGTGAAGCTAGACGCATGTACTTTTATTTTTTCAATTATTTTTAGAGTTGAGGGTATAATCCTGAATCTCATTAAATACTTGATAATTAGACTATAGACCAAATGATATCTTATAAATACTCAATTGTACCTTAGGATTAGAAACAATTTGTGAGTTTAGTTGGAACACTATAATTATGCCACCTAGTGCCCATCTTTGAGACCATTTGCACAATTCAAACATCTATTTGTATTCTAAACACTACATTTTGAGCTATGGAATTGGTAATAAAAGAAATTTGAACATTTTGTATTTCTGCTATTGAAAAAAGTTGGGATAGCTTAACTTTTTGACAAATGCTAATTTCAATTGTGCCTTTTAAATTTTTATTTTTAATAATAGATGTTGAATGTTAATTTATTTTTAATATTTTATTTTGTGTTCCAATCAAATATATATATATAAAATTTTATTTTGTGTTCTAGTTATGTGTGTGTGTGTGTGTGTATTATACTAATTTAGATCACTTTTAATAAAATATTTTATTGTTAAATTTTAATGTTTTGATTTTTAATATTGGTAGTATGAAAAACTATTTCATCATATTTTTCATTTGTTTCTAATAAAAAATAAGTATAAAAAATGCAAATAAATTGAAAAGAAATCATAAAGTTGTTAAATGAGAAACTACTCAAGATCATTTCATACGCAAATCATTTAGACAAAGTCAAATGGAACAATTGAAATGATAACAACACCAATGTTTGAAAAAAAAAAAAAAGAGATATTTCATTGGCTTGAATATTAGTTTTTTCTTTGTTCTCTTTTATTAACCCTAAGGGTTTTCTCCTATGTTTTGACTTATGGCAAACATTGATATGAACTAACTTGTGTAATCTATATGTGATAGGACATGTTTGACCTCAATTCTTCTAAGACATTCAAATCTGATTGTTAAGCAATTCTTGAGCAACGAATTCAAATATAGGAGATCAAATGAAGTTCAAAGTTTATGGGGTTATATACCAAGAAGTTCTTATAGAAGAATTTTAGATTAGGAAGTATTATTAAGGTATTTCTTATTAATTCCTATATCTCTTTACCTTTTGATTCAATTGTTTTTTACCTTGAAGTACACAAAGAAAAAGATTTCAAAGTTTTGAAAATCTCAGAATTTTGGACTGAGTAGTTTGGATGATTCTGCATCCAAAAAATTTGTCCAAAATCCTGTAAACAGTATTGAATTGTTTTTGCCTGAAAAGTGCCATTTTGAACTTACCTTTTGGATGCATCGTCATCCGAAACTTGAGTAAAAAACACGGGTAAATTTAACAGAAAAATTATAGCCGTTGGTACTTTACTTTTTGGCTATATAAAAAGCCTCTAAACAAGATTAGACAAAAGATTTTTGTGGCATTGTTCTATGAAATACTATTACTCAATAGAATACAAAAATCTCCTTTTATTAAGTGCTTCAAAGTGAATTCATTTTGTGTCAAAAAGGTAAAAGTGTTTATGCTTTGTACCTTAGTGAATATCTGCTCAAACAAGTGAGTTGTTACTATTCTATTGATATTCAATCCTTTGTGTGGAACAAGGTTATGGTGTAAAATCCATTTGGGGTGAACCTTGATTTAAGTGTCTGATTGAGAGGTTTTGGAAAACCAAGTATGGTGATCCTTTCTTGTATGTGGTACAATTTGATTTTATTAAGTTGAGTAAATGAAATCTGGTTGAAAATCCTTAAGTGCGAGCTTAAGGTAGGGGACGCAGATCATAGTAGATCGAACCACTATACATTCTGTGTCTCATTTCTTTGTATACATCATTGACTGCATTGTATTTCTTACTTTAGTTTGAATCTAGATATATCTCAAAGTGTTTTTGGATAGCTTTCTTTGTCCATAAAGTTGATCTAAGAAACTTGATGATCATCATTATTCTGTATATCAAATGATTAGAAAATTTTTAGTTTGCCAAAAACCTTATTCACCCCGTCTAAGGTTTTTCATTTGGTATTAGAGCTTGGTCTACATATTCTTGGTTTAACAACCTTATAGAAAAGATCATCATGGCTCATCCTCTCTTCTATATGTTGAAGGATCTTCAACAAATCGACCTCATTTATTCAATGGAAACAAATACACATTTTGAAAAAATAGAATGAAAATTTATGTGTGTTCTATCAACTTTGAGTTATGAAATTTGATATAGAAAGGTCCTTTTATTCCTTCAAAAGTTGTTGATGGCTTAAAATTGCCTAAACAGAATGATGAGTTTAGTATTAAAAATAATGATAAGATGACTTTAAATTTTCAGGCTATGAATATTTTATGCTGTGTACTAGATGTGACTAAATACAATCGAGTTAGTGGTTGTGATTTAGTTCATAAAATGTGAAAATTACTTGAAGTCACCCATGATGGGACAAACCAAGTTAATGAGTTAAAATTGGGGCCTCTAATTCATGATTATTAATTATTCACAATGAAGCTGGATGAAAGCATCACCAATATGTTCACCAGATTCACTAATATCACAAATGATCTCAAAGCTTATGGGAAGGTTTATTCTCTTGGGGAACAAAATCAAAAAATTCTGGATGCCTTACCTAAAAGCTGGCAGCCTAAAGCTATTGCAGTAGAAGAATCCAAGAATTTAAAATCCTTACCAACCGAAGAGCTGACCAGATATCTTCTAACACATGAGATGAAACTCAAAAGGTTTCAAGAATCTAATGATCATGATAAAGGCAAAAAAGGAATAGCATTGAAGGTTGAAAAAGAAGATGAAGAAACTAGTCAATTTGACAGTAGTAAGGGTACGGAAATAGAAAATGAAGATTTAGCTATGATAGCAAAAAAAAAAATTCAGAAGAATGTTCAACAAAGGGAATTACAAAAGAGGAAAGAAGTTCATGAGAAAGAAAGGATAAATCCCAGCATTCAAACCTCAATGTTATGAATGTAAAAGTATCGAACACTTCATTGCTGATTGTCCAATTGCAAAAGGTAAGGAAGGAAGAACGCTTAGAAAGAAGAAAGAACTGAAGGCAAGGAAAGGTAAAGGATTGATGGGAACTTGGGACTTAAATGGGACTGAGTCTGAAGATGAATATTTTGAGAATGAAACTGCCAACATATGCTTCATGGCCATGGAAAATGAGGTAAACTCTACTACAACTAATTTCATGTCTAATTCACTTATATCTATGACTGAAAAGTATGATGATCCGAATGAGCTATTAATTGATATGTTTCATGAACTAAAAAAAATGTCTAGAAAAAATAAAGAAATGAAGTTAAAGATTAACTGTTTAATAAATCACATGTTGAGTACTATTATTGAAAAATATGTGATCATGACTATTTTATAATATGTATATCTGAAAAATAGAAATTTGTGTGGTAGAATTCAAACTCTTGAAAGTATGGTTAGCACTTTTGATGACATGAAAAATAGAGTCAATAATCTTACCAAATGTATTGAAAAATTCATAAATGGTAAAAGTAATTTGGAAAAACTACTCGGAATTTAACATCAAGTTGGAAATCGAAATGACTTAGGATATGGACATGAGAATAAGGACAAAATTCACAAGCCTCAATTTGTTAAATCTGCCTTATATTACCTAACACACAAAGCTTGCACATACTGTGAAAAATTGGGACATAAAGTATCGAGATGTCTTATTAAAAGAAAAGTGGAATCTGGTGGAATAATATTTTGGAAAATCAAAGGAAATGTTACTAACCTTTATGGACCCAAAAAAGTGTGGGTATCAAAAATCATTCCTCTTTCTCATGTATATTACCTAACACACAAAGCTCGCACATATTGTGAAAAATTGGGACATAAAGTATCGAGATGTCTTATTAAAAGAAAAGTGGAATCTGGTGGAATAATATTTTGGAAAATCAAAGGAAATGTTACTAACCTTTATGGACCCAAAAAAGTGTGGGTATCAAAAATCATTCCTCTTTCTCATGTATAGGCATATTCTTTGAGTTTCACCAAGTGGTTCTTGGATAGTGGTTGTTCAAGACACATGACTGGAAACGCAGCTTTGTTAAAAAATATACAGACCACAAATGAAGGATTCGTTACATTTGGAGATAAAAAAAAAAGGAAAGATTCTTGACATTGGTAATATTGGTGAAGATTCCTCAACCATTATAAAACAAGTATTACTAATTGATGATTTGAAATATAACTTGCTTAGCATTAGCCAACTATGTGATAATGGCTGCAAAGTCATCTTTGAAAAGGATTCTTGTTCTATAATGGGCAGCTCAAATCTTGAAATAATCTTTACTGCCAAACGTTTTGGAAATGTATATGTATTTTATCTAAATGACCTTATAACTAATGGTATTAGATGCCTATCTGTACATGACAATGATGGTTATCTTTAGCTTAGAAGATTAGGTTATGTATCTTTTGATTTACTAAATAAACTGTCTTTAAAAGAGTTTGTTAGGGGATTGCTCAAAATAAAATTTGATAAAAGCAAAATTTGTGATGCATGCCAATTTAGAAAATAAATCAAAACCTCCTTTAAACCCAAGAAAATGATTTCAACCTCAAAACCTCTTGAATTAATTCATATGGATTTGTTTGGACTAATGAGGACTGTTAGTCTTGGAGGTAAGAAGTATGTGTTAAGGATATGCCCTAAAGTCAATTTACATTTATACTATTGTCGTTATGTATTATGTAATAATATGAGGTATTTCTTTCCATAAATAGTGCATTTAGTTTTGTGGTCATCAAGTATGTGACTTGATAGTAAAACCCTACAATTAATACAATGACTATTCTTAAACTGTCCCTGATTGATTATTATTATTAGTGAAACAATAATAAATTAATATTAGTATGTTAGTGACTTGATGACTATGTTTTACTAGTCATGGATATATATGATATCAAGTCAAAACATAAATAAATGTTAGAGAGTATTGTATTGAACATGGCCCACTGTAAGAGTACTTCATGGAACATGTCATAAGTACTTTCTAGCCATAATGTTATTAAAAGTCTTTCGATCTAAATTCATCATAGTTTCCTACTTGATAAATTCTATTTTTTGACGTTGTCTAAAGTTGTCTTTAACTAGATAATAAATTAGACTACTATTGTATATAGAATAAATCAAGGAAAGGAATATGATTGATAGTGAAGGAATTTGTCCTTCTCAATTATGGGAGAGATATCCATGGGCCCCTTGATAAGTTAGATTATTAAAATGCATGGTCATACTTAAATATATCGATCTAAGATATTAATATCATTTGTTTGATCAGTCTACTATGAGATCAAGAAATAATTGATTAAGCTTAATAAGGATGACATGCTCCGTGCCTTATACTTAATCTGGATATCGTGTGACAAAAGGACTAAATATAAAATTATGGTTTGGTTCAAAGAGATCACTGATTTTCATTTAAACTGGATAATTATAATATTTTATTAGAAACCGCTTATAACTTGTTGGCAATTTAAATGTGATTTGGGCACACTGCTGGTGTTAAATGAACCTATAGGCTCACACAATAAGTGAACTTGTTAGGTTATTTTTCTGGTAACTAGGTTCGATGAGTTTGAAAATATGTCTAAGTTAATCGAACCTAGAAAATTTACTAGATACAATGAATCTGGAAATATGTCCATATTCGATATATCTGGATGATGTCCAGATTATAAGAATCTGACTCGGTAAATTAATTAGTTAAATTACCGAGATAATGGCAGAATCTTATTATATTAGTTTTAATTTAATTTGAATTTAAAATAAAATATGATAAGATATTATCAGAGTTGGACTCCAAAAGTTTTGGATGGGTTTTTAAGCAAAACCTTAGCCGTCTTCTCAAGGGACTTGTTTTGTTAAAAATATTCGTGCCTCCATTTATCAGAAAAAAAATAAGCCTCTCAAACCCTAGGCACTAGTACTCTCGGGGTAACAAGTTAGTTCGCCGTGTATATCCGATAGAGGGCGTTCGCATACTGCAGTATCCGGTGATCATTCGGGTTGCACATACGACAGTAAAATCAGAATTGAAGGATCTTGATTACGTCGAATAGAGATAAATCTATAATCATTAGATCTTCTTAATCATTTACTTAGGTTCTTGGAAGGGATTTGTGGATGTTTTTCACGTTTAGGAGTCCAAGAATTCTAACAGTATGCATATGTACTAGTTGATAATTTCTCTAGATTTGCTTGGACTTTATTTCTTGGACAAAAGGTTAAAGCATTTTTTGAATTTTTGAAACTAATTAGACTCGTCCAAAACTCTATTGGATGCAAACTGATTTCTATTATAAGTGATAACAGTAAAGAATTTTGCAACAATGAATTTACACACTTTTGTGATGAAAATGGAGTCTTTCACAATTTTTCAGCAGCCAAAACTCCTTAAAAAAATGTTGTTGAGAGGAAAAATCGAACTTTGCAAGAAATGGCTAGATCAATGCTTTGTTAAAATGCCCTTCCAAAATACTTTTGGGCTGAAGCTATTAATATAGCTTGCTATATGGTAAACCGAGTTATGCTGAGACCGTGTTTGAGAAAAACACCTTTTAAACTTATGTTTGATAAAACTCCATCAATCTCTTATTTTAAAGTGTTTGGTTGTAAATGTTTTATGTAATACCCCGCCCAAAACCACCTTTGACTATGGGGAAAAGTCATGCATTGCTTAGCATTTTGCCTTTTACGTGGTAGCTTAGAATTATTTTATTTGCATGGATGCATGTGAATTTTTCCGTTGCTCTTGCATTTGAATTAATTGATGTGAAAAGTTGTGTTGTTAAAGATTTGGATAAGGGAGGTTTGGTCGAAGATTTGGAAGGATGAGTATTAGGGTGGTGAGAATTGATTGTGGGAAAAAAATTAGTATTGGAGTTGTTTTGGAATAGCGGGGAGGTTGGTGATTTCCTTTAGTGACCCGAGTTCGAATCCTACCTCTTGAAAATCTTAAGCTTTCTTTTGAATTCCTTTTCTAGTATTCTTCATGTCTTGGCTGAAAACCCCTAGTTAGGTGCCACTTTGAAGAATTTTAAGTGGTATAAAACTCTTCTTGATGTATATTAGAGTTAGGGAATATATTAGGGAAAACTCTTATTTTACCTCTTTAAGAATTTTAGCCATAATCCTTTTATTTATTTAATTGTTTTAGAGAAATATTTTAAGTAAAGTATTAGATATCTTCTTTGGGTTTAAACGTCACTTTTATAGGAATAAGACTCTATATTTAACTCCTAAGTTCAAGGATTTTAGATAAGGATAAAGTTGTTTTATTTTCAGGTTTTGTTCCCTTGAATTTTCGAAAACCTTCAGCTGGAAAAATTCTGGAAATTTTTCCAGATTTTGTCCGCCACCTTAGAGCACCTTTAGCTCAATCCAAACTCTTCTAGGACTAGAGGAAATCTTATCCAAATCCTTGACAAAACCATATTTTATTTCAATCCAAATTCAACTAGGATTTCTTCCTTATCCTAGCAGAATTTCGGCAGCTTTGTATCAACACAAGCTGTTCGAAATTCCAGCCATCTTTAGCTACAATCCAACTCTGTAAATCCTAGCTCAAAACACCTAGAACACTCCTTAACAACTCAACTACCTTAGCTGCACAAAACCAGAATTTCTATCTCCAAAAAAACTATTGATTTTCGGCAGCTTGGAAACCAGAAAAATTCGGTCAGCTTGCACAGATTTTTTGTCCAGCTTTGTACTCCAAAACACATGAAATTTTACACTCCAAAACCTACCAAAAATCTTTGTTGATTAAGCCAAATTCCAGCACCTAAAAACCCCACTCTTCTCCTCTGCAATTTCGTCAAAAACAGCAGCCAAAACAGTCTAGAAATTTTTACTCCTGCACAGAAATTTTCACACAGCTTGCATAGGATTTTTCAGTCATCAACACCCACACAAACTCTTCCTTGTTTGGCCCAAAATTTTGAACACATTCAGCCTTCTTTTGAGCAGTATTTCGGCCAACACAGAGGAGTAAATTGCAGAATATTTTCCTCCATTACTCCCTCCCAAATTCGGCCAGCATCAAAGGGCACAACAAGCTGAAATTTCGCCCTTGCTGTCCAAGAGACCTAAATCCATTAGGAGTTTTTCTAAACATCACCATCTAACCCTAAACCAATCTTCTCCAACTCTAAATCATAGCAACCGTTTACCCTCTCCATTCTACACGAAAATTTCAACAACTTCTCTCTGCAAATTTTCAAAAACTCAAGACTATTCTAAGCAAAAAATCGAACACACCTTAAGGTAAGCACAAATCCTTTCAACCTCTTGATGCCGTTTTCTCTAATGAATCTTTTCTCTTTCTTCTTCCCTTAAATCACGCCCCATAGAGGCTGATTTCATCTTTTTTCTTAATTTTTGGTCAAGAGAAGCAAAGGAGGTAGCTTTTCTCTTCTTCTCAAGCGAACTCGGGACGATCACCATAGGAGCATCGAGACCTCATTACCCGGTTGTTGCAAGGTAAGGGAATACCCACCCTTAATGCCGAAAGTAGAGTTTAATAGTGTTTATTAGCGAGATGAACATGTGGTCGTGGTATATGATCTTTGGGGATTGAACAGTTTATTTGGAATTAAATAGGGGATTGCGAATTGTTGTGAAAATAAATGGGATTAGAGCATGTTTGAATTAATTGAGACCCTAATCATGATATTATGTGGTTTAGATCAGGAGGATAATTGGGGAAAGCGAGCTGTGAATTTATCACGTTTATCTAAGGCATATCAAGTAAATCCTTGCATAAACTCTTTTATTAAATGTTGTGATGGTAAGTCCTTATATAAACTGTTTTGTTAAATGTTGTGATGGCAAGTATATGTTGTGAAGCTTTGTAAAGCTATTGTTAAACTATGTTTGCTTGGGTTGTAAACATGGATATTTTCTCTTTAAACGGTTTTGTCAAACTAATGATTTTATCAAGAAAATTATTCTTTCTTCTAAATTTTTAGAAAACTCTTTTAAAGAAAACCACGTTTTACAAAGCCAAGGTTTGAAAATATTGTGAATCAGGAATTGACGGATATGTTCGTTGAGTACTCAATAAGGGTAGGCTAACAATACTAGTCTTGGAGGGCTAGCGTAAGTCTTCTGGCAGGAGGCCACCTCCAGAAGATGAACTCTGCTTGAAAAGGCAACAGTGTTGGTTGGTCAGGCCAGTCTGAGCTAGCATGTGTACCTGGTATGGTATTATTTATATTCCCGGTATGGACACCCGGATGGTTTTGTTGGGTATAGAGATGGAGGAGTATCTCACTCGGTGAGCTGTACACTCACCTTGATCAGAACGCCCAACATGTGGTAATCTGGTCTGGACAAGGTGCACAAAGTGTGGTGTGTTGGCCTTTTTGGTTCTCATGGAGCCCAACGTGTGGTGACATGACTGTTTATTCGAGTGGAGGATTTATTTTGTACAAAGTGTGACAATGAGAAAAACCCACTCCTTGCGAAGAGAGATTGTTTATGACTTGTCAAATTATTTCTACAAATGTTTTGCACTTTGCATACACATACTATTCAAAACACCATGTGCACCCACAGGACTTACTGAGATTTATTCTCACACTGTTTTACATCATGTTTTCAGGAGATAGATTGTGCTAAGTCATCGGGGCTTTGACAGTAGAGCCTTTTGTTTTTTTTCCTATGCTGTTCTAGGAGACTTTTGCCGTTTATACTTCTGAACAATATTTGATTTATTTCGTTTTGCTCCAAGTTGAGCCTAATGTAATAAGAGTATTTCTTTATTTATTTAAGTTGATTCTTGTGGAAATTGCCTTTATATTTTATACTTCGTTCTAAAGACCCCTTGTCCTACGGGACGGGGTGACATTCCCGCCCTTTTAGGGTACGTAGTCGTGGGGTGTTATATTTTATCCTTAATACCCAAGACAATCTTGGAAAATTTGACAGCAAGTCCGATGAGGCCATATTTCTTGAATACTCTTCCAACAAAAAAGCATATAGAGTGTACAACAAAAGAACTCTTTGTGTGGAAGAATCTGTATATGTTGTGTTTGATGAATCTAACATTTATGCTTTAAAGAGAGATGATAGTGATGTAAGAAGTTCAAAGGAAGTTAGAATAGATCAACTTAAAGCTCCACCACTAGATACTCATGTAAAAGAAGAAAAAAATTGAAGTGCTACAAGCTGAATAAGGAAAAGAACAAACTGAAGATTCTACAAATCAACAATTGCCAAAAGATTAGAAATACAAAATTCGGTCATCTCAAAGAACAAATCATTGGTGATCCAAGCCATGGAGTTAAAACTAGACGATATTTCATTGATAACTTTGCTCTTCTCTCAAATATAGAACCTAACTGTATTGTATAGCATTGCATGATGAATTTTAGATTATTGCTATGCAAGAAGAATTAAACCAATTTGAAAAAAATCAAGTTTGGAAATTTGTCCCTAGACCTCTTGATCATCAGGTTATTAGTACCAAATGGGTATTTAGAAATAAACTTGATGAAAATGGAGTTGTGATTAGAAATAAAGCTAGATTAGTCGCTCAAGGATTTAATCAAGAAGAGGGTATTGATTATGATGAGACATTTGCTCCTGTTGCTAGACTAGAGTCTATAAGAATGTTTCTTACTTTTGCATCCTTAAAAAATTTCATACTCTATCAAATGGATGTTAAGAGTGCATTTCTAAATGGTTTTATTGAGGAGGAAGTATATATTTAACAACCTCCTGGTTTTATTTATGAGCACTTTCCAAATCATGTTTTCAAACTTTCTAAAGCTCTTTATGGATTAAAGCAAGCTCCATGAGCTTGGTATGAGAGGCTTAGTGGTTTCTTGATTTCAAATGGTTTTTCAAGAGGCTTGATCGATACCACCTTGTTCATCAAATTTGATAATTCCGGTGATCTACTAATTGTTCAAATCTATGTTGATGATATCATTTTTGGTGCTACTATTGACTCTTTGTGCAAGATGTTTGCTAAGACAATGCAGCAAGAATTTGAAATGAGAATGATAGGAGAACTAAACTTCTTTCTCGGACTGCAAATTAAGCAAACCAAGGATGGAATCTTCATAAATCAAACTAAGTATGCCAAGAAGTTGCTCAAAAGGTTTGAAATGAATGAAGCAAAAGAAATCTGCACACCTATGAGTACTTCTATAAAACTTGATCAAGATGAAAAGAGTAAGAAAGTAGATAAACATAAGTATAGAGATATGATTGGAAGCTTACTCTATCTTATTACTAGCCGACCTAACATTATGTTTTCAGTATGTCTTTGTACTCATTTTCAATCTTGTCCAAAAGAATCACATCTATGTACAGTAAAACGCATACTTCGATATCTAATTGACACATATGATTATTTCTTATGCTATCCTCATACTAACACATTTGATCTTATAGGATATACTGATGTAGATTATGCAGGTTGTAAAGTTGAAAGAAAAAGTACTAGTGGCCATTGTCAATTTCTTGGACACTCTCTTGTGTCACGGCACAGCAAAAAGTAGGCTTGTGTATCCTTATCCACTACTGAGGCTGAATACATTGCAGCCGGCAGTTGTTGCGCACAAATTTTGTGGTTGAAGAATACATTGCTTGATTTTGGTCTTAACTTTAATTGCATATCTATATTATGTGACAATACAAGTGCTATCAATCTAATAAAAAATTCTGTTTAACATTCTAGGACAAAGCATATAAAAGTTAAACATCATTTCATCCGAGATCATGTGCTTAAAGGCAATGTGTGTGTTAAACATATTTCAATTGATGAACAACTTGCAGATATCTTCACTAAACCTCTAGCTGAAGAATGATTCAACAATCTGAGAAGAAGTTTGGGAATTACAAAAATTTGATAACTAACATTTTGCATTAATCTTCTTTATTTTGCAGGATTAGTAAAGATAAAGTTTTTGGACACGGTGTTTGTATCCAAAACACACCAACAACAGTTTGGACGTAGTATTTTAGTCCAAATCCCTAATCCAAAATGCATTTCTGAAAAAGTTTCTTTTGGATTATTATTTCGGGTTAGGTCAAAATCCAAAACATTTTTTTTTATATACTCTATATTTTTCCATATTCTAATTTTTGAATTTCAAAAAGTTGGTTTGCACATTTCTCTAAACTTCTGTGATAAAGTTATCTTTTCAATGCACTTTATATCACATTTCTCCAGACATTTAAAGCACTTTGTTTTTCTCCAAATCTTTGTAACTGACATCCTTCAAAACTCTCTGTGTTCTTCTTCTTAAAAGAAAATCGTCAATCCAAAAAAGCCCTAATCTTACTAATGGCAAAAATGAAATCATCTGCACTAAAACCCAAGAAGGTGCACAAAATGTCTCCGAAAATGAAGAAGAAGAGTGTTCAACTTTAAGCAAAGCGAAAGGAAAAGAAGTCTCCCTTGAACCAGACTTGTCGGCATCACATTATGACTCATCAAAGTCTTCACCGTAACAAGTGAGTTTAAAAAATCAGGTAATCTGCTTCATAGACTCTAAATGTGAATTTGATTACAATGATTGGATTTCAAGGAACAGAACAGTTATATTTGGATATCGTGCTAATTCTTCGGCCTTTCTAAATCTCTCAGATGTATTGAATATGTTTGAAAACATTGGATGGGGTAGTTTACTTTCTGTTGATGAGAAATTATTTACTCCACTTATTTGGGAATTTTATGCCAATATAAGAAAAAGTTGTCTTGAGGAAACTGGGGGAGGTTTTATGATTCGGTGGTATGTGTCAAGAGTTAAAAGAAAAGATATTGAGTTTGATCACCGTTTGCTAAATAGGATCTGTGATGTATAGGATGTAGGAATTCAATATTTTAAGTTGAATAAATTTCCAGAGGGAAATGACAACTTTGAATTAAAGAAATTCGAGGAAATCTTTGCGAGAGGAAATAGTTTTGGAAACTCTGGTGACAGAAGTACAAAATGGTTGAATAGAGTTGGAAGGATTTTGCACCATATGGTTTCCATTATGGTGGTTCCGAGCTACGGACATAAGACCTCCATAAGCATTTTGTAGATGGTAATCATGTTGGCTTTGGCAGAGGGAAGGCAAATTAATTTTGGGTTTTTAGCTGCTAAGTTAATGCTGCAATCAAAGAATACCTCTAGCAAAGCTTTACCTTTTGAAAACTTGTTATCTAAAGTATTCAGTTATTTTAATATTAATTTAAATTTAGTTCCCTGTGATCCGACAAAAATGAATGTTTACAGCTTTGATTCCTTTGAGAGAATGGTTATGTAGGAGTGGGCAAAGAATGGAAGTTGTTGAGAGACGCTGAGGGTAAAGAAAAAGAAAGATTGATGAAAATTAAAGTAGAAGGAAAGTTTGCTCCTGTTGTTGGAATAAAAAGAAAGGTTGAAGATAATTCTCAGGCAGAATCCTTTGCTAAGGGAAAAGAAAAGGACGTGGGTCTATCTGTGAGTATTTTGGATTCTATCAACTCACTGGCTGTGAAATTGGATAATCTCAGTTTTGAGCTTCAAAGTCTTGGAAATAGATTGACAGCAGTAGAAAAGACTGCAAAAATAGATGCACCAGTGTCTACCCCTACAATGTCTGCTCAAGAAAAGAAAACAAGAGAAGAACCGGTTATTGAAAAAGAAATTGAACTGCTTGCCACGGAGAAAGTGCATGCTACTGAGCAAACCAAGGAAAAATCCCCGATTAAGGAAATTGTAGCACCTTCTGCATTCTCTAAACCACATATCTCATTTGGAAAGAGACAGAAGCATGTTGTGGTTAAAAGAAAATCCAACAGAATTGCTGGTCAACACTCAAAAAAGGGTGCCGGATTAAAAGCTGAAACAATTAACATTTCTTGAGAAGACCAGTTTGGCAGGATGATCTTCAGTTGATATTTCTCTCTAATATCATGAGAAATTTACTTTTTACAGTAGAACAATTTACTTTCCTGTCTTTAATTATGCATAAGGATAACTGCTTAAATATTGCACACTGCTTAAATTTTGACTATTTCCTATCTATCTATATTCTATTTCTTCTGCTTCCTTTCTATTATTACTCTTTTTGATTGATGATAAAGGGGGAGAAGATATTGGTTAAGATATGAGACTGATCTGAATGACTAGGAAGATATGGACCAATATGATGCCGTTTGAGGAATTTTAGGTTAGACTAAGACTAATATGAATATTAGTTAAGATATGAGACTGATCTGAATATATTGTTTAAGATATAAGACTGATCTGAATGACTAGGAAGATATAAACTGATATGATACTGTTTGGGAAATTTTGGGTTAGTTACTGAAATAATTAGTTATGACTGAAAATATGAATTTGCTGCAAATATGAAACTGATTGGAAATGTTTACTTAACTGAATATGATTATTGGAAACTGCTTTTGGAATAGTGGGATAATTTTTGGCTACATTTTTGTAAATTTACTTGAGGGAAACTTTGTGCTGGTAATACTCCATCCGTCTCACTAAAATTGTCCTACTTACTATTTTGGGCTGTCTCAAAAATTTTGACACTTTTCTTAAAAGGAAAATTTTTAGTATACAATTTATTATAAAATAATCAATATACCCCACATATATTATATTTATATTCTTAGATTTGATATAAAGTATTGTGGGATCCACATATTTTTTATTTTTATTATATTATATTATTATTATATTTTAATTTTTACTTTTGCATAAAATATCGTGCCAAGTCAACCACTATCAATTTTAGTGGGACGGAGGGAGTATTTGATTTCAGTTTGTTGTTATCCAAAATTAAAACTTTAGTTTGATATCACAATTTTTTTAAAAAGTACTCTATTCATATTTGAGGTATCTTTGAGACTAGATAAGATGTTGACATGATTCTGTGACAATTTTTTTTCAGTCAGAAGGAATGTTTGCTTTATGTTTAAAACTTTTTGAGATTCTGAAAATTTCATTATTCTGTGTATTATGTCAGGGGGAGTTTTGGACTCATATTTTCTTGATCAAAAAATTATTTTTTAAAGATTCATACTGTTTTAGACACACACCTTTTTGATATCTAAAAACTCGTATCTATAAGGGTTTTATACATACCTTCAAAAATGTTTTGGACGTTCGTTTTGGATGTACAAAATTGATTTCAATTTTTCCTCTCATTTTGAAATAGGCAAATATTAAGGGGGAGCATCTCATTGTTTAACTTACCTGTAATATCTCCTTTATAAAATTTATTGAATCATTATTTCTTTTTGGAATAATCATAAGGACATGGAGATAGGTTAGGCAATAGGCTTCTTGAGCCATACTTATTCTTTATATATATATATATTTATTTATTTTAAATCTCATAAGCACTCTTTGAGTCTGATTATGAGAGATTGTATTTCAATGAAAAATATTCTTATTTCTCTCGTATTAACATGTTCATACTATATACATCATTGTTCTTTATATTTCATTTCTATCAAGTTTGTCATCACTTAAAAAGGGGGAGATTGTTAGTCCTAAGGGCTTTCTCCTATGTTTTGACTTATGACAAATATTGATGTGAACTAACTTGTGTAATCTATATGTAATAGGACATGTTTGACCTCAGTTCTTCTAATGCATTTAAATCTGATTGTTAAGCGATTCTTGAGCAATGAATTCAAATATGGGAGATCAAATGAAGTTCAAAATTTATGAGGTTGTATACCAAGAAGTCCTTATAGGAGAACTTTAGACTAGGAAGTATTATTAAGGTATTTCTTATTAATTCCTATGTCTCTTTACCTTTTGATTCAATTGATTTTTACCTTGAAGCGCACAAAGAAAAAGATTTCAAAGTTTTGAAAATCTCAAAATTTTGGATTGAGTAGTTTGGATGATTCTGCATCCAAAAGATTCGTCCAAAATCTTGTAAACAGTATTGAATTGTTTTTGCCTGCAAAAAAAAAATGCCATTTTGGACTTACCTTTTAGATGCATTGTCGTCCGAAACTTGAGTTCAAAATACGAGTAAATTTAACAGAAAAATTATAGCCATTTTATAGCTGTTGGTACTTCACTTTTTGGCTCTATAAAAAGCCTCTAAGCAAGATTAGACAGAAGATTTTTGTGGCATTCTTCTATGAAACACTATTGCTCGATAGAATTTAAAAATCTCCTTTTATCAAGTGTTTCAAAGTGAATTCATTTTGTGTAAAAAAGGTAAAAGTGTTTGTGCTTTGTACCTTAGTGAACATCTGCTCAAACAAGTGAGCTATTACTATTCTATTGATATTCAATCCTCTTTATAGTACAAGATTATGGTGTAAAGTCCATTTAGGGTGAACTTGATTTAAGTGTTTGATTGAGAGGTTTTGGAAAACCAAGTGTAGTAATCCTCTCTTGTATATAGTACAGTTTGATTTCATTAAGTTGAGTAAATGAAATCTGGTTGAAAATCCTTAAGTGTGAGCTTAAGGTAGTGGACGTAGATCTCGATAGATCGAATTACTATACATTCTGTGTCTCATTTCTTTGCATACGTCATTGACTGCATTGTATTTCTTACTTTAGTTTGAAACTGGATATATCTCAAACTGTTCTTGAATAGCTTTCTTTGTCACCATAAAGTTAGTCCAAGAAACTTGATGATCATCATTATTCTGTACATCAGACTATTGGAAAATTTTTAGTTTGCCAAAAACCTTATTCACCCATTCTCTAAGGTTTTTCATCTTTATTAAAAATAAAATCCATCTAATCTTTTGTTTTTTTTTTAATTGATAGGAGAATCCATCATATCTCAAGAGAAGTTTGAACCCAAGATGCCAGTGTAGAATTTTCAACACCAATCATTTCGATCAATTCAATGGACATCTAATCTTTCGCTCAAAATTCAATCAACTCCCAAAATAATAATAGAAAAAGAAATATAGTACCACCCTAGACAAGATACAAATGATGTTCAAATTCAACCAAGAAAATTATTTAAATTTTAAATTAATTAAATGATGCTTATACTACCAAAAAGAAAAAAAAAATAAAAAAAAGAATGACACGAAGATGGTTGGGCAAAAGAGAGGGAGACGAGGTTTTGGTAGAGGAACACTACTAAAAATCAGACTAAATACGATGATTACAAAATCATCATATTTGGTGTCTCAACTGTCATACTTAGTATATACAATGGTCAAATGACAATTTTCCATCAATTGTAAAAAAATTCATTATTTTAGAAAACGATGAATACAAACCCAATCGTATTACATAAATACAATGAATAATTCTGAGCGTCATATGAGTTCATTCGGGAAGTCTGAAAATAACAGTTAATATAACCATCATATTTAATGGATAAAAGCGTTGTATTTACTTACGGCCATCATATTTGTTTATATTAATTATGACGGTTATTGAATCATTGTATTTGCTTATAACAAATACGACTTTAAGAAATTATTATATTAAGTTTTTTTTTTCAATACGATGGTTTTGGTAGGTGTAATACCCCACCCTGACTCACCTTTAGGAATAGAAGGGATCATACATTGCATAGCATTTCTCATGTGCATTGAATTTTTAATGTACTTAAGTGTGATAGCTTGGGGTGTCTGTAGCTTGATATAGTAAATTGGGAAGTGAGCTATCTTGTTTATCTGAATAAGACCTTATATGTGTTAGTAATTGATGTTGTGTATTGAACTAGAGGTGAAAATAATTTTGGTGAGTTTAAGAGAATTCAAGATCCTATGTGATGTAATGGATAGAGTATTAAGATTCTAGTCTAGCAATCAGGGGTCGAATTCTAACTTTTACTCAATTTTCACATTTCCTAGTATTCCATTCACTTATGGCTGGCTATTAGTCTCTCCTAGCTGCCACTTTAAATTTGAATCCCTAAATTATGGGATATGATCTATCAAGGGAAGATATGGATAAGGTTAATTTCTAATTTTACTCCCTTTATTATATTTCTATTATTTTTATTCATATGCCTTCCATATTCTCTACCTCTAATTATGGCAACCGACATCATCACCTTTCATCTGTTTGATTGAATATTATGATTATTAAAAAATATGGTTTTAATCCCCTTAATTCAACCATCATTTTGAACCCCAAAAAGGAAGGAGATTATTTAGTTAGGAGATTTTCCTTATATCTAACATTTCTTTTATTTCAAATATTCCTCATCTCATTTGCTTTTTCCCTAGCTAATTCTAGCTTTTCACCCCACATCTTTGCCGACTTAATGGAGCCCCACGACTTCTAGTTTAGTGGAAGATAGGGCTATAAGTGTGCTAAAGTTATATCCATTCATAGCTTGTTGGCTTATTTTGAGCTCTCAAATTCAGCCATCAATCTTTGTCTTTCGTTCACTAACATTGTTTTCCTTTTTTGAGCACACAAACTATATGGACATTGCTTCTTGTACCATGGCCGAGATCAAGGAAGGTTCCTAACTCATTGGAGGTTTGACATTTGAAAACAATTCAATCAAGCTCTTAAATATGGAAATTTCCAAGATTTTCCCTTAGGAATATTCTAGTATTACCTCACCAAATCTGCCTCATTTCATATAACTTTCCCCAAGTGATGTTGGCCATCCTCTCCCCTAAGCACACCAAAACTAAAAGAACAAACACTTACATCTAAAGAAGACTCTCGACCCTCTCTCTCTTTCCCATGCAAACCATAGACACAAACATTACAAGATTTTTGGCCTTTATTCTATTCTACTCTCTCAAGCAAACCAAGACAAACACACACAAGCATTTCCTCAAAAACTCCACTCTTGGCTTCACTTTTCTTTTTCTCTTATTCACTCTATCATAACTAAAACAAGACACCTTTCTATTGCTCTTGGTTTTCTTCTCTCCTGTTGGAATATATGCCCTCCAAACTATGTATCTGATGAAAATTTAATATAATAAATAAAGTTTAATTCTCAAAATGTTTGTGTTCTTTACTTTAATTTTTTATGCATGATATTTGTTGGAAAAGACCCATTGTATTTAGGTAAGTATTCCATGTAAATGCAGGTAATTCATAGTAAGGTATAGATAATTGGTTACTTAATACATAAACGTTAGTTCTTAAGTGGATAATAAGAATGGTAATCTTATTAGAATAAATGTTATTATACTATGAATTCTAAATGAGAAATGACTTACTTTTAGTCAGTGGGTAGTCCTCTCACTTTATGATATAAACATATTGGGAATACATATAGAACTGGACCCGTAGTAGTTTTTTAAAGTACTACAATAAGAGAAACTCGGACTACTATTGCTATAGTGTGAACTGATACCCTATGGCTTGAGTATGGATTGGTGGTCTAGTGAAGCTAGATGTATATACTTTGATGTACTGTAGGTGATATTGTACTGTAAAACTAATATACTTATATGTCAGATATGCGTGACCAATTAGTTAAGATATATTTATACAAGATAACTTCTATACTCCTATTAGAGATATCACCTCTTATGACTCTTTGTATAGTCTATAAATCCAGGACCTTAGGAATATGCCTTGGATATTTACTTAAGGGTAGCTCCCTGGTAACGTGAAAATATTCTAAGAAGTCGTGGACCATTGGAGTAGAAGTCTAAGGATGGTAGATGTCATTTATAAAGGTATTAGTACACTGCTTTCTCTCTAGATGAATGGTGTTACGTGAAGAGATATTTTAGTCATAACACCTGTTGGTTCGAAACTTTTCTATAAGCAGTATTGTCTTTGGGATCAATATTTCCTTATGGTGATAATATAAAATTTTTAAATTTTAAAATACAATTATCTTTATAGTTGTGGTATTTTGGTCATTTTAATAGTCAAGAAAGATGTGTCTTTTGGTTCTCAAAATAACTCGTAAGTCCTAATTATTTTTGGGTTAAGAAATGGTCTCAAGCAAAGAAAGTTTTATTTTATTCAAGTAGTCTAATTTGTTATTGGACTAGAATAAAATAAAAGGCCCAAAGAGAGAGTATTTTAATTATCTACTTCAGTAGGTTAATTAATTATTCAGGGCTTAAGTTTCGATTGAATAATTAGGATTAACTTGGATCTGAACTAGGTAAAAAGCTTGAGAAATTATTTTGGTCCATTAGGGATAGTTAATTATTTATTTTTGGGCTTTATTTAGTCTAGGATTAAATAAATATTTTAGTCTGACCCAATAGTTTGGACTAAGGTCTAAGAAGCAAACCCAAACCCAGTTAGGTTAGGGTGGCCGGCTAGATCATGTGAGTGGTGGGATAAAGTTTTAACTTGAGCTAGACGCCACTAAGGTGATAAGTATTCTATTAGGGTTTTGAAATCCTAGAGATAATAGATATACATGCTAAGGCAGCCTTTGGTATTAACACTAATAATATAGTTTTAACTTTGGTTAGACAACTGAACACTTTCTCGCGGAGACTCTCTCTCTCTTTCTGATCTTCTCCTCTTTATGATTCCTTTTCTTCTAGTAGAAGGGATATTGAGTATAGCTGATTCTTCTTGTTAGCATTAGTCAAGTAAACAAAGACTAGTTATTTTCTTACCCTTTGTTTTCATCAGTGTGAGTTAGGTAGGAGTCATATTCCGAAAAGTTAGAGGAATATCGTTTATGCAAAAGAGCCAATGTTTAGTTGGTTATTCTCCAGAATCCTCAAGGCAAACACTAGAGGTTGATCAGAGTGCACTAGCACAGCCTATGCAGACTAAAGTTTTCTAAAGCATAAAGGTATTGTTTCAATTTTCTGTTGTGTTATTTATGCTATATTCTCTGTTTTTGTCGACTATATTGGCCGCAATCTACTTTCAACTCCTTCTCAAGGTTGACAAACACATATTCTCTTTCTTTCCTCTTCAAATCAAATCACATATACTGGTCATCTCTTTCTCTCAAGATTCAATGCACGGTCTACTCCCTCGCAAGGCTGCGACTTTCTTCTCTCAGAAGGATTAAAGCTTCTTGAGGTATCAAGCTAGGCAATTTGTTCTTGAGTGGTAACCTAGTCTCCTCATTCTCTTGATTTACTTGCATAACGGCTTTTGGGGTTATCGATTTATATGTGTGTAGTGAATGTGAATTTTATGTTTAGTACATCATGGTGTAGAAATCATGTTCTTTAGGGGATTATATTAGGAACAAGTTTGTTGTGTATGTTGGAATATATGCCCTCTAGACTAATTTATCTGATGTAATTATCAAATTTATTAATAAAAGAATTTATTCTCATTTTTTGTGTGAATTTATATTTTTTTTTGTGCACGATTTTCATTTGGAAAGGACCCATTGTGTTTAAGAAAGTGATCCATATGAATGGTGATATTTCATAGTAAGGTATGGATCACGGGTTAACACATAAATATTTGTTCTTAATCGATTGATGAGAATGAGAATCTCATCATGTATAGGTTGTTGTGTTATGAATTTTAAATGGGGAATGGATTACCTTTAGCTAGTGAGTAGTCCACTCACTTCATGGCATGAGCGTATTTCGAATACGTAGAATAGGACCTGTAATAGTAGTTTCTAAAAGTATTATTTAAATGAAACTTAGACTGTTACTGCTACAGTATGGACTAATATTCTACCTCTTGAGTATGAGTTGGTAGTCTGACGAAGTTAGAAGCATAAGCTTTGATATAGTGTAGTTGAGGTACTTTCATAGAACCAATATACTTGTACGTTAGGTATATGTGACTAGTTAGTTAAGACAGACTTGTACAAGATAGTTTTTACGCTATATCGCCCCTTGCGACTGTTTAATTGATATAATTATCTAGGGCCCTAGAGAATATGACTTGGATATTTACTTTAGGGTAACTCTCTTGAAAAGTGGAAACATTCCAGGAGTCGTGGATCATTGGACTAGATGTCTAAGAATGGTAGATGTCTATTAGAGAGGTGTTAGTACACTTTTTCTCTCTAATTGCACGGGGATGCGTAGAGGGGTATTTTTGTCATTACACCTATAGGTCAAAGACTTTACTAAAGCAGTATTATCCTTGGGGTCAATATTTCCTTATGGTGATATTAGAAAATATTTTAAATGCAAAATATAGCTATTTATATAATAGGGGTATTTTGGTCATTTTAGTAGCCAAGGCGATATGTCTTTTAGGTCCTCGGAATGACCCTTAAGTTATGAAAGATTTGAGTTAAGAAATTGATTTTAATAATTATGAGTTTTTATTTTATTAGTCTAATTTATTATTGGACTAGAATAAAATAAAAGGTCTCTGAGAGAGTATTTAATTAGTTAATTAATTATTTAGGGTCTAAGGCCCAGATTGAATAATTAAAAAATTAATCTGGATATAAACTAGATACAAGTTTTATAGTGGTCTATTTGGGCTTGTTAATTATTTATTTGGCTGTTTAATAAAGTTCAGAAAATAAATAATTAAGATTTATTATTTAGGGGTGTTCAAACTCAAGAATAAATAATTTTATCTGGCCTAATAAATAAGACCAAGGGTAAAATAAAAATTTTAAATATATATATTAAATTAATTATTAATTAATTAAAATAAAAAATAATACGGGATGGAACCCGTGTTGTTTTGCGTGCAAGATAACAGAAAGCATGGATGTCTTTTGTTTGCACGCGGGTGGAGTCTCTCTCGGGGCATCTACTGAAATGAATATGAATTGAAGGTATTGATTGGAGGATTGGCTTCTAGGTATTCAATTTTCATTTCACATAGACAAATCCAAATATCACAGAGATTGAAGCTTTCACCAAAGTTGATCAAAACCCAATATTCAAGCTTTCACCGGCTATGCTACCGATACCATTTCGAAAGATTAAAAACTTCCTGAGAATGAGATGCAGTAGACGTTTGCAAAGATGTGAGCCACTAGCCTCAAATATCCTTATACAGACATTTACACTAGTGCCAAGAGGGCTATTCAATCACAGAGGTAAATTTTTCCTTTTCCTAACATGCTTTCGTTTTGATGATTTTTGCCTTCAATTGGTATCAGATCTATGGTTTGGCAAATGTAGGAAGCATGTTAGGCTTAACTAAAATAAGAAAATATTTATTTTGGTTGAAATTTGTGATCCTTTGTGTTTACTAGTATGGGTAGTTTCACTGTAAGCTTTGCCAGTGGAAGTATAATAACAATGTATTTTACTTGTTTTCATAAATATCGTGTAAGTCCAGTGTTTTTAAGGGTATAGACACTTGTTTGGATGAGTTTTGATAAAAAATAGAGGAGAAAATAGCATCCAAAAAGCTTGAGAAATCGCAGAGCTGTTGGAGAAGAAGCTACTGTAGCAACCAAGCTATGAAGCCGAGCCGAGAAGACAAGCCGAGCGGCCGGATGCTATGAGTGGAGCCGCGGCTAGCCGTGCCAGCAGCGGATTGCAATCCGTGTGGTCCGGGTCGCGAGCACTCGTCCGGATCCGGCCCATAGGTTTTCCCATGGGCCGTGATCCAGTGTGGCGGGTGCACTGGACTCGACCTGATATTTTTTTTTTTTGGGTTTTTGGTCCCATACCAAACGAATTTATTTTTATTGTAATAGTTAATATTCTTTAAATATTTTGTATGAAAAATAATAGTAAATGAAATTTTTGATTAAACAAAACTATTAATTAATTAATGTGTTTAATTCTATTATTTGCACACTTAGGTTAAAAGAATAGAAAAGTATGAAAACGTGTTTTCTAGTATGCTTATTTCTTTTTGTACCCTATGTGCTCGTTTTCTCGAAAACTAAAGTCTTTGGGAATTTTTGACAAAGAAAAATATTTTTCTTAAATCCAATGGTTAATTTTAATTTGAACAAAAATTAATTTTTGGATATTTTCTCAAAGGATTTTTTATCCTTGACATAGAAAATATATTGGATTTAGATATTTTTATGAATTAAAATAGAAAACCATTTTGATTGAATTTTAACAAGAAAAATTAATTTTGTCAAACTAAACTTGAGATCAAAATCTCTCGAAAATTTTATTGGAAATTTTTTGAAATTATTAAGTTTATTAACTTAAATAAAATTAATCCATGAAAAAATTTCTCAAAGGGTACTTGACATGGAAATTTTTAAGGGTTTAGATATTTTATTTTGAGTTAAAAGACAACTTAATTGAAATTTTTAAAAGATATTTTTCAAAAAAATCCCTTATTTTAAAATACTAAGTGGGAGAGGGATTCCAACGGCTTTCATCACGATCCTCATTAGAGATCGTGGATTCCCTCGTGTCACCCTGAGAGTGAACCCGTATAGGATGGGGATACCACAAGGATCTAGAACTAATGGATGGATGTAATTAATAACTCGGGACATGTGCTATGATCAGCTAGTCCATGTTGGAGGTTATAGTGCAAGGAATGTCCATAGAAAATGAGAAGAAACAATCATCCTACGATAGAGTTATCTTCTAGATAATTACCTAGAAGGGAAATTAATTTGTGGTGGTTAATATGTTTAGCTTAGAAAACTGTTAATCTTCCCAAGAAGCTATATTAGTTTTTCTAAGAGCCAAATTAATTATATTAAAGATAATAGTAATATGGTTAACTATTATCAGATTTAATATGAGGATAAAGTCACAAATTATTTTAATTTTCACAAACTGAATTTTCTTTTATTTTCGATTTTTCAAAAATGGTTGGTGGAGGTTTTTGCACTCCTTTGGCCGTTATTCTCTGTGTGAATAAGCTAACGGGTCCGAATTATGTGAATTGGAAAAGAAACTTGGACATAATACTCACTGCTGAGGAGTATAAGTATGTCCTCTTTGAAACCTGCTCTGTTATTGGGGAGGATTCCACCATGGAGGAGCATGAGGTTGAAAAGTATGGAAGAAGGACAATGAAATGATTCGATGCTATATGTTAGCCTCCATGTCTAATGTGCTTTAGTAAAAAACGAGCACACGGCCACTGCATATGATATTAGCCAATCATTAGCTACGATATTCACCGATAAGAGTTGGCCAGCAAAGCAGGAAGCTCTTATGACGATTATAAATACTAAGATAGCTGAGGGAGCATTAGTCAAGGAGTATATACTTAAAATAATTACTGCTTTTGAGGAAGGAAAAGTCTTAGGGGCTGTTATTGACCCTGAGAGCCAAGTAGATATGGTTCTCAAATCTTTTTCAGGCTCTTTTACTTAGTTCAAGTTGAACTATAACATGAACAAATTGAACATGACTTTAATTGAATTAATGGAAGAGCTCCAGGTGGCGGAGAAGGTTGTGAAGCCACAGGCTAAGGCTATGATTGCGAGGACTTTTTCTTCTAGAACTGGGCTCAAGCCCAGGAAGTTCAAGAAGAAGAAGGGAAATGCACAGGCCCAGCCCAACAAGCCCAAAGGCAAATGCTTCAAATGCGGGCAGAAGGGACACTGGAAAAATGAGTGTCCAGAACTTCAGGCCAAGAAAAACCCTACAGGTATTGTTTTCTATCTAGACTCTATTTCAATGGTTGGATCAACTTCCACTTAGATTGTTAATTCTGGTGCCACTGATTATATTTGTAACTCCTTGCAGAGGTTAAGGAAGGTAAGAAGACTCCAGAAGGGCGAATATGGACTATGAGTAGGAAATGAAGCACGAATATAGGCCCTTGCAATAGGAGAGCTGGATCTTGTTTTTTTATTGTAATAAAATAGTTGTATTAAAGGATATTTTATATGTATCCGATTTTAGACAGAATTTGATTTCAGTTGTAAAACTAATAAATCATGGATATTCTATTTCTTTCCATTTTGGTATTACTATCAGTAGAAATGAAGAAGTTTTATATACAAGGCACATGTATGGAAACTTATTCTTTTTAAATCCTTCAAACAATCAAATAAATAACGCTTAATCTGAACCTTTAAGTAAAAAAAGAAAGACCAATGTCAATGACTCATATCTTTGGCATCTAAGGTTGGGCCATATTAATTCAACCAAAATTCAGAGGTTAATTCATGATAAGCTCTTGGGCTCATTAAGATTAGAAAGTTGGCCTCAATGTGAATCCTGCCTTATAGGAACAATGACCAAAAGGTTGTTTACCCAAAAGGTTGATAGAGTTAAGGAGATATTGGGTCTTGTTCATTTTAATGTGTGTGGTCCTTTGTCTACTCAAGTTAGAGGGGGCTTTAAGTACTTCATCACTTTCACGGATGATTATAGAAGGTTTGGTTATGTCTACCTGATGAGGCGCAAGTCTGACTCTTTTGATAAGTTCAAAGAGTTTAAGGCTAAAGTGGAGCGTCGGACAGGTAAACTGATCAAAACCTTACGATCGGATTGTAGTAGAGAATACCTCTTCGGTGAGTTTAAGGATTATATGGTATATCATGGAATAGTATCCCAACTCTCTACGCCGGGTACACCCCAGCAGAATGGAGTAGTTGAGAAAAGGAACAAGATATTAATGGAAATGGTCTAAAGCATGATGTCTCATGCTACTCTTTCGGTTTCTTTTTGGGGATATACCTTGGAAATAGCAGTATACATTCTGAACTTGGTGCCTTCCAAATCAGTACTTAGGACACCCTATGAGATGTGGATTGGATGTAAGCTAAGTTTAAATCATCTCAGAATATGGGGTTGTCTAACTTATGTACTGATAAAGGGAGATAAGCTAGAACCAAGATCAGAATTATGCTACTTTGTTACGTATCCAAAAAGGATAAAAGGAGGTTACTTTTATCATCCCAAGGAGCAGAAAGTACTGGTAAGTACTAATGCTAGATACTTGAAGGATGATCAAAGTACTTTGACTAAAGGTTCAATAAGGTTGGAACTCGGGGAGAAGTTATCTTTAGAATCAACTTCTTCAGACCTGATTATGGAACAAGAAGAAGCATAACCTCAAGAACTTGTACAAATGGAGCTTTGTCATAGTGGAAAGATATCTAGAGTTCCAGAAAGATAGACAAGAGAGGCTTTCGAGTTGGTCTCTGACCATCAGGAACAAGATCCCACTAGATACAAAGAAGCTATTGCTGATGCCGATGCAAATCTATGTTATGAAGCAATGAAAGCCGAGATTAAGTCTATGTACTTCAATCAGGTTTGTGATCTTGTAGCTTCACATAAAGGGATAAAACCCATTGGGTGTAAGTGGCTATACAAAAGGAAAAGGGGAGCGGATGGGAAGATAGAAACCTTCAAAGCCAGACTTGTGGCGAAAGGGTATACTCAGAAAGAGAGAATCGATTATGATGATTTCTCCGGTAGCCATGCTTAAGTCCATCAATCTTCTCCTTATCATTGCATGTCATTACGACTTTGAGATATGACAAATGGATGTCAAGACGGAATTTCTTAATGGCCATCTTAACGAAACATCTATATGTCCTAACTAAAAGGTTTTATTGCTAAAGGCCAAGAATATATGGTTTGCAAGTTTAAGAAGTCCATTTATGGATTTAAGCAGGCATCTAGAACATGGAATGTTCGTTTTGACGGGACTGTAAAGTTTTATAGTTTCATTCAAAATGAGGATGAATCATGTGTGTACAGGAAATTGGAAGGCATAAATGTGGTTTTTTTTTATCCTATATATGGATGACATTCTACTCATTGGGAATGATGTAGGGATATTGTCATCTAATAAAATTTGACTATCTAGTCAATTTAGTGTGAAGGATTTGGGAGAAGCCAGTTATATTCTCGAGATTAAGCTTCTTAGAAATAGGAAGTAGAGAATATTAGAATTATCCCAAGCGGCATATATTGAAAAGATGCTGGCTAAGTTTAGCATGACCTCATGCAAGGGAGCTCTAATCCCTTGCAGATATGGGTTGTCTTTTTGTTCTAAGGACTATCATAAGTCTCAAGAGGAAAAAGACAGGATGAGTAGGATTCCCTAATTTCGGCTGTGGGAAGTCTTATGTACGCTATATTGTGTACTAGGCCAGATATCTACTTTGCCATAGGCTTAGTTAGTAGATATCAGTCCAACCCTGGAGAGGTTTATTGGCAAGTTATAAAGCATATTCTTAAGTACCTCAATGGTACAAAAGATTATAAGCTGGTTTACAGGGCTGACGGCTTGGTTCCTACTGGATACACAGACTTAGATTTCCAGGCGGATAAGGATAAGAGAAATCCACTAGTGGATATGTCTTCACCTTGTCTGGAGAAGCTATTTCATGGAGGAGTATTAAGCAATCTTATATTGCTGACTCAACCATGGAAGTTGAGTATGTGGCAGCTTTGGAAGCGTCCAAGGAAGCAGTTTAGCTCCGGAAGTTCTTTTCAGAACTTGGAGTTGTGCCACACATGGACAGACTGATTGTGGTGTATTGCGACAACTCTGGAGCAGTCTCGCAATTCAAAGAACCCAGGAACCACAAGAAGGGGAAGTATATCCAAAGGAAGTACCACTTGATCTGAGATTTCATTCAGAGACGGAAAATCATGGTGGAACAGATAGTCTCGGAGAATAACCTAGCAGATTCCTTCACCAAGCCTTTAGTTGAAAGAGTCTTCAAGAGACACTTAGACACCATAGGGGTGGGCACCTACATACTTTCTTAGTCATAGAGTGCAAGTGGGTGATTATTGGAATATATGCCCTCTAGACTAATTTATCTGATGTAATTATCGAATTTATTAATGAAAAAATTTATTCTCAAAATTTGTTTGTGAATTTATATTTTATTTTTATATGATTTTCATTTAGAAAGGACCCATTGTGTTTAAGTAAGTGATTCATGTGAATGGTGATCTTTTATAGTAAGGTATGGACATGGGTTACTTAACACATAAATGTTTATTCTTAACTGATTGATGAGAATGAAAATCTCATCATGTATAGGTTATTGTGTTATGAATTCTAAATGAGAAATGGCTTACCTGTAGCCAATGAGTAGTCCACTCACTTCATGGCATGAATGTATTTCAAATACGTAGAACATGACCTGTAATAGTGATTTTTAAAAGTACTATTTAAAAGAAACCCAGACTATTGCTACTACAGCGTGGACTAATACTCTACCGCTTGAGTATGAGTTGGTAGTCTGACAAAGCTAGAAGCATATACTTTGATATACTGTAGTTGAGGTTTTTTTGTAGAACCAATATACTTGTATGTTGGGTATATGTGACTAGTAAGTTAATACAGACTCGTATAAGATAGATTCTACGCTATATATCCCTTTATGACTATTTAAATGATCTAATTATCTAGGGGTCCTAGGGAACATGACTTAGATGTTTATTTTAGGGTAGCTCCCTTGAAAGTAAAAACATTCCAGGAGTTGTGGATCATTGGATTAGAGGTCTAAGGATGGTAGATATCTATTAGAGAGGTGTTAGTACACTCTTCCTCTCTAATTGCATGGAAATGCGTACATGGATATTTTATTCATTACACCTGTAAGTCGAAGACTTTACTAACGTAATATTGTCCTTGGGATCAATATTTCCTTATTGTGATATTAAGAAATATTTAAAATGTAAAATATGGCTATTTATAGAGAAGGGGTATTTTGATCATTTTAGTAGCCAAGACGATGTGTTTTTTGATCCTCGGAATGACCCTTAAGTCATGAAAGATTTGGGTTAAGAAATTGGTCTTGATAATTTATTTTATTAGTCTAATTTATTATAGAATTAGAATAAAATAAAAGGTTCGAGAGAGAGTATTTATTTTATCGAGTTTAATTGGTTAATTAATTATTAAGGGCCCAAGACCCAGATTGAATAATTAGAAAATTAATTTGGATATAAAATAAATAAAAGGTATAAAATTTTATATTGGTCTATTTGGACTTATTAATTATTTATTGGGTTGTTTAATAAAGTCCAGAAAATAAATAATTGAAATTTATTATTTATGGGTGTTTAAACCCAAGAATAAATAATTTTATCTGGCTCAATGAATAAGACCAAGGGTAAAAAAAAAAATATATATATATATCTATATATTAAATTAAATAAATAATTAAATTTTTAAAAAAACACGGGATGAAACCTGTGTTGTTTCATGTGTAAGATAACAGAAAGCATTGATGCTTTCTGTTTACACGCGGGTAGAGTCTCTCTCGGGGCATTTGCTGAAATGAATATGAATTGAAGGCATTGATTGGAGGATTGGCTTCTGGGTATTCAATTTTCATTTCACAGAGACAAATCCAAATATCATAGAGAAAGCTTCGTTGAAGGTTTCACCAAAGTTGATCAAAACCCAATATTCAAGCTTTCACCGGTTGTGCTACGAGCACTATTTTGGAAGATCAAAAGCTTCGTGTAGATGAGATGCAGTAGATATTTGCAAAGATGTGAGCCACTAGCCTCAAATATCTTTATACAAACATCTACACCAGTGCAAAGAGGGCCATTCAATCACAAAGGTAAAATTTGCGTTTTCCTAACATGCTTTCATTTTGATAATTTTTGTCATTTTAAGCCTTCAATGTAATGTTATTGGATTTCAAAAGTTTGTATATTGTTGATGAAATGTATACTTCAGATCTAATGTTATGTCGTGATAAGGAGCATGAATCTAGGTCATGGTATTTTTTAGTATTGCATAAAACCTAGGATCTACCTTATATCACTTGATTCACTTTTATTAGTATGCTATGTGATTTTTGATAAGCATGTTTTATACTATAAGAATAAAAATATGTGTTGCAAAGGAGTTTTGATATAAGTTGGGCTATTAATGGTTGTCATTGAGTCTATTGTATGAGAAATGCATAATAGGTGCAGATTCTAGATATATGATGACTGAGTTGACTATTATGATATAGAGAGCATATCTGATTGTGTATGATACTTGCTGCATGGATGAGATTGTAAATTTAACTCAATATATTTTGTATGTACTTATGTGAGTATTTGATTGGTTAATGAGAATTTCGAGATAGTGTTGAGTGATCTATATGATTAGGTGAATGTAGAAGTTGAACATGGAAGTGAAATATTGTATAACTAGTAGAGTAGAATTTAATTGAGGATTTTGTTGTCTTTTGTTAGACAAGGTTGGATTTCAGAATCAAGAGATAAGACAGTAACTAGGATATTTGCGTAGGTTTGAGCAAGTCCTTGCATCTGATGAATTTTTTTTGCTTTAATAATTCTAAAGACTTCATAAGTTCTTGCATTTCAGTGAAATGTCTTTTGTAAAACAATTAGAAGACTTTGAGAGTTTTTACATTTATAAATTATTTTATAGATAAACTACTTTTGGAAATCTTTTAAACATGCTTATGAAATGGAAAAGGAGCCATGCATTGAATTTTATGGTTCTTTTATGATATTCAACTTATGAATTTCAGTATCATGTATAAATAAATTATTGCAAAAATCAAGGCATGAATTGTGATGTTTTGGCTCTTTAATATTATCTTTCTACGCAATATTTTGAATATGGAAATGGACTTGAGCTAACGATGCAGGAATGCTTATTTTGAAATTTATCCCTAAATAGAGTTGCAAAACATTGAGTACTCAATGAGGGTGGACTTTTTGCACTAGCCCCACTACAACATTTTTTCCTTTTAATGACATTTTTATGTGTCACTATGGAGGATTTTTTTTCTTCTGACATTTAATCTATTATGACACATAAAAAGAGTATCATCTAAAGTGATGTAAAAAAAAGTCTGTGACATTTATAAATATCAGAAATAAATGTTACCATATGAACATATCCTAACATATGTAGATGTGTTTATAAATTCTTGTGTAGTGTATTAATAAAGTGGACAAATATTTAAATCTTTTTTAATACATAATATAATACATTATGGAACTATAATGACATTTAAATATATATTACAATTTATTTATTTTATGACATTATATAATGCTAATAATTGCTTCAAATATAACATAAATAAATTCTAAAATAGTTATTTTCCTAACACTTAGTTATAGAACATACCTACTTTAATGTGACAAATCTTTATGTAAGTAATCATACATTTTCTAATCCTTGTGTATGATATATTATTCCTAATATGATGACATTTGTTTATGTCATCTTATTTTGATATCCGTATGCTATAAATATTAGTGTATTTTGTAACATTTTAATATGTTACACCAATTTCAAGTAACCAGTGCAACAATTTACCTTGAAAGAATAGAAAATATTCATAAATTTTCATTTACGTTCAATCTATCACCCAAATGCGTTTATTACTAAATAACCTAGAATCAACTAAATAAATATCCAAGATAATAGTACTTACAATATAAAATATCCTAAATTTATTAATTTCAATAAATCAACACAAAAATCATAAAGTAATATTATCTATAATTGCAATAGACTAATGTCTATTCCAAGTTCAACAAACTGCTTCAGTCTGCATTTCTTTCCACCTACATAACAAAAATTTCGTATCAGACAATTAAAAGAAAAAAAAAAATGGTTTAACAGAGAGTGCAAGTGAATCTGTAATATACCAAAGAGTTTGCCCAAGCAATATTAGTGCCAAGAGCATCTCCAACAATAATTAAGGTCTAACCAAATGTTATTTACTCTCAATAGCAACCTGTATGTAAACCAAACTCTAGCCTATCATTACCAAATAACAACTAGCCACAAATCCACAAGGAGCAGATAGAGTGAAGTAGCAATAGATGTACACCAAGTCTACATATAAACTAAAGATTTCATTGTTTGCAATCAGGAAATCACCACAAGCATTTAAAGCTGAAAAACCTTAGAGGAGGGGAAGGGGGGGGGATGAATAAGATTTTTAGCAAACTAAAAATTTTCAAGAAATCTTTTTTGAAAAGTAGAAATGTTCTTCAAGTATTTGACCAACAACACTTGCAGCAGAGAGAGATATTCAGAATGACTTTGAGAAATATCTATATTCAGACTGAGATAAGATGCACGATGCAATTAATGTTGGATTGAAAATTAGTTGGTGAATACCTTTAAAGATTTATTTAAGGAACTAAGAAATTTTGAGCTGGGACAGTTTGTAGGTTTATTCGAAAATAAATGGTGAGAGTAAATGTAGAGAAATATGACAAGGAATTTATAGTGGTTCGATCTACCAAGATCTACATCCACTACTTTAAGCTCACACTTAACGATTTTCAACCAGATTTCATTTGCCCAACTCAATGGAATCAATCTGTACCGAATACAAGAGAGGATCACCACATTTAGTTTTCCAAAACCTCTCAATCAATTAATAAATCAAAGTTCACTCTAGATGGGTTTTACACTACAACCTTGATACACAAAGATGATTGAAGATGAATGAAACTAAAATGGCTCACTTCTTTGAGCAGATATGCACCAAGAATAAGCACAAACACTTTTACCTTTAAGACACAATTTGATTTCACTTTGAAGCACTTTGATAAAGGAGATTTTTGTTTTCTATAGAACAAGAGTATTTTCTAGAAGGATAGGCCAAAAATCTCCTTTCAAATCGAGTTTAGAAGCCTTATATAGAGTCATAAAGTAAAGCTCCAATGGTTATAAAATGACTATTTTTTGCTATCAGATTTACCAACATTTTGGACTTATATTTCGGACGATAGTGCATCTAAAAGGTAAATCCAAATTGGCATTTTTTCATGCAGAATCAATTTGATACTGTTCACAGAGTTTTAGGCGTAACTTTTGGATGCAGGGTCACCCAAAAATGCTCAATCCAAAATTCTGAGAATTTTAAAACTTTGAAATCTTTTGTTTTAGTGCTTCTCGGTGGAATTAAACTGAATCAAAAAGGTAAAGAGGACATAGGAATTTACACAAAGAGATACCTTAACAAGGATTCCTAGTCTAAGGTTCTTCCAAAATAGATTCTTTTATTTGCAATCTTTCAAGCTTGATCTTTTTCCTGATTTTCCATTTTCGGATTCTATAGCTTCAAGAGTTGCTTAGAAATCCTATTTGAACACCTTGGAAGACCTGAGGTCAAACATGTCCTTATAACAGGTAGATCACACATGTTAGTCCTCATCATTGTTTGTCATAAGTTAAAACACAGGAGATCGCCTTTAGGGCTAACAATCTCCCCCTTTTTGAGTGATGACAACTATGATGGGATTGTGATATAAATAATAATGATATTTATAGCATGGACATATTTAGACCAAGAGAAATAAGAATATTTTTCAATGAAGTGTAATCTCTATTTATAGGACTCAAAGAGAGCTTATGAGATTAAGATAAAAAATTTAGGCATATACTCACAGATATGGCTTAATGAGCCTATGGCCCAATCTACCTCCATATCCTCCTTATTTCTATCACACGACAATTTCTTAAAAAAATAGCCATTATAACAATTGTATAAACATGTATAAAAGAAGGTATAACAAATAAATCATAAGATGAGATGCTCCTCCTTAATGTGTGCATATATGAATATCTGTAAAGTATGAGAGAAAGCTGGAGTCAATCTTTGGACGTCCAAAATGGGCATCCAAAACTAGATGAAGGAGAGTATGGAACTTTTCGAAGATTAGGTTTTGGATGTCCAAACTATGTGTCCAAAAATAAAATGTAGTTTAGACAGAAACTAACTCTTTTAAAAGAGCTCATTTTTGGTCTAGACTTTTGGATAAAGAGAATATGTGTCCAAAACTCCCCCTATCATAATGCAGGAGATAATGGGTTTTCAGAAATTTGATCCGTCCTAGTTTTCTCAAAGAGTTTTAATCATTAAGGAAATTTTTATGTAATAAGATATATCAGAAGAGCTATCCTAACTGTCTGAGATTTTTATCAATGAATATGTCACAGAATCATATCAATAACTTTCAAAATTTTTTTTACCAACAACTTTAGTCTCAATAATATCTTTATTCCTAAAAGAGCACTTTTGTCAAGAAAACAGGATATCAAACTGGTGTCCTTTTTGGACATCAGCAAACTGAGATCACAAATCATTAAAATTTTCACAGCATGTAGTTTATCCAAATCTTGTCATGAATTTCATAGAAAGAATCATAAGACCTTAACCATACTCAGAGACAACATTTCAGTGTAGAATATCAATTCAGAGCACAAAATTTCACTCTTGTTAGTTTACTGCTCAAAGATTGTCAATTAGTTAATCATTAGTACATTATTAACAAGTTGCCACAGAAATCATAGCACAATACCACATAAGTGTTCAATTGAATTTTTTTCATTCTTGCATGATCAGTACAATAATCACAACACAACCAATCATAACAAGTAATTTATCCAGCATAACAGGCAGGCATATAATCACAACACAACCAATCACAATCAGTAATTTATCCAGTATAACAGGCAGGAATAACAATCACAATCCAACTAATATCATTTTCTCCCCCTTTGTCATCAATCAAAATGAGGAGTAATATAAATGAAGCAGTGAACAGTATGTATATGGATATGAAGCATTAGTTAAAAGACAGAAAATAAAGTGTTTAGATGCTAAACACGAAAATTAAAAAATTGTTTAAAATATTAGTGAGAATTGATTTTAGTCTGGATAGAGGTCAGCTGGAGTGCAGTCTACTAATTTGGTTACTTAGGAGATGTAAACTATTTCAATCTTTGACCCGACACCATTTCTAGAGTATTGTCTAGCAATCCTACTTGATTTCCTCTTAACCAATACATGTTTTTGTCTCTTCCCAAATGAGACACGAGATTCAGAGGAGGCAGAGGGTGCTACATCTTTCTGATGTGGGGATTTTTCTTTTTCATGTGCAGTAACCGTCACTTCCTCAGCAGTTTATTCTCGTGCAGTTTCTTCCTCAGGGACTGTTGTCTCTGCTGTTTCCTTTGCTGGAGAAGCTGCTGACGGAGCAGACACCGGTTCCTCCGTTCTTACCTTCTCCTCCACGACAGTCAATCTATTTCCAAGAGTTTGAATTTTTGAGCTAAGGCAATTCAATTTAACAGCCAGGGAATTGATGGCATCTATAATGCTTTGAGATAACCTTTTGTCCTAAGCTCGCTTTTTCCCTTTGGTAGAGGATTCTTCTTAAGGTTCTACCTCAATCTTTCTTTTGGCTCCAACAGAAGGGGCATTCTTTCCTTCAGCTTTTATTTTTAACAGTCTTTCCCTTTCATCACCATCTGTATCACAGAGCAGCTTCCATTCATTTTCGAGTCTCACATATCTCATGCGCTCAAAAGACTCAAAGCTATATACATTCATTTTTGAGGGCGCTGAAAGGACTGAATTTAAATCAACATCAAAATATCTGAATACTTTTGTTAACAAATTTCCATACGACAATGCCTTACTAGAGGTGTTTCTTATCTGTAGCATCAACTTGGCAGCTAAGAACCCAAAACTTATTTGCCTTCCTTCAACCAATGCTAGCATAATCACCATTTACATTATATTAATGGAGGTTTTGTGACTGAAGCTTGGGACTACTATTATTGAGACCATATGGTGTAGGATCCTACCCTCTCTATTTAGTCACTTAGTGTTTCTATCACTAGAATTCTTGAAACTCCTTCCACCAGGAAAAATTTCTTCAAACTTCTTTAAATCAAACATGTCAATTCCTTCTAGAAATTTATTTAGTTCAAAGTACTGAATTCCTCCATCTCTAACCTCACATACTCATTTCAGTAGACGGTGGTCGAACTCGATATTCTTTACCCCTAACTCTAGTGGTGTACCATCTGATCATAAATCCTTTTCTGGTTTCCTTAAGTCGTCCTTTTCTTAGGTTAGCTTAGAATTTCCAAATGAGCGAGGTAAACAATTTTTCATCGATGGACAATAGACTACCCTAACCAACAGATTCAAACATATTCAACACATTTGAGAAATTCAAGAAAGATGATGGATTTACTCGATAGCTAATAATCACAGTTCTATTTCTCGAGACCCAAACATTATAATTTGACTCACTTTTTGAATCTAAAAATTGACGTACCTGAGTCTTAGAACTATCTTGTTCCGGTGATGATTTTGAGGAGTCATAATGGGAAGTCGAGAAATCTGGAGCAATTTCTTTTCCTTTGTTCATTGCTGATGACTTCTTCTTCATCATTGGAGATATTTTTCGGGCCTTATTTGGTTTCGGTCTAATTGATTTTTTTTTTGCCATTTTAGTGAGAAGATGAGGGCTTTAACATTCAGTTGTTCAGAGAAGAAGAACTTAGAGGATTTTAAGGAAGAAGGAGTGAAGAATTATCAATTCCAGAATTTGGAAGAGAGAAGGAAGAGAAAGTCCTTTGTGAGTACCTAGAAAATTGTGATAGAAGTACACTCAAGTACATTAAAAAAACCACTTTAATAAGAGATTTCAAAATGTCGTCTTGAGAAAAGTGCAAGCATTTTGAAATTCAAAAATGAAAATATGTAAGCAGTTATTTTAAAAGGAAATATGAAGCATTAAGGATGATTTTGTTTTGGATTTAGGCCCGATCCGAAATATGCATCCAAACGGAACTTTTTTAGGGGTGAGTGTTGGACTGAAATGCTGCATCTAAAAGCTTTGTCTTCAGTGATTTTGCAAAGTAAAAAAAAAAAAAAATCTTGTGCAAATAGGTCAATCATATAATTTTTGTAATTCCTAGACCTCTTCTTAGATTGTTGAATTTTTCTTTAGACAGAGGTTTTGTAAAGATATCAGCGAGTTGTTCATTAGTTGAAATATATTTAACACACACATCACCTTTAAGCACATGATCACGGATAAAATGACGTTTAACTTTTATATGCTTGGTCCTAGAATGTTGAATAGGATTCTTAGTTAGATTGATAACACTTGTATTGTCACATAATATAGGTACGCACTTAAAATTAAGACCAAAATTAAGTAATATATTTTTCATCCATAAGATTTGTGCACAACAACTTCTGGCTACAATATATTTAGTCTCGATTGTGGATAAGGATACACATGCTTGCTTCTTACTGTGCTATGACACTAGAGAGTGTTCAAGAAATTGACAATGGCCACTTGTGCCTTTTTCTTTCCACTTTACGGCACGCATAATTTCCATTGGTACATCCTATAAGATTAAATGTGCTAGTGTGAGGATACCATAAGCCATAATCATATGTGACAATTAGATATCGAAGGATGCGCTTTACTGCACATAGGTGTGATTCTTTTGGACATGATTAGAACCGGGCATAAAGAAAAACTAAAAACATAATATTTGGTCGGCTAGCAGTGAGATAGAGTAAGCTTCCAATCATACCTCTATACTTATGTTCATCTACCTTCTTACCGTTTTCATCTTTGTCAAGTTTTATGGAAGTACTCATAGGTGTGCAGATTTCTTTCGCTTCGTTCATACCAAACCTTTTTGAATAGTTCCTTGGCATACTTAGCTTGATTTATGAAGATTCCATCCTTAGTTTGTTTGATTTGCAGTCCAAGAAAGAAGTTTAGTTCTCCCATCATGCTCATTTTGAATTCTTGCTGCATTGTCTTAGCGAATATCTCACACAAAGAATCATTAGTGGCATAAAAAATAATATCATCAACGTAAATTTGAGCAATAAGGAGATCACCAGATTTATCTGATTTGATAAATAATATGGTATCGATCAAGCCTCTTGAGAACCATTTTGAAAGCAAGTATTCTCTAAGCCTTTCATACCAAGCTTGTGGGGCTTGTTTTAAACTAGAAAGAGTTTTTCAAAGTTTGAAAATATGATTTGAAAAATGCTCATGAATAAAATCCAGATGTTGTTCTACATACACTTCCTCCTCAATAAAACCATTTAGAAATGCTCTCTTAACATCCATTTGATAAAGCATAAAATTTTTAAGGAAGCAAAGGCGAGAAGCATTCTTATAAATTCCAATTTAGCAACGAGAGCAAATGTCTCATCATAATGAATGTCCTCTTCTTGATTGAATCCTTGGGCAACCAGTCTAGGTTTATTTCTAATAATAGCTCTATTTTCATCAAGTTTGTTTCTAAATACCCATTTAGTACCAATAACCAGATGATTAAGCGGTCTAGAGATAAGTTTCCAAAATTGATTTCTTTCAAATTGATTTAGTTCTTCTTGTTAGGGATATGCCCTAGAGTCAATTTATACTTATACTATTATCGTTATGTATTATGTAATAATACGAGGCATTTCTTTCCATGAATAGTGCATTTAGTTTTGTGGTCATCAAGTATGTAACTTGATAGTAAAACCCTACAATCAATACAATAACTATTCTTAAATTGTCTTTAATCGATTATTATTAGTGGAACAATAATAAATTAAGATTAGTATGTTTGTGACTTGATGGCTATGTTTTACTGGTCATGGATATATGTGATATTAAGTCAAAATATAAATAAATGTTAGAGAATATTGTATTGGATATGACCCACTCCGAGAGTACTTTATGGAACATATCATAAGTACTTTCTGGCCATAATGATATTAAAAGCCCTTCGACCTAAATTCATCATAGTTTCCTACTTGATAAATTTCATATTTTGACATTGTCTAAAGTTGTCTTTAACCAGATAATAAATTAGACTACTATTGGATATAGAATAAATCAAGGAAAGGAATATGATTGATAGTGAAGGAATTTGTCCCTTTCAATTATGGGAGAAATATCCATGGGCCCCTTGATAAGTTAGACTGTTAAAATGTTTGGCCGTGCTCAAATATATCAATGTAAGATATTGACATCATTTGTTTAAACAGTCTATTATGAGATCAAGAAATAATTGATTAAGTTTAATAATGATGACATGCTCTGTGCCTTATGCTTAATCTGGATATCGTGTGATAAAAGGATTAAATGTAAATTATGGTTTGGTTCAAAGAGATCACTGATATTCATTTAACCTGAATAGTTATAATGTTTTACTAGAAATTGCTTATAACTTGTGGGCCATTTAAATGTGATTTGGGCACACTGCCAATGTTAAATGAACCTATAGGGTCACACAATAAGCCAACTTGTTAGGTTATTTTTCTGTTATTTTTTTGCATGAGTATTTAGTGCTAGTGCTTTGTGTTGGTCTTTCTTTACTTCCTTTGAACCTCCTACATTATCATCATTTTTCATTGGAGTATAAATGTTAGATTCATAAAAAACAACATGTACGGATTCTTCCACACATAGAGTTTTTCTATTGTATACTCTATATACCTTTTTATTGGAAGAGTGTCCAAGAAATATAGCCTCATCGAATTTGCTATCAAATTTTTTAAGATTATCTCGAGTATTAAGGACAAAACATTTACGGCTGAATACTTTAAAATAGGAGATTGTTGGATTTTTATCAAACATAAGTTCAAAGGGTGTTTTTTTCAAAAATAGTCTCAACATTACTCAGTTTACAATATAGCATGTTGTATTAACTGCTTCAGCCCAAAAATATTTTGGAAGAGCGTTTTCACAAATCATGGATCTAGCTATTTCTTACAAAGTTCGATTTTTTCTCTCAACAACACCATTTTGTTGAGGTGTTTTAGCTACTAAAAAATTGTGAAATACTCCATTTTCATCACAAAAGTGTGTAAATTCATTATTGCAAAATTCTCTACCATTATCACTTCTAATAGAAATCAGTTTGCATCCAATAGAGTTTTGGACGCGTTTGATCAATTTTGAAAATTCAGAAAAGGCTTCGTCTTTTATTCCAAGAAATAAAGTCCAAGTAAATCTAGAGAAGTCATCAACTAACACATAAGCATACCTCTTAGCACCAAGGCTAACGGTCCTCATTGGTTCAAACAAATTCATATGAATTAATTCAAGAAGTTTTGAGGTTGAAAACATTTTCTTGGGTTTAAAAGAAGTTTTGATTTGTTTTCTGAATTGGCATGCATCACAAATTTTGCTTTTATTAAACTTCATTTTGGGTAGTCCTCTAACAAGCTCTTCTAATCTTCTATGCCAAAGATAACTATCATTGTCATGCACAGAAAGACATCTAATACTATGACCTATAAGGTCATTTAGATAGAATACATATACATTTCCAACATGATTGGCAACAAAGATTGTTTCTTTATTTGTGATATCCATGATAGAGCAAGAATCCTTTTCAAAAATAACTTTGTAGCCGTTGTAATATAATTGGATAATGCTAATCAAATTATATTTCAGCTCATCAATTAATAATTCTTATTTTATAATGGTTGAGAAACATTTTCCAATATTACCTATGCCAAGAATTTTTCCTTTCTTTGTCTCCGAAGGTAACGAATCTTTTATTTGTAGTTTGCACATCTTCTAACAGAGCTGCATTTCCAATCATATGCCTTGAAGATCCGCTATCCAAAAACCACTTGGTAAAGCCCATTTTTTCCAAAGAATGTGCCTATACATGAGAAAGAAGAGTGATTTTTGGTACCTACATTTTATTGGGTCTATAGGGGTTAGTAGTGTTTCCTCTAATTTTCTAAAATGTTATTTCATCGAATTCCACTTTCTTCTTAATATGACACCTAGATGCTTTGTGTCTAGATTTTTCACAATATGTGTATACTTTGTGTGTTATGTAAGATGAGGCAGCTTTTACAAATTGAGGTTTGTGAATTTTATCCTTGTTCTAATTCCTATAACCTAGGCCATTTCGGTTCCCAGCTAGGTGCTGAGCCCTAAGTAATTTTTTCATGTTGTTTTTACCATTTTTAAACTTTTCAATATATGTGGTAAGATCATTTATTCTATTTTTTATTTCATCAAACATGCTAACCATATTTTCAAGAGAATAAATTTTTTCATATAAACATCAATTTTCTAGAGATACATACTGTAAAGTGGTGATGATCACATCATTTTCCATAATAGCACACATATGTAACTCAAGAGATATTTTGTTCTCACTTAACAACTTTTCATTCTCATTTAACAAACAATCAATCTTCACTTTCATTTCTTTATTTTTTCTAGATAATTTTTTTTAGTTCATGGAACATGTCAATTAGCAATTCATTTGGATCATCATGCTTTTCATGTTTAGATATATGCGAATTAGATATGAAATCAGTGGTGGTAGAGTTTACCTCATTTTCCATTGCCATGAAGCATATGCTGACAGTTTCTTTTTCAGAATCTTCTTCTTCAGACTCGGATTCATTTTGGCCCCAAGTCCCTATCAATCATTTGCTTTTCTTTACTTTTAGCTCCTTCTTCTTCTTTTTAAGCATTCTGCCTTCCTTTTCTTTAGCAATTGGGCAATCAGCAATGAAATGTTCAGTGCTTTGTATTCATAACATTGAGGCTTAAACGCTGAGGTTTGTCATTTTCTCTTTATGAAATTATTTCCTCTTTTGAAGTTCCCCTTGTTAAACATTATTTTGAATTTCTTTGCTATCATTGCTAGTTCTTCATTGTCTACTTCAGTCTCATTGCTACTATCTGATTAACTGGTTTCTCCTTCCTCTTTTTTAGCTTTCAGTGCTATTCCTTTTTTACCTTTATTATGATCATCAGATTCTTGAAACCTCTTGAGTTTCATTTCATGTGTTAGAAGAGAGCCAGTTAGCTCTTTAGTTGGTAAGGATTTCAAATCCTTAGATTCTTCCACAACAAGAGCTTTCGGCTGCCAACTTTTAGGTAATGCATTTAGAATTTTACGGTTTTGTTCACCAAGGGAATAAACTTCTCATATGCTTTGAGACCATATGTGACATTTGTGAATCTGGTAAACATATCAGTTATGCTTTTGTTTAGCTTCATTGTGAATAATTCATAGTTATGAATTAAAAGCCCTAATTTAGATTCCTTAACTTGGTTTGTCCCCTCATAAGTGACCTCAAGTAATTTTCACATGTCACGAGTTGAATTACAGACACTAACTCGATTGTATTTAGTGGCATCAAGTGCATAGCACAAGATATTCATAACTTGAAAATTCAATGTCATCTTAGCATTGTCTTTAACATCAAATTCGTAATTTTGTTAAGGCACTTTTTTGCCACCAACAACTTTTGTTGGAACAAAAGGACCATTTTCAATTAAATTCCATAACTCAAAATTGATTGAACAAACATAGATTTTCATTCTATTTTTTCAGAATATGTAGTTGCTTCCATTGAACAATGGAGGTCGATTTGTTGATGAATTTTCAATATACGGAAGAGAGGATAGTTTGCCATGAGAATCTTTCCTACAAGATTGTTAGACCAAGAATAGAGTAGACCACGTTCTGATACCAAATGAAAAATCTTAGAGGGGGTGAATAAGGTTTTTGGCAAACTAAAATTTTTCAAGAAATCTGTTTTGAAAAGTAGAAATGTTCTTCAAGTATTTGACCAACAACACTTGTAGCAAAGAGAGCTATTCAGAATGACTTTGAGAAATATCCAGATTCAGACTAAGATAAGATGAATGATGCAATTAATGTTAGATTGAAAATGGGTTGATGAACACCTTTAAAGATTTCTTTAAAGAACTAAGAAATTTCGAGCTGGGACAGTTTGTAGGTTTATCCGAAAATAAATGGTGAGAGTAAGTGTAAAGAAATATGACAAAGAATTTATAGTGGTTCAATCTACCAAGATCTACATCCACTACCTTAAGCTCACACTTAAGAATTTTCAACCAAATTTTATTTACCCTACTTAATGGAATCAATCTGTACCGAATACAAGATAGGATCACCACACTTGGTTTTCCAAAACCTCTCAATCAATCAACAAATCAAGATTCACCCCAGATGGATTTTACACCACAACCTTGATACACAAAGATGATTGAAGATGAATGAAAGTAAAATGGCTTACTTCTTTGAGCAGATACGCACCAAGAATAAGCACAAACACTTTTATCTTTAAGATACAATTGATTTCAGTTCGAAGTACTTTGATAAAGGATATTTTTATTTTCTATAGAGTAAGAGTATTTTCTAGAAGGATAGGATAAAAATCTCCTTTGAAATCGAGTTTAAAAGCCTTATATAGAGTCATAAAGTAAAGCTCCAATAGTTATAAAATGGCTATTTTTTGCTATCAAATTTACTAGTGTTTTGGACTTATGTTTTGGACAATAGTGCATTCAAAAGGTAAATTCAAATTGGCACTTTTTCACGTAGAATCGATTTGATGCTGTTCACAGAGTTTTGGATGTAGCTTCTGGATGTAGGGTCATCCAAAAACGCTCAATCCAAAATTCTGAGAATTTTAAAACTTTGGAATCTTGTGTTTTAGTGCTTCTCGGTGGAATTAAACTGAATCAAAAGGTAAAAAGGACATAGAAATTTACACAGAGAGATAGATACCTTAACAAGGATTCCTAGTCTAAGGTTCTTCCACGATAGATTCTTTTGTTTGCAATCTTTCAAACTTCATCTTCTTCCTGATTTTCCATCTTCAGATTCTATAGCTTCAAAAGTTGCTTAGAAATCCTATTTGAACACTTTGGAAGACCTGGGGTCAAACATGTCCTTATAACAGGTAGATCACACATGTTAGTCCTCATCATTGTTTGTCATAAGTCAAAATATAGGAGACTGCCCTTAGGACTAACAAAAGCATTTGCTTCCAAGCTCTCAAAAACCTAAACACACCTATTTATAACTTAATCCACCAATCATAGTCTAAAACATATAAATCTAAAACATATAAACTAAGTTTTCTAGACATAAAAATTAACTTGTGAACTGACAATCCAGGAATTCTCATTGAAAACCATACTAGCTAGCACCAATTAACTCTAAGACCTTGGCATGACATCTAAAGCTAATAGTAAATGTCCCAAACCAGATGGATACCAATATGGCTTAATAGAGGGATGGCCATACCGTCCTATTCTTTCCAACTAGTAAACAATACCAATTAGGGCAATGATGGTATTTCTTATTGAAACAATTATTCCATTCATTTTATTTAGCTTTCAAGAGAGAATTAAGAACAAAAAAGGATTAGTTAGCTAAAAAAGAAAGAGCTGAAATTAAGAGCCTGTGGCAAAAAAGTGGAGAAATTTCTAGTGAGAGCTTTGGGAAAGCATGTCTAACCATGAGAAAATTTCAATGTTGTCCCTATTTTTATACTTAAATCTATAGACCTAAGCAAAAGCTTTATGTTTGCAAATATATTTAGAATAAGACGTATAGGGTGACATGGAGATTGTTTAGAATTCAAACACGAGATGGCAGGGTAAGAGAAGAGCTCCATTCAACACCACTAGAAGCAAGGATAAATTTGTTCTGTAGTTCAAATTTAAATTTTCATTCAGCCTCTCAATTCCTTTTGGTTACAATTTGTTCTATAATGTCATTTACATTGCAAAACTGCTCCTAAGAAAAACATTCCACATATGTAGAACCATTTTTCAGTTACCGACGAAAGAATCTTTATCAATGCCTATTGGGCACAATTTATTTTAAACAGTCATCAATACTACAAAAAATGTTCCAAAAGAAAACATTCATATATAGAACCATTTTTAGTCTCCAGAGAAAGAATGTTAAAGTCATTAACTTATGATTTCTAAATTAGTATCATCTGTAGTTTTGCAACATTAAAAGGGAAAAAGAATTCTAATCGGAAAATATATTAACAGTCATCCTCTCTCTCTCTCTCTCTCCACCCCCAGGCTAATTTAGAACTCATCTGTGACTACTAACAACACATAGAGGGCTTTTCTTTAGATAACTTAAGCTTCACTCTGCCAAAAAACTAGGGAAGTCAACTTTATAACAATCATATATTTGGGATCTTGAGATTAGAAATTGAACCTTAGCTGACTATGTAGAGTAGATACAGCAGACCAAAGGGCCTTATATGGTATAATCTCTTAGCACAGAATCAATAAGATGGAAGAAAGATGAGGTTGATAGAAAACTCAGGCATAGATATTCCCAAAAGTATATGAACCATCTATTCAGCCTGCAAAAACAACTGCATGATCACAAGTAGTAGAATAGTTAAAAAAAAAAAAAATGGCCAGTGAATAGAAAGATACTTGATAAACATCTCCCTGCAGCACTTGTCAACAACATCCAAATGGTACATAGTATAGAACACAAAATAGGTGCAAAAAGGAGTAACATACTTCCAGGTAATCTACATATTCCATCTTTGTTAGTAAAAGCAAACCAATAAATCATGCATAAAATTATCAGAAAACGAGCCCAAAAACATAGTTGAAAGGACCTAAAGATTACTCCTATTAAAGAAAATATTAGTGTTGGTGCAATATAAAAATCTAGGACCATATAAAAAATTATGAAAGATATCAAGTAATAACTTGTACCTATCAACTCTGGCCCATATAAGTTCTCCATTATAGAAATCCAGTTAATATATATGTGTGTGTGTGTGTGTGTGTGTGTGTGTGTGTGTGTGTGTGTGTGTGTGTGTGTGTGTGTGTGATTGTCCGATGAATATCGACGTACCACTTGAACATTCTCTAGATGAAGAATTTAAAGCATATACACCATTCCAAAATGCCTCCTAGATTGGGGGAAAAAACAAAGACAGGAATAAGGAAAATGAAAAACTAGTTTCTACTTGGTTTAAAAGTGAGCAACAGTAAGAGGAACATGTTTATTATAGTAAAAGAGACCATTAGAATTATTTTGGTAGGCAAGCAAGTTATCCCTTATTTAGGGACAATATGATATTATAAGGAACTTAAGTAAAATTCAATCATTTCCCAAGTCATGAACTTACTTATGTAGATTCCACTTCTTTCCCATCTATGGAATCACTATCCTTTGATTAATTTAGTAGACTTCCCAATCAAACCAAAGTATCCAAAAGATACATTAAACTCATACCTTATAAACATGAAATTAGCTAATGACTCTTTACTCGAGGTGAAATAAACTAATCTTTAATTACTTTAGTCATTTAATCTTAACTTCATTTCTCAAATCCATTAAGATTTGACAAATATAAAATCAATGCAATAAACTCCTAACATCGTTTCCCAAGTCAATTAGAAGAACTCGTATCATAACCAATGATAACAAGTAATCAAATACAAAAAATGTCAATAGATTGATAAAAAATTTCAATTAACTCAAAATCATAATCTCCAAAATAATATCCAATTAAAATCAAAATATTAAGCACATTATTGTTCTAGAAAAGTAAACAAAGGATAAAAGATAAAACTCACAGACAAGCTCTTCTTCTTCTTTCCTTTGAACAATACTTCTTAGAGTGATGATTGAGTAGCTAGTTTAGATCCTTCAAATCACACCTTTCTATTGTATTTTTCTTGTATTTATAAGCCTCTTTGATACTAAAATTTGTTGTTTGAGAAGTCTAGTCCGAGTAAAATTCAGAAAATACCAAAATCCTTTGAAAAATACCAAATTTACGCACAACTGCCTCTGTGCAGTGTAGACCTGGTGCCGGGTCCAATCGGGCCACTTGGCGCCGGGTGTATTCTATTTTTGTCCTCAATTTTACTCTTTTTTTGCTGTTTGACCACAATGGACCTGGCACCTGGTCCTTTGGCTAGGCCTAGCACCAGGTCTGTTATGAAATTATTCACTTTTTACTCGAAATCAACTTAATCTGCACAAATTTGTCAAAAACAGTTTGTACAAGTAAAATGTCAAATAGAAAGGAATATGCCTAGTTATTACAACAAAAGCATCTCAAAATAACCTCAAATAACTAGTAAAATAATAATGATTTTAGCCCCTATCGCCTAGTATTATTAGATGTTTATAACGGAATGGAGAAAGAGTTAGCCATGAAAAGCAGATTAGACAGAGTTAACTATGCAAACCAAGAGGCACACACATATACACACGCACGTGCATATAAATATAAATGTCATATTTATATAGCTACTTAACTATGAATTGTTTATGTAAACTTTCAATCAATAATATCTTTATTCTGAATTTTAGATGAAAAAATTAGTGAAAGCATACTTCCAAGAAGCTTATTGGTTTCACAACAAATATATACAAAAAATTGACGAGTACATGAAGGTCTCACTCGTCTGCAATGCATATATGATGCTAGCACCAACATCTCTAGTCGGCATGGGAGATCTAGCAACTAAGGAAGTCTTTGATTGCATGACAAATGAACTATTAATTGCTCGTGCTGCATCAGTAATTTGTAGGTTAATGGCCAATATGATTGGCCACAAGGTATCAAATTTCTGCAACTTTTCTGACTTTAAATTTGCGTGCATCATCTGTTGGGGAAATTGGATAACTTATAGTTCATTATGAATGCAACAAGAGTAGGAAAGAGGACGTCCGGCCTTTGTTGTGGAAGGCTACATGAAAGAACAAGGTGCCTCAAAGCAAGAGTCTTTTGATGATTTCCAGAAACAGGTGACACATGCCTAGAAGAATATGAATGAAGAATGCTTAAATCAAACTATAGCATCAATGACTATCCTCGAATGAGTCTTCAATCTAACAAGGATTATAAATCTTTTATACACAGAGGAACATGGCTATACAAATTCCTCAACAAAGGCTATATTAGAATTCATCACCTTCGTGCTCGTTCATCCTGTCACATTATGAATGTGGATTGAATCATAATGATAACAAACCCACCCCTTTATTGCCACCTTCTTATCAAAATTTTCTTAAAAATAGAAAAAAAAAAAAACAAAACAAACATCATGCTCTCTCTTAGTTGATTGAGTGATATCTTTGTGGATGCCCTTTTCCTCTATGGATTTGAGTTCCCAATTGCAAAAATAGTCAAAATCATAATATAAATTCTCTAAAGTACCCCTAAAAATTTAGACAATTGCTTTTTTGTTTTCCCTTTCTTTAGCTTATTTGGACATTGTTTTCTGAATTAAATACAGATTAGTTTAACTTTATAAACTTTAAAAAAAAAATTGAATTTAGTAGTGACAATTGCAAAAGCATTTGAAGCAAATTGCATTATTATTTTGACTAAATATGTAATTGGCACACTACCCAGAGTATAAGGGGTGCAAATTGGTATTAACCCTTTCTTTTAACCAACGTTCCAATGACAGTCCCAGAGCAAATTGTCCAGCCAACCACTTTAATTCACTAGATTTGAATTCTATTCCTTAGCAGTGCGGACAGGTGATGACAAATATTATTGAGTTTTTAGTCATTCATTTTTTTTTTTATCATATGAATAATTCTAAGAAACTTTGCTCTTAAAATATCTTATGTTTTATATAAGAATATGAGGGAAAATAACAAAAATACTTTTAAAGTTTGACAAATTATGAGACAAACCTTTCAACTTGCATAAATTATAAGACAACCCTTAACGTCAACTTCCATTAAATATTGCTAATGGAAGATTCCAAAAGCCATTATTATTGCATTTTTGGATTTATGATGGTCTTTTCTTAAAAGACAAAATTATTCATTTGAAAGAAAAGTGAGCATGAAATTCCTTTCAACCTAAGTTGTTTCTTCAATTTCTCCAACTCTAATTTTTTCTTTCCCTTGATTTTTTGAATAATCAAGGAAATACATTGAAATATATTAAAGTTGGGGTATTTTTTCAAGAAATAGTTAAAATTTAAACAAAATAGCAATTTAAGAGTACTTTTGGAATGTCATACATTTTTTGGGGGCTAAAATCAACCCAGATCACTACCTTATAATAATGGTTGTTAATAGAAAAATCAAATAAGTTATTGAAATACCAAAACTTGAGGGCTGTTTTTTAATATATGCAAGAGGGAACCTTATGTTTAGGGCTACAAATGAGCCGAGTCGAGTCGAGTTATGACTTATCGAGATCGAGCTAGTATGAAATTTGTAAAGGCTCGAACTCTGCTTGAACGCGTTCAAACAAAAAATTTTATACTCGAACTCGACTTGATTTACTTTTAGGATTACTCGAACTTAGCTCGAGTATGCTTTAATGCTGTTCAAGCTTTCTCGAGCCAAGCTCGAGCTCGAACTCGAGCGCAAATTATAAATTAAATTTGATATTTTTAGTTAAAGTCATCCCTTTAATAGTTACTAAAAACTTAACACAATTAAAATTTTAATCCTTTCAACTTCAATTTTATAAAATATTATAATACAAATCCAAAATAGATGAAATAGATGATCAGATTAATTTAAAAAAGAAAAGCTTCTTCTGGTGTTTTTTAGATTTTTTTTTAAAATTGAACTCTATTTTTGTGCTTTTAAACTTTTTTCATTTATTCATTTAAACATAGGTTACAATTAAGCATTTAATTATTATGAACAATTTAATATTAAATCTCTTTTTTTTTTTGTTGGAAAAAGTAACATAAATTAATTTTGATGAAAAAAAATAATAAACTTACTCTAAATAAATTCATTGATAGAAAAGTTACTAGATAAAAAGAAACACAATTGCAATAATTTTTTTGGCCAACTTTAAGATATTCAAGGTGGGAATGAAAATAAGGATAAAAATTAGACCAAATATCTACTAAAATTTCATAATGAATAATGGATCAATGATTGACTTTTTGTATTCTAAAGTTACAATAATGTGATATTAGTAATATAAATTAGCAAGAATATTTCAAGGTACTTTAGCCCAAAAATAAAAAATAAAAAATTGTAAGGTACATTAATTTTTATTATCCATTGTATAATTACTTTTTAGTAAAATAATAATAAAATACATATTTATATAGATATAGAATATATTTGAGTAATAAAATTTGAAGTATGTTTTCTTATATTATAATAAGACACACACACACACACACACACACACACACACACACACACACACACACACACACACACACACATATATATATATATATATATATAGCCAAAAAAAGATTGTAAGGTACAATAATTTTTATTATTAGTTGTATAATTACTTTTTGGTAAATTATAATAAAACACATATTCATATAGATATAGAATATATTTGTGTAATAAAATTGATAAATATACTTTCATATATTATAACAAGATATATTAATATATATATATATATATATATATATATTAATATTATTTATACAAATTCCTCAGCCAAAGCTAAAGAATTCATCACCTCTATCCTCGTTCATCCTATCAGATTGTGAATATCTGAATAAAGGGGATAATATAACCCCCACTCCCCCCACGAGAGAGAGAGAGAGAGAGAGAGAGAGAGAGAGAGAGAGAGATGTAAGCTTGTGTGTGTATGTTTGTGCATAAGAAGAAGTCTCAACAAATCACACGAAATTAATCAAATTTTAATCTAAAATACCAAAAATCACTCATATAATACACAACACACATTTATGTAAGTATACCGATCGTGTACTATAGAGTTCTAATTAGCAAGTATCGTATCCTTTGGGTAAAGTGACAAATACTTCTACTATGCTATTTTCATTGTTTAACTAATTATCCCAATTAGGAAGATGACGAATTGAAAAGAGGATTAACCAACCTAAGCACACCCAAAAATTCCCGTAAGATTACCAAACACCTAACTAAGAAGGAAAGAAATAAGTTATATAATTAGAAGGCATCCCCTATTATCAAGCTAAACATTAATCAACTAAATAGGCATATGAATAATCTACATTAGCACCAATTGGGCAATCTAAGTAAAACCCATATTCTCTCGAGTTATGAGTTTCCTACCCTTAACCTAATCAATTCCACTACAAAAAAAAAAAAAAAAAAAAGCTTTTGGCAATGCAATAAAAAGTGTGGCGAATTGGTCCAAAATTGTGGCAAATATGTTTTCGCCACAAAGAGGCCACGGTTTTCATGACATGGGCATTGCAGCCGATTTAAAAAGTTAACTACTGTTGTGTAACCATAGGAAATACTTTTTACCACAGATTTACTATAGTTTTGATAGCGTTGTAAATAAAGTATTGTATTTGTACATGAATTTTTTGTCACAATTTTTTCCAACGGTTAGTAACTGTAAGCAAAGATTTTAATTTTTTGTCAAAGTTTTTCAATATTTTCACAACTGTGGAAAATATCATTTGTTACAATTAAATTTATGTTAGAATTAAAACTTTATGTCATGACTCTTTTTTCAAATTGATGTAACCGTGAGCCATGCCCATTTGCTATAATTTCCTTACTACTGTAATTAAAACTTTTTGCCACAGAATTCTCAACATCAGAAAAAATCATTTGTCACAGTTTTATTACAAATTTTTTACGTTGTTATATATTAATCTTTTTCACCATAAATGAAAATCCACAATGATACTGCATTTATCCTAATGATCTTATTTGAAATTATCCATCATAAATAAATAATTGTGGTGATAGTATTAAATTATTTTTCTCTCTACTTTAACTATATCATCATTTACTACACATATAGAACCATGAAAAGCTCTAATATTAATAGTCAACTATCATCCATTGATTAAACATTCAAAATGCCATCTTCTAGTAATAATAACTTAATATACACCAAAAAACTAAATGGAGTCTGATATGTAACATTAATCTAACCCTTACATTAATTCAAAATAGTCCAAAACAAAACCACAATTTTAAGCTTACCATCCATCGAAGTCATAAAAATTCATTAAGGACAAAAAATAATGCCCTAGTTAAATAAACCTTCAATCACCTCGATATTCATTTCTCCTATCATTAAGAAAAAAAAAGGACAAGATTACTTCTCAATAAAACTTCTAAAACCTATTTTTTCATCCAGCATAAATTAAACTCATTACTAAACCATTCAAAAGAAACTGCAGAATATGAGTTGTTTCTAAGCAAGAACATACAATGAGAAGCAAGATAACCTAGAGTGAGATTAGAACATGGAACAATGAGAACCCAGAATTCCAACTTCAATTGCAATTGAAGAATAAACAGTAATCAAATTCAACAAAAAATTTTAGTTTCCTTGAACTTGAATTTCCATTGCTCACATCCTTTGCTAACTTCTTTGAAAAACTTTAGGGGGGGGGGGGAGGTGGGGATGAATAAGGTTTTTGGTAAACTAAAAAATTTTCAAATCATCTGATATATAGAATAATGACGATCATCAAGTTTCTTAGACCAACTTTATGGTAACAAAGAAAACTATCCAAGAACACTTTAAGATATATCCAAGTTCAGACTAAAGTAAAAAATACAATGCAGTCAATGATGTATGCAAAGAAATGAAACACGGAATATATAGTGGTTCGATCTACTAAGATCTACGTCAACTACTTTAAGCTCACACTTAAGGATTTTCAATCAGATTTCATTTACTCAACTTAATGAAATCAAACTGCACCAAATATAAGCGAGGATCACCACACTTGATTTTCTATAAACCTCTCAAACAATAACCAAATCAAAGCTCACCCCACATGATTTTTACACTATAACCTTGTACTATAAAAGAGATTGAATATCAATGGAACAGTAAAAGCTCACTTGTTTGAACAGATATTCACTAAGTTACAAAGCACAAACACTTTTACCTTTTAGACACAAAATGAATTCACTTTGAAGCATTTGATAAAAGGAGATTTTTGTATTCTATTGAGCAATAGTGTTCCTTAGAAGAATGCCACAAAAATCTTTTGTCTAATCTTGTTTAGAGGCTTTTTATAGAGCCATAAAGTGAAATACCAACAGCTATGAAATGATTATAATTTTTCTGTTAAATTTACCTGTATTTTGGACTCAAGTTTCGGATGACGATGCATCCAAAAGGTAAGTCTAAAATGACACTTTTTTAGGTAGAAACAATTCAATACTATTTACAGGATTTTGGACGAATCTTTTAGATGCAGAATAATCCAAACTACTTGATCTAAAATACTGAGATTTACAAAATTTGAAATCTTTTTCTTTGTGTGCTTCAAGGTAGAAATCAATTGAATCAAAAGGTAAAGAGACATATAAATTAATAAGAAATACCTTAATAGCACTTCCTAGTCTAAAGTTCTTCCATAATGACTTCTTGGCATACAACCTCATAAACTTTGAACTTTATTTTAATCTCCCATACTTAAATTCCATTGCTCAAGAGTTGCTTAACAATTATATCCGAATGCCTTAGAAGAATTGAGGTCAAACATCTCCTATCATATGTGAATCAAGAAGTTAGTCCTCATCAATGTTTGTCATAACTCATAACATAGGAGAATGCCCTTAGTGATAACAATCTCCCCCTTTTTGAGTGATGACCAACTTGATAGAATTGAGATATGAAGAAAAAAAATGTGTATAGTATGAACATGTTAAACTAAGAGAGATAAGAATATTTTTCATTGAAATGCAATCTCTCATTATCGGAATCAAAGAGTGCTTATATGATTTTAAAAAATAAGCATGGCTCAATAAGGTTATAGCCTAACTTATCTCCATATCCTTACGATTATTCCAAAAAGAAATAATGATTCAATAAATTTTATAAAGGAGATATAGCAGGTAAGTTAAACGATGAGATGCTCCCCCTTAATATTTGCATATTTCAAAATGACAGGGAAAACAGAAATCAATTTTGTACGTCCAAAACGAACGTCCAAAACATTTGTGAAGGTATGCATAATTCCTTATAGATGCGAGTTTTGGATGTCCAAAAGGTGTGTGTCCAAAACAGTATGAATCTTTGAAAAAAGATTTTTAGATTAAGGAAATATAAGTCTAAAAGACATAATGCACGGAATAATAGATTTTTCAGAATCTCAAAGAGTTTTAAACATAAAGAAAACCATCCTTCTAACTGAAAAAAATTGTTACAGAATTATATCAACATCTTATCAATCTAGTCTCAAGGATACCTTAATTATGAAGAGAGTACTTTTGATAAAAGAATTATGATATCAAACTGATGTTTAATTTTGGATAGCAACAAACTAAAATCAAATATTATTAGCACAAAGTTTCCCTCAAGTAAATTTGCAGAATTGTAAGCAACAATTTAGCAAAAAATTATCCCATCATTCCAAGCAGAAAATTCATATTTTCAGTCATAGCTAATCATTTTAGTAACTATCATTATATCAGTAATTGCCCCAACATTCCAAGTAGAAAAACTTCCAGTCAATTTTCGTCACAACAGTAGATTTCAGTAACTATCCCAAAATTTCCCGAACAAAACTTTCCAGACAATTATATTAGTTTCTTTCATCTTAGTTTCATAGCCATATCATTTCAGTAATATCATCATATCAGTCTATCAGTTTCCAATAAAAAAACTTTCCAGTCAGTCATATCAGTTTCATGTATCAGCTCCATATTAGTCTAATATCTCATATCAATCTAGCAGTAGTCTAATATCTTTCTAATATCTTTTGATACCATCTTCTCCCCCTTTGTCATCAATCAAAAAGAGTAATAGAAAAGAAGCAGAAGAAATAGAATATAGATAGATAGGAAATAGTCAGAATTTAAATAGTATGCAGAATTTAAGTAGTTAACCTTATGCATAATTAAAGACAGAAAAGTAAATTGTTCAACTGCAAAAAGTAAATTGTTCATGATATTAGAGAGAATATCAACTGAAGATCATTTTTCCAAACTGGTCTTCTCAAGAAATGTGAATTGCTTCAACTTTTGATTCGTTACCCTTTTTAGAGTGTTGACCAGCAATCCTATTGGATTTTCTTTTAACCGCAACATGCTTCTTTCTCATTCCAGATGAGACATGTGGTTTGGAGGAGGCAGAAGGTGCTACAGCTTCCTTAATTGAGGATTTTTCCTTAGTTTGCACAGTAACATGCACTTCCTCCGCTGCAGGCAGTTCTTGTTTAGTTTCTTTCTCCATGGCAAGTTCTTCTATTGCCTTTGCTTGAGCAGATACTGTAGGTGTAGACACTAGTTCATCAATTTTTACTGTCTTTTCCACTGCTGTCAGTCTATTTCCAAGACTTTGAAGCTCAGAACTGAGGCTATCTAGTTTGACAGCCAGTGAGTTGATAGCATTTAAAATACTCACTGATAGTCCCATGTCCTTTTCTTTTCCTTTAACAGAGGATTCTGCTTGAAGATCCTCCTCAAGCTTTCTTTTTGTCCCAACAGAAGGGGCAGACTTTCCTTTTGCTTTAATTTTCATTAATCTTTCTTTTTCTTTACCCTCAGTATCTCTAAGCAGCTTCCATTCATTGCCCACTCTTACATAACCCTTTCTTTCAAAAGAATCAAAGTTATAAACATTTATTTTTGTCGGATCATAGGAAATTAAATTTAAATCAACATTAAAATATCTGAACATCGTGGTTAACAGATTTCCAAAAGGAAAAGTTTTGCTAGAGGTATTTCTCGATTGCAACATCAACTTAACAGCTAAAAATCCAAAAATAATTTGCCTTCCCTATACTAAAGCCAACATAATTACCATCTATAAAATGTTTATGGAGGTCTTATGACCAAAGCTCGGTACCACCATGTTAGAAACTATATGGTGCAAGATCCTTCCAACTATATTCAGCCATTTTGTGTTTCTATTACCAGAGTTCCCAAAACTCTTTCCTCCAGTAAAAATTTTCTCAAATTTCTTTAACTTAAGTATGTCACTTTCCTCTAGAAATTTATGTAACTCAAAATATTGAATCCCTCCATCCCTTACATCACAGATCCTATTTAGCAAACGATTATCAAACTCAATATCCTTTCCTTTAACTCTTGAAACATACCACCGAATCATAAAACCTACCCCAGTTTTCTCAAGACGACCTTTTCTTAAATTGGCATAAAATTCCCAAACAAGTGGAGAATATAATTTTTCATCAACAGAAAGTAAACTACCCTATCCAATATATTCAAAAATATCCAATACATTTGAGAGATTTAGAAAGGCCGAAGGATTAGCACGATATCCAGAAATAACTATTCTTTTTATTGAAACCCAATCATTGTAATCAGATTCACATTTAGAGTCTATGAAACGGAGTATCTGATTTCTGGAACTCACTTGTTTTGGTGAAGACTTTGATGAGTCATAGTGTGATGCCGAGAAGTCTGGTTCAGGGGAGACTTTTTTTCCTTTTGCTTTGCTCAAAGTTGAACTCTTCTTCTCCGTCTTCAGAGACATTTTATGCACCTTCTTGGGATTTGGTGCAGATGATTTTGTTTTTGCCATTAAAAAGATTAGGTTTTTTTTTTGGACTGACGATTTTCTTTGAAGAAGAAGAAGAACACAGAGAGTTTTTGGAAGAAGCCGGTTATAGAGATTTGGAGGAGAGAAGAAGCGAAGTGCTTTGTATATCTGGAGAAATGTGATATAAAGCGCATTGAAAAGATAAATTTTAACACTGAGTTTAGAGAAACCCACAAACCAACATTTTGAAATTCAAAAATTGGAATATGGAAGCAGTTATTAAAAAAATATAGAGTATATAAAGTGTTTTGGATTTTGACCCATCCCGAAATAATCATCCAAAAGAAACTTTTTTCATAAATGCATTTTGGGTGAGGGATTTGGACTCAGATACTGCGTCCAAAAGGTTGTTGGGGTGTTTTGGATACAAACACTGTGTCTAAAAACTTCATCTTTACTAATTCTGCAAAATAAAGAATGCCACCCGGTAAGTTTTGAGATTTTTGTAATTCCCAATTCTCTTCTCAGATTGTTGAATCATTCTTCAGCTAGAGGTTTTGTAAAGATATCTGCAAGTTGTTCATCAGTTGAAATATATTCAACACACACATCGCCTTTGAGCATATGATCTCGAATGAAATAATGTTTAATTTCTATATGCTTTGTCCTAGAATGATGAACAGGATTTTTTTATTAGATTAATAGCATTTGTATTATCACATAATATAGGTACGCAATTAAAGTTAAAACCAAAATCAAGCAATGTATTCTTCATCCATAAAATTTGTGCACAACAACTGCCGGCTGCAATGTATTTAGCCTTAGTTGTGGATAAGGATACACAAGCCTACTTTTTGCTGTGCCATGACATAAGAGAGTGTCCAAGAAATTGACAATGGCCACTAGTACTTTTTCTTTCAACTTTACAGCTTGCATAATCTACATCAGTGTATCCTATAAGATCAAATGTGTTAGTATAAGGATACCCTAAGCCATAATTATATGTGCTAATTAGATATCGAAGTATGCATTTTACTGCACATAGATGTGATTCTTTTGGGCAAAATTGAAAATGAGCACAAAGACATAGTGAAAACATAATGTTAGGTCGGCTAGTAGTAAGATAGAGGAAGCTTCCAATCATACCTCTATACTTATGTTTATCTACTTTCCTACCCTTTTCATCTTAATCAAGTTTTATAGAAGTACTCATAGGTGTGCAGATTTCTTTTACTTCATTCATTCCAAACATTTTGAGCTACTCCTTGGCATACTCTACTTGATTTATGAAGATTCCATCCTTAGTTTATTTAATTTGCAGCCCGAGGAAGAAGTTTAGTTTTCCTATCATACTCATTTCAAATTCTTGCTGCATTGTCTTAGCAAACATCTTGCATAAAGAGTCATTAGTAGCACAAAAAATGATATCATCAACATAGATTTGAACAATTAATAGATCATTGAAATTATCAGATTTGATGAACAAAGTGGTATCGACCATGCCTCTTGAAAAACCTTTTGAAATAAAAAAATCACTAAGCCTCTCATACCAAATTCGTGGAGCTTGCTTTAATCCATAAAGAGCTTTAGAAAGTTTGAAAACATGATTTGGAAAGTACTCATGAATAAAACCAGGAGGTTGTTCAACAAATACTTCCTCCTCAATAAAACTATTTAGGAATACACTATTAACATCCATTTGATAAAGCATGAAATTTTTGAAGGATGCAAAAGCAAGAAGTATTCTTATAGACTCTAGTCTAGCAATAGGAACAAATGTCTAATTATAATCAATACCCTTTTCTTGATTAAATCATTGGGCGACTAATCTAGCTTTATCTCTAATTACAGCTCCGTTTTCATCAAGTTTATTTCTAAATACCACTTGGTACCAATAACTGGATGATCAAGAGGTCTAGAGACAAGTTTCTAAACTTGATTTCTTTTAAATTGGTTTAATTCTTTTTGCATAGCAATAGTCCAAAATTCATCATACAGTGCTATATTAATACAGTTAGGTTCTATATTTGAGAGAAGAGTAAAGTTATCTATGAAATACCGTTTAGTTTTAACTCCATAGTTTGGATCACCAACGATTTGTTCTTTGAGATGACCTGTTTTGTATTTTCAATCTTTTGGCAATTGTTGATTTGTAGAATCTTCAGTTTGTTCCTTTCCTTGTTCAGTTTGTTTCTCTTCAATTTTTTCTTCTTTTGCATGAGTATCTAGCGGTGAAGCTTTGAGTTGGTCTATTCTGACTTCCTTTGAACTTTCTACATCCCCATCATCTTTCTTTGAAGCATAAATGTTAGATTCATCAAATATAATATGCATGGATTCTTTTACACAAAGAGTTCTTTTATTGTATACTCTATATGCTTTTTTGTTGGAAAAGTATCCAAGAAATATGGCCTTATCGGATTTGCTATCAAATTTCCCAAGATTATCTCAGGTATTAAGGACAAAATATTTACAACCAAACACTTTAAAATAAGAGATTGATGGAGTTTTGTTAAACATAAGTTCAAAAGGCGTTTTTCTCAAAAACGATTTCAGCATAACTCGGTTTACTCTATAGCAACCTGTATTAACAGTTTCAGCCCAAAAATATTTTGGAATGGTGTTTTCACAAAGCATTGATCTAGCCATTTCTTGCAAAGCGTGATTTTTTCTCTCAACAACACCATTTTGTTGAGGAGTTTTGGTTGCTGAAAAATTGAAAAAGACTCCATTTTCATCACAGAACTGTGTAAATTCATTGTTGTAAAATTCTTTACTATTATCACTACTAATAGAAATCAGTTTGCATCTAATAGAGTTTTGGAAGCGTTTAATTCGTTTTGAAAATTCAGAAAAGGCTTCATCCTTTTGTCCAAGAAATAAAGTCTAAGTAAATCTAGAGAAATCATCAACTAGTACATATGCATATACTTTTTATCTCCAAGACTAACAGTCCTCATTGGTCCAAACAAATCCATATGAGTTAATTCGAGAGGTTTTGAGGTTGAAATAATATTCTTGGGTTTAAAGGAGGTTTTGATTTGTTTTCTAAATTAGCATGCATCACGAATTTTGCTTTTATCAAGCTTCATTTTGGACAGTCCCCTAACAAGCTCTTTTGAGGATAGTTTATTTAGTAAATCAAAAGATACATGATCTAATCTTCTATGCCAAAGATAACCATCATTGTCATGTACGGATAGGCATGTCATACTATTAACTATAAGGTCATTTAAATAGAATACATACACATTTTCAACACGTATGGCAATAAAGATTGTTTCAAGATTTGAGCTATCCATTATAGAACAAGAATCTTTTTTAAAGATGACTTTGCAGCCATTATCACATAGTTGGCTAATGCTAAGCAAGTTATATTTCAAATAATCAATTAGTAACATTTATTTTATAATGAATGAGGAACCTTTACCAATATTACCAATGCCAAGAATATTTTCTTTTTTCTTGTCTCCAAATGTAATGAATCCTTCATTTGTGGTCTGTATATCCTCTAACAAATCTGCGTTTTCAGTCATGTGTCTTGAACAATCGCTGTCTAAGAACCACTTGGTGAAGCTCAAAGAATGTGCCTATACATGAGAAGGAGGAGTGATTTTTGGTATCCACACTTTCTTGGGTCCATGGAAGTTAATAACATTTCCTTTGATTTTTCAGAAAGTTATTCCACCATATTTCACTTTTCTTTTAATAAGACATCTCGATACTATATGTCCTGATTTTTTACAATATGTGCAAGCTTTGTGTGTTGGGTAACATAAGACAGATTTAACAAATTGAGGCTTATGAATTTTGTTCTTATTCTCATGTCCATATCCTAAGCCATTTTGATTTCCAGCTTTAACAAATCTAGGCATGTGAATTTTGTCATTATTATTATGTCTATATCCTAAGTCATTTCAATTTCTAATTTGATGTTGAGTTGCGAGTAATTTTTCCAGATTGCTTTTACCATTTGTGAATTTTTCAATACATAAGGTCATTGACTCTATTTTTCATGTCATCAAAAGTGCTAACCATACTTTTAACAATTTGAATTTTATCACACAAATTTCTATTTTCCAGAGATGTATATTGTAAAGTAGTCATGATCACATCTTTTTCAATAATAGCACTCAAATGTGACTCAAGAGACATTTTATTATCACTTAGCAACATTTCGTTCTCATTTATCAAACAATTAATCTTCAACTTCATTTCTTTATTTTTTCTGAACAGTTTTTTTAGTTCATGAAACATATTAATTAACAGCTCATTCAGATCATCATACTTTTCAGTCATAGACATAAGCGAATTAGACATGAAATTAGTTGTAATAGAGTTTACCTCATTTTCCATGGCCATAAAGCATATGTTGGCAGTTTCATTCTCAGAATCTTCATCTTCAGACTCAGTCCTATTTAAGTCCCAAGTCCCCATCAATCTATTATCTTTCTTTGCCTTTAGGTCTTTCTTTTTTTAAAGCATGCTACTTTCCTTACCTTTTGCAACTGGACAATCAGTAATGAAGTGTTCAGTGTTTTTACATTCATAACATTGAGGTTTGAACGGTGAGGTTTGTCCTTTATTTCTCATGAACTTTTTTCCTTTTTTGTAGTTTCATTTGTTGAACATTCTTCTAAATTTTTTTGCTGTCATTGCTAAATCTTCATTGTCTATTTCCGTACCCTCACTACTGTCAGATTAACTAGTTTCTTCATCTTTTTTTCAACCTTCAATGCTATTCCATTTTTGCCTTTATCATGATCATCAAATTCTTGAAACCATTTGAGTTTTATCTCATGTGTTAGAAGAGATCCAATCAGCTCTTCGAATAGTAAGGATTTTAAATCTTTGGATTCTTCCACTGCAAGAGTTTTAGGCTACCAGCTTTTAGGTAAGGCATCTAGAATTTTTCGATTTTGTTCCCCAGGGGAATAAACCTTTTCATAAGCTTTGAGACCATTTGTGATATTTGTAAATCTAGTGAACATATCAGTGATACTTTCATTCAGCTTCATTGTAAATAATTCATAATTATAAATTAGAAGCCCCAATTTTGATTCTTTAACTTAGGTTGTCCCCTCATGGGTGACTTCAAGTAATTTTCACATTTCATGGGCTGAATCACAACCACTAACTCGATTGTATTTAGTCGCATCTAGTGCACATCATAAGTTCATTGCCTGAAAATTTAAGGTCATCTTAGCATTATCTTCAACACTAAACTCGTCATTCTATTTAGGCATTTTTATGCCATCAACAACTTTTGATGGAATAAAAGGACCTTTCTCTATCAAATTCCATAACTTAAAGTTGATTGAACAAACATAAATTTTCATTTTGTTTTTCCAGAATGTGTAGTTGTTTCCATTGAACAAAGGAGGTCGATTTGTTGAAGATCCTTCAACATATGGAAGAGAGGATGAGCTTGCCATGAGGATCTTTTCTACAAGGTTGTTAAACCAAGAATATGTAGACTAAGCTTTGATACCAAATGAAAAACTTTAGAGGGGGTGAATAAGATTTTTGGCAAACTAAAAAATTTTCAAATCGTCTGATATACAGAATAATGATGATCATCAAGTTTCTTGGACCAACTTTATAGTAATAAAGAAAGCTATCCAAGAACACTTTGAGATATATCCAGATTCAGACTAAAGTAAGAAATACAATGCAGTCAATGATGTATGCAGAGAAATGGAACACAGAATATATAGTGGTTCGATCTACCAAGAACTACGTTCACTACCTTAAGTCCACTTATGGATTTTCAATCAGATTTCATTTACTCAACTTAATGAAATCAAACTACACCAAATATAAGAGAGGATCACCACACTTAGATTTTTCTATAAACCTCTCAAACAATAACCAAATCAAGGCTTATCCCACTTGGGTTTTACACCAGAACCTTGTACTACAAAAGAGATTGAATATCAATGGAATAGTAAAAGTTCACTTGTTTGAGCAGATGTTCACTAAGGTACAAAGCACAAACACTTTTACCTTTTAGACACAAAATGAATTCACTTTGAAGCATTTGATAAAAGGAGATTTTTGTATTCTATTGAGCAATAGTGTTTCTTAGAAGAATGCCACAAAAATCTTTTGTCTAATCTTGTTTAGAGGCTTTTTATAGAGCCATAAAGTGAAGTACCAATGGCCATAAAACGGCTATAATTTTTCTGTTAAATTTACTCGTGTTTTGGACTCAAGTTTCGGACAACGATGCATCCAAAAGGTAAGTCTAAAATGGTACTTTTATCGGCAGAAACAATTCAATATTGTTTACAGGATTTTGGACGAATCTTTTAGATGCAAAATCATCCAAACAACTCAATTCAAAATACTGAGATTTTCAAAAATTTGAAATCTTTTTCTTTGTGTGCTTCAAGGTAGAAATCAATTGAATCAAAAGATAAAGAGACATAGGAATTAATAAGAAATACTTTAATAACACTTTCTAATCTAAAGTTCTTCCATAAGGACTTCTTGGTATACAACCTTATAAACTTTGAACTTTATTTTGATCTTCCATACTTGAATTCCATTGCTCAAGAGTTGCTTAACAATCATATCTGAATGCCTTAGAAGAACTGAGTTCAAACATGTCCTATCATATGTAAATCAAGATGTTAGTCCTCATCAATATTTGTCATAAATCAAAACATAGGAGAATGCCCTTAGGGCTAACATTCTTCATAGTCAATTAAAATGAATAAGGAACAATAAAAATTCTCACTTAAAATTTAGTCATCCATATAATAATTATTATTGAAGCCAAAAAGACCATATTTTCAAGTAATAGAAGGATACTTTGATTAGAATGAATAATAACACGAAAATGGCAAAAGATAAAACAATGGCAGAGTATAAAATTACACAAGCAAATCAAACGAGTAGACGAGGGAATAAGAGAAATGCCAAAAAAGAAACCTGTTTTGGGATGCCAAAAAAGAAGTGGAAGTCAATATAGACAATTCACTATGATATTGGCAGTATAAGCTGTTGAAATTCTAAAAGACAATAATCCTTGTTTCTTTGTTCAATTGGGGAATATTTTGTTACACAGTAGAGTTGATATGAGGGCACATAAATTTTATAGCTTACAAAATCTCTTTTCATTGTTGAATTGGAAATTGAACCTACTATAATCCTACTCAAGAAGACAACTAAGAAGGTAAGCAATATTGTCACATAATCTACAAAGAAATAAGGCAAATATGTTAATATGCTACTTTGGTTGTAAATGGTTTCCTTTAAGAAACTAGTTTTGCCATTGATGACAACAGCGTAGATAATTAAACTAAAAACAAATAATTATCTATCAAGACATTGCAAAGCAAAAGAGTAGATAATTAAATAGGAATCTGAGAAGCAAATTCTCATTTAATTCATCTTTTTTATGGTGTATGGAAGAATCACCAAACAAATGACAAAAAGGGAAATCAGCAAAGAAAGAATCTAACAAGTGGACCTATAAGCAACAAGCATAAATTATATTTAGCCAAAAATATGGAGTGAAAATCAAGAATAGTTATTGCATATATCTAACAAGTGGGAAGCTAAGGCAAACAAATCATTGATAAATGGAAAGCAAAGCTTCTCAATATTCCTAACAAGAGAATTGCAAGCATAAACTATAATTAGCAGAAAGACACTCAGAAGAAGGGAACAAGTGGGACTACTATAGCAAATATGGAACATTTCTGACCATAAAATCAAACAGTCAGTTATTTTACAAAAGTTAAAGCTGAAAAGCAATTTTTTCCAGGACTTGGAACTTTAATTTCCCCTTAGAAACATAAGACTCTGATTTGCTCATCAAAGCAATAAGTTTCTGGAAAAAAAAAACTAGTTTTTCGTGGTAAACAATGTGTAATTTCTTCACTCATTTTATCAAATGCAACAAATAGTTAGCTCCTATTAGGTTCACAAATGCAGAATCAATATGCTTACTTACTGATTTGCTTGATAATTTCGTGCACAAATCTTTTATTTCATAAAGGAATTTGGAAAGTTTCAGATTTTCTGCAAAATAGGAGGAATATATTTCTCCATGAAAAGGCAATCAAGAAGGCCAAAAACAAGAATTCAATAAAGAAAAGCTCACCCTGGAACAACATTCTTCATTGCAAGCTCAAATAGCGAAAACAAAGAAGAGATGTACAGCTCAAATATCGAAAACAAAGGTTCAGAGATTGCACAACATTGAAATGATCCAGGAAAAACAAATGAAAAGCATCAAGAAAAGAGAAACATCTCTTATGTAAAAAAAAGAAAAAGAATGGCTCTACAAAAACAAACAATCTAAAGTTGCAACTTGAATTAGGATTAACTAAGGACCCCCCTATTTTTTTTAATCCATATATTGCAAGTTTTAAGAAGACATACCTGTGTAAGGATGATATTTGCACCCTTCTGATGAGTAGCTCTAACCAATCTGCATTTAGGGGATCTTTTGTGTTCAGATTCTGGTAGCAAAAATGCAATATCTAATTGCAGAATAAATAGTAAAAATCAAGTAGCTAGTCCCATGTGTTTATTTTAAGAATTTGCAGGATTTAGGTAAGGAAAGAGTCCAACATCAAATAAATGATTAAAAGTACAATAACAATCCTAAGGCACAAAACTTTATTATCAACAACTAAAGAGACGAGTTAAAATTGTGCAAGGACACTAAATGGATGCAGACACTATCTATTTCTCATAAATCTTAAGTGGTTGAAATATTCCAAAAATGCATAGAGCCAAGAACTTTAATTTGAAGGAAAATGAAACTCTGCGGTATGGACTCCACTATCTCAAATATTATTAGCTATACCCCAAATCAAATTGATTGTCATAGAAGGAGAGAAATTTTATATTTTTTGAGGAAGAGATCAGTCTTTCGAGTTAACCATGAAATTCAATAGTTTTGACCCTATTGGAATGAAAGGGAGAATTTTCATCATATAGATGTAGGAATTTTCATCCCCTATGTCTTTTGAAACCACCATTTTCATCCAGAACACAGCAAACAACATCTTAGGATGTACTTTATTATCATACTTTAAAACAATTCTATCATATCCTATAGCCCTATCTATGATGCTCTACCAATAGACTAATTATTACCTTACATCTAGAGGTGTTGATCCTACCGCCAAAGGCTAGGCTACACAGAATAGGTAAGGGACCATTTGGTGGGGAGGGGGGTTTAACAGTTCAAACTGGGAACCCAAAGTAATCATTCCAGTTGCTTAAAAGACAAATGCAAAACCAAAGAGAAGTAATTGGAAAAAAATATTGCCTTACCATTTAAAGGCTCTCAAGAACATCCATTTAGAAATTAGTGCAAGGTAAGGACCGAACTTGTCCCTGCCTGATACTCCCTCTCTTTCGACCGCTCTTCAGACCACCTAAGAAGAAGAAAACCAACTAATTTGGTGAAAGCCAGGAAGAGTTTTGTGAGATTGGCAACAAGGTTACAGAGATTTAGAGGGGAAGGGGAAGTTAAAAATATTTCACAAATTTCTTAATCTAAGTGTGTTTTTTAACTCTATTTTTTATGATAAAACAAAATTTCATAATGAAAATAATTTTTGTAATTTATGTGATTTCTTAAAAAAATCCCATTCTTAATATTCTCTACATTAACATATATAATTAATTTTTTCTTTCCTAAAAATTCAAACTAATAGTTGAATGTTTAATTAGATCTCCAAAATACATTTTTAATCAATTCTATATATGAGAAGTTGTGTTTTGAACATCCAAAATTATAATATAATAAAATAACTATACTTTATGAAAAATAATATTTATTAGTTATTATCCATGAGATAAAAATAAAATATAAAATGATATCGATTTTATCCATATAAACCCAATAAATAAATAAATAAACAAACCATTACAATTTGAAAAGTTTCAAAAATTTTACCTTGGTCACTAGACAAAAATAACAAAGAGTCTATTAAAGTTTACATATTTCTCTTTCTAATTTTATTTCACTTTGATTGTTTGTAGGAAGTAAATTTTATTCCACCCCGGCACAATTATGATAATAATTAAAAAAACTTATTCCACCCTTTAAGGTAAAGCTTTATGTTTCCTTTTTGTGTACACTTTTTTCTTAAATAAAACAAAATGTTATCTAATAAAAAAAATCAAAATAAAGGAAAAAGAATGAAGATTTATACTTAAAAATAAGATAAAAAGAATTAAGCATCATAAGAAAGGAAAAAGACCTTGGGCAATGAAGAGAAAATGAATCAAGACATTTGAACCATTAAACCAAACAAATATACATTAACTAAATGATTCTTAGTTATTTATTGATAATAATAATAAAGATGTTATGTATGTATCCTAAAAAAATAGAAAAAGATATTAAAAAGACCTTATTATTATTATTATTATTATTATTATTATTATTATTATTATTATTATTATTAAAAACTTTATTTAAGAAAAATTAAGTTTTGAACATATAAACTCATAATATACAAAAAATGCTCAAACAAAGTGATTTTTTTTTTTTTGGGATGTAAATGTAAATATATTAATATTTATCAAAAAGAATATACATGGATTACTAGTTTATAGTCAAGGAGACTACAAGCTAGTGGATCTCAATACAGTCCGAAAAGGTAGGCACAACATTAGGGTACAAAGTAAAGATAATAGTGTACACATGTGTTTTAATCTTTTTGATAATCTCCAACGGTTGGCACACCGCATTCTCAAAAATGGCCTTATTTCGAGCAAACCAGAAGTAGTAGAAAGTGGCTGTCAAAGCAGTAGACTTAGCCTTAGTAAACCACGAAGTACCACGGTTGGTGCGCCAAAACCACCTAAGCAGGCTTTGGCCGAATCCAGATTATTCGGTAAACCAAGCCACTTTTTAACTTCCGTCCAAATAGTAGATGAAATTGAGCATTTGAAAAATAGATGATTAGACGTTTCCGGATGTACCTTACACAAAGGACAGGACAAGTCATCAAGTCTGAACACAAGTGTATCCTTGGTCTTAAGCCTAACCTTAGCACACAACCAAAGAATGAAAGAGTGTTTAGGCGTTAGTCCCTATTTCCATATGGTATTGGTCCAATACACCGTCTGTGTAGTTGATCTCAGATACTCATAAGTACATCCTGTGAAAGAATTAGTGCACATGGCCCAAGAATGAAGCAGATCAGCCGCACAGTTAATATCTCGTTCATGCTTCAGTATCATATCTGTAATTGCTAGTAGTCTACGAAATACGGGTGAGTGGTCCCTGTGAAGGTCGATCTCCCAAACAGATCTACCTTTCAAATAATAGTGTGTCACCCATTTGACCTACAAGGAATGTTTCTCTGATTGGATGTCCCAAATGATTCTAGACAGTAACTCTTCATTCCAAGTGTGCAAGTCACGCAAACCAAGACCACCCTCGTTTTTCGGGAGAAAAATATTCTTCCATGCAATCATGGAGTTCTTTGAGTCCCATAGAAAATTCCTAGCCATCCTATCCAACTGACAAATGATAGCCGTTGGCGTAGGGAGGATAGATAACCAGAAACACTCAACCCCTTGGAGAACAGATTGGATTAGTTGGAGGCGCTCAGCATAAGAGAGAGAACGAGCGCACCATCGGCTAATGTATGAACCAATGCGGTCAAGCAATGGTTTGTAGAAAGTAAGCTGAACTTTACCATTCATGATTGGTAGGCTAAGGTAGCGGAACGGGAATTCCCCAATAGGTATGCTAGTAGTTTGCAGAATATTCTCCTGATCATTCAAGTGGATCCCAGGAAGATAAATATTGGACTTATCCTTATTGATTTCAAGACCCGAACACCTTTTAAATTCTTCCAGGCAGTTAAGGAGAATGACTATAGAGGAACAATCACCCTTAGCAAACAACATAAGGTCATCCGCAAAAGTAAGGTGAGTAATCCTTAGCCCTTTACACTTGGGATGACACTTGAAAATGCCACCAAGTGTGTGAACTTTGACAATCCGTGAGAAATATTCCAAGTAAATAACAAATAGCAAAGGGGAAATCGGGTCCCCTTGGCGTAGACCTTTTGCTCCAGTAAAGAATCCATGGACAGTCCCATTGATAGCTACAGAGTACGAGGTAGTAGTGACACATTGCTCGATCCAATTCACAAAAAGAGGAGGGAACCCAAGCTCCGCAAGACGATCCATTAAGAAATCCCACTTAACTGAGTCATAAGCCTTCCTTAGGTCCACTTTAATTGTACATCGAGGAGAAACTTTTGTTCTACTATACATTCGCATAAGTTCCTGAACCATCAAGATATTATCAGTCATGAGTCTGTCTTGAATGAATGCAGACTGAGAAGTGTCCATAAGGATAGGTACAACCAGCTTAAGTCTATCGGCCAGAATCTTGGATATAGTCTTGTACACCATATTACAACAAGAAATGGGACGGTAGTCACACACCCTCTCAGCATGATCAGTTTTCGAAACTAGGGTAATAATGGAATGATTAATCTGCTTAAGAATTTTCGCAGATGTGAAGAATTTTGAAACAGCATAAAAAAGACTTTCTCCCACCGTATCCCAAGCTTTCTTGAAAAATAATGTTGAGTATCCATCAGGGCCGGGGGCTTTGCAATCACCAATGTCCCATAGGGCTGATTTGATATCTTGGACAGTGACATCCCTAACCAAGTCCATCTTCAGGTCATGAGGTACCAAAGGACCAGCCCTAACGTAGTCCATATTGATTCCCTGGCAGTCCACCTTCGTCCCAAGAAGAACATGGTAATAGTTCACAAATTCATCAGCAAGATCCCTAGGGCTAATGGTCATGCTACCATCGTCCTTGCGAATCGAAGCAATGAATCCCCTCTTTTTATTCCTTTTGACAATGTTGAAGAAATAACGAGTGTTCCTATCGGCGTGTGCTACATACCTTCCTTTATCAAGTTGCTGGTAGAACTTCATTTCTGCCTCCGCAATACGCCATGCCGATCTTTTACACTCCTTGATGTGTGCAATAAGATTATGATCCTCAAGGTTTGCCAGTAAAAGCTGTTGGGTATTGAGTACAGCTTGGTTCGCATGTTCAACACGATCCGACAGGTGAGAGAACTCTAGTTTGTTAAGCTTCCTCAGGTCACACTTCAACAATTTCAATCGACGACAGAGGGTGAACTGGTGGAACCCCCTATATTGTTGATCCCAGACCCTTTTGACAATGTTATGGAATGAAACATGGTTAGCCCAAAAATTAAGGAACCTAAATGACCGTACTGATTCCAGAGTATTATCAACCAATGACCAAATAGCAGGTCTATGATCAGAAATGCAGCTAATAGGGAAAAACTCCACTGAAGCCAGGGTAGAGCATTGAAACCAAGCATCATTTCCCAGAACTCTATCAAGTTTGGACCACACCCTAGAGTTTGTCCAAGTGAACCGAGGGCCAACATAAGGTAGGTCCTCCAGGCTAGTATCAGTATATAATGATGCAAAGTCCCTAACATCATATGTTGAAGGCAATGACCCTCCAAGTTTATCATCCATATGTAAATAAGAATTGAAATCTCCCATAAGGATCCATGGCTCCGACAGCCTTGAAGATAAGAATTGAATATCTTCCCATAAATTTCTACGAGCCACAACAGAATTGTAAGTATAAACAAAAGTGAAAAAAAATGTAGCATGAGTAATCTTACAAGTGATTCGAACAGTCATAACCTGAGGAGTGCAATGAAATAATAGGACATCCACCCTTGCACCATTCCAGAAGATGACAATTCTTCCACCATCCGATTCCACAAAGTTATGAACCGACCAGTTAGAGAATTTTGCTTGCAAAATATTTTCCAGCCCAACAACATTCAGTTTTATTTCCAGAAGACCAATAACGTCAATACGATGTTTAGAAGAAAACTTCTGAACCCCGTGCTGCTTGAGGGTCTTGTTAAACCCTCGAATATTCTAGGATGCTACTCTCATTGAGGACTAATCAGTGCCTATTGGGCACCAATCAAGTCAACACTATGTTGTGCATATTTCTTCCATACCGAATAAATGAATTTTGTAGCTTGAGCAGTTGTCTTACCGGCATTTCCCATGTCATTTGGGGGATTGTTAACACATCCTTCAGTTCTAGTAAGAGAGGCAAAAATATTGTTTTCGAAATGTACATTCAAGTGTGATTTTGAATGCCTATGTTGGTGTCCCCCACGTCGTACTCTGGACCGACCTCTTTTATTCCTGGATTGGTAACTTGGTCTGGCAGATGAAGATGGAACATCAAGTTCAACAGCCCCTCTTAGTCCTTGAATGTCATTGGTAGCATCCTTGTCCATGCCCTGCTTATTGCTTCCAGGCACAGACAGTGTGTTGTGCACGATGTGGCTGTTGTCCTGCTCCAACCTAGTGGCAGGTTGTTTCCCCTTATTATTGTGTGAATTCCTATTCAAACCAGGTGAGGGTGACCGCAGGTTGTTGTTCTATCCAGCAGGTGCAGAAAGTGGCCTTACCCATGATAATTCCATCCATCTTGGGTGCTAGCATCTGTTCCTTTCTTTTAATTTTTTCCCCCATGCATACCTCCGTGACATGCCCAAATTTATAGCAGTAAGTACAGTAGGATGGCTCAAATTCAAAGCGGACTGGCTGCTGCCTGATCTTACCAGATGGCAAACGAATAGACACCACCTTCACTAGAGGCTTTGACACATCCACTTCAACTAGTACTCTAGCATATAAAACACGATCAAAAGTAGCAGTAAGCATATTAGTCATCACCGGAATGCCTACAGCAGAGGCAATTTTACTTAGAGCTCTCATATTCTAGCATCCCAAAGGCAAGGCTAGAAAAGTGACCTAGATCGGCATTATGCTCACATCTTCAAGGGAGAAATCGAATTCCACTGGCATCACTTTGAGCACAAGGGAACGACCAAAAACAGCATAAGGGCCCCACGAAGCACATGTTGCCTATCATCATCTATTTTGAAACAAAAAATCAGCCACCCAAAAGCATGATTATGCACTTTAGACTGAATACCCCAGTGCTTGGTAAGATCCATGACTGCTTTCATTCTAGGAAACCTGCCTGCAAACATCCCGACCAGGCAGAAACCGAGCTTATCCTTAGCATCTAGTAAGTCCAATATATCAATGTCAATTATATTTCTAGGGCTGGGCATATGGCTAAGCTTCATACCATTCTGCTGGCCTCGGTTACCTTTCACGACATTAGCCCAGGACTGAGAAATATGATTAGAGTCCAATGGCTTGGAAGGGCACAATGGATTAGGATTGTTTGAGTTGTCCGCTACCAAGGGTCCTGGGGGGACAGAGGGTACAGATGCTTCGGGGTTAACGTTCACCATTTGGACAGGTTGTAGGCTAGATTGTTTGGACGTTTCTGGTGGGTGGACGAGGTTCATACTGACTGGAGGGACAGATGATAGTGGGGCGGTAGGACTGGATGAATTTGATTCACAAAGCTGGGGCAAAGACAGGGGGGTCAGATTGGGCAGCTCTATGGAAATGGACATGTCTGCTAAGCCTGCCTGAGGAAACGCTGGAACAACCCCCCTGATTGAGTTCTTTTTTTCAGCGTCTGGTTTGGACCATTAGGTCCGGCCCCCCAACACCAAGAGAGAGAGGAATATAGCCAAACAGATAACAGGAAGAAGACAAGCTACTAGAATAAGATAATGGTATCCAAGGTTAGGTAAACTAACTACCTGACTTACATGGAAAGAAGCTACGTGGGAGAAAGTTTGTAGAACGAGCGGGAGGTTGGTCGGTAGAATTTTGAAATTAAGAATAAACCCTAGGCAGATTAGAGTTCTTGAGAAGACAGAAACGAGGGATTGACAAACTGGTATTCACACAAAGGTAGTAGTTTATGAAGATCAAAGAGTCATTTTTTGATGTCATAAGAGAAGCCCTGGACGTAATGGATCATCCCCCTACAATCAGCCAACAATCTAGCCAACTGATATACATAGCACTACAGGAGGATATTATTGGAAAGGATACCAGGCACTTCTAGGAGAGATAGGGAGTAAGATTGGGAAGAAGTAGGATAGAAGAATAGAAGAGACACCAACCCAACTACGATCAAGCAGGACCCATAGCGCAAATGGTATTAGCATAACCAAGAAACAAAGGAACTAAGACATAGAAGACTGTCCATTGTTCATAATCGGGTAGGCCAGAGAGATAGCATTATAGAATACAATCACATAAGTGTAGCTACACAGTGAACAAAACCATAAAAAAAAGAAATGAAGGGTGACTAACCAGCATGGGTTATGTTAACATTCACTGCAACATGAAGATCAGCCATGGATATCGAGAACGGGAAGTGAACTCACCGGAGTTTGAGAGCTTCTCTCTCAACACTTTCTCTCTCTAATAGCTAGATTCAAGAACCTAACAAAGTGAAAATTTTATAGTTGAAGCAATTTGTCATAGCAGCAAAAGAATTGTTATCGGGGATGAAAGTCTTAGGTTCGATGTCGGATTAATTCCTATTTATTCTTTCTCTCTTGGTAAATTTTTTTTTTAGAAAAATACAAATGTTACAAATATAAAGATAATATTTTTCATCCATCTAAACCTGCTGCCCCCATCTCCAAAAAAAAAAAAAAAGCATAACTTATTTAGCAAATTTAAAATGTAACAAAAATATCCCTCCCCATACCATAGTCGGTCGCTATACCCCGATAAAAAAATAGAGTATACTAAAGTTTATGTACATCAACTTTCTATTTTTATTTCTTTTTGTTTGATTGTAAAAAGTAGATTCTGTTCAAACTAAATAAAGTAAGGCAAAAAGTGTACATAGGTAGTTGGTCAAAAAAATTATATATAAAATAATAAAACAGTAAATATTAATATTTGAACACACAACCACTTGAATATAAACGATTACCTCAACCATGGTGCCTAATGATAGCTTTCATTTTATGCTGGCATTTTTTAATATTTGATAAAAAAAAAAGAAAAACTATTCTTTTTTTCCACAATTTAGTAAAACTGTGAGTAATAAAATTCATTTAACAACAATTTCAAATCTATACGGCAAAAGTTATTTTTACCCAAGAAATTTTTAATTTTGTAGCAAAAAAGAACTTTTGCCTACAGAAACGATGCCGAGACAAAAAAAAAAAAAAAGAAAGTGTTACCAAAAAAAATTATATGCTACAGAACTTAAAACTGTACTAAAAACTAAGTTTTTACCACAGATTTTGCTACGTTGCAAATAAAAGTGTAGCAAAAAGCCTTTTTTTTTTTTTTTAGTAGTGCAATGGGTATCTGTATCTTACTAATCAAATCAAAGGGTATTAAGATTAGTTGCCTACTCTCAATTTGGGGGAAATGCTGTGTCTCTATCTCTAAGCAACCACATAACCCTTCAATCAAGCACCTATTTCTTTACTCTCAACCTCTCTCTCGAGTTAATCGAAAGCAAACCTATATAGTAAATCAACTAATCGAGCCTCTCAATCCTAAGCTTATATCTCGAATTCATTAAGACTAAGAAAAACTCAACAAATCAATAACCTAACTCAAATCAAGTGATTGAATACCTAAATAAATTTCAACAAACCAAAAACAGAAGTTAAGATTTAATAAATATAAGGGTTCAACCCTTTAAATACATCATAAATCATGAATGCCCAAACAAAATCAAGGTAAGAAATATAAAATGAGAGAAGATAAACTCGTAGACAAGTTGCCCTTTTCTTCGTCTTCTTGAAGATGCCCTCTTCTCTTCAAGGTTAGCTTAGATCCTTTCCTTAGATTTCTTCTTGGAGTTCTAGGGATTGGAGGTTGCCCCTCCCCCTCTCATTTTGTTCTTGAAATGACAACAAAAAGAAGTATTTATAGTGGAGCTTGAAAGCCCTTAAAACTTGCTAAACAATGGAATTCGTGATGTGAACTAGTGCCTATTGTAATGCTTGATCGGTGCCAGTTATGTACCTTTTCCAATTTCCTACTCTGAACTGGCACCTATTACTTGTCTCCTTCAGCGCCAGTTATTCTCAAGGCTTTGGTTTCCAAACTCCCTGTCTCGAACCAGTACCTCTTCTGTCCATAAACTGACTTCTATTAACTTAGTTAACTAAAGCCTTTATAACTCCTAGCCGATGCTGATTTGATACTTTTATGCTCTATTTTCACCTTGTTTCTCCAATCATCTTCTACTTATGTATTTTGTACAAAACAAGGCAAATACAAAAAGAATGAATAGACATCTAATCAAAGATTCAACATAATCTTGCATAAATGACTAAGAAATATAGCAATAATGAGCATTCATTGCTCCCCCACACTTAAACTTTCATTTGTCTCAAGCAAATTATCAAAACAATAAGCACCTCAAGCGAAAATCAATTTTAACAAAAGTGGATTTTTTTTGGCAACATTGACTATCATGAGAAAGATATTCCTTTTCTTTTGGGATGAGAATTCAATTCAAGATTACTCAACTAAGCTAAACTCATATAAACCCATGTATTTGAATAGATAAAATTAAGGCCATCGAAGTTGAATTAAACAAGTTTATATTTATTCAACACGTACCCCATTTCTTAAGTCAATAATACTAACCAAGTGATTTGTATAAGTAATGAATAGTGAGCCAACTTAAGTTCTATGACTTTCAATATTATTGCAATCTAAATAATAAATAAAGGATTTGTCCATATGATCACCTTTGTAGGATATGTAAATGTCTAGTAGAGATGCATAAACAATGATTTTTTAACTTTTACATTACCCTTATTACACTCTCATTTTCGTTTCGGGTAAGGAAATGTAAATGCCTAATGAAGATGTGTAATAAAGATATTCAGTTTTTACAATATCTTACTCTGTCTCTAATTATTTTACCATAATCCACATTTACTTAAATTTAGAGTAAGGACTAACAAAAAGATCATAGAATATCAATCAATCAAAATTCCCTACTTATATTTCATCACAAGTTTCTCATTAATTTCCATGAAACAAAATATCAAAATGTTTACTAAAACATAAACGAAGTTAATTCAACTTCTCAAGACTGGGATTACATCACATCAAATATACACGTTCACCTAAGAATATCCCAATCAAAACAATCTCACACCAAATTCTCATGCCAAGAGAAAAAGAATAACAATTCCATAAGAGTCCCAAAAAAAAAAAAAACCTATATTTACACCAATAATAACAAGAGAAATACCAAGGAATTCCATAAATATTTGCAAGAAGTAAAGCTTAATCCTCTCCTCCACACTTGAATTGGATAATGTCCTGATTGGCCATAATTGGAACAATAACACATCTAACAAGGAATTGAAAAAAGAGAAGGGAGAAAGGGAAAGTGATACTTCTCAATTGTGCGATGCTCAGTTTCACAAAACTTTTTGAAGAAAAGAAGTGCAGCATTGATCCACGTGTTTCCACAATTTTCTTCCACAATAAAAAAGATATATAAATATGAGTTAAAACAAAGGTAAAATAAACTAGAAACATAATATACATGAAAAAGAATGAAATGCACTAAATTTCCATGAAAGTTGTAAAAATATATGTACAATGGAAATGTGTTCATAAAATGAAACAAAATAAAAATAGATGAAATGTCTAGTGAGGACTGCTCGGTACACTGCCAGTGTGGTAATCGGGGGATTCATCAGCATCACCAAGAGTCAAAGGTGGTGGAGAGTTGTCAGGGGTGACAATCTGCCATATATGTCGCATGAAATCTTCTTGGAACTTATGCTTGTGCTTCAGGCTCTCTAGGTGCCTAGTCTGTCTCTATTGGGCCTATACTATCTTATTGAGCTGCCTATCTTGCTCATCAGTGCGTCTCTTAATCTTCGCATACTATTATGAGAGGAAGGTGTGAACTCACCAAACCAACATGTCTATTCATTGTACATCTTGCGCAATTGTGTAATATCTGCCCTCAAAGTAGTCTTCTCTATCTCGAAGTGAAAATGGGAAGAATTTCAACCTTATTGTATATTCAGATACCCAATTCAGCTTCAAAGTGTAGCATATCTCAAGAAAGCTCGCAATATGTACATTGGGATCCTCATCGGGTAGTCTATCAAATTGCACTGTCTGCTACACCATTTGGAGAAATGAAGGTTTCAACTCAAAGTTATTTGCCTTTACTCTAGGTCTCAAGATACTTGACTTTGTTCTATAGAGTGAAGGTTTAACACCCCTACTAAAGGTAACAACGGAAGCATACCAATATTGGGTGTTGCCCCATCCAGATACCCAGATAAGGGGTCTTTATAATGAATAATCAACAGAGTATATAAGGTCCAAAGAGGAGACATCCGGACCTATTCTGCTCTCATTGTGGTATCGTCCTCTATCCGTAGACTCTTCCAATTCCGGATCCTACAAAAAAAATAAGATAAAAGACACGTGTGAGTGAAAAATCACCCAGTGAGTCACGTGTGTGTGACAGTGTTTCCTTTAAAAAAGAGTCGATTTTCAAAATCTTTGCTGAAATAAATTTCACAACAGCGAAATAGCAGTAATTGGTAAATTTAGGATCAAGTTATCATGTACATTTGAAAAACAATGATTTCCAAACATATGGCCCCTAATTTTAATAAATGCGGGTTCTTCCCCATCTAGAAGTGCGACCCGTGTGCAAAGTTCAAAGAATTTCGCCTTCAGCTACACGGTCTCTTGTGCCAGGGACTGCGCCTTACAACATGTCACCCGTGTCATGCCGGAAGGATGAGCAGTGTATCAATGTACCTTACCATGAACTTAGGGATCTTTTACTTGCCACCATAAGCCAGGGGTCCCAATCCTAACGTCAATCACCATCGAGGTGGCAAGGGGTTGAACACACCGAGTGTCCCCGCTCGGTCTCATGTGAACAACCCACCAATCATAATCAACAGGCAATTGTCGGGCTCACAACGGCTAGCCAGGAACGACTCATCACAATATCCTGTCGCCCTATTTGGAGTAAGACAATCCCCAGAACTGATCAGGTTACTTGGGGTCGTCTATCTAACATGGGCTAGTACAAAGATCAAAGTCCTTGTTGAGTACTCAACGAAACAATACCAACCCCATCTGATCCCGCAGGATTTTCAAATCAAAATATTTCTTATTTTCTGGGGCCGTACTTGATCACAAAATTCATTTTTCCGAGGGTATTCGGGTCATTTCACTCATGCCAGATACCAAATGACTTATTGAGGGTATCCGAGTCATTTTACCCTTACCCGATTTGAAAAATATTCACAAAAGTTCCAATAAGGATATTTCGGTCATTTACCGAATACCCGAATTCCAAGAGTTTTCATAAAATATTCCAATAAGGATACTTGGATTATTCTCTAAATACCTGATTCCAAAATTTACCATTTTTTAGAAATCCCAAATATTTAATCCGAAAAGGACTAAATTCACAAAATTCGTGTTTTAAACATCCAGGAAGGTTTCCAAGCTGAATATGAAATTTATTCGAGTCCAAAATAGTATAAAAGCAAATGTTGCTCATGTAAACATTAAACATATTCAAGGATTTCCAAAATGGCATAAAACATAGCATTTCATAGAAAATCAAAGCACACTAGCATTTAAAAAGGTTTAGAAATCAATGTGACTCACCTCGTGTCCAAAGCCTCTCATTCTGTTCACGACCGTTTAACCTCCGTTCCTACCGTTTTTGATATTTCGTTAGCTGTTTGTCGCTAAACCTACACCAAACATTGTTTTCGGGTCAATTGGTGTTTGGCCAAAAAATAGCCGTCGGGTAGCCGACATCCGGCCGACGTGCCCGACGTTCAACCGTCGTTTAGCCGTTGGGGCCGACGGTTAGCCGATGCTTAAGAAAAACATTCAACTTTCGTTCGCATCGTTTTTCCATCGTTTGATCAATTCTTTCATTTTACTTTTTCCACATCCTTCCTCACTTCATAAACAAGGGATTCACTTCATGTTTCCCTAATTTTTTTGTCCAAAATCACATAATTAATCACCCTTAAGTCCATTCTTTTCGGACTACTTTTCTGGAATTTCACTGGTTTGACACACCATTTTGTTTTGTATATAACTTTTAATTTACAGCTTCGATTTGGCTCCATGATATACCAAAATGACCGTGAGACTCTTAAATTTAATTCAATATAGGCCGTTTTTAGGTTTCTGGTTCCAGAATCACGGTATTGGGCAAAAACAGCCTCAGTAGTTTTGACTTAGTTTCACTATTCATTCTTTCCTTAACATTCTGCAATTTTCCAGTTTGACACCCTAACTTGTTTTGCCCATAACTTTTAATTCACAAATCCAAATGATGTCAAACCAATTGTAAAATATCCTTAAGACATTCCTTTACTAGTTCCGATTCATGGAGTACCAATTCTATTGTCTATTCTGTTCAGTTTTGCACACAAAGTTCCAGTAGGAAAAATCCCGTCACTGATTTGGCACCTTTTATTATTTTCACCATAACTTTTGATCCGTAAATCCGATTAACGTCAAACTTTTTCTAAAATGTCTCTATGATCCTTAGCTACAAATATATATGCCTGATTCCTTCAAATCCTGAAACTTTACATATTTACTGAACATAAAACCTCCCAGAATTTTCTGCACACAAGGATAGCTTTCATACAACTTCACCTAACTATCACACATAAACTTCTCACAATATGTATACCAAAATGATCTCCATGCTTTATATAATACCTTTACTTCAAGTAAGGTAGATCTTTACCTTTTCTTTGCTGCATTTGGAGGCTGGACAGTCCAAGCATCTTCTTGCTTTTCTCTTTCTCTTTCTCTCCTCTCTATTTCCGGTTTCTCCCTCTCTTTCTTCTCTATTTCCTTTTCTTTTCTCTTCTCCCTTTTCTCTCTTGTTTGCTCAGAAATTTTGGCTATCTAAAGCCATTTTAGTTGGCCTTCATGGCCTATTTATAGATGTTAGAAGGCTTGTATAGGAAGCTTTGCTTATGTAATGCCTTACATCACATGCTTTTGTCATGGCTTATGTAGGACTCTTGAGTAGGAAGCTTTGAAATGTAATTGGTACACATGGAATGATGAACCAAAATTTCTAGAAAGCTTTAGGTGATGACTCATCACTTGTAGAAACTTATGGAAAAATTTAGAGTTCTCTAGAACCTTAAAGAAATTTATAGAAAAAGGTAGAAACTATTAGAACATTATAGATATTTTCTATTCTTGCATGGCCATGCATAATCAACCTTGATTAACATACTCAAATCAAGATTAGCTTAATTAAGCTTGGTCAAATGAAATCAAAAGGTGGTCCAACTTGGTCAAAATTTTCATTCTTGTGGGCCATCCTTATGTATTTCTTGTGAACTATTCTTATTTATTTCTTGTGGGCCATTCTTCTTTATTTCTTCTTCCTTTTTTTTTTTTAATCACAACCAATCAAATAGAAACACTTGACCTCATTAACCAATCACTAAACGACACTTATTTTCATCCACCAATTATAAGAAGCCACACGTCCCATTTCCAACTGTAATTTTCTATTTTCTTCAGAAATGGCTAAAATCGGGTTCGTAATGAAAAAATTTTATTTCACTACCCAACTCCAAAAATTCCACTGAATCCATTGGTAACACTTAAATTCTTCAATTTCCTCTCTACTTAGTCAAATTTGCGGTCAAAGTCGCGAGCGCAGTTAAAATGACGAAAATGCCCCCTATACCCCAGGTAGCATAATTCGCACCAAAACGTGCGCCTCATTGCACTGATCAATTTCTCTTTCTAGAGTACCCTAAAATTCTTATTCTTTTAATCTTAATTGCCTTCCAAAAATTTAGGGTTCAGGTAAAACAAATCTAATAATTACATCCAAGTCCCGACAAAATTTTATTTCTCCAGAGTGTTCGTCTCAATACACCGATCAACTTTTGTTCTGGTCGTTGATGTAAATTCTCATCCTATTACAGGTAGTAACCAACCGAAAGTAAAAAAGTAGGGTGTTACAGAAGGTCTAGCATAATTTTTAATGGTTCTCCTTCCAATTCCATTTCCATTTTGTGGCTTATCTCCATGAACTCCAATATTTTCACTAATTAGGTCTATGCTTCTAGATTTTCCAAAAGCACAAATAATCTACCTAATTCTTCCAAATTTTGATTTACAAAACTTTCTTCTTGTCTCTTTCTCCTCAACCTTCTCAAGGTCTTTTCTATTTATGGGTCAAAATTCTCCAACTGTTCCTTGCACTCTCCTATTTATATAAATTCTTTCAATCAAAACATAAAACCTTAGTTACTCCCAAAATCAAGACAATCTTATAAAGAATAAAATCAATCAATCTTAATATGTACTCAAGATCAAACTATGCTATAAACAAATTTTTAATGAATCAATGAATAACATATAGAAAAATCAATAAATTAATAAAATTTCTGAAATTTCACTAGAAGAACAACAACAATAACAAAAGAGAATTCTCAAATATAATTTGGCCAAATCAATCCAAACCTAAAGTACACATACAAAAAATTTTTTACATGTAAATTAGAACTACAAACAAACATACATATTCACAAAGGAACGATACAACTACCTAGGAACAAGTTAGTTATACTTCAAGGTATGCATAATTACAAGGCCAAATCAAGAAAACTCAAGAAATTCAAAATATTGTCATTCAATCCCCTACCACAACGCTAAAAACTTGATGTATGCTTGTGTGTATATGTTTGTGCATAGGAAGAAATCTCAAAAAAATCATAGGAAATTAATCAATTTTTAATTTAAAATAAGAAAAATCACTCACACAATACACATATGGGCAAATATACCCATCATGTAATATAGAGCTCTAATTGGCAAGTATGTATGTATTAGGTACGGTGACAAATACTTCTACTATGCTATTGCTTCACTGTTTGGCTAATCATCCCAATTAGGAAAATGAGGAATTGACAATAGGATTAACCAACCTAAGTACACCAAAAAATTCCCCTATGATTACCAAACGCCTAAAGAAGAAGGAAAAGATTAAGTCATTGAATTAGAAGGCCTAAATCAACTAAATAGGCCTATTGATAATCTAAATTAGCACCAATTTGGCAATCTAAGTTAAAACCTACTCTCTCTCGCTTTATGAGTTTCCAACTCTTAACCTAATCAATAGGTATCTCTACCTCACTAATCAAATCAAGGAGCATTAAGATTAATTACTCACTCTCAATTTGGGAGAAATTGTGTCCCTATCTCTAGGCAACTTCATAACCTTTTAATCACCTATTTCTTTACCCTCAACCTTTTTCTCGAGTTAATCGAAATCAAACCAGTATGGTAAATTGACTAATTGGGCCTCTCAATCCTAACCATATCTCTCGAATTCATTAAGACTAAGAAAAATTCAACAAATCAATAACCTAAATCAAATCAAGTAATTGAATATGATAAGTGCTCATTAGTGATATAATTCATTAGTTATTTGTGCTATAAACTATGGAACTTGTGAGTAAATACTACTTATTCCCCTTATTTTTATATTATTTTGTGAAAATTATAAAATTAGGAGATGGACTAGACAAAGTGAACAAATTAGAGTAGAAAAGTATATAACCGGTGCCAAATGAAATGAGCAGGAGTCAGTTACTAGAACCAATCAGCCAGGGTTGAGCACAGAAAGTCGATCAAAGACTTAACAAATGCACCGGATAAAACAGAGAGAAATTGATGCCAATTACCATAGAAAGCAGGGGCCGGTTTTATGTGTTGAAAAAGATACTAGTTAGAACTATAAGAAACTGGCACTGGATGACTTGCATAATGGGCGTCGATTAATTGGTTGAATTCGATTTGTTTTGGGAAAAAGGTTAATGTCACAAATTTAATTTTCTGCAATTTTCAAATGGCTTCCCAAGCTTCCCTATATATACCTTCATTTCTATCATTTGAAGACTGGTTTTTCTAGAATGAGAGCCACCAAAACCCTAGAGAGCTAAGAGAAGCACCTAAGAGAAGATCTAAGCTTTATTTGGAAGAGAAGAAGGGTAATCTCAAGGGGAAATCTCAAGAAGAAGAAGATAGGCTACTTGCCTAACAGTTTCACTCTTTTCCCTTCTATTTCTTACTTGATTTTGTTCAAGTTTTCATAGATTATTAATGCATTTGAACGGTTAAACCCTTTGTTAGATATTGACCTTTATTTTGGTTATTTGCAGTCTATTATTTAGTATTCAATCAGTTGCTTTGCTTTGTGTATTTTAGTTAATTGGGTTTCTTATCCTAATGAATTCGAGAGATGAGGTTAAGATTGAGAGGCCTAATTAATTAATTTACCTACTGGGTTTTCCTTCGATTAGCTCGAGAAAAGGGTTGGGGGACAATAACTAGGTGGTTGAAGGTTTATAGAGTTGTCTAGAGATAGGCATACTACTTCCCTATTAGATGGGTAATTAGTCTTAATGCTCATTAGATTTGGTTAGTGAAGTAGAGATACCCACTAATTAGATTAAGGGTAAGAGACCCATAATTCGAGAGAGAGTGGATTTTGTATATAGGATAACCTATAAGCGCTAATTTTAGATTGTTAATTAGCTAACGTAGTTGGTTGAAGTTTGGCTTAATATTGGTGAATGCTATTTGGATACATTATTGATCCCTTTTCTTACTCTTGTGTGCTTGGTAATCTTCAATGATTTTTTGGGTGACGGGTTTGGTTATTTCCTTTGACAAATTTTCCATGTTGTCCATATGATTGATTGGCCAAATAATGAGATAATAGCCTAGTAATAGTACTTGTCATTTACCTGAGGATCTTCGATACTTACCAATTCTCTATATTACGCGATGGGGTATACTTGCTCATATATGTGTTGTGTAAGTGATTTTTGTTATTTTAATTAAAATTTGGCTATTTTGTATGAATTGTTGACACTTCTTCCTAAGCATAAGCATACACACATAAAAACACATATCAAGTTTTTTGTGCCGTTGCTGAAGAAGATGATAATTTTGAAAAGCTAGAATTTTGTTGATTTAGCCTTGTGAATTTGTGAATATATGTATATATGTCTAACTTGTAATTAGGTAATTATACGTGTTTCTTATGAATATATTGTATTTGTTCAATTGCATTGTAGAATTCTCACTTGTTGTTGTTGTGTATTAAGTTCTACTTTTTTGAAAGTATTAGAAGTTTTATTGATTCATTCATACATTATTCATTGATTCCTTGGGAAATTGTTCATAGCCCTTCTTTTATTTTGAGCACGTATTAAGGTTTTGGTTTGGTGTGACTCTTGTGCATATTGTACGTCTTGATTTAGAGGGTGATTTTGGTTTTATGTTTTGATTGAAGAAGATCTTTTCTTATATGAATAGGAGAGGGCAAACACACTTGGAGAATTTTGACCTAAAAATAGAAAGGACCTTGAGGCGTTTGAGAAGAAAAATGCAAACCCACGAGAAAGGTGTGGAAAGAATCAATCCTCTTCCTATTTTCCTATGTTTTACGTTAGGAACAACTTTAAGTTGCATTTGATTACCTTTATTTGTTGTATTTGCTTATTTTGGGAGTGTCCTAAGCTTCAGATTTAGCCACTTTTATTTGGACTTGACTTTGGATGGAGGATTTAGCAATGATAGTTCTAGTAATTGTAATGTATTTGCCATTTTATGTGCTTATTTTAATTATTATTGGGTATTGTAAAAGAGAGAAGAAGAGGTTTGCTTTTAGAAAACTAAAGCAAATTGGTGTCATTTAGAGCACTAAATAGGTGCTGGTTCAATTTAGAAAAAAAAAAAAAATTCATCAAGTTATAGAGCTTAACCGGTGCCTGGTTAAGCATTGAATTGTCGCCATTTAGTTTGGTGAAGCAATTAAAATTCTGTTGTTTTCTTTAGATGATTAGGTTTTTGAATAAGAACCGGCGCCGGTTAAACTATTGATCAAGTGTTGGTTGATGTCAAAATTCTAAAATTTAATAGCCAGCATTCAAAAATTTTCCAAATTTTACTCACCGATTCTCTCCTTCTTCCCTTTCTTCCTAGTTACTGGTGCCCATCACTGTACTCCCCTTTCAAATTATTTCAAATCTCTTTATTCCTGCACCCATTCCTTATTTCTTTTCATCAAACCTACCGTGAACAATCCTCAGATTTCACCTGCAGAAATCTAGCCTTGTCCTTTTACAAATTTTGTTCGGCTACACCTGATCACTAGATTCAAGTGAGATTTCTCTGTGGAAAAGGCCACCTAGCCTTGGAGAACATCGCCCATTCATTCTCGCAGTGCATGATTTCATTGGTGATTTTCTTTTTATTTTTCCCAATTTTAATAGAAGTTGAATTCTTGGGTTCCTATCTTCGTTTAATTTTTCCTTGGTGTTTTGGCCTAAATGAGCTATAATAGATTAGATTATGTTGAGCTAATATGTATTACATTGGGTGCATTAATTTCAAAAGAACGTTTATTCTATTTTAATTTGGGTGCTTCTATTGCTATTTCTTCTACAAAAAAAAAAAAAAAAAATGATCTATATGGTATATTGAGTTCATTTGGTGCAAATTACTACTTTTTAAATTTGAAATATGGACTATTGAAATGAATTTCTTGCTTGAATAAGGCTATGGATGAAATGTGCAAGTGGAGGAGACTGTTATTTTTTTGGGAATGGTTTACATTACGAAAGAATGGATCTGGTACACAGAATTATATTCTATTCTTTTTGGTGGTTCTTGAACTATGCTTTGTTGTATTAAAAATACTGAAGGTTGAATTTGTAGATAGGGTTGATGTATTTAGATTTAGGTATAAAAATCATATAAAAACTAAGTACATTTCTAATCAAGCTTAAATTAAAATTTTAACCCCAAATTACATATATGAGCAAGTGTACTCATCATTAACATAGCATAGGTTTCAAACGAGTGTCGATCCTCCAGGAACAAGAATACATTAGTCACCTTTCTTCTATTGTTTAACCGACTCAATAAAGTAAAAAAGAAATAAAAATAAAAAAAATAACATAAAAATATATACATGTCAAGAATGGAGAAGTATGTAACTCAAACTATTATTTAGACAATCATGATCTTAAAGTACCTAATCATTATCATAACTAATTATTCTTTTGGCATCATGAAGGATTAAGGTAGATTCACTTCTTTGTCCAATCCATGAATCCCTATCTTCTGGATAAATTAGCATCACATATCCTGTCTCAACTAATTCATCTAAAAGATGCATTAACCACAATCCTTGATTTAATTCCCATTCCTGGCAAATTACACATGAAATTAACAAATGAATCCATATCCTGGCAGACATCAATTAACCTTGAACTATTTTTGTCCCTACTCTTAACCCCTTTGTCCAAGCAAATTAAGAGCCAACAAATATGAAACTAACGAATTGAAACCACCATCAACCCCTTTGTCTAAGCAAGTTAATGGAAAGAACCAACCAATTAATCTCTTAATAAGCACAAGTAATTAAATACCAAGAATAACAATCAATTAATCAAAAGATTAAACAACTCTAAAAATCATGAATATCTAAAACAATATCAAATTACAATAAAATAATTAATATATCATTGTCAAGAAAAAGAAAACAAAGTAAAAGAAAGCACTCATAGACAAGCCTCATTCTTCTTCCTTCGAAGACCTTCTTATACAACCCTCCTTGAATTGAAGAATTCCTTCTTTGATTTGAGTGATTTTCTATGATAATCAATGAATTCTCTCATTTTTCTCTTGTGTTTTCCATCTATTTATAGGCTTAGGAAGTGCCTAACTCGTTGGTGTAATGTTCTTGGCCGAGTAGAAGTAGGAAAGTACTAAAACTCCAGAGATTACCAAAAATCGCATACAAAAATCAAGAACCCGTCTTTTCCTCAGGGCACAGCCGGCGCCGCCTTGGCTACTAGAGCCGACGTCGGTTGTGTTTTATTTCTTCCTTTGTTCGCCGATTTTTTCTTTATTTCCACGTAATGTTGTCCAGAGTGTAGCCGGCGCCGCCTTGGCTACTGGAGCCGGCGCTGGTTCGATTCTGTTCCACCCTGTTTAAAAAATTTTTCGTTGCCTCAAAATTCGTGTCATTAGCACATGGCTGGTGCCGGTTCTATTGTCCTGGCCGGTGCCGCCTCTATTATGTTTTGTGACATTTTTGCTTTGTTTTACCCCTAAAATCTGAAATTTTGCACAGAATACCTTTCCAAGGGTAAAATCTTAAATATGAAGGAATATGACTAGTTATTGGACAAAATGCATCACAAAAGAACCTCAAATAACTAGGAAAAATATGACTAATTTAGCCCCTATCACATTCTCCCACACCTAGCTCTTTGCTTGTCCTCAAGCAAACTATCAAAGATACGTAGGAAAACACAAGATTTAACAATCACTCAATTAATTTCAAAACAATATCTTCAATACTTTCTTCATTCAAGAACATAAAACACATGCTACTATATTTTCACAATAAATGCAAGACATGTGTAAGTGAATAATGACTTAGTAGAACCATCCCAATACTTAACAATATTCTCAAACCATTGGAAAGAATTTAGTTCAAAAAGATTATGCATTCCATAAGCTTACTTTTCATACACTCTCTCCACTAATCCGAGACATATAATGATTCTACTTAGAACAAGTAGGACTTTTAAGCTTGTAATGTAAGGCTAAAGGCTTGTAATGTAGCTTATCAAATGAAGGATACAGGAAATTCAAATATCATAGAAGTTGAGAGTTCGCAAGAAAAGGATAAACAAAATGTATCAATAATTTCAAAACTTTTCTTACTCTCTTATTCCACAAATCAATTAAAACCCATAACCTTATTTAGCAATTACAGTTCAGCTCAAGCAAATCCTGCATTTTCTCTTTTTCTTGTCTCTTTTCATCAACTCTTCTCTTTTTTTTTTTTTTTTCACAAGATCACTCAAATTTTCAGTAATGGTGTTAAGTACTTTATATGAACTTAACTTTTACAGCTCAATCACCATTCCTCTTGTGATCTTTCTTTTCTTTTTCTTTCAAAAATTTTTCTTTTCTTTCTTTTTTCTCTTCTTTTCTCTTTCACTGCTTCTATTCTTTTCTTCCTCAGTTTCTTTTTTTCCATTTTTTCTAGTAGCTTTTTGTTTTCTTTTCTTGTGTTCAATCTCTCTTTTCCTTCGTCTTCTATTTCTTTGCTTTCTTTTCTCTTTCCAACTCAACTTAACTCTTGATAGATGACTGAAAGTAACAAGTCATGATCTTTCTCTAAGTACTCTCCCTCAACATTCTTCTTCATGTACTTTCATCCATCAAGATTATAAAGATATGAAAAATTATTCAAACTCTAAAAAACAAGCAATGGACAAAGTATTGTGACGGGTTTTAAAGAAAACAAATCAACAATTTAGGCTAAAAATAGGCACTAAGGATAATATCAAAATAGGTAGGATTGAAAAGCTCAAACTATCCAAAGAAGGCCTATTACCGTCATCCCTAAGTTAAATCATGAATGTTTTTCTTATTTTGCCTCGAGAGATATTTAAGTAAGTTCTAGAATGCTCCATGAATTTTAATAGAAAAATAGGTTTAAGAACAATGTAAAGCATTTGATCAAGAACTACTTCGTCCAAGTGTATGCAAAAAGTCATGCATATGTCATACATGATATAGAACATATGCTCTACAATCCATCACAAAGACATGCATTAAAAATACAGCTTGAAATCTCAAAGAAAATTAGAAAAAATTTTAAAAATTTTGAAAATTTGGGCTCACAAGAAGGATGATAAAATATAAAAGAATGATGCATAGAAGAATTTTCAATCGAATCACTCCCCCACACTTAAATTGGACATTGTTCTCAATGGCCAAATAAATATAACAAGGTAAAAGCAATGCCATGGGACCAAAAATATAAAGGAGAAGAGATAAGAAAGTCAATACTTCCATAGATGGTGCAATGTGCTGTATAAGAGCTGAATGCTTGAAGAACGAGACATTGGCAAAGTACCTAAAAAGAAAAATACAAAAGAGCACACCAAAGCATAAAAACTAGAAAAGAAAAATAAATCAAAAAACAAAAGAAAGAAAATACTACAATAAAGCAAAAAAAAAAAAATCAAAAACTAACTAGAAAAGACATTAAAAGAGAAAAGAAAAACAAGAGTGATCGAGAAAGTGTGAACAATCATCATCAGTCCTCCTCCTCCTCATTATCATCATCATCATCAACATCAGCACCCGGTGTAGAAGTTCCCTCACCACCATGTTGCCCAGAAGAATGCTGCCTTCATTCAGCCAATTGCTACTCCATAGTAGCTTGCCGTCTCGCCATGTCATCCATGTATCCCTGCAAGGGTAGGAGCATCTCCGTGTGCTGGGCTAACTGTCCCAGCACGGTAGTCTCAAAGTCAGTCCAGGGTTGGGATTGAGAACTGCTAGCTCGTGCACGTGTCGGTGGCGGTGGGTGCTTCTCCTCCACGGGAGGTGGCCTAACCTGATCGGGATGTCTGACCTCAAAGGGGGTTAGCCACTTTTTCAACTCTTGGCTGTACTTGTACCCACAACTCATCAGAGTTTGTTTTGTAACAATATCGTGCTCAGTGGTAGCCTCCATCAATTTTCCCTCAAGACTAACACCAAAGTCTTTCAGAATTTTCATTATAACCAGGGGGAAAACGAAGGCATTTGTAGGGAGACAGTAATGAATCACATCCTTAATGGATTGGATAATCAGGGGTGCAAGAGGGATAGGCAGAGTGTTCATCATCTGATGTAAAATGTAAGTGTCAATAAGTCGAGTTTCATTAAAACCACTAGCACAGGGTACAACATTGAACTCAAACATATAGACTAGAGCTCGAAAGTTGGCAGCCAGATCATTGTTCGAATAGAAACTATTGGCTTGGAAGGCATTATGCTTGTATAACCCTAGAGTGGCTCTAGTCTCACTGGCATTCGAATTCGGGTCAGAGAGAATTTTTTGATTATTCACGTCTACCCCTTGCCAAGAATCATCATTAAATACTTAGAAGAGATTAGCTAATTGATTTTGGGTGATGACAATGGGGAGTCCTTTCACTCTCGTTTCAATATGGGGAAGGTGATTATTGCCCTTGTCAACCATATTAGCATAGAATTCCTTGATGAGCACTGGACAATACTTCCCTTTCAACTGTACTATCGACCTCCATCCTAGCCTCCTAAACATCATTCCCAATTTAAGGGCACGGTCTAGGGTAGGTGCTAAAGTACGCTCTACAATGATTTTGTTGGATGCTCTCCTATTGTACCATTCCTCACAAGAGGGATCAATAAACTCAGTTGGTCTAAGGAACAAAGGGTCGATGGGTGAGGGGGCCGAGGAAGAGGAAGCTCTTGCCCTTTTAGAGGAATGACCCCATGCTTGAGACATGTTATCAAGTAAGGAGTAGTGAAAATAGGAGGTTATAACAAATGAGTGCAAAGAAGTAAACGGGGTCTAGCTACCCGTTACAAGCACATTTTCAACTCTCACTCAACCCTCAACCAATCTCACAACCACAAAGCCCAAACGCCTTCAATGAATACACTCCAATCAACAATCAATTCAATTCCCTCCAATCAATTCAACATAACCTTCAACAAATACATGTAAAGCTCACTGTAAAGAATAAACGTGTTGAATATCCCCAATGCATTCTAGTATATATGCTCATGTGAATGCAGGCATTAGCATGGCATTATGTAAAAACCAATTCAAGTTCTATATGTAACGATTATTCAACCATCATGAATGACCATAATTCTAACCCTAAATATATGCATGAAGTTCCTAATGATCATGTGCATGAATTAAGCATCCAAGAACCATTAACTCCTACACTATCCAAAATCATGAAGCTCAAGGAGTAATGCACAATACAAAAAACATAAACAATCCCAATTTTCGGCCAAAATTGTCCCTAAAATTAGAAAAAGCCATACACACCATTTTAACCGTGGGAAATGAATAAAAATCATACTTTTATGCTCGTGTATGCATGGGCAAGCAAAAGATGTAAGCTTTTTGCAGAAATCTAAGCTCATTGCTTATGGATTGAATGTGGGGTTTGTATACAAAATGGAAGATTTTGAGATTTTTGATCCATAGGATCAATAAAAGGGAGGTGGATAGATGTTATAGAAGTGATTAGGAGGTGAAAATTCTAATTTTGGAAAGTTGGGAAGGTGAATCGGGCGCGGGTTAGAGAGGTTTTGAGAGGGAGTTGGAGAGTTTGAATGAAAAAGTGGCCAAAATGGCATATATTATGCGCCTTACCCGACAAGAACCAGCGCCGGTCATAGCCCTAGCCGGCGCCGGTTGCATTTTGTCCAATTCTCCATTTTTTTTTTTAATAAAATGATGAACACATAATAATGATGAATAATGCATTCTAATTTATGAAAAACAATCACTCAAAATGACAGAAATAAAAATTGTTTCAATCCTAAAATTGAAAGTAAAGTAAGTAAAAGAAAAAGCCTTCAATGTTTTCCATGGCTTTGATCCCGTGGATTCTCCTCAGTGTTTCTTGGCAATGTCTCGGCTTGACGATCCCCCAATAATTTAGCTAGTTGATCAATTTGGTTTTCCAAGTTGCGCATGGAAGCCTTTAGGTTCCTCGTTGTAACATCGACCCCTTGGAACTTAGTCTCTGTTGTACTTACCAATTGGCTAATCAATTCTTCCAATTGTGGCTTTGAAGGTGCTGCATTATTGTTCATAGGGTTTTGGTTCCTTTGATTTCCTCCAAAATTGAAAGAACCCTGCCTATGTTGATTTCCATTACTCCAAGAGAAATTAGGGTGATTTCTCCAACCAGGATTATAGGTAAAGCTACAAGGGTTGTTACTTGGCCGGATATTACCTGCAAAGGCCGCATGTTCCAAGGTTTCTTGGAGTGACCCCATGTTTTGGCATTCATGATTCGAGTGTCCCTTTCCACAGAAATCACAACTTACGTTTAATACCTGGCCTTGAGGCATTACCATTTGTTCTATCTTTTGAGTTAAGGCGTTCGCCTTAGCTTCCAATGCTTCCACAACATCTACTTTGTGTACTCCTTGCTCACGAGCTCTAGACCTTGTACTTCCCCAAGAATAATTATTAGAAACTAGATTTTCAATAAGATCAAATACCTATTCTGGATTGATGGAATCCCCTGCAAAAGAGTCCACCACTTGATGTGTTGCGAACGTAAGGCCATTCAAAAATATTAGCATCTGCATTCCCAGCTCAAATTCGTGGTGTGGGAATTTCTTTAGAATTTCCTTGAATCTCTCCCAACTTTCATACAGAGGCTCAGAATCTAATTATTGGAAGGCGAATATCTCATTTCTAAGTTTTGCTGTCCTAGTTGGAATGAAATATTTGGCTAGAAATTTTTTAGCTAGGGCATTTCAAGTAGTGATGGAACTTGTAGGTAAAGACTTTAACCATGATTTGACTCTATCCCTCAAAGAAAAAGGAAAAAGACTTAACTTTATGGCATCCTCAAAAACACCATTCATTTTAAACGTGTCACAAATCTCAAGGAAATTAGATAAATGAGCATTGGGATCTTCTTCAGGTAGCCTGTCAAATTGAACCATGTTTTGAACTATCTGGATAATGTTAGGCTTTATTTCAAAATTGTTTGCATCCACCTTAGGCCTAGTAATACTCGAACTTGTGCCCGAGATTGCCGGTTTCACAAAGTCATCCATAACCCTCCTATTTCCAGCATTGTTATTTTGAGAACTGTCCATTTCGATGATCAAGTTCCTTTGGATTGTTCGGCAGATCTTTGATAGTGTCCTTTCGATTTCAGGGTCAAAATGGACTATCTTGCTTTTGGATTTTCAGGTTATGTACCAAGAATAACACCTAGAAAAAACAAGAAGCAAGTTAGCTATAGAATTTATGATTAAAACAAAATTAAAAGATTACAAAGTTAGTCAAAGTTACATAGTCAAAGTTAGTAGGTTAGGTTACAAAGGTATAAAAGATACAAGATACAAAAGATAGCACATTTTTGCGAAAAGAACAATTGTACATATTTACATGGTTAAATAAACAAAATCCAAGCTTTCATGCTATTGTTCTCCAGCAACGGTGCCAAAAACTTAATGTGTTTGGATTTAGGTATAAAAATCATATAAAAACTAAGCACATTCCCAATCAAGTTTAAATTAAAACATTAACCTCAAATTACACATACGAGTAAGCATACTTATCATTAACATAGCATAGGGTTCAAACGAGTGTTGATCCTCTAGGAACAAGTATGCATTAGTCACCTTTCTTCTATTGTTTAACCGACTTAATAAAGTTAAAAAGAAATAAAAATAAAAATAAAATAAAATAGAAATATATACATGTCAAGGATGGAGAAGTATGTAACTCAAATTATTATTTAGACAATCATGATCTTAAAGTACCTAATCATTATTATAACTAATTATTCTCTTGGCAGCATGAATGATTAAGGTAGATTCACTTCTTTGTCCAATCCATGAATCCCTATCTTCTGGATAAATTAGCATCACATATCATGTCTCAACTAATTCACCTAAAAGATGCATTAACCACAGTCCTTGATTTAATTCCCATTCCTAGCAAATTACACGTGAAATTAACAAATGAATCCATATCCTGACAGACATCCATTAACCTTGAGCTACTTTGTCCCTACTCTTAACCCTTTGTCCAAGCAAGTTAAGAGCCAACAAATATGAAACTAACGAATTGAAACCACCATCAACCCCTTTGTCCAAGCAAGTTAATGGAAAGAACTAACCAATTAATCTCGTAATAAGCACAAGTAATCAAATACTAAGAATAACAATCAATTAATCAAAAGATCAAACAACTCTAAAAATCATGAATATATAAAACAATATCAAATTACAACAAAACAATTAATACATCATTGTCAAGAAAAAGAAAACAAAGTAAAAGAAAAAACTCATAGATAAGCTTCCTTCTTCTTCCTTCAAAGACCTTATTGTACAACTCTCTTTGAATTGAAGAATTTCTCATTTGATTTGAGTGATTTTCTATAATGATCAATGAATTCTCTTATTTTTCTCTTGTGTTTTCTATCTATTTATAGGTTTAGGAAATACCTAAACTCGTTGGTGTAATGTTCTTGGCCGAGTAGAAGTAGGAAAGTACTAAAACTCCACAGATTACCAAAAATCGCGTACAAAAATCAAGATCCTGTCTTTTCCTCAAGGCATAGCTGGCGCTGCCTTGGCTGCTTGAGCTGGTGCCGGTTGTGTTCAGTTTCTTTTTTTGTTCACCGATTTTTTCTTGATTTCCACGTAATGTTGTCCAGAGTGCAGCCGGCGCCGCCTTGGCTACCAGAGCCGGCACCGGTTCGGTTCTGTTCTGCCCTATTTCAATAATTTTTTGTCGCCTCAAAGTTCATGTCATCAGCATATGGCCGACACCGTTCCACTGTCCTGGCCGGCGCCACTTCTATTATGTTTTGCGACATTTTTGCTTCGTTTTACCCCTAAAATCTGAAATAATGCACAGAATACCTTTCCAAGGGTCAAATCTCAAATATGAAGGAATATGACTAGTTATTGGATAAAATGTATCACAAAAGAACCTCAAATAACTTGGAAAAATATGACTAATTTAGCCCCTATCAATGGTGCAATGTTTTGTTGAACTTTAATGCTATTGTGATTTGAAGGAGAGGTATTTTATTTTTACTTTTGGAGCAGGATGAGGCATGATTGAGTTTTGAAGTGCTATGTGTCTATTTTGGTGATATAGAAATGGATTACTTTTTTAGCTAATAAAGTGTTTTCATTGCGTGATTTTGTGAAAAGGGGACATGTGTGAACAAGCAGACTTTCTCGTGTATTTCACTTAGAGCTAGGAAATTAGTTCTTGTCTCTATTCAATTTTTTTTTTTTTTTTTTGGGAGCTTTGAGAGATGGGGCTGTATGGATTAAAATGAATTTGATGGAGATGCAACAATTTGTTTCATTTTTGCTTTTGGAAACTAACGTGCCTTGTGTTTTGAGATTAAATGAAGGCTACTTTGCATGTTCTATAAATGAATAACTCTGCACTAGACAATCAGGCCTCAATTAATTTTTTTTTGTGAATGAGCTTAAGTTTCTTTTTGGCCTTTTAGAGTTGAATATGGACTAAACCTCTTGAAAACAATATGTTTTGTTTTGCATTATACTAATTTTAAAATTTTACTCTACTTCTTAGGCTTACATTGTTAAAGTTTTGTGCAAGATTTTGGAGTAGTTGAGTGCATTGCTTGGTTAGGCTAATTTAATAGAGATGAGATATTGTATTGTACATTATTTTTGGGTTTCACATGCTTTATCCCCTGGACATACAAAAATGCCAAGTGACATTTGTTTTGGTAGATCATTGGGAATGAATTTTGCTTTATGAGCTTGGACATTCAATGATTTATTAATGCTATATTTTAAAGAATGTTATCTTGGTATTTTACTAATTTAGATCTTCATTTGCATTATTCTTGTTGCTTTTCCATTTTCAGCATTATTAAGTTTTCTTTGCTCTTGTGGTTTGAGTTGGGCTGTGATTTTGTGAATTAGATTGGGATTGGAATTAGATTGAGTTTTCTTGTTGAGATGTTAACTTGGAGAGCTGGTGGTAACTTGTGTTTTGAGACCTCTATTTTGCGTTTAGTGTGTATACTTATGTATAGAGAGAAATCTCAATAAATCACACAAACTAATGAAGTCTTAATAAAAAATATAAAAAATTACTCACACAACACACATATGGGAAAGTATACCTATCATATGTGTATACTTGCCCTAATATTAAGAGTAAGAAATCCTATCATATGAGCACCTAAGAAATCCTCCTAGATCAACAAACACATAAGAGTAAGAAAAGGGGCTAATATTAAGCCAAATCTCAACCAACTAAGTTAGTTACATAATGAAAGGGGCTAAATTCAGCACTATTTTTTTAATTATTTGAGGTTAATTTGAGAAACTTTTGATGTAATAACTAGTTATATTCCTTCCTATTTGATATTTTTGCTTGTGGAAAGTATTTTTGACGAATTTTGTGCAGAATTGAGTAGATTTTGAGCAAAAAGAAAAATTCCAGCATGCACCTGACACCAGGTCTGGCAACTTAACATCCAAGAGAAAAACAAAATGCACTTAGCACCAAGTGGGTTGAAGTGACTTGGCACCAAGTCCAGTCTGGATACGAGGGATTTTGTGCAGGAATTTTGGCATAAAAAAAGCTTATAAAGATAAGAAAAACACAAGATGAAGTAGTGAATCCAAGGATCAAAACTCCCAATTACTCATATTAGGAGATATTCATCATTCAATGAGCATTATTCAAGAAGGTTTATAAAGAGAAGAAGAATGGTTTGTCTATAAATTTTTTCTTTTACCTTTATTTTCTTTTTCTAGAATAGTGATGCAATTAATATTTTTTATTGTAATTTGACGTTGTTTTTAGGATTCATAATTTCTTGAATTAATTTAATCTTTCTGATCAATTGATTATTTGTCTTGGGATTTGATTACTTCTTTTTATTACGAAATTGGTTCGTTAATTCTTATTGTTAACTTGCTTGAAAAAAGGGTTGATAATGACTTCAATTAATTAAATTCATATTTGTTATATCTTAACCTGCTTGGAAAATAGGCTAATTGTTAAGAATTTAGGTAATCAAAGGTTAGTAGATTATTGTTACAATATGGATTCATTGAATAGTTTTTTTAAATCACCTAAAATATAGGAGTTTATATGAGAATTGATTTTAATGCATTTTTTAGGTAAATAGGTTGAGATAGAATATGTTCACTAATTTAACTAGAGGATAGCAATTCCCTAGATTACAAATGAAGTGGGTCTATATTAAATCCTTAATGAAACCAAGATGATAATTGATTATGATATGCGCTAAGTGATTCATTATCATGTTTTCAAAAGTATTGGTTAAACTTACATATTTTCACATCTTTGAGTTGTATATATTTTTATTTATTTTTTATTATTTTATCATTTTATTTGGTCGATTAAGTAATGAATGGAAAGTGATTAGTGTGTACTTGTTCCTTTAAGAATCGATACTCGTTAATTTTTTATACTATGCTTGCGATGAGTATACTTGCTCGTATGTATATTTTGGGATTAACATTTCAATTAAAACTTGACTAAGGGATGGATTTAAATTTAATGATTTTTATACTCCTAAAATTTACACATCAAGTTTTTGGTGTCGTTGCCAGGGAACAATATCATGAAAGCTTAGAATTTATTGATTTAACTATGTTATATGTTTATAAGTTTATGTGTAAATATGTGAATATGTATATATGTTCTTTGTATAACTAAGTGCCATATTTTGTTGTATGTATACATGTACCTTAGATAACTAACTTGACTTACTATTGTACCATATGACAGTAATAAGCTACCATATGCAGGTAATATGACCAATTGGAATATGGAACGGAATCCTAACATGTCTTAAGAGATGACATCCCAACCATCTGACTTCACTGCTTTAGAAGGGGTATTAGGAAAATTTGCCACTCATATAACCAAATGCTTTCAAGAGATAGATGGCACATTGGTAAAATTTGAGGACATGATTCAAAATATAAAAATGTAAATTTGATTTTTAACAGATCTAATGCTAAAGTCACCATTAGGGGTGGAAACACAACATGATTCAGCTGCCATTATATTACAAAGTGGTAAGACGCTACTCAATTCTAGTATGGAACTGATACCATCTAAAGAAGATGGGTTGGAACTGATCCCTTGTGATGAACCACTTGAAAACTAAGTTAAAAAAATCAAATTTTCAGCCGCCGATATATTACCCCACGCAAACAGAAAAAGCAAGAAAAGATGTACAATTTGATAAGTTTTTAGAAATATTCAAACAATTGCACATAAACATCCCCCTCAGTGAGGTTTTGATACACATGCCAAAATATGCAAAGTTCCTTAAAAACATGTTTGTCAACAAAAAGAGATTAGAAGAATTATCGACTGTAGTTTTGAATGAAGAATGCTCTGCCATCTTGCAAGACCAACAGACTTTGCCACGAAAAGAAAATAATCCAGTGAGTTTTTCTATTCATTGTCTTATTAGTACTCTTACATTTTGCAATGCATTAGCCGATTTAGGTGCTAGCATTAATCTTTTTCCATACAAAACTTTCAAAAAGCTAGGCCTAGGTGAGCCCAAGCCTACTAGGATGAGTATTCAACTTGTGGATAGATCTATTAAATATCCTAGGGGAATAGTAGAAGATGTATTAGTTAAAGTGGATAGATTCATATTTCCTGTGAATTTTGTTATTCTTGATATAGATGAAGATTCTAAAGTTTTCTTAATCCTAGATCGACCTTTCCTATCTACTATCAAAGCATTAATTGATGTTCATGGGAAAACATTGACACTTACGGTTGGGGATGAAGAAATCATTATCAAAATCCGCAAAAGCATGCGATATCCTATCTCTTCTGATGATTTTTGTTTAAGGATTGATATTCTTGAAGAGTCTATATTTGATTTTGTGTAGGAATTATTTCTCAATCTCTCTATGGACTTGATGGAACAAACAATTGTATATTTGGAGGATTCAAATAAGGACTGTGAGTTGGGAGAATTTGAAGAAATAAAAAAAAGCAGTTTGGGAAGGATGAAATCATCCATTGAGGAACCACTTGAATTGGACCTCAAAGACCTCCCTAAGCACTTGGAATATGCATTTTTGGCTAATGGAAAAAAATTACCTGTGATTATAGCAAAAAACCTCACTTGTGATAAAAAAACTAAATTGGTAAGTTTATTAGGAAAATATAAGAGAGTCATTATATGAAAAATCACGAATATTAAGGGAATTAGCCCTTCCTTTTACACTTACAAAATTTTGTTAGAAGAAAGAGTCAAACCTATAGTGCAACCCCAATGTAGGTTGAACCCAAATACGAACGATGTAACAAAAAGTGAAGTGATTAAACTCTTATATTTCAACATCATTTATCCTGTTTCTGATAATATTTAGGTGAGTCTAACACAAGTGGTACCAAAGAATAGAGGAACGACGATGAGCCCCAAATGAAAAAAATGAGTTAATCCCTATAAGATTGGTAACCGGTTGGAGGGTTTGCATTTCTTATAGAAAATTAAATGAGGTAACTAGGAAGGATCATTTTCCTCTCCCTTTCATTGATCAAATATTAGAAAGATTAGCCGGACATGAGCATTATTGCTTTTTAGATGGTTTTTCGATTACTTTCAAATTCCCATAGCTCCGGAAGATCAAGAGGAAACTACTTTTACATGCCCTTTTGGTATTTTTGCATATCGTCGTATATCTTTTGGTATTTACAATAGTCTAAGAACTTTCCAAATATGTATGATGGCTATTTTGAAGGGCTTGTAGGAGACATCATAGAGGTATTTATGAATTATTTTTCTATTTTTGGTAATTCTTTTGACATATGTTTGGCTAATTTAAAAAAGGTACTTCAAATGTGTGAAGAAACCAACCTTATGCTTAATTAGGAAAAATGCCACTTCATGGTGTAAGAAGGCATTATATTAGGATCTAAGATTTTAAGGAAAGGTATTAAGGGTGATAGGGCAAAAATTGAGGCAATTGAAAAACTTCCTCCTTCCACTTCCGTAAAGGCTATTCGAAACTTTCTTGGTCATGCAAGTATTATAGGAGACTCATCTTGGATTTCTAAAAAATTTCTTAACTTCTTAATTTTTTTACTTGAAAAATATGCTGTTTTTTATTTTGATGAAAATGTCTGAATACTTTCAATGTGCTTAAAAAGAAATTGATCGACTCTCCTATTTTAATTGCACTGGATTGATCTTTTCCTTTTGAATTAATGTGTGATGTGAGTGATTATGTAGTAGGTGCAGTTTTGGACAAATAAGGAATAAGCATTTTCAACCAATCTACTATGCAAGTAAAACTCTTATGGTGGCACAAGAGAACTACACTACAATGGAGAAAGAATTGCTTGCAATAGTATTTGCTTTTGATAAATTCTGTTTATCTTGTTTTGTCCAAAATTATTGTGTATACAGACCATTCTGCCCTTAAATACCTACTAACCAAGCATGATTCAAAACCAAGATTGATAAGATTGAATTGTTGAAGGAATTTGACTTGGAGATTAGAGATAAAAAGGGAGTTGAAAATTTGACTGCAGGTCACTTATTTAGGTTGGAAAATCCCAACTTAGAACCATTGGCTGAAGGGGATATCAATAACACCTTCCTGGATGAGCAACTTCTACTTGTTGATGGTGAGATTTCTCAAACACCTTGGTATATAGATTTTGCTAATTACTTAGTTGCAGGAGTTATTCTAGAGGATTTCTCGGCACAACAAAAGAAGTTCCTCTTCGAAATAAAGTATTACTTTTGGGAAGAACCTTACTTGTTCAAGTGTTATGCGGATAAAATCATTCAGAGATGTATGGATTATGCAGAAAGCATAGGTATCTTAAAACATTGTCATGAAGGACCCGCAGGAGGCCACTATTAAGCTAACAACACTGCAAGAAATATGCTTAAGTTCAAATTTTTTTGGCCAACACTCTTTAAAGACTCTCATACGTTTGTTCAAAATTATGATAGATGTTAACTTACCGGTAATATTTCTAAATATAATGAGATGCCATTGCAAATTTTTCAAGCTTGTGAAATTTTTTATTGTTGGGGGATTGATTTCATGGGCCCTTTTCCTGATTCTTTAGGTAACAAATACATCTTAGTTGTGGTTCAGTATCTATCTAAGTAGGTTGAGGTGCAAGATTTTCTACTAATGATGCTTGGTTTGTAGTCAAATTTCATAAAAAACTTTTAACCCATTTTGGTGTACTGAAGATACTCATTAGTAATAGGGATACACACTTTTATAATATCCAATTAAATAAAGTTCTCAAACATCTAGCTGTTACTTATAAGTATGCCTCGCTATCACGCTCCAAACAAGTAGTCAAGTTGAGGTGGTCAATTGAGAGATCAAAAGAATTTTGAAAAAAGTGATTAATCATACGAGAAATGATTAAAGTTTGAAGTTAGATGATACTCTTTGGGCTTATAGGATAGCTTTCAAAACTCCTATTGGTACAACTCCCTATCGATTGGTGTATGAAAAATCTTGTCATTTACTTGTGGAGATTGAACACAAAGCTTATTGAGCTATTAAACTTATTAACTTTGATTTTGAGCTTGCTAGAAAATCTAGGTTACTTCACTTAAATGCATTGGACGAATTGCGCATGGTTGCATATGATAATTCTCTACTCTACAAAGAACGGGTAAAATGATAGAATCAAAAGCATATTGCTTTACATCGGGAGTTTCAAGAAGGTGATCAAGTGTTGTTATTTAATTCTCACTTGCAACTTTTTCCGGGTAAGTTGAAATCGATATGGTTGGGGCCATATGTGGTGACTAATGGTTTTCTTTTTGGTACTCTTGAAGTTTCTCACCCGAATAATGGTACTTTCAAAGTTAATGGAAATAGGGTGAAACATTATTTTGGTGAGACTTTTGACACTTTGGATCATGTGGATATTTTTCTCCATGATTCATGACTTTTCTTAGGATTTCTTTTTAGTTGATTTTAGTTGTCTTTTCTTTTATTTTGAATTTCTTTATTTTTTTCTAGATTTATGTTTTTCTGTTTTTGTTTTTTTTTTTTTAGTTAGTACCCTTGTAACTTCTCTAATGACTCCTTGTAATGGATTCACACATATTGGAACTAATTCGCAATAAAAGTATTTTTCTTTTCTCTATTCTTCCTCTTTTATTTATTCTGGTCCTTTAGCTTTGCTTTTATTGATGTATTTTTGGCCATTGAGGACAATGTCCCATTGAAGTGTGAGGGGAGAGTTTAGCATTGAAGATATTTTCCATATACATCATATACATTGTATATTGTGCTAATTTTTCTTATTTTGCTAGAAAAATATTGTGATTTTTCTTTGTTTGGCAAGGTTGTAATTCTCTTTTTTACTTATATATGAGTTTTGTCATTCATTTGGTAGATTTTTATGAAATTAGTTTATTGGATAGGATATTGTTAAGACTTGAGAATTTAAATTAATCTAGTTTATGCATTAGTATTTGAATATTATTTGACTCATCTAGTTTGAATATGGAAGATGTGATGGATTTGGGAAAAGTTGTTGGCTACCTCTTGTATTATGGGTTTAAACTTTGCTTAGCTTTAAGTTGTGATAAAGAATGTGAGGATTTAAAATATCTTTGAGTGGAAAGATTGTGAAAATTTTTTTATTGAGAGTTGAAGATTGAGAACAATGAGTTGTTTGTTGTTGACGAGAAAAATACCTTTTGCTTGATTATGGGGGCTAATACGGATAGTGAAGAAAAATTCACTTTCTTGAGGCTATTAATTCCCAAAAGTACAAGAGGAAAAAGAGAGAAACAAATGTTGAAAAAATGATGAATGATGACTAAAAAGGGGTTAATACGGTGCGTGAAGAAGAATCTATCACTTGAGGTTATCAATTCCCTAAGTCATTGAAAAAATTGAGAGGAAAAAAATTGGAGTGCTTTCCTTATATCATGACTTGATTTATGCAATTTTTGAATTTATAATGCTTGAGTTGGTAGACAGCTTAGCTTGTGTAATTCATGTTATCTATGTTTTTACTTGAAGGGTAAAATAATTTTTTTAGATTAAGATATAGACTTATTTAATTTGACTTCAGGAGTTTTGTTATGTTTTATCAAATGCTTCAAATTTCAATTGTTTTCAAAGGGTTTGATGAATAGAAAAAGTTCTATTTAGAGTTTGAAGAGAGGTTATAAGCCTTGTTATGATTCAAAAGTTTGGGAAGAATAAAAGCTTGTGTTTTCTTGATTATTTTCTTGATTTAAGTATTTTGCTTGAGGACAAGCAAAAGTTTAAGTATGAGAGAATTAATAGGGGCTAAATTCTTCATTATTTTCCTAATTATTTGAGATTAATTTGAGATATTTTTGATGTAATAACTAGGCATATCCTTTCTATTTGACATTTTGCTTGTGGAAAGTATTTTTGACTAATTTGTTCTGAATTGAGTGGATTTCGAGAAAAAAGAGAAAAATTCTAACATGTACCTAGCGCCAGGTCTGGCAACTGTACTAGACGTCAGGTCCAATCTAAAAAAATAGAGAAAACAGAGTAACGTCCAAGAGAAGAACAGAATGCACTTGGTGCCAGGTGGGTTGAAGTGACCCGGCGCTAGGTCCAGTCTAGACACACGCGATTTTGTGCACAAATTTGGCATCAAAGAAGCTTATAAAGATAAGAAAAACACAAGAGAAAGTAGTGAATCTAATGATCAAAACTTCCAATCACTCATAAAAGGAGAGATTCATCATTCAAGGAGCATTATTTAAGAAGGTTTTCAAAGAAAAGAAGAATGGCTTATCTATTAATTCTTTTTTTTTTTACCTTTATTTTCTTTTTCTAGAATAGTGATATAAATAATGTTTTCATTGTAATTTGATATTATTTTTTGGATTAATGATTTCTTGAATTAATTTATTCTTTTTGATCAATTGATTATTTGTCTTGGGATTTGATAACTTGTTTTTATTACGAAGTGGGTTAGTTGATTCTTGTTGTTAACTTGCTTGAAAAAGGGATTGATATTGACTTCAATTAATTAAATTTATATTTGTTATCTCTTAACTTGTTTGAAAAATGGGTTAATTGTTAAGAACTTAGGTAATCAAAGGTTAGTTGATGATTGTTAGAATATGGATTCATTGACTAATTTCATGTTTTAAAATCACCTAGAATATAGGGTTTTATATAAGGATTGATTTTAATGCATCTTTTAGGTAAATTGGTTGAGACAAAATATGTTCACTAATTTAACTAGAAGATAGTGATTTAATGGATTGAAAACGAAGTGGGTCTATATTAAATCCTTAATGAAACCAAGATGATAATTGATTGTGATATGTGCTAAGTGATTCATTGTCACGTTTTCAAAAGTATTTTTCAAAATTGCATATTTTCACATCTTTGAGTTGTATATATATATTTTAATTTTCTTTTATTATTTTATTACTTTATTTGGTCGGTTAAATAATGAATAAAAAGTGATTAGTGTGTACTTGTTCCTTTGAAGATTGATACTCATTAATTCTCTATACTATACTTGCGATGAGTATACTTGCTTATATGTGTAATTTGATATTAATGTTTTAATTAAAACTTGAATAAAGAATGGATTTAAATTTAATGATTTTTATACATCCAAATTTACGCATCATTATCAATCTAGAATTGGCACTAATGGATAATATTTTATTCAAAGCTTACTTTCTCTCGAGTTATGAGTTTCTTACCCTCAACCCAATTAGTGGGTATTTCTACCTCACTATCCAAATCTAAGGGGCATTAAGACTAGTTACCCATCTCATTAGGGGAAGAGTCCCAATCTCTAGGTAACCCAATAATCCTTCAATTACCTAGTTCTCATCCTCCAACCCCTCTTTTGAGCTAATCAGAGAAAAATCCAATAAGTAAATCAATCAATTAGGCATCTCAATCCTAACCCCACCTTTCAAAATCATTAGGACAAGAAAACCAATATACACAAAATAAAGCAATTGATTGAATTCCACATAATAAATTGCAAATAACCTAAATAGAGGTCAAGATCTAACAAAATAAGGGTTCAACCCTTCAAATACATTAAAGATCTACGAAAGCCTAAATAAAATCCAATAAGAAATACAAGAGAAAAGAATAAAACTCTTAGACATGTGCCATCTCTTTTTCTCTTGATATTTCCCTTAGAAGATTGCTCTTTTCTCTTCCAATTATTGCTTGGATTTTCTCTTGGGAGTTTCCTCTTGGCTTCATAGGGTTTGGAGGCTACTCCTCTTCCTCTCTCTCATTGTTGAAAAGATAGCTCTAAGGACTATTTATAGTGGAGCTTGAAAACTTTTGAAATCTGCAGTTTACTAACTTGTCCTGACATGAACCGGCGCTTGTTGTAGTTCTAGACTAGTGGCAGTTGAGCACTTTTTTTTTTTTTTTAAATCTTGGATTCCCACTCTAAATTGGCACCTATTTCTTGTCTTTCCTGATGCCTACTAGTCTTCATATTTCAACTCCTAAACTCTCTAGAAATAATTGGTGCCTCTTCAGTTGATAAACTACTGCCCATTGATACATGCAACCGGCTCTTGTATGAATCCAAACTAGCACCTATTATGTCCAGAATGTTTTCCTTAAACTCTTTATTTTGACCCAGCGCCAGTTTGATACTCCTATTTGTATATAATGCAGCCGCAGTGGATGGTTATCCGATGCCAAAATGCATACTCATACACTTGATTACTAGAAACTACAAACTCTAATTCTACCCAGAAAAGTGAAATATGGCCCCACAAATGATATTACTCTCAAGGAAAACAAATGGCATCAACCAAGCACAAAACACGAGCCATGCAGACAAGTCATGATATTCCTTCAAGATCTTCCTACATAGTACTATGACTTCCCCTCTCACAATTGTACCTTCACCACTAGGAACAACAAAGTATTGAAATATCAATCAAGCCCTCAAAAAGAAATAATGGGTCAATATATTAACCAGTTCATGAAAGAAATTGACATATTTAGGCACAAAGGGGCACTAGGGATAACTTAAAAGGTACTCTTGGAAGGCTTAAACTGTCCAAAGAAAGCCTGCGACCATTGTCTCTATGAAAAATCATAAATGCCTTTTATTTCACCTCAAGATGTTAAAGTAACTTCTAGAAAGCTAAACAGGATTTTAATCAATGAAATTTGACTCATGTATAATGTAATGCAGTTGCCAAACAGTACACTGATCACTAGTGCACAAGATGAGTCATGCAAAAGTTATAAGAAATATAGAATACATGATTTCTCATTACAGACTAGAGACATGCACCAAGAAGTTGATCTTGAATCCATTAGCACAACAAAGACATTGCAGGAGAAGAATAGGATAATTTGGATTATGGATACATTAACATTCCAACTACTACTAAATAAAAAAACAACTCAACAATATCCAAATGATGCGTAAATTTTAGGTGTATAAAAATTTTTCAAATTTAAATCCATCCCTAGCCATGTTTTAATTGAAACATTAATCCCAAATTACACAGATGAGAAAGTATACTCATTGCAAGCATAGTATAGAGAATTAACGAGTATCGATCATCAAGAAACACTATCATTAGTTACCATTCTTTCATTGTTTAACTGACTCAATAAAGTAATAAGATGATAAAAATGAAAAGAAAAATATATACAACTCAAGGATGAAAGAATATGCAATTTAGACAACTATCCTAGAAGACACGACAATGAATCACTTAACAACTTTCTCAATTAATGATTATCTTGGCATCAGGAAGGAATTATAATAGAATCCAATCATTTTCCAAGTCAAAGACTCACTATCTTATAATTAACTAGCAGATTTTCCAATCAAACTAACATAACCATAAAGATGCATTAAACTCATCCTTCAGCAATTATCCATATATTTTGGGTGATAATGAATATGAAATTAGTCGATAACCCTATACTCTAAGTGAAATCAACCAATCTTTGATTACTTTGGTTCTTTGTCTCAACTTCATTTCTTAAGTCCGTTAAAAAATAATAAACAAGAAATTAATAGAATTAAATCAACTCCTAACATCATTTCCCAAGTCAATTAGAAGCAAATCTAATTTCATCAATTCTTCCATAATTAAAAGTAATCAAACACCAAGAATGATAGAAAATTGATCAAATAGCTAAATTAACCCAAAAATCATGAATCCCAACATAATATCAAATTACAATAAAAATATTAATTACATCACTATTCTAGAAAAAGAAAACAAAGATAAAAGAAAGAACTCATAGATAAGCCTCCATTCTTCTCTTTGAAAACTTCCTTGAATAATGCCCTTTGATTGATGAATCTCCTCTTCTTATGATTGATTTGATGCTTTGATCCTTGGATTCATATCATTCTCTTGTGTTTTTCTTGTATTTATAAGCCCCCTGAATACCAAAATTTAAACATATCTGATTATCATCAAGTTTAATCAATATAATTTTTTTTTATCAATTTAACAAATTTAACAGTTGGATCGTTAATTTGATATACTTATATTTCTAAATATATTAGGAGATTTGGCTATTATATTGATATATGTGTGTGTGTGTGTGTGTGTATGTGTGTGTATCTTTATGTGTGTGCGTGTGTGTGTATTTGTGTGAATACATATGTTTATATAAAAGTGTGTATGTGTGTTTGTGTGTGTGTGTGTATATATGTATGTGTATATGTATATATATTTATATATGTATGTGTACAATATGACCAAAAAAAATTACAAATTGGTCCCTATTTTTTGAATATTTACAATATGACCTTAAAAAATTTTACAAATTGATCTCTAAATTTTAAATATTTATAATATGACCCTAAAAAATTTTGTGAATTAGTCTTTAATATATGTGTGTGTGTGTGTGTGTGTGTGTGTATGTATATATATACATATTCATATATTCATATCTATATTTATATTATATGAATATATGAATATGTATATGTGTGTGTGTATAGATATATGTATGTGTTGTAACTATATATATATAAACACATATTCATATTCATATAGAAACACATATATGAATATCTATAAACACGTATTCATATATATATATATATATATATATGTGTGTGTGTGTGTGTGTGTGTGTGTATTGAAACATATATGAATATATAAATATGAATATAGATATGAATACTTGAATATATGAATATGTGTACGTATATGTGTGTGTGTGTGTGTGTGTGTGTGTGTGTGAATATGTATATACATGTATGAATATATGAATATGAATATAGACAAGAATATATGAATATGTGTACATACATAAATGCATACATACATATATATATATGCATATATATATGCGTGTATTGTTTATATATATGAATACATATTTATATGCACACATATTCATATATATATATATATGCATATATATGTGTGTGTTTGTGTGTTGTATATGTATATGTGTGTGTGTGTGTGTATGAATATATATATATATATATATATATATATATATTCTATTTTATAATTAGGGTATGTAAGTCCTATAGGTATAGAAATACTATAAGGACTAGTCATTGAGGTATATATATTAACTTTCCATTGTAGGCTATCTTTAAACCATAAGAGGTGATTTGATATGGTTTTACCTTTTCCAAAAAGGTATTGCCTAACATTATTTCTAACGTATCATTGACACCTTCATTTTCAATGAGTTAACTAAGAGCAATTGTCTCATTACCAAATCGAAGTACAGTTTCTATAGTTTCATCTATCTCATGTATTTCACCATTAAAATTGGTATATTGGTTAATATCTTGCAATTTATACCTTTGTAATTTGGTACATAGAGAATTACTAATGTAGTTTCCATTAGCACCAGTATCTATTAAAATATTTACTAGAAAAAATTGTATTCCATCAAAATATTCTCCTTTAATCTTATAATTGCTTAAAGCATCATCTTTTTCAATAACAGTAATGTTTGTAAAACAAATCAAATACCACCTCGATTATCTTTTACACCTATAGGAGTTTCTAATATTCTATTAACTAGAACAAATACTTTTAGAATTACAGGAATTACAGTTATTGAAAAAGATGTAGCTTTAAGCAATGATATTGAGTGGGAAAACACTCAGGTCGACATAAGCAAGATCCTGAACCACTACCAACATATGCAAAAAAAAAAAAAATATCTACTTTAATCTTATAATTGCTTAAAGCAACATCTTTTTCAATAACTGTAATGACTGTAAATCTAGAATTATTTGTTCTAGTTAACGAAATACTAGAAACTCCTGTAGGTGTAAAAGATAATCTAGTTGGTATTTGATTTGATAATATCAAAGGTTTTTGTTGTAATGCTTCAGCAGCTCGGGAGATCAAATTTGCTATGTTATCATCAGTATCAATTTCTGGGCTTTTGCAGCCTCATCTAAGTTTTGCCAAAATCTCAAAGTACTATTGACTAGACTTCTTTCTAAGAAATGTCTAGCAGTAGCATAATCTATATTGTTTACTGAAATAGCAATTCTTAAAGCTGTTTCCCATTTATCTACGGTTTCTTTAGTATTACTAATACAATAAAGATTTAAGTAAATTCCAAAAGGATTTATTAGTTCATTTCTCATTGATCCTAATAGAGTATAATCTTCACTAGGTCTAGTATATGGACTAATTCCAACATATTCTTTTGTAGGTTTATCAAATCCAGGGTTTGTACTTTTTTATAACTTGATCTCGTTTAATATTTATAAAATTATTATCTAGTAAATTTAAATCTCCAATTTGAGTAATCAAAGTATCTATATCTTGATTTTTAGATTCTAAATCTGAATTTACCATTTCAGGTTATTTCCTTTGTATCTTTCTGGTATGGTTAGCTTACTAATATGTGAAGCTATCGTTTGTTCCGAAATTTTTTCGGTTTATCTTTTTCTTTTAACATTAATTTCAATTGATCTAATTCATATAATATCTTTTTCCCAAAGTATTATATCGTTTTTTGTATTTCAATTAGATCTTTATCTATTGGTAAAGGATTCTCCTTTTCTACTAAATTGTTATACTCTAGTTGAGCTTGAGCTTTCTCCTTTGTCTTTTCCATTTAGTAGATGGTTTGAACATTCTTCTTTAGTTTTTCCCTTGAGGAGATGGATTTCGCTATAATGTTTTGTTAAAGATTTATGAATCTCTACTTGGTCTTATCTAGCACTCATGTGTAAAAATATACTTTCTTCTAATAGTTCTTGAACTATTTTTATTGATATCGAATGTGCATAAATTATTCTTGAATAATATAATCAAAATTCATAATGATCAACTTGTTCTTTTGAGCAATTAACCTTAAATTCTATTTCAACTATTTATGCCAAAATCCAGTCGCATTCTTCACAACTCATGATATCTATTATTATGTACTTGCAATTCAGATTCTATTTTTCTCTTCATCTTTGCCAAATAATCTTTTTGTTTATGTCTTTCATCATATAATTTTCTTGTTTTTCTTAAAACACTTGTATCTATTCCAGCAATAGCTAATCAATCAAATGCTTTATCTATTCTAATTCACAAATGTCTTAAAATTTGTAGGTGACTGGCAAGTCTATCTATGTGTTCTAGAGACATTTGACAATAAACACAACTTTGTGGGAATTCCATTAAGTTGAGTTATATCCCCAATCTGAATCATCAACATAATTATCATTATAAAATCTTATAGATATGTCTTAATTATCCCATTCTTGAGCATATCTATTTTCAAACTCAATAAAATCTTCTTCTGAAATATTTTCATCTATTAGATCTAAGATTCTGATATCCAAATCTATAGCATTTATAGTTTCAATGATTGTAATCTTGGTATTTTCCACTTCTCTTGTGGCTCTGATACCATTTTCGTGGGTCAAATATTGCCGATTCAAATTTGAGATATTACGTAACATATTATCTTGCACAATTATGCGAAGACTAATATTGACAGATATAGCATAGCCATAAATAGAAATCATGTGTAATAATTTGTTTGCAAGTTACAAACATCAAGAACAATTATCATAACAAGGTTTTTCATAATTAAAAAGAATAAAGGTCCAACATGCTTCCGTACCTTCAATCTGTTTTGATCACAATGTTTCCAGGTATTTTCTGAGACTTTTAGTGAGCATTTTAACCCCAACCTCTTTCAAGGTAACTTCTCTTAGAACTCTTTTAGAAACACGTAACACAGCTTCGTTTTGTTTCCTACCTCAAAATGTAAGGATCAAAGATAAAGAACTCGTGGTTGTTTATTCTTTTTAAAAAGAAAAAATACTGTAATGAGAATAGCTTAGATGTTTGTAGTAAGCAAACTTAGAGATTTATTTCATAGTTGAGAGGAGAATACATTGAGAGAAGAGGAGTTTTTCATCTGTCCTCCTTTGATACAAATGCAGCTATTTATAATAGCGGAGAATGGATTTCAAATCCGGACTTCACACTTTCTACAAACTATTTGAATAACATTATTGAACTACTTTCTCAAAGCTACTTTATTAAAGCTAGTTTAAAGGTTCACGAGAACCTTATCTTCTTTATCACTTTTGGCTTTATCTTTTGCTTTATCGCCTTTAGCTTTATCATCAGCTTTATTGCCTTTGGCTTTATCTAATTAATGGCGCTTGAGTCGCTATCGGTGTCAGAAGCATTTTTTAGTGCAAATGCTTTTCCTTTGAGTGGGGAATATGCTGGACATGTTTCCTTATCATGTTGTTGGAAGTGACAAAAACGTTCCTGGGCCTGTGGGCTACGAAGACTTCTATTATCGATTTTTTTTATCTTCTGATTGAGATATTTCTTTGCAGCTGGTGGAGTATGCTTTGTAGGTGTAATTAACACAGATGAATACATTATTTTTCTTCCATAAGTATGGAATCCTCTTTTGAAGCATACTTCTATGCCTGCAATGACCACTTTCATGCCAAGAGTACGTTTGTAGTGTATATCTAACTTTTTAAACTTGAAAATTTCTTTTTGAATGTCCTACGAAGAGAAGATAGAAAAAGCTTTTGCTTTCCTTATTTGCATCAGATGGTATGCAGGATATCTTTCTTGTTGGTAAAAGTCTAGTTCAACAGATAAAATCTTTAAAACCAATCTATTTTTAGGAGTAAATGTTGGGTGATGAATATAAGAATCCTTAAACCCATCTTGTATCCACTGTGGTAGTTGACTAATCTCTAAAACATGAGGTAATCTCAATCATACCAGTAGCAAATCTCCTTTGGAGAAGAATCTTGTAAATAATCAATTTTGGGATAAATGCCAGAAAAATTGACATATCGAGTATCTATATTTCGAAGAGAGTATAATTCTCTCATAATTGAATATTGATGTTCCTCTGGTGGAACCATATCTATAGTTCTCTTTTCACTGGAGAGTTTAATCCCTATTTGGGGCCTTAATGAAAGAGGGATATCAATAGGTTTAGGACTGTCTTGCTTGGAACAGTGTTCCATATCGTTAGAAGAGGATGTATCAACTTTTTGAAATTCAATTTGTTGCAATAATTTCTTTATTCTTTTTTTTTTTTTGCATCAAAATAGTTTCCTAATTTTGCTTGAATCAAAGTGCACTCGGAGATAAGCAATTCTACTGTTTCTTTTGTAGTGCTTGAAGAGTTAGCAATATTAATAATTTTTGAAGTATTCTTTTCTATCGAATGTACCTGCTTTGCCATGGCTTCAATAGCCTCAATCAACTGTTTTGCAAATTTTGCCATCTTGAGTTAAGAAATCTGCTAAGACATTTTTATCAGTTTTGATTATTTCATTATCAAAAGAGTATTCAGCTAATAATGTCTGCCATTGAATATATCTTTTATAGTCTGGTTTTGAGGGTAGGTTATTATGAATAAATACTTTAACCTGAGTATTATCAGTGCGTAAAAGAAATCTTTTTGGGAATAAAAAGTAATACAATTTCTGACAACTTTTTTATTACTGCAAAGAGTTCTTTTTCATTGATATGATATCGTTGTTGGGTATTGTTAAAGGTACCTGAACAATATCTACATAAAGATTCGCCTATCTTTTCATGTTGAGAATTATAATCTATCTTTTTGAGTACTCCACTCCATCTATATTCTGATGCATCTATTTCTAAAATCAAATCATCTGTATTTTTTAGTAACTTTAATTAAGCAGATCCTACATTTCTTCTTGATATATTTGACCTAATCTTCTAAATATCAAGAAAATGCAAAGATTTTATCTTTCTTTAGTAATTCTTGAAATGGTTTTCTTAATGCCGCTAGATTATCAATAAAATCTAAGGCATAGTTAAGAATTCCAAGAAAACTTTGTACTTGTTTTTTATCGACTAACTTATCATGAAATCCTGAAATCTTTTCTAGAATATGGCTTTGTAACTGGATTCCAATACCATCTATTTTCATTCCTAGGAATTCCATTTCCTTTTGTGCAATATTCGCCTTTTTCTCAAACAAACCTAATCCATGTTCTACACATAAATCTACCAAAAAATATCTAAATGTTTTAGATACTCAACAACTGTATCAGATAAAATGAGAATATCATCTATGTAAACAAAAATAAAGTCATAAGCTCTAAAGCTATTATCCATTTTTCTTTGAAGTATCTGTGGTGTATTCTTTAAACCAAAAGGCATAACTAACTATTCATACTGACCTTGTGGAGTTAAGAATGTAGCAAAATGAATATTATCCGGATGCATTTTTATTTGATAAAACCTACTCTTACAATTGAATTTCAAAAAGACCTTGTTGCTGGTCCAGTTAATCAAGCTTTCCTTATAAGGTTAGAAATATACATCAAAGACTATATTATCAGTCAACTTTTTATAGTTGATCACCATTCTTGCCTTATTCCTGATTATCTCAACATGATTCCTAACAGTAAAAGGAGGAGAACTATGTGCAAATTTACTAGTATTAGGCAAACTAGAAAATTGTACTTAACTTTCTTTATAATCTGTTGTATCTTTAATTATAAAACACTCAGAATGATGAGTATTAGAAATCGCATACAAAATCATATAAGTTATCAAATAAGGTCGGTTAGACTGATAAAAGAATTCTTTTCTTTTAAAATATTGCAATAAACTTAAAGTTTTATCAAAATCTTTATCTTGTAAATGATAAAAAAATTCTAAGGTATATAGTAAACTTTAATTTTCTATATTGTAAGTTTCCTCTTAGAATTCCAAGATAAGCTTCTTAACAATTCTATATTCTATTATCAATGACGGCTAAATCTATGGGTGTATCTAATCCTTCCTTAAAAGTGGATTTAAGGATTATCTAAATTGCACCTATGTGTACCCATCCTAAGGTCTCACGAATCTCTGGATTGATTTTCTGTAACTTATCTTGAAGATCCTTTTTAGATAACAAAGGAATCATGACCTTATTCCCTGTAAGGATAACATCTGAATCTCATTCCTACATGTTTAATCCATAAAACAAATGATGTTTTCTAGGTTTAATACCTAAGTTTTCAAGCATATTTACTTTAAATCCAGAGTAATTTGATAATGAAAATCCTTCATGTAACACTCCATATTTCCATAATGTAGTTAGCTGTAGCTTCGTGGGATGTTGCCCCGTCTAATTGCTCAGACAAGGGGTCTTTATAACAAACTTTACTAAAAAGGCAGTGGAAATTCTTTTTTTTTTTCAACATAGAAAGGTACAATAATTTGGCTTCTGATACATACACTCGTGAATACAACAGATCCAAGATGTAGCAGGAGCCTCCGAGAGTTCACCACGCTTCTGTTGCACCTCTGATCTTGAAGTTTTCAAGGAAAATAACATGCGTATGAATGAAAATCACTCAGTGAGTCCCATGTGTACTAGTGCTTTAGCAAGGGGACAAGGTACATAAAACCCTTCTAGGGAAAATATTTCATTTGTTCACTAGAAATAATTCCAAAACTCTAAAAAAAATGAGTTTATTTAGAACTTAATCATTTTTGGAAAACTTCATTTGAAATTTCAAATCATTGCCCCAATTTTCAAATCATAGGCATTCTTTCTACTGAAGGTCTGCCAGTGTGTAAAGCTCTCAAGGCTTTGCCTTCAGCGCCACGTATCATTGTGCTTAGACCGCAGCCTATAGCACTCAACCGTGCGTCGTTGCATAAGCAAGTACACCGCAGTGTACTACTAAGAATCAAGTTAGTGCTTACACCAAGAATTCAAGTTAGTGCATACGCCAAGTATTCAAGTTAGTACATATGCTAGGAATTCAAGTTGGTGCATATGCCAGGAATTCAAGTTAGTGCTTACGCCAGGAATTCAAGTTAGTGCATAAGCCAGAAATTCAAGAAAAGGGCTCGTACTTGAACACATTAAGAAACCATTTTTCCATATCAAGAAAACTATTTTTGGGGCAAAACTTTATTTTTCAGAATTTGATCCCACTGACTCACAAGTTAGATCATCATTTGCATAGGGTCCTCAGAGCCAATCAATTCATTCCGTGGCACACCAGTCCAATAAAATAATTTCAGGGATCAAAATGTCGTTTTTCAAAAGCTAATCTCATCACGAGATATTATTTTCTAAAATCATGTTAAAATAGGATAAAGAGTTTTGCTCACACATCAAAACATGTTTCCAAGAGTATTTAGGTCGTTTTCCCCATACTCGATCATAAAAGTCATTTTCCAAGAGCATTTGGGCCCTTTTACCTATACCCAATTTCAAAAGACTTTCTGAGGGTATTCGGGCCATTTTACCTTTACCTGATTTGAAAAGTATTCACAAGAGTTCCAATAATGATATTTCGATCATTTACCGAATACCCGAGTTCTAAATATTTTCATAAAACATACCGAATACTCGAGTTCTAAATGTTTTCATAAAGCATTCTGATAAGGATATTTGGATCATTTTCCAAATACCCAATTTCAAAAGGAACTTATTTGAAGAAATCCAGAATTCTAATCCCAAAAGAGGATTAAATTCAAAGTTTCCAAATATATTTCCATAAAATGTTCCAATAAGGCATTCCGGTCAATTTATGGCTATCTGATTCCAAAATTTACTATTTTTTAAAAATCCCAAATATTTAATCCAAAAGGACTAAATTCACAAATTAATGCTTTAATCATTCAGTAAGGTTTCCAAGCTAATTATGATATTCAATCAAGCCCAAAATGGCATACAATAATTCTTACTCAGATAAACCTTAAACATATTCAAGGATTTCCAAAACGGTAAAAAAATATAGAATTTCATGGAAAAGTGAAGCACACTAGCTTTTAAAAGGTTTTAGAAATCAAAGGGACTCACCTCGTGTCTTGACTAAACTTTTCCGTTCACGGCCGTTCGACCACCGTTTCTATCGTTTTCACCATTCCGTTGGCCGTTTACTGTTAAATCTACACCAAACATCGTTTTTGGATCAATTCGTGTTTGGCTGAAAATTAGTCAACGGTTAGCCGACATCTAGCTGACATGCCTGATGTTTAGCGACGTTCAACCAACATTAGTCGTTGGGGCCAACGGTTAAGAAAAACGTTCAACTTTCGTTCGTGTCATTTTTTTATCGTTTGATCAATTATTTCATTTTCTTTTTCCCACATCCTTTATCCCTTCATAAAAAAGGGATTCACTTCATATTTCCCAATTATTTCATCCAAAATTACACAATTAATTATCCTTAAATTCGTCCATGTTCCAAGCAAAATTCTGAAATTTTGCAGCTTTGACACATGATTTTGTTTTGGACATAACTTTCAATTCACAACTCCGTTTTGGCTCTATGATATACCAAATTGACCGTAAGACTCTTAAATTTAATTTTGTATGATTCTTTTCCAGAATTCTGATTTCTGTGGCACATTACTGGGCAAAAACAGTTCCAGTAGTTTTACTTCAATTTCACTATTCATGTTTTCCTTTGTTCTCCTTCAATCCAAACACTTATATATCACTTAATCCTCCTCAAATGTTACTAAAACAGCCTTCATACCTCTGATTTTCAGACATATTTAGCTCAGTAAACCATATTTTCCAATACCAAATTTAACATTCTCAAAGAACAACAATAATTATTCATTTTCCTTTAACAATTAGTCTAGCTTTCCTACTATTTCACATGATTCTTTTGCAGCCATGATCCACCAATAAAATTGTAATGAAAACATCTTTAATCACCATATAAAACATAGTATAAAATCCTCCTCACCAACCGACACACACACAACACACACAACCATGTAAACAAACTTGAATTCCTAAGAAAAAATCATAAATAGCATGAATTTACCAACAAAATTTATATGAAAGTAATCCTCATGCTTTAATCTACAACTTTAATTCTTGAAGCTTGAATGTTTACCTTGTTTGTAGCTTGCTTTGGCTGAAAAATGTTTTAAGTTTCCCTTTTTCTCTCCAAGAACTCTTCTTTTCTCACTTTTCCCATTTTTCTCTATTTTTTTTCTAGCTTTTCTTTCCTTTTCCTTTCTTTTCTTCCTCTCTTGGACGAATTTCTGGCTTTTTTAAAGCCCTTCCACTGCCATTCTAGTGTCCAAGGTCAACAAACATTAATTACATTGTGGGCTATCCATTTTAAAGCTAAATTTCTATTAGTGGATTTAATTTAAATGGATAATTCTTAAGCTTATTCAATAAGCTTTTACAATTTAATAATCCCCCAAATATTTACTCCCCCAATGGTATTTTTAACACTTATTTTCATCCACCATTCACACAATGCCACACGTCCATTTTTAACCGCAATTTTCTATTTTCTTCCGAAACGACCAAAATCGGGTCCGTAACGAAAAAATATTTTATTTCACTATTCAACTCCAAAAATTCCACTGAATCCATTAGTAACACTTAAATTCTTCAATTCCCTCTCTACTTGGTCCAATTTGCGGTCAAAGTCACGGACGCAGTCTAAATGATGAAAATGCCCTCGGTGACCTGAATAGCATAAATCACACCAAAACGTGCATTTCATCGCACTGATCAATTTCTCTTTTCAGCATACCCTCAAATTCTTATTTTATTAATAATGGTAGCCTTCTGAAGATTTAGGGTACGAGTAGAATAAATCCAATAATTACATCCAGGTCCCAACCAAATATTATCATACTAAAATATTCGTCTCATTACACCGATCAATTTTTGTTCTAACTATTGATACAAATTCTCATCCTATTACAAATAGTAGCTAGTCAAAGATAAAAAAGTGGGGTATTACACTTCATTTTGAATTTGTTTTAATTTTCTTTTATCAATTAATATATCGTGTTTATATTCGCCTAGTTGTTCTTCTACGTTATCTACTATAGATGATCTGGAAGCTTCAACAATCTCATTCATTAATAGAAGATGTATATTCTGTATCTGTCAAAATAAACAAGCTATCTTTAAACTTAATATCTTCGAACTCATTAATTTGAACAAAATCTCCTTGTTCAATTATATGGTTGATAACTTCATCTATTTTAAAAATCTTTTTATTTTTATCAAACTTTTTAGGACATCTATTGGCATAATGGCCAATCTCAAGGCAATAATAGCACTTTCAATCAGTTGGTTTTGTAACCTTTTTCTTTCTTTTATATGTTTATTTTATCGGGTTTTTATATCCACGTTTTTTATAATATCTAGCCTTTCTCTTTTTAAAATATCTTTTCTTAAAATGCTTTTTCTTTTTATATTTCCTTTTTATCTTGTTATAATAAAAAGGACTGTCACATCCAATCATTAAAGGCATTTTAAGATTATCACAACATAAAGATATTCTTTTCTTTAATCCACATGTCATCTTTGCTGAGATGGCATCAGCACACTATTCACTTAACTTATCTTTTAAATGTGTTATCCTTTTTCCTAAGGTATTGGCTGTACCAGGATTATACGTATCTATTAACTTTTTACCCCACGGGTCTGGTATCCTAGAAAAGAACAACGGCAAATAACTTTACATCTGATAAACACGATTATAAGTATGATAATAATAATCTTGGAAAACAAATATATTTGTCTATCTCACAAATATCATATAATTGTTGTTCCAGTAAACAAAATGGATTATGCTACTGCTAGACATTTCTTAGAAAGAAATTTAGTCAATAGTACTTTGAGATTTTGGCAAAACTTAGATGAGGCTACAAAAGCCCAAATATTTGATACTAATGATAACATAGCAAATTTGATCTCCCGAGCTGCTAAAGCATTAAGATTAGAGTTTTTCAGAGAAGGAAGTTTTGTAAAAGACCCTGCTACGATAAATAAATATATGATTGCTTTATTAAGATCAATATATATATATATACATACATATACATACATGAATTTATGAATATGTATATATGTTTATTTATTTGTATATATGAATATGAATATATATATATATATATATATATGTATATACATGTGTCTTTCTGTGTACATATATGTGTGTGTGTGTGTGTGTGTGTGTGTGCGTGTAAATATATATGTAATGGTATTCATATATTTGTAACGATAACTTCTTTTCATATATATTCATATTTGTATATATATGAATTTATGTATATGTAAATATCTTTTTTTTATGCAAATGTAAATGGTTTAATATTAATAAATAAGAATTTACATGGATGACTAGTTTACAGTCGAGGAGACTACAAACTAAAGGTTCTCAATACATGCCTCAAAACTAGTCCTAACATCAGGGTACAACGCAAAAATTACAGTATACACATATGTTTTAATCTTCTTCACTATATCCCACGGATGGTAGGCTACACCCTAAAAAATTGCCTTGTTATGGGCAGTCCAGATGTAGTAAAATGTGGCCGCCAGAGCAGTAGACTTGGCCTTAGAAAACCAAGAGGTACCCCGGTTGCCATGCTTATACCACCTGAGACATGCTTTTGCTGAATTCAAAAAATGTGGAAGACTTAACCAAGTTTTCACATCTGTCCAAATAGTAGCGGATTTGAAGAACAAATGATTCATCGTTTCTGAGTGAGACTTACACAAAGGACATGTCAAGTCATCAAGTCTGAACACAAGTGCATCTTTGGTCTTAAGCCTACCCTTCGCACATAACCAAAGAATAAATGAGTGTTTGGGCGTTAAACCCTGCTTCCATATAGTATTGGCTCAATACACAGACCGTGTAGTTGATCTCAGATAGTTATAAGCAAGAGATATGAAAGAAGTATTACAATTGCCACAGGAATAGAGAAGACCAGCTGCATAGTGAGACTGATCTTCACGCTCAACGATTATGTCTCTTATTGCCAACAGTTTACGAAACATGGGGGAATGTTCCTTATGATCCTCAATTTCCCAAATAGAGCTGCCTTTCATGTAGTAGTGGTCCACCCATTTGACCCACAAAGATTACTTCTCCGCCTGTATGTCCCAAATGATTCTAGACATAAGAGTGCCATTCCAAATTTTTAAGTTCCTCAACCCAAAACCACCCTCAGTCTTTGGAAGGCAAACATTGTTCCAGGCAACCGAATGGTTTTTAGAGTCCTACAGGAAGTCCCGAGCCATCCTTTCCAACTGACAAATAATAATAGATAGAGTAGGAAGAATTGATAGCTAAAAACATTCGACCCCTTGGAGCACATATTGAATCAGCTGTAGACGCCCAGCATAGGAGAGTGAGCGAGCAGACCATCTCCCAATGAAAGAACCAATACGATTAAGCAATGGTTTGAAGAAAGTTAGTCTAATTTTACCATTCATGATCGGTAGGCCAAGGTAGCGAAATGGAAGTTCCCCAGTAGGAATGCCCGTATCTGCCATAATTGTTTCTTGATTATTCGGATCAATCCCCGCTAGATAAATACTGGATTTATCCTTATTGATTTCAAGACCTGAACATCTTTTGAATTCTTCTAGGCAGTCAAGGAGAAGGCGGATAGAAGAACAGTCACCCCTAGCAAACAACATGAGGTCATCCACAAAGGCAAGGTGGGTAACCCTTAAGTCCTTACGCTTGGGGTGGTACATGAATGATGTCCCAAGTGTATGAACTTTGACAACCCTTGAGAAATATTCTAAATAGATAACAAACAGCAGTGGAGAAAGAGGATCTTCTTGCCGCAGGTCTTTAGCTCTAGTAAAGTAGCCATGCATATTTCCATTGATAGCAACAGAGAAGGAGGTAGTGGTCACACATTGCTTAATCCATCTCACAAAAAGATGAGGGAATCCAAGCTTAGTAAGTAAGTCCAATAAGAAATCCCAACTGACAGAGTCATAGGCTTTCCTGAGGTCCACCTTCAATGTACATCGCGGAGAAACTCTTTTGCGGCTATACATACGCAGCAGTTCCTGAACTAGTAAGATATTATAGTCATGAGTTTGTCATTGATGAATGTGGATTGTGCCCTGTCCACCAGATAAGGGACCACCAATTTTAGTCTGTCCGACAGAATTTTAGAGATGATCTTATAGACCATAATATAGCAAGATATTGGTCGGTAGTCACCCACCCTATCAGCATGAGCATTCTTCGGCACCAGGGTAATAATAGAGTGATTAATCTGTTTAAGAATTTTCCCCGAACTAAAGAATTCCATAACTGCATCACACAGACTCTACCCAACCGTACTCCAAGCCTTCTTGAAAAATAATGCCGAGTAACCATCAGGCCCAGGAGCTTTGGAATCCCCAATATCCCATAGAGCTAATCTAATATCTTGGGTAGTTACATCCCTAACCAAGTCCATCATCATATTATGAGGGACCAGCCCTGACAAAGTCCACATTAATTTCCCTGCATTCAACCTTAGTCCCCAGAAGCTTCTTATAATATTTAACAAATTCGTCCGCAAGAGCCATTGGGGTATTGGTCAATCTACCATTCTCCATAGTGATAGAAGAGATGATGTTCCTCTTTTTATTACATTTGACAATGTTGTAAAAGTAACGAGTATTCTTGTCAGAGAGAGGTACATACCTTCCTTTAGCAAGTTGCTGGTAGAGCTTCATTTCTGCCTCCGCCAACTGCCAAGATGACCTTTTGTAGTCCTTGAATTGTGCAATAAGAATTTGATCCGCCGGGTTGCCAAGTAATAGCTGTTGTGCCTTTAGTAGAGCCTAGTTCGCCCGTTCGACCCTTTCAGAAAGGTGAGAGAAGTTCTGTTTGTTTAGTTTCCGCAAGTAACCCTTAAGCATCTTCAAGCGATGACAAAAAGTGAACCGGTGGAAACCCAAGAAAGCTTGATCCCAAACCCCTTGAACAATATTATGGAAAGAATCATGTTCAGCCCAAATATTAAGAAACCTGAATGGACGTACATTTCTTACATTGTTGTCAACCACAAACCAAATAACAGGATTATGATCAGAAATGCTCCTAATAGGGAAAAACTCAACAGAAGCCTGTGTAGGGCATTGAAACCATGCATCATTACCCATAACCCTATCAAGTTTGGACAACACTCTAGAATTTGTCCAAGTATACCTTGATCTGACATAAGGAAGGTCCTCTAGCCCAATGTCCGCACATAGAGACGCAAAGTCCCTAATTTCATACGAGGAAGGCACAGAACCACCAAGTTTTTCCTCGATATGTAAATAGGTATTGAAATCACCCATAAGAATCCACAGATCCAAAATTGATGAAGATAAGGGCTGAATATCCTCCCATAAACTTCTTCTAGCCATAACCGAATTGTAAGCATAGATAAAGGTGAAGGAATAGGTAGTATGGAAAATCTTACATCTGATACTCATAGTGATCACTTGAGTTGTGCAGTGAAGTAAATGAACATCCACCCTAGCATCATTCCATAGGATAACCACTCTGCCTCCTTCAGATTCATTCAAGTTATGAAAAGCCGACCAATTAGAGAATTTTTGGTGTAGAATATTATCCACCCCAACATCATTCAACTTTGTTTCCAATAATCCAATAACGTCCACACGATGATTAGAAATAAAATTTTGAACCCCGTGTTGTTTGAGGGTCATGTTAAACCCTCGAATATTCCAACACGCTACTCTCATTGTGGACTAACTAGTGCCCTTTGGGCACTAATTAAGTCGACACTCCACTGGGCATATTTTTTCCATACCGAAGAAATAAAGTTTGTTGCCTGAGTAGTCCCCATGGTCACTGGAACCTCCTTATCACAGCATACTAACCGGGAAGGGGAGAATGATTGTCTAAGTCCATCTTGTGCATTTAATTTTTTCTGCCAATGCAACCGTCCCCTTCGCCTAACCCTTGATTGGCCTCTTGTGTGAGTAAGTTGGTCTCCCTGTCCATTAGATGAGGAGGGGACTTCAACTGCAGCATTTCCACTATGATCTTGGATATAATTGGTGCTAGAGTTGTCCTTAGATTGTTCATTACTCACCGGCAATGGCAATTTGGTATGCACACTACTTAAAATATTCTGGTTCAAATTGAGAGCCGGCTGTTTCCCCTTGTCTTTGCTTACACCACCTATCTCACCAGACCCAACCTGGGATGTTGATATCATATTTATGTTTTGTCGCATCGGGGCAGACATTGGCCTAGTTGGAGACCTTGTCCTACCTTTTCGCCCCTTTCTATTCCCCTCATTTCTATTAGTCACCTGCTATTCCTTTCTTTTCATGTTTTCCCCCATACATGCCTCAGTAATATGGCCAAATTTGCAGCAGCATGAACAGTATAAAGGCTCAAGGTCAAATTTCACTGCCTGGTGTTTGATCTTACCTGAAGGTATTCTGATTGGTATCGTCTTTACTAGAGGCTTGGACACATCGAATTTGACAAGAACTCTAGCATAGGATAGGAGATCAAAAGTTGCAGTAAGCATATCTATCATAATCGGTATACCCACAGCTGATGCAATTTTACTTAAGGCATTCATGTTCCAGCAACCGAGAGGCAAGGCAGGAAATTTGATCCATATAGGCATGATGCTCACTTCAGCCAGAGAAAAATCAAAGTCATATGGCATTATTTTAAGCATCAAAGATCACCCAAATATTTCATAAGCCCTCCCCCCCCCCCTCGGAGAACCTGCTGTCTATCATCATCAGTTTGGAATCAAAATATAAGCCATCCAGTAGTGTGGGAGTGCACTTTGGATTGAACTCCCCATTGTTTCGTGAGGTCCATTATTGCTTTGATGCCTGGGAACCTACCAGCAAACATCCCAACAAGGTAGAATCCCAGCTTGCCCATAACTTCCACGAAGTCCCTTTCATCCAAATCAATGACATTACTCGAGCAAGGGATATGCTTGAGACACATTCCATTCTGCTGTTCACGATTACCTCTCACAATATTGGCCCAGGAACGAGGAGGTTGAGTGGTCTGCAATGATATGGGGGGAGACAGAAGATTGTTCCCCACTAAGGGGTCGGTAGGTGCAGAAGGCACAGCTGGGTCAGATTGAGACTGGTTCCCCACTAGGGGGACACTAGACAAGCCTGTGCGGGTAATTGAGGGGCAATTTGAATGTCAATAGAGATAGATTGCATAGATGGCCGAGGAGAGGGTGGAATTGGGGTGTTTTCAATGGGTAAATCAATGTTCTTATCAGGGGAGACAACCAAGGATTTTGCAGTAGAAGCGGCCCCCTCTAGTATACCTAATTTCTGACTTCTAGTCTGGACCATGAGGTCCAACCCTCAGAACAAGAAAGGACCAAATAGAGCTAAATGGGGTGGTGAAAGAGATCTGATTCCAAGAAATAGAATAATACTTCCCCGGATTTGGTATACCAGCACACTGACAGACATAGAAAAGAGGGTAGACAGAAAGAGTAATTGGTCTGTGGAAGGGCGGGTTAGGTAGTTTCGAAATCAGCTAGGAACCAGAGAAGGGATATCACCTCAGAAAACCAGAAGGAATGGGTTGACAAATAGGTTTTAGCTGTGTAAATGAGGTATATGGCGATCAAAAGCTGATATAAAGAGGTCTATCAGGTGTAAGGGGAACAAGCTAGACCGGTGACAAAGGATTAACCAAGACGGGAAGAAGGAGCACCACAACCCACTACACACAGTCAGCAATCATCTAGGAGAGACATATAATTCCATCACACGCTGGGATATCAACAATAAGGTACTAGCAGATATGTAGACAGAAGACCGAGAAGAGATAACAGGTGGAAGATGAAGGAAACCAGCTAACCAACTCAACAATGAATAAACTAGACGGATATTACATATGCACCATCATAATCAAGAACACAAATATCACTTATCTAACAGATAGTCCAGCAATCACATCCGAGAAGGACAATGAGAACATACAATAGTCACACCAATAACAATAAAAAACACATAAACAAAAAGAAACTAACTAACATGGAATCCGTTTACATGCTTGACAGCTTGAATATCAGCCATGGAAACCAGGGAAGAGAAGTGAACTCACAGGAGTTGAGAGCCATACCAGCACTAATGCACCAGATCCCATCAAAACTCCGAAGTTATGTAAATATCTGAATATATGACTATATGTATAACAACAACTTCATTTAATATATATCAATATGTATATATATGTATAAATAATTTAATAAAAAATGATATAATTAACAGTATCTAAACTTTTAAAGTTATTTAAATATACAAAATAATTTATTATATTGATTAATATAGTTTCATATGAAATTTAATATTATTATTATATTTTGTTATAAGACCTATATTTAAAAAAAATACAATGAGTATTTAGAATAGTTTAAATAATAATAATAATAATAATAATAATAATAATAATAATAATAATAATAATAATAATAATAATAATAATAATAATAATAATAATAAAAGAATTGAACCAAACAAATCACTTGGCTTAGTGACTAAGTCACATCCTCCATTTTGTAGAGGTCTTTGGGTTCAAGTCTCGCTTTCACTAAGATTCCTTCAATTATTTGGAGGGCTACAATTCTGAGGAATTTTTTTTGTCACCATTGACCCTTTTGGCGAGAAAATTGTTTTGTATTAGCAACAAAGTTTTTTTTGTCACAAAAGGTAATATATTTTATTTAATTTTTTAAATAAAATTATATTTTTTGTGACGAAATTTTAGCGACGAAATTTTTTGTCACTAAAGATCATCATGACAAAACTAGAATATTTGGCGACAAAATATTTTTACTTTAGCAAGGAAATTTTTTCTAGCAAAAAAGTCTAGGCTTTAGCTAGGAAAAATTTTCATAGCTAAAGGCACTCTTTGGCGACAAAATTTTTTAATTTGTCACCAAGTAGCTTTGGTGATGGGTTTCCACGAGAAAATGGCACGCGTGGAAGGGTTTTAGTTGAAAATTTTTGGCCTTCAGCTAATAAATTTTTTTATCACGGAAGTTTTTTTTTTTTTTTTGTACTATGACAAATGAACCATTGATTCGAGCTGTGTAGTAATATGTAGGTTAATAGACAACATGGCTGGCCACGAATGGCTGACCACAAAGTATCAAACTTCTTGAACTCCTTGATTTAAAATTAGCATCATCTCTATGGGAAGTTGGAATAATTTACAGTTCTATGTAAGCAGGAAAAACGAGATTTGGCCTCAACTATAGAATGCTACATGAGAGATCATGGTGCCTCAAAGCAAGAGGCGTTTCATGAATTTCAGAAACAGTTGACAAATGCATGGAATGATATGAACAAAGGATGCTTAAATCAAACTATAGCATTAATGGTCATTCTAGAGCGAGTCCTCAATCTGGCTAGGGTTATAAATCTGTTATATAGAGAGGGAGATAACTATGCAAATTCCTTAACCAAAGCTAAAGAATTCATCACTTCGGTCCTTGTTCAACCGATCAGATTGTGAATACCTGAATAAAGGGAATACTAACCCCCAGTCCCGCAAAAAAGAATAAATAACAGAGATAGAAAGAAAGTTACAAACGTTCTTCCTTTCTCCTACTTGATTGATTGAAACATATGTTTGTGGATGCTTTATCCTTTATGTTTGAGTGCTTGGCCCCATATTTAGTCAAGAAATCATAACGTAAATTATCTTCAATACTCCTAAAAATTTTGAATATTTCTTTTTCATTTTGTCCAACTCATTATTTTCAGTTTATTTGTACATTTTTTTTTCTATGATTATCGAGACTATTGTATTCTCCCTCTCCCATTATCTCTTTCTTAAAAAAAAAAAAAAATCAAAGTTCAACTTCACCATCAAAATTGAGTTTAGTTAAAACTTAAAAAAAAAATTGAATGTAAAAATTTGAGTTTAGTTCATACTTGGGTTTTGTTTATGGCAAATATTACTGTGTTTTCAATCAAAATAGGAATAATCAAGTATCAAATGTTCATCACATAAGTTTTACCATATTTAGATAGAAATATATTAAAGTTGTATTTAAAATTCTTAATATATATATATATATATATATATATATATATATATTATGCACTTCATGTCATGGACTCTAAGTCGAATTTATAATAGTTACTTAGCAAGAGGTATAAATCATGAATGGTAAAATTCTGCTTACTTTCTACAAACCATTGCTTGACCGCATTGGTTCATACATTGGCTGATGGTGTGCTCGTTCTCTCTCTTATGCTGGGCGCCTCCAACTGATCCAATCTGTTCTCCAAGGAGTTGAGTGTTTCTGGTTATCTATCCTCCATACGCTAACGACTATCATTTGTCAGTTGGATAGGATGGCTAGGGATTTTTTGTGGGACTCAAAGAACTCCCTGATTGCCTGGAAGAATATTTGTCTCCCGAAAAATGAGGGTGGTCTTGGTTTGCAGGACTTGCACACTTGGAATGGAGTGCTACTGTCTAGAATCATTTGGGACAACCAATCGGAAAAACATTCTTTGTGGGTCAAATGGGTGACACACTATTATTTGAAAGGCAGATCTGTTTGGGAGATCGACCTTCACAGGGATCATTCAACCTTATTTCATAGACTGCTAGCAATTAGAGATATGATACTGGAGCATGAACGGGATATTAACTGTGCGGCTGATCTACTTCATTCTTGGGCCATGTGCACTAATTCTTTCACCTGCCATGCTTATGACTATTTGAGATTAACTGCACAGACGGTGTATTGGGCCACTACCATATGGAAACAGGGACTGACGCCCAAACACTCTTTCATTCTTTGGTTGTGTGCTAAGGTTAGGCTAGGCTTAAGACCAAGGGTACACTTGTGTTCAAGCTTGATGACTTGTCCTGTCCTTTGTGTATGGTACACCTGGAGACGTCTAATCATCTATTTTTCAAATGCACAATTTCATCTACTATTTTGACAGAAGTTAAAAGGTGGCTTGGTTTACCGAATAATTTGGATTCGGCCAAGGCCTGTCTTAGGTGGTTTTGGTGCACCAACCGTGGTACTTCGTGGTTTACTAAGGCTAAGTCTACTGCTTTGGCAGCCACTTTCTACTACATCTGGTATGCTCAAAATAAGGCCATTTTTGAGAATGTGGTATGCCAACCATTGGAGATTATAAAAAAGATTAAAACACATGTGTACACTGTTATTTTTACTTTGTACCCTAATGTTGTGCCTACCTTTTCGGACTGTATTGAGAACCACTAGCTTGTAGTCTCCTTGACTATAAACTAATAATCCATGTATATTCTTTTTGATAAATATTAATATATTTACATTTCCATAAAAAAAAAAGAGGTATAAATAATTACATAACACATCTAGAATAGGAGATAATTACAAAAATACCTTTGATGTTTGTCCAAACTACGAAACAAACCTTTCTTTTGCATGTATTAGAAAAGAACTTCAATGTCAACTTCTGTCACGTATTATTGTTGTTAACGGAAAATTTTAAATGTTTAAGGTTATGATACTCTTTTTCTTAAAAGACAAATTAATCAAGTATCGCATGTTCATCGTATATGTTTTACCAAATTTTGACAAAAATATATTAAAGTTGTATTCAAAATTTTTAATATATATATATATATATATATATATATATATATATATATATATATACACCCCATGTGATGGACTCTAAGTTGAATTCCTATTAGTTACTTAGCAAGAGGTATAAATAATTACATAATACTTCCAGAATAAGGGATAATTACAAAAATACCTTTGATATTTGTCCAAACTATGAAACAACACGTTATTTTTCATGTATTAGAAAAGAACTTCAATGTCAACTTCTGTCACATATTATTATTGTTAACGAAAAATTCTTTTTTTTTTTTTTATCAAAATGTAAAATGATTAATATTGATCAAAAAATATTTACATGGTTGCTCACTAGTCCATAGTCAAAAAGACTAATTGCTAGCGTATATGACTACAATTCTCAAAATTAGTCAAAACATTAGGGTACAAAGTAAAAATAATAGTGTACACATGTGTTTTTACCCTCTTGACAATATCCAACGGTTGGCACACTTCCCCCTCAAAAACAGCCTTGTTACGAGCCTTCCAGATAAAGTAGAAAGTGGCTGCCATAGCAGTAGCCTTTGCCTTTGCTAACCACGAGGACCCATGGTTGGCATGCTTGTACCACTTAAGGCACGCACTAGCCGTATTCATTGCTTGGGGTAATCCTAGCCACCTTCTAATTTCCCTCCAAATCATAGTAGAAATTGTGCACCTAAAAAATAAGTGGTTAATCGTTTCCAGTTGTGACTTACACAGTGGATATAACATATCTTCAAGCCGACACACAAGTACATATTTGGTCTTCAATCTTCCCCTATAGCCCAGGTGTGAAGAAGGGTAGCCGCACTATGACTATCTTGTTCCCTGTCCATAATTACATCTCTGATTGAGAGGATACTATGAAGCAGAGGGGAATGACTCTGATGGTGGTCAACCTCCCAAACTGATCTGCCCTTCATGTAGTAGTGGTCCAACCACTTGACCCACAAGGACTGTTTCTCTGCTTGTACGTCCCAAATGATTCTAGACAATAGAGCCCCATTCCAAGCTTGTAAATTTCGCAAACCAAGTCCACCTTCAGTCTGGGGCAGACAAATATCTTTCTAGGCAACCAATGTATTTTTTGAGTTCCACAGAAAATCCCTAACCATCCTATCTAGCTGGTAAATCACAGCTGATGGAGTAGGAAGAATGGACAACCAGAAACACTCAACGCCTTGAAGAACAGACTGGATCAATTGGAGTCGTCCTGCATAGGAAAGAGCCCGCGCAGACCATCTCCCAATATAAGAGCCAATCCTATCAAGCAATGGTTTGTAGAAGGTTAGTCTAATTTTACCATTATTGATTGGTAAGCCAAGGTAGCGAAAAGGAAGTTTCCTAATAGGAATGCCCGTGACATCCAGGATACGCTTCTGTGTAGATCTCTGGATCCCAGCAAGATAAATATTTGACTTATCCTTGTTAATTTCAAACCCCGAGCACCTCTTAAATACTTCCAGACAGTCAAGTAGAGTACGAACAAAAGAACAATATCCTTTAGCAAACAACATTAGGTCATCAGCAAAAGCAATGTGAGTAATTCTTAGTGCCTCACACTTGGGATGGTATCTGAATGGAGTCCCAAGTGTGTGAACTTTAACAACTCGTGAGAAATATTCCAAGTAAATGATAAACCGTAAATGAGAGATTGGATCCCCTTGTCGTAGACCTTTAGCACTTCTAAAGAAACCCTGCATAGTCCCATTTATAGCAATAGAGAAAGAAGTAGTGGTCACACATTGCTCAATCCAGTTCACGAAGATATGAGGGAACCCAATTTCTGTAAGTAATGCCAATAGGAAGTCCCAGTTGACTGAGTCATAAGCCTTCTTAAGTTCCACTTTGATCGTACACCTAGGAGAGACTCTTGTCCTGCTATACTCACACATAAGCTCCTGAACCAGGAGGATATTATCAGTCATGAGTCTACCATGAATGAAAACAGTCTAGAAGATGTCTACAAGGTGCGGAACAACCAACTTAAGTCTTTCTGCCAAATTTTTTGAGATAATCTTGTACACCATGTTGCAGTACGAAATTGGCCTAAAATCACCCACCCTCTCAGCATGTTCAGATTTGGGGACCAAAGTAATAATAGAATGGTTGATTTGCTTTAATAGTCTGCCAAATGTGAAGAATTCCAAGACAGCATCACATAAATTCTGTCCAACAGTATCCCAAGCTTTCTTGAAAAATAAGGCAGAATAACCATCTGGACCCGGAGCTTTGCAGTCACCAGTATCCCATAAGGCCAATTTAATATCCTGGATAGTGACATCTTTAATTAAGACATCCATTAGATCATGAGGAACCATTGGCCCAGTACGAACATAGTCCACATTGATTTCTCGGCAGCATACCTTAGTTCTCAGCAGGTTTTTGAAGTATTTCACAAATTCATCAGCAAGTGCCATAGGACTGTCAGTCATAAAGCCATCTTCCTTGAGAATAGAAGCAATGAAGCTCTTTTTTTTATTCCATTTGACAATGTTGAAGAAATACCGAGTATTATTGTCAGCTTGAACAACACACTCACCTTTTGCAAGTTGCTGGTAGAACTTCATTTTTGCCTCCGCAAGATACTATGTAAATCATTTACACTCCTTGAACTGTGCAATATGATTCTGATCCACGGGATTTTCAAGAAGTGATTGTTGGGCATTCAGAATAGCTAAGTTTGCTTGTTCAACACGACCAGACAGGTGAGAGAATTCCAGTCTGTTTAATCTCCTGAAGTCCCACTTTAGCTCTTTCAACCCATGGCAAAGAGTGAACTGGTGAAATCCTGTGAACGTACGATCCCATACTCCTTTAACAATATTGTGAAAAGAGTCATGGTCGGTCCAAAAATTAAGAAACCTGAATGGCCGAACAGATCCCCCGATGTTGTCGACAACTAACCAAATGACATGGCTATAATCAGAAAAAAAAAAACCCAATAGGAAGAAATTCCACTGATGCCTGGACAGGGCATTGGAACCAAGTATCATTACCCATGACTTGATCAAGTTTTGACCACATCTTAGAATTAGTCCAAGTAAATCGCGGGCCGACATAAGGAAGGTCCTCCAAACCAGTATCAGAATATAATGAGGCAAAGTCCCTAATTTCATATGAAGTAGGCATGGTACCACTGAGTTTATCGTCCACATGTAAATACGTATTGAAATCACCCATAAGGATCCATGCCTCCGAAAATGCAGAAGATAAATGCTCAATCTCATTCCACAAAGTCCTTCTTGCCACAACAGAATTGTAAGCATAGACAAAAGAAATGAAATAAGTAACATGAGAAATCTTACATGTGATGCGAACCGTGATAGCCTGAGGTGAGCAATGGAATAAGTTCACATCCACCTTGGCCCCATTCCAGAGAACGACTATTCTACCCCCATCAGCTTCAACCATGTTATATAAAACCGACCAATTACAGAACTTATGTTGAAGGATATTATCCAGCCCATCAACCGTCAACTTAGTTTCCAGTAATCCGATGACACCCACACGATGTTTTGAGATGAATTCTCGCACCCCGTGCTACTTGAGGGTCCTGTTGAACCCTCAAATATTCCATGAAGCAACTCTCATGATGGCCTAATTAGTGCCTGTTTGGCACCGATCAAGTCAACACTACTTTGAGCATATTTCTTCCAGACTGACCGAATAAATTTAGTACCCTGTACGGTAGCATTACCTGCATTCACCGTAGTTGTTAGGATTTCTTCAGGACCACTATCCTTTCCAGTAGTAGAGACCGACTTATTCGCTCTAAATTGAACATGCCTTCGTGAATTAGATCTCATTTGTGGACGTCCTATACGCCTTGTCCTGGACCTACCTCTTGCATCCCTAAACTGGCTTCGTTGCCCAACTGATGTTGATGGATCACCTTTAGCTCTAATGCCCTCCATCATTACCTCTAAACTGCCTTCAGGCATAGGGAGAGTGATGTGCATTTGTTCATCAACATTACATTGGATATGCTCTTTTCCTTTGTCAAAACGAGCCTGTCTTTTTTGAGGGGGAGAAGCTGATCTCACCTTCTGCCCGATCGGTGCAGACAAGGGCCTTGGCCTATTCTTTATCCTCTTGTTAGTCTAGTCCCCACTAGTTTTCAATAGCTGTTCCCTTTTTTTCATTTTTTCCCCCATACAAGCCTCTGTGACATGGCCAAATTTTCTGCAAAAATTACAGTAAGATGGTTCAAACTCAAACCTCACAATTTTCTGTTTGATCTTGCCGGAAGAAAGTCTTATTAGTACCATTTTGACGAGGGGTTTAGATACATCAACTTCCACTAGAACACGGGCATAGGATAGACGATCAAATTTCGCTGTGAGCATATCAGTCATAATTGGGATACCAATGGCAGAGGCAATTTTACTACGAGATTTCATGTTCCAACAACCGAGAGGCAAAGCTAGGAAGGTGACCCAAATAGGCATTATACTTACCTCTTCAAATGAAAAATCAAATTACGTAGGCATCTCCTTTAGCATGAGTGATCTCCCAAATACTACATAAGACCCACCATGGAGGACTTTCTGTCTGTCAGCATCCTAGTTGAAACAGAAGATCAGCCATCTAGAGGCATGAGAGTGTACCTTAGACAGAACACCCCAATGCTTAGTGAGTTCCATGACTGCCTTCATTCCTAGGAATCTTCCCACAAACATCCCTATAAGACAGGACCCCAGCTTGCCCACAGTATCCTCAAATTCTAGTGCATCAATATCAACAAAATTCCCCGAGCTGAGAATGTGACTTAACTTCATTCCATTAGACTGCTCCTTGTTCCTTTTCACAACATTAGCCCAAGACCGAATTGTTTGGTTGGAATCCACAGGATTGATAGAGGGATGAGATTTTGTCTATGAGGGGGAAGAGTTCCCCACACATGGAACATGAGGGACAGAAGATTCTAGGTAAGTAGGAGGAGGCATGCTCCCCACTTGCAAGCAATTCATAATGTCCTCACGTGGGCCATTTTCTTCCGCAACGATTTGGGCAGTTGGAGAATGCATGCTCCCAACATCAAGGCCCACTGATGAGGTCATTAAGTTAGGTTCTGGAGTTGGCAATTAAGGTAGCTGAATGATGAGAATGGGTGATTGAGGAGGACTGGGGTCAGGGACCAAGGATGTCTCAGGTATGGTTAGAGTTGATGGGTTTGGATTGGCCTTGGTCATGGCTGGGACAGTGAGAGACCTATGTTCAACTTGGGGAGAAGATATGAATGTCTGAGGTGTGGAAGACGACAACACCCCAGAAGATGTCATTTTCCTCCGGCCTCTAGTTTGGACCATTAGGTCCAGGCCATCAGACAACACAGCAGGCAGATACAGCAAGAATTTGGAGCAGGTAGCAGAAGAAACAGCAGGCGTTGGGATGGAGTAGGTAGGAGACTTCTCTAGAAAGTAGGGGTAGTAGATTGACAGACAGTTGGAGTAGTTAGAGTCTGGGAGAGTGTAATTCTATTTGAAGTCTAGCGCAGAAGGAATATTCCAGACCGAGACTGATTACAACAGCTAACTAACTGGATTTTGAAGGAATAATATGGTTAAAACAGATAAAAAACATCTGATGCCGGTAGTAGAAGGATGGACAAAGGAAACAGGAGAAATATCGACTGAATATGATATCTAGCCTCTGGACAGAAAATAGATTCACACTCATGCAACTAAATTAACTAAATACAGAAGCTAACAGAATGCTTGATAGAATAGACAGACCAAGGCCAACAGAAAAACCAGGAACATGCAGAAGACTATAAGGTTGGAGCACCGGTTAGCATCAGGTAGAAGCAACATAGGCAGAAGCATATGAAGAAACCCTAGCACAACAGTACCCAGGGACAACCAAGGGCAACCAGACGCAGTAGCAGATGCCGAGCCACACCTTATAATAATAATAATAATAATAATAATAATAATAATAATAATAATAATAATAATAAGACTAAGAACCACACAGCAACTGCAGACGACCGACAAGTATTCTGGTCAGTCCCCCTCTTGCAGATCAGTAGCCATGAGCAGTCGGGGTGGTTGAATGTAACACACAAACAGAAAACCGAGAAGTAGAAAATAAATGACGGACAGTGCTACTAACCGAGTGAAGTATGGGTAGGAGGACCAGCTAACCCGGCGAGTAGCGATGTGAATCCATGGCAGTGCATTAGAGTGTTTGTGGTAGTGAGCAACGACGAAGATAATCCGGCAATGGGAGTTGAGAGCTTCTCTCTCTAACCTTCTCTCTCTTAACGAAAAATTCTAAATGTTTAGGTTTATGATACTTTTTTTCTTAAAACCCAAATTACCCATTTGGGAGGAAAGTGGGCACCGATTTAAATTTTTTGACCCTGATCTAGATTTTATGAATTATATAAGAAAATATATCGAAATATATTAAAGTTTAATGACTTATATGTGTTGTTTAGAAATAGTTAAATCATATACTAAATAGGCCCTTAAAAGGTACTTTTGGAATGCCATTTTTCACTAAAGTCAGCCCAGATTAACACCTTTTCTAATAGCAATAATATTTTATAAGCAATGTATGTATTTGGGAAAGAATCTAACTTTTTAATATAGTTTAACATTTTTTTATTGGAGCACTAATCTTTTTTGTCAAAATTTGTTTCAACAGTTTCAATTTTGAAGGTAAATCATTAATAATACCAATATTAAAATGATCATCACATTTTTTTTGGAGTAATTTTCAAGGTTAATATAATTTTTTTTAATGTTTCTTCATGTAAAGTTATTAATTTTTGTGAGGTAAATAAAAATGTAAAAATATTTCTATATTCTGGAAATTAATTAAACCTATTTTCAATAGAAAAAATAGCTTGATCAATTATGTATAAAAAATACTCAGTATGAAAAGGATCTTCAGTAAAATGTATCATCTCATTATTATTATTTTCATCAAAGTGACTTTTTCTATGAATTATAGGTTTTTATGACATTTAGGTTTTATATCCATTTCAATAGCAATTTCTTCAGAAGATTCCAAAACAGATGCAAAATCATTTTCTGCATAATCTTTTAAATAAGTAGTAAAACTTTTTAATTGATTTATAACAATATCTATGTGTATATCTTTCAACTGTAAGGTTTTATTAATTAACAAAACTGACAACACATAATATATCATACCAAATATTCATTCCTAATAAAAATTTAAAATTCTCAATCTCATAAGTTGCTAAACACATAGCTTCACTTTTTATCTTAGGATTTTTACTACTTTTTGATAGTTGAATCAAATATTCTCTTATACTGGGGAACTTGAAACTTTTTTACCTTGACAATTTCTATTCTACTTTCTCGTTGGGTTTGAGATAAAGTTTTGACAGAAAATTTACAACCACATAGCTCGAGGATTTATGTCTAATAATTTTTTTTTTTGGGTACTACTTTATTTTTACCTTTCAGTTAGATCCATTATCATAACCTTGGCCCCTTATGTCATTGATATCTAAATCGTAGTTTTTAAAAATATTAATCAGCTCGTCAAAAAGACATTTACCTATTGTGTTATCAATTTTGAAAAATTCTATAAAATATTCACCAATTTTTGTCTGATTAACTACAGTATCAACACATCTTAAAATATATGCCCTTTGTTCTTAGTAACTTATATCAAGAGTACAATCAAGAATAATTGAAAATTATTTTTCTTCCTTCATTTTTTTTATTTGAGAAGCTAATAAAACTACTAACTCATTTTGTATAGTATTACTCAAGTAATGATTACGAATGTTATCATCGATCTTTAATAAATCTAAAATGTTTTTGCATAACATGATCAAATTGCGCTATCATTTTAGTTAAACTTAAAAAACTATCATTATATTTCTCATATAACTTTTCTTTTGTCAACAAAAAACAAGATTATTTTTGAAAGATATTTCACTACAGCAATAGTCTTTAATAAAACCTTTTCCCAATGCTCTTTTTCTCAATTAATTTATTCTTGTATGTTTTTATCAATTGTCTTATTTCTTTCAACATTTTTTTTTTCTAACTCAATCTAATGGCTCATATTAGTGATCTGTTCATGGCTTGTTTCACGATTTTTAAGTTTAGAACCAAGATTTTTTCCAATCCCTATTCCCTTGATTCAACTAATTGAGTATTAGAACATTTTAAATCAAATAACTTACAACAAAAATAATAGACTCTATCTAAATCTTTTGAATAAACCACCCATCTTCTATCGTATTTTTCTCAATTTGATATATTATTATTAGAGTTGTAAACGAACCGAACGTTCGCGAACAAAAGCTCGTTCGAGCTCGTTCGTGTTCGAATAAGGCTCGTTTGTTTAATAAATGAACGAATTCGAACACGAACTCGAGCTCGAATAATAAACGAACGAACTCGAACATGTTCACGAACATATTCGAACGTTCGCGAACATATTATATATATTTTTAAATTAATTATATTTTATTAATTATATTATTTATATTTATAATATTAAGATTTATTAAGAATAAATCTTATATTATAATTATAATATTAATATTAATATTAATAATATTATTATATATTTATTTAATATTATAATATTCAATTATTTTTAATTAAAATTTGAATTATTATTTTTATAAATTTTAAAATAAACGAACTCGAACAATTCGAACTCGAACGTTAATCGAGTTTTTCGAACTCGAACTTAAACGAACTCGAACATTATCAAACAATAATCGAACGAACTCGAACACGAACTCGAGCTCGAATAATAAACGAACGAACTCGAACAGCGTTCGATTATATTCGAACTCGAGTTCGAAAATGTGATGCTGGGTTCGTTCGTGTTCGAATACAGCTCTAATTATTATCTTCATTCTCATCTAATAAACTATCTAGTTTTTCTTCATTTAAAATTCTCTCATTTTATCATTAAAATCCTCTCATTTCACAATTTCCTTCCTTTTAATATTATCATCAATATTACTTTTTCCTAATAAATCAACATTCGTTTCTAATTCTAATAATTGTTCTACTACTTCTTCATGAGTGTCATTTAGTATGTTATCTTTTTTTTATTATTTATAACAAATTTATCAAGAGGACCACGTTCATATTGAATCAAAGTTTCAACTCTTCTATTTTTCTTTAATTTTCATAGCCACTTGCATGTTTCCTATTTGACATTTTTCAACACAAATTATAACTAGATATATAAATTAATAAATTCAAATAATATACTAAAAAATAAATTAAAAAATTAATGGAAGACTACATATCAGAATGTACAAAAAACACAGAGTCATAAAATGACTAGAATATTAAAATGCTAAAATTAACAAAATAAAATAACAAAACAAAAAAATTAATTAATAAAAAATTAGAAACAAAGTATTATTAAACGATAAAACATAGAGAATGGAGATCACTTCTCTCTCTCTGTCTCTCTAACACTGTAAAATGTTAATGTGTCTATCAAACCATCAGTTTGATCGGATTTTTTTTTTTTTGTCTTCTCTTGTATTCTTCTTGATTTCAAGAATCAAATAAAATATATGCTAGTTGGATGCACATTTGTTGTGAATCTTGTATGAAACCTAAAGGTTGAGAAGAAGGAGCATCTTAATTTTTTTAGGTTCATTATTAAGAAGAGGAAGCGTCATTCTTTTAATATAAGGAATAAAAAAAAAAATAAAGAAGGTGTTAACTTTTGGAAAAAAAAATAGCCGACTCATTTAATTATTTTAAAGTTCTTTTTTAAGTTTTTGAAATAAGTAAAACTAAAAAAATGGGCCTTGTCTTTAAAAAAAAATTAATAGACATAAAAAGGATTGCGGATCTAACTAATCTAATAAATGGGCTTTTCCCATAATTAATTAAATTGTAAACAAATTAGATTTTTATTAATTTTCATTCATTTTTAGATTATATAAGGTTTAATATATATATATATATATATATATATATGTGTGTTATAAAATTAGGGTAGTGTTAGAATAAAATCTACACACTACACACTAAGAAAATTCTAACTATTCTTTGCACAAGAATTTCTCTTCAAACTTCTCTCTTTCTTTCTCTCACAATTCTTTCTCTAATCTTTCTTTCACTAATCTTTCTTTCACAAAATAATGGTGTATTACAAGCTTAGAGAATAACTCTATTTATAGAGCTCTAATTAGTGGAATACATCATGTCATACATCATCTTCCACTAATCTCAATTAGTGGTGTCTCCACTAAATGGTGGACATCCATACAAATCTTCTAATAATTCACATAAATCCATAATTAGTGGAGCCTCCACTAATTAATGGAGATTCCAATTTATAACACTCCCCCTTGGATGTCCATCCATTACATAAAGAATATGCCTCGTTAAAACCTTACTAGATAAAAACTCAGTGGGAAAAAAAATCTAGTGAAGGAAAGAGAGTACACTATTCTATATGTCTGTTTATTACTCCCCCTGATGAGATGATTCCTTTAAATCTTTAAACCGACACATACCGATTTTATATCTCAACTTCTCAAATGTTGCAGTCAGTAAAGTCTTCGTGAAAATATCTGCAAGGTTATCACATGACCGAATTTGTAGCACATCAATTTCACATTTCTTCTGGAGTTCATGAGTAAAGAAGAATTTTGGTAAAATATGTTTTGTCCGATCTCCTTTAATATATCTTCCTCGTAATTGAGCTATGCAAGCTGCATTGTCTTCATAAAGAGGAGTTGGAATATCTTTGATTGATGATAATCCACAACTTTCTCGGATATAATGAATCATGGATCTTAGCCATACACATTCTCGACTTGCTTCATGAATGGCTATAATTTCAGCATGATTTGAAGAAGTAGCTGCTATAGATTGTTTCGTAGAACGCCATGATATAGCAGTATTTTCACATGTAAATAGATAGCTCATTTGAGAACGTGCTTTATGTGGATCAGATAAATAACCAGCATCTGCATAACCTATCAATGTTGGACTGGTTTTATTTGAATAAAATAATCCGAGATCAATTGTACATTGGAGATATCGAAGGACTTGTTTAATTCCATTCCAATGTCGTCGTGTTGGTGAAGAACTAAATCTTGCTAATAAATTGACAGCAAAAGCAATATCAGGTCGTGTATTATTAGCAAGATACATGAATGCACCAATTGCACTGAGATATGGTACTTCAGGACCAATGAGTTCTTCATCATTTTCTTGAGGTCGGAAAGGATCTTTATCCACATTTAATGATTGGATGATCATTGGAATACTCAATGGATGTGCTTTGTCCATGTAAAATTCTTTTAGCACTTTTGCTGTATATGTTGATTGATGAATAAATGTTCCACTCTCCAGATGTTCAATTTGTAAACCAATGCAAAATTTGGTTTTACCAAAATCCTTGATTTCGAATTCTCTTTTTAAATAATCAATTGTTTCTTAGAGCTCTTCAGGAGTTCCAATAAGATTAATATCATCAACATATATAGCAAATATCACAAATTTAGAACCAGATTTCTTAATAAAAACACATGGACATACCTGGTCATTTTTAAATTCCGCTTTCAATAAATATTCACTAAGATGTGTGAACCACATGCGCCCAGATTGCTTCAGGCCATATAATGATTTCTGCAACTTGATGGAGTAATTTTCATGAGGATAATGTTTATATGCTTTAGGCATATGAAATCCTTCGGGGATTTTCATGTAAACATCATTTTCTAAATTTCCATACAAGTAAGCAGTGACAACATCTAATAGGCGCATATCTATCTTTTCATGTACTGCCAAACTAATAAGATATCGGAGTGTAATAGCATCAACAACAGGAGAATAAGTTTCGTCATAATCAATACCTGGTCTTTGTGAAAAACCTTAGGCTACTAATCGCGCTTTATATCGAACGATTTTACTCTTTTCATTGCGCTTTCGCACAAATATCCATTTGTAGCCAACAGGTTTTACACCTTCTGGTGTTCGGACTGCAGGTCCGAAGACTTCACGTTTTGTCAGTGAATTTAACTCCGATTGAATCGCATCTTTCCATTGCAGCCAATCTTTTCTATGCCGACATTCATCAACTGATATTGGTTCAGGATCATCATTATCCTGTGTAACATCAAGAGATATATTGTATGCAAATATATTATCAATAACAGTTTCTATCCAATTCCAACTTCTACCGGAAGTGGTATAATTGATAGAAATTTCAGTGTTACTTTCATTAACTTCTGGTTATTTGTCATCAGTTCTCTCTTGGTCTTTATCATTCTTTTCTTCTATATGATCTTCTGGATCAGTTAATCCTCTTTTCTTTTGAGGATTTTTATCTTTAGAACCAAGAGGTCGGCCACGCTTACGGCGTGTTTTTGACTCAACAGACTATAGGTATAATATTTTGTTCTGCTGGAACTTCAATTCGAATAGGAGCATTTATAGTCTGGAATATGCGATTTTGTAACTCTTCCGAGTCAACAAAAGCGTCTGGCATTTGATTTGCAATGCTTTGCAAATGAATTATCTTTTGAACTTCAAGTTCACATGCACTTGTGCGCGGATCAAGATAATTTAATGATGTTGTCCAAACAAGATCCTTTTTATGATGTTTTGGTTCTCCCCTTAATTTAGGGAATAATGATTCATCAAAATGACAATCAGCAAATCTTGCTGTGAATACATCTCCTGTCAGGGGTTCAACATACCTGATAATAGAGGGAGAATCATATCCAACGTATATCCCCTTTCTTCTTTGAGGACCCATCTTTGTACGTTGGTTTGGTGCAATTGGAATATATACAGCACACCCAAAAATTCTTAAATGAGCAATATTTGGTTCTGACCCAAAAGCCAATTGCAAAGGAGAGAATTGATGATAACTAACTGGTCTTATAGTACAAGTGTTGCAGCATGTAGAATAGCATGTCCCCAGGCAGATGTTGGGAGATTTGTGTTCATTAATAATGGTCTAGCAATTAATTGTAATCATTTAATCAAAGATTCAGCAAGACCATTTTATGTGTGAATATGAGCTACAGGATGTTCAACATTAATCCCAATTGACATGCAATATGCATCAAAAGCATGTGATGAAAATTCACCAGCATTATCCAAACGGATATTTTTAATGTGATGGTCCGGAAATTGTGCTCGTAATTTAATTATTTGAGCAAGTAATCTCGCAAATACCAGGTTGCGAGTAGATAATAAACATACATGTGGCCATCAGGATGATGCATCAATTAAGACCATAAAATATTTGAATGGTCCACATGGTGGATCAATAGGTCCACAAATATCTCCGTGAATTCGTTCGAGAAATGTAGGACTTTCAGTTCCTACTCTTACTGGTGATGGTTTAACAATTAATTTTCCTAGGGAACATGCAGTACATGCGAATTTTTCTGATGTTAATATCCTTTTATTTTTTAAAGGATGACCATGTGTATTCTCAATGATTCTTCTCAACATGGTAGATCCCGGATGACCCAACCGGTCATGCCAAATGCTACAAGTAATAGGATCAGTAAACTTCTAGTTTACTAGATGATGAATTTCAATTGTACGTATTTTTACAAAATATAGGCCAGTAGAAAAAGACAACAGTTTTTCTAATACAGATTTCTTACCCAAATGCATTTGAGTAATAAAAAGATGCTCAATCCCATTTTCTTCATTTGTTTCAACATGATACCCATTTCTGCGGATATCTTTAAAACTCAATAAATTTCTTCTGGATTTTGAGGAAAATAGTGCCTTATCAATAATAATTATTGTTCCTTTAGGCAACAATATACTAGCTCTTCCGGAGCCCTCAATTACATTTGTACTACCGTTTATCGTATAAATATTTATTTCTCCCATTTTGAGATCAGAAAAATATTTCTCATTTTTTAGTATGGTGTGTGTAGTTCCACTATCAATAATGCATACATCATCATTAAAAACAGCCATCTGAACATAAATATATATATGCAAACGTAAATATTATTAGAATAGAATGAAAATGAAAATACAAAAATATCAGGGTGAGGCTTTAGTTCTTCTGGACACTGCCATCACCAATTAAATGGTCTATCCTACCGTCTGGGTGTTCAAAAAAATCCGATACATCCATATGGGTAATATTGATATTAAGATCTTCAGGATCAATATCATCATCATCAGCATTATTTATTGGATGTTGAGAAAAATTTGCTTCCACATTTTTATTTTTCAATGAAGCTTGATACAATTCAACTAAATACTTAGCCGTACGACAGTTTCGTGACCAATGACCTTTCATGCCACATCTATAACATATATCCTCATGCTTTTCTTCAATTTCTTTTTCTTTTCCCTTATGATCTTTTTTGTTCCACTTCAGGTGGCCAGTATTTCTCACAGTTTGATTATAATTGTGATAAGGGAAATATCGAGCGTGTCTACGACCATAACCACGACCACGGCCACGGCCATGGCCACGACCACGACTATAACGATGGCTTCTGCTAGAGCCAACAGCATTCACTTCTGGGAGTGCTATTGAGCCAGTTGGTTTGGCTTCATGATTTCTCAATAATAACTCATTATTCTTCTCTGCAATGAGGAGGACAGTAATTAAATCTGTAAATTTTGTATACCCCTTTTCTTGATATTGTTGCTACAGGACAATATTTGAGGCATGAAAGGTGGAGAATGTCTTCTCCAACATATCTTTATCAGTCACTTTTTTCCACATAATTTTAATTGAGATGTAATTTTATATATTGCGGAGCTATATTCATTCACGGTTTTAAAATCTTGCAACCTCAGGTGCAACCATTCATACCGTGCAGTGGGTAGTACAACCATCTTCAAGTGGTCAAATCTTTCTTTTAAATTTACCCACAGGACATATGGATCTTTTTCAGTAAGATATTCCATTTTCAAATTTTCATCGAGATGACGACGAATAAAAATTAACGCTTTAGCCTTGTGTTGTGCAGGTGCACTATTATTTGCTTGAATAGTTTCACTAAGGCCTTCAACATTTAGATGCATTTCTGCATCGAGAACCCATGACATATAATTTTTTCCAGAAATATCAAGGGCTACAAATTCGAGTTTAGCGACATTAGCCATAGAGATCAATAAATGCGTACCTGTCTTCTGGTTTTGTTAACGGCAGAAACTCGTGCTTAGTCGTCTGGCTTTTGTACCGGTAGAGACTCGTACTGATAACGTGTTATAAAATTAGGGTAGTGTTAGAATAAAATCTACACACTACACACTAAGAAAATTCTAACTATTCTTTGCACAAGAATTTCTCTTCAAACTTCTCTCTTTCTTTCTCTCACAATTCTTTCTCTAATCTTTCTTTCACTAATCTTTCTTTCACAAAATAATGGTGTATTACAAGCTTAGAGAATAACTCTATTTATAGAGCTCTAATTAGTGGAATACATCATGGCATACATCATCTTCCACTAATCTCAATTAGTGGTTTCTCCACTAAATGGTGGACATCCATAAAAATCTTCTAATAATTCACATAAATCTATAATTAGTGGAGCCTCCACTAATTAATGGAGATTCCAATAATTCATAACAATATATATATATATATATATATATATTTGTGTGTGTTTTCATAAAATTCTGGGGCCTTTTATATAAGTGGGGCTTAGGCAGCAACTCGTTTGCCTATGGCTCCACACGCCTTTGATTAGATGTTTGTAACAACATGGACTAGAGACAGAGTACCTCTCCTCCTACCCCCTCCCAAAAATTCTTATATCTTATTATTTATTTTAAAATTTTTAAAAATTTTATATTTCGACTCCAAAATATTTTGGTTAAATCATTGCAGTGCCCTTCTAATATATTTTATATATAGTTTGTCCCATCTTCCCCCTCTTCACCTCCTAACCCCAAGTCCTGGATTTCATCTCTAACATGGACGAAGAGTTTATCAAAACAAACTAATCAAATAGAGTTATGATGCGTGTTTTATGTGCATTGAAAATAATATGAACAATCTAAAAAAATCAAGTTTCAAATCTAAAATGCTAACCAATAAAACCATACATTTGGGCAAGTATACCCATCACATAGTATAAGGAATAGCAAGTATTGAATCTACAAGAATTTAACAATTACCACTATTTTACTCTCATCTCATTGTTTAGCCAAAATAAATATATAGAAGAAGTAAACAAAAGACACTAAACTATTACAATAGAAAGTACATCGGACCTGCATGAGAAAAGTCACAAGGATTGTCAATGAGTAAGAATATGAGAAAGGCCATGTACAAGAAGAAATCCCCTGAAAATATGTCAAGTAAAGAGATTATCACTAAGTTCATTAAATCCCAACTCAAGGATCAGTATCAGTTTTCTAGAATAAATCCCACTCCCTCTTGAGTTATAAGATTTCTTTCTTAAGGCTCAATTAATTGGTATCTATACTTAATCAACCTAACTCAAAGAAGTGTTACATGACTCATCACCCAAAAGGTACCCGGAAGCCCCAATATTCCTATCTCTAGGCAATATTGAAAACCCATTGAAAAGAGTGTGGGAGTGGTGATTTAAATAAGAGTTTATCACAATTAAAACATAAAAACCCTAGAAAATATATATACAATGAGTCCTCAACATACACCCCCACACTTAAACCTTTACTTGTCCTCAAGGAAACCACACTTATTCACAAACAAAGAATTTGACTAATATACAAATCTAACATCGTACATTAATTCTCAAATTAACCAATGTATGAATTAAGAAAAATACCTTTATTCACAAGAATAAAGAATAACTAATTCACAAGGACAATGAAAAATATTTTGCATAGTATTATAGGTGAATTTAAAAGAATAACTTAGAATATATACAATAAGGTCAAAATAGTAAAGAGAATACTTCTTCTTCTGGTGGCATCGTGGTGTTATCCTTGTATGTATTAAAAAAATAATTAATTAAAAAAATGTTAACTTATGAAGAAAACACTCTTGCATATGTTAGAATAAAATTATTTACCTATATTTCTTCTCAAACTTCGTCTATAAGTCTCAAAGGTATGGAATACCAATCCCTGTAATTCAGAGGGATTCTACTACTCATGCATGCAAAACAGCCTACCACTGAATTGTACCGAGATACATCTACCCCCACAAGCCCTCCATGTTGGTTAATACCAACATCGTACTTTTGAAACCAACTCACCTCATCCGGAAGGTAACTTTGCATCTCCGTGAGAACTCCTCACCGTGGAACCTACAAAATATTAATTAAAAAATTAATAAAAAAAAGTTAAGAAAGGAAAAAGTTTAAAACGATTTCAACAGCCACATAGATCAAGTTCTCTTAATATTTACTTCATAATAACTTAGCAAACTTGAAGCGCTAGAGTCTGAGGAAGAAGGTCTCGTGCAATTGGGACCTATATCAAAAGTAGGTATAGCTATCTCCTAATTGGACTCCTGATCTCTGGAGCCTGTCCGGAGAGTTGTATGTGACTTCTAACTAACCTTATGTACTGGTGCTTGTGTCTTTGTACCCTGTGGGAACTAGCTCCTGATCTCGAGGCAGTTATGGCATCCTACATCAATCCACATCAAGAACATTTGTTAACCATCTACAAAATGCAAAGATTTAACATTGAGTAAAAGATTTTAACAATTGTAACACATTTAGTAAATGGTAAAGTGATTTTATTGTATATTCTGTTAAACAACCCTAAAGTTGTGTCAAAATTTCTGTCCCCATACACCTTTTTGGTGCTTGTTGTATTTTTATTTCACCATAAAAAGAAACTTTATTCCTACGGAGCTTATTTAATAGTTCAAGAAATCTACGATAATATAAGAAGTAATATTTACCACCATTAGACAAATAGTAAGACAAACAGTAAGATAAACAGTTCCACAGCATATCGTAGAGCACTCTGGTTATGAACACTATAGCCAGAGAGATTATCATAGGCTGGGAAATCACTTATGGTCCACACAGTAGCTGCACACAAATGGAACATCTCTATTACCCCAGCATCATAAGTAATCACACCGTCAAGCCACAATTCTTTCAACTCCTCGATCAATGGTTACAAAAAAAAAATAATAATAAAAAAACATCAATCTTATTTCTCGGACTCTTAGGGGCCATAGATAAGAATTGATAGAATAAAATAAGGTTGCTTCATGCATAGCCAGGGTGGTAAATTGTAAGATATTAAAACAATAGGCCAAGTACTATGTGGTAGGTGCATATTTGAAAATGGACTAAATCCATCTGAAGCCAATCCAAGTCTAATATTCCGACAGTCACTTGCAAATTCCAAATGCGACTCATCAAACTTTCTCCAAGTCTTAGAATTAATTGGGTGTCTGTAGACTCTAGCTTTCACACGACATTCCTGATGCCACCTTATAAGGGATACAATTTTGCTAGATATGAATAATTGCTTCAACCTCGGAGTCAATGGAAAATACCTAACACCCTTGCATGTAACTGTACTACCCTTTTTCTTGTACTTTGGAGCATTGCATACCTCGCAAAGTTGTATGGCCTCCTTTTTCCCCTCTGTATATTATGCAATTATTTGGACAAGCATCCCAGACTTTGTATTCCATTCCTAACACCTTCGTTATCTTATTAGCCTCGTAGTAATTTTTGACAATTTTTACTCCTATCTCACTGAAAGTATTCGTTAGAAGCTCAAGTAGCATATTAACAGACTTATTCGACCAACCATTGAGAACTTTTAAATGTAATAATCTCATAATGAATGACAATGAAGAAAACTTAGTACAACCTGGATACAACTCTATATTAGTCTTTTCTAACAATTTATGTATCTCTCTTAAATCTTTAGGCTCTTCAATTGTATTATCAAAGTCACTAATGCCACCAACATCTTAAAGCATCCCAACTATATCATCCCCTTGTACATTTTTAGTCAAAAGAATGTTGCTAGTTCTTTTGCAAGAAGATAAGTATGTTTCCCCATGAACACTATTTGTTGTACTAACGCATGAAACCTCACATTTGGCAATGCTGGTTGACTTCTATTGTACAATAAAAATACCTATTCTGGCACTTTATACAAGGATAATAGATTTTGGATCGATCAGGTTTGTCTCTTAACTCAAATTTTACAAAGGCATCCAAACCCTTATTATATTCATCACCTAAACGGTCTTATAAGTCAATTCACGATCGGTCTATCCTCCTATTAATTTATCTATATTTTCAGTCAATGTACAAGTTTGTTATGATAAACGTATTGCCAAATATGATTTCACATATATATATATATTTTTTAAAGTATGAGAATATCATATTGTTTTCAATCTTAAAAGCACAAATTGATTAAAACATTTACACATATATTCTATATATGTGTGCATATGTAGAATATAACTCATTCATTCATATATATATATATATATATATATATATATATGTATGTATGTATGTATGTATGTGTGTGTGTGTGTGTGTGTGTGTGTTATATTCTACATATATCTACACACACACACACACACACACACACACATATGTAAGTATGTAAGTTCGTCATTGAAAAATTATTTATAAATTATGTTATGTAACATATTAATTTAATACTCACTAATCAATGAAGGATATATCATGGTCCATATGTATATATATATATATATATATATATATATATATATATAATAGAAAAACTAATAAAATGAAATTTATGCCCTTTAATTACAGATATATGACAACTTAAGATGTTTACAAAAGTTTAATAATCAATGATCTAAGATATATTTATAAAGTTAAAATAAGTTTAGTGACCAAATTTAAAGGTTATTCGGGTAATATATATACAATAGTATGAAATCTAGTGCACTTACAAATGTAAAAATATCAAATTAATGATCTAACCATTAGACTTGCTAAATTTATTACCAAAAGTATCATGACCAAATTTGAAAATAATCAGATAAAATTTGAATTAATTTTTAAGGATTTTGTTATAATTAGAATTAAAAACAACGGCTCAAATCATCGTATTAGCCAATTAAAAATGATGATTCATAAACGAACCGTGGTATTCATTGAATAAAAAACAACGATTTATGGAACTATCATATTTATTTATCTAAAACGACAGTTTTCCACCATTGTATTAGGCATTGACAGATTTTAAATTAAGTTTTTAATATTTCATATACGACGGTTAGTTGTAGCCGTCGTATTAATTTTACCTAATATGACGGTTAGATTAAACCGTCGTATTAAGTTGATCTAATACAATGGTCGAACTCTAACCGTTGTATAAAGTCTGTCTACTACGATGGTTAAAAATCGTCGTATAAAATGGTTTGTTACGGTAGTTTTTTGGCCATCGCATTTTGTCCTATCGTGTTTGCCCCTTTTTTTTTTTTTTTTTTTTTTTGCAGTGTGAAAACCATAGTGTAATGATCTAATCCTTGATAAAATGTCTAATTTCATCAATACCTTTTTTATTTGTGTATTAAGTAACTATAATCTATATCTTATTGTGAAGTAATGATGAAAATAGGTCAGGTTAGGGTAGACTTCGGCTAAACAGGCCTAGGCCTGTATTGTAGGCTGAAGGCTTAAGTCTTTCATGTTTGTCTATCTAAGGCCTTTTTTTAGGCTTTGGCCCAGACTGCTCAAAAGTTTAGCCTGATCTAAAACTTACTTAAAAGCTTGTTAATGTATAAAAATCTTTACTTTATTAGCCACATATAAAAATGCAATAATTAGAGTTTTATAAAACCAAAATGAATATTGTAATTTTGGTTCAAACATAACATAGCTAAAGTTAAGTTTTAGGCCAGGTTTTAACCAATGATAATAAAAGAATATATGTAATATACAACAATAACAAAAAACTAAGCCTTAGTACTAAGAAATTTGCAATCGGCTGCATGAACCAATACAATGTTATGGGTAGTTATTTACATAAATCCTCTACATCCACTTCTTTCTATCCACCGTCATATTTTCATCCATATCTAAAAAAGACATATATATCTCTTCTAATCACCTCAATCCATATCTTTTTAGAGTTGCCTCTATCTCTGTGTAACATATCCTACCTCCATTCCTCAATTCTCCTAATAGAAGTATTCTTCGGTCTTCTCTATATATGTCTAAGCCAACGCAAGTGATTTTCTCTTATCTTGTCCTCAATAGATGTCACTCCCACTTTTTTCTGAATGGTCTCATTTCTTACTCTATCCTTTCTAATATATCCACACATCCACCATAACATACGCTTCTCAACTACCTTTATTCTATGAATATGACATCTTTTAACTGCCCAACATTCTGTACCATATAGCAAAATAGGTCTTACGACTGTTCTATAGAACTTTCCTTTTAGGCTCAAAAGTATATTACGATTATATAGAATACCAATTGTAGGATTTCTATCATGCATAATCAGATTAAGCGCAACGGAAAACAACAAGAAATCCAAGCCATGGATCACGGGTTTGCAATAAAAATGGGAAAAAGGAGAATATTGCGTTTATTACCTCGTGAAGCCGGAATTCAAAAATTTCAGAAACAAGAACGCAGGCGCGATCCAGATTATCCAAAACCGTTCACTGCAGCTCAACTGAAGTCCAAGAAATAACTCTCTCTAATGATAATCCACACAAGGTTGAATGCTCACAATCTCACAATTCTATGCTAGTAGAATTCGGGAGGCTAGGGTTTTGATCAAGAAGAGAGACGGCTAGGGTTTGATCAAGAGAGAGGCAGAGAGTCGATTTCTCTGTTATTGTGTGAATGGTCTGTCTCTAACCCTAAGGAAATCGTTTCCTTATATTTATAAATTTATAATTACCATAAATTGCAACTTAGTCCTTCAACGTCCAATTGTCAACAAATTAGTCCTTGAAGTTTACTTAATTACAATTAGGTCCCATGAATTATAACAAACTTATAATTCACCTATAAATATATTCCATTCTCTTAATTAACCCTACAATATTATCAAATAATATCTTTGAGCATTCAAACCTTTTATTGTGTGTGACTCATTAGGTTTCCTGGTCTTATTGGTAGCATAATATGAATTAATTCTAACAATATTAGAATTAATAATCCTTAATAAAATAAAAGATTAAATTTATTAATTCTCTAATTAATAAATTCATATTTAGCATCTCAAGAACGACATCTAACAATGACTCTTGACCATCCAAAAGTCCAGAAAGTCAAGTGGCTTGACATGAACCTTTCAATAGAAAATTATCGGTGCAATAAACTCCTTTCAACATACAATATCTCATTCGGTCTAGAGCATGGAATTAGTGCCAACTCCCTCCAGAATATTATTAATTCTGGCCCGAATATTTTAGTACTTGTTCAAGAAATCCATTACTCGATATGTGTATCAATTGGAACCATTTCCATCACATAGTCGCCTTGGCCAAGGATTTCATGAGTAATGATTTCTACAAGTGGCCTTGAGATATACTCTCCTACTATTAGGAGTGGTGAATCCTTTTTTGACCCTCTCAACTACTTTCGTTTACTTTACGTTGTACCCAATATCCATCCCATAGGCGGTCCTAGATAAGACTCCAAAGATTAGAATCAAAGTACAACGCTTGATAAACAAAGTACCTTGGAGATCTCAAGTCTAAGGATACTTGCACACTTGCTATAATAAGATTCTATCACTGGAACTAAATAGTTATCCAAGTGATTATCTCGTAGCTAGGTCATCCAATGAACTTGTTTCAAAACAAGCATCCACACGTTAATCCTGAGTATCCCAATATCCACGGATATGAGAACCACCGCTTGATCCAATCAAGAGATATAACATGTGCCAGTCTTGGCGTATTAATAATGTCCCATCTTATTAATACTATTATTGGGGATTATTTAAGTACAAACACTGCATAGTGTAGTAGGAATCTCACATCATGATCTCTATCATGATTTCCTTAACACTGTGTTGTACTAGGGACTTTATCTAACGGTTTGTACACATATTTAGATATAACAATCAAACTGAAAGATAAAGAATGCCTCTTATTAATTTAATATGCAATATACATGATACAAGTGATTGCCTCTAGGGCACAATACTAACACCAATCACATTCCTCCATTTCACCCAACCCGCCTTAACTTAGTGTGCAATGTCGCCATCGAGCTTTCCATCTTTTTGAATTATAGATCTTAAATATCAAAAGTAGTCATCTACTGGTATATATCACTACCATCCAAAGTTACACTCTAAGCTATATTTCTGCTAATAATGAACTTGCATTTTATATATTCCGTTTTACTCTTACTGATTCTCAAGCCTTTAGATTCCAACGTCTGTTGTCACAACTTCAATTTAGTATTTAAACCGGCTCTAGCCTTATCAAATAGTACAATGTTATCAACAAACAACATACACTATGGCATAGCCTCCTTTATAGCACAAGCTAACTTATCCATAATGGTTGCAAAGAGGAAATGATTAAGCACTGATCCTTGATATACTTGATAGTAATAGGAAATTATATAGTCACTCTGGCACAACTCCTTTCATTTGTACATGCTCCATCATATATATCTTTAATGAGAGTAACATGTTTTAGTAATATGTCTTTCTTAGCCAGCACCCACCAAACTACTTCTTTAGGCATCTTGTTATAGGCTTTCTCCAAATCAATAAATACTATATGCAAATATTTCTTTCTTTCCCTAAAATATTCAATTATCTACAGCAATAAATGAATTACCTCCATAGTGGAATTCTCAGACATAAAGCCAAAATGATTATCTAAAATCTTTATAATGCCCCTTGACCTATGTTTAATTACTCTCTCTCAAAGTTTCATACAATGCCTCATGAGTTTAATTCCACGGTAATTGGCACAATCTTGAACATCCTCTTTATTCTTGTACAGAGAAATCAAAGTACTCTTCCTCTACTTTCTAGACATCTTATTAAATCTATATATCTTATTGAATAGACTTGTCAACCATGCAACACTTATCTCTTCTAAACACTTTCATACCTTGATCAGTATATTATCTGGTCCTATTGCCTTTTTTCGGTCTCATCTTTTTAAGGGCCTTTCGAATTTCATGCTTCTGAATACAATGAATACATGCACGGTTAACCTCTTTATTCGAAATTATAAGGTCATCTATATTTGGAAATTGAACTTAATTTCTGTTAAATAACATATCAAAATAGGACCTCCATATCTCCTTAATTTCTTCGTTTTTAACCAAAACTTTGTTGTTGTCGTCCTTAACATATTTCACCACACCGATATCTCTAATCTTCTTTTCCATGAAACGAGCAAGTCTATATATATATATTATTTTCCTCATCTTTAGTATCCAACTTTTTATATAAATCCTTGAAGACTGTTGATCTTACTTTTCTAATAGCTTCTTTAACTTCTCTTCCTGCGACTTTATACTTTTTAAAATTCTCATAACTCCTGCACTTTCCAAAGTTTCTATAGCATTCTATTTTATTTCGTACAGCTTCTCTCACTTTATTGTTCCACCACGACATATCCTTATTTAGTGGTACTCTTCCTTTAGGCTCACCAAGCACTTCTTTAGTTACTGTCCTAATACATTGAACCATCTTTCTCCACATAGTATCTGGGTCATATTGGAAGACTAGTCATTTGCCTAAACTATCTTGTCAACAATAGTTGTTCTTTTATCCATTTGTAACCTTCACCATTTGATCTTAGGGTCAACCCGATAGCTTATCCTTTTTTTTAAAATTAAAATCGAGGACCAACAGCTTGTGTTGTGTAACTACACTCTCACCTGGAATAATTTTACAATCTGTACAACCACTACGAAATCTACACTTCAAAATAAAGAAGTCTATCTGACTGGCATTTGACCCACTTCTAAAAGTCAATAAGTGAGAATCTCTCTTTGTAAATTAGTTATTTTCTATAGTCAAATTGTAGGCTAAGGCAAAGTCAAGAATAGAAGTTCCTGCCTTATTTCTATCTCTGAAACCCTGATCTCTATGAACACTCTCAAACCCACTCCAATCAGTACCTACATGTCCATTTAGATCATCATCCATGAAAAACTTCTCCGCACATGGCACACTCTGTACAATTTCATCTAAATCTTCTCAAAACTATAGTCTAACTGAATCATCGAGACCCACTTGTAGTGCCTATGTACTAATAATAGTAGCAATCTTATTGCCAATCATGATTTGAAACATGCAAACATTTTCAAGGCTGTATCCTCATTTGGTCGGCTAAAAGGAGTGTTCAGATATGGCCTATAAAATGGAAGGATAAGGTTGACATGCAGAGGCACTTAATATAAAATATTGATGGTGCATCTAAGGGGCTGGCCGATTTGGCAGGGGCTGGAGGTGTTAGAATTCGTGGACTCCTAAACGCGGAAAACATCCACGAATCCCTCCCGAGGACCCAAGTAAATGATTAAGATGATCTAAGGTTTAAGAATTACCTCTGGTTGCTGTAATCGAAATCCTTCGATTCTGGTTGCGTTGTTGTACGTTCAACCCGAACAATCACCAGACACTGCAGTATGCGAACGTCCTCTATCGGATACACACCGCGAACTCACTCGATACCCGGGGAGTGCTAGCGCCTAGGGTTTGAGAGGGTTTTTTTTTCTTTTCTGGTAGAGAATGGCACGAATGTTCTCAACCGAAAAATTGGACTTTTTGAAAAGACGGCTAGGGTTTTCTTAAAATCCCCCGAACCTCTTAGAGTCCAACCCTAATAATATCTTATCATATTCTAATTTCAATTCAAATTAAATTAAAACTGATATGATAAGATTCTGCCATTATCTCGGTAATTTAACTAATTAATTTACCGAGTCAGATTCTTATAATCTGGATATCATCCAGATTCATCGAACCTGGTCACCAGAAAAATAATCTAACAAGTTCGCTTATTGTGTGACCCTATAGGTTCATTTAACACTGGCAGTGTGCCTAAATCATATTTAAATGGCCCACAAGTTATAAGCGGTTTCTCGCAAAACATTATAACTATCCAGGTTAAATGAAGATCGGTGATCTCTTTGAACTAAACCATAATTTTATATTTAGTCCTTTTGTCACACGATATCCAGATTAAGCATAAGGCACGGAGCATGTCATCCTTATTAAGCTTAATCAATTATTTCTTGATTTCATAGTAGACTGTTCAAACAAATGATATCAATATCTTAGATTGATATATTTGAGCACGGCCATGCATTTTTAACGATCTAACTTATCAAGGGGCCCATGGATATCTCTCCCATAATTGAGAGGGACAAATTCCTTCACAATCAATCATATTCCTCTCCTTGATTTATTCTATATCCAACAGTAGTCTAATTTATTATCTGGTTAAAGATAACTTTAGACAATGTCAAAATATAGAATTTATCAAGTAGGAAACTATGATGAATTTAGGTCGAAGGACTTTCAATATTATTATGGCTAGAAAGTACTTATGACATATTCCATGAAGTACTCTCACAGTGGGTCATGTCCAATACAATGTTCTCTAACATTTATTTATGTCTTGACTCGATATCACAAATATCTATGGCCAGTAAAACATAGCCATCAAGTCACAAACATACTAATCTTAATTTATTATTATTCCAATAATAATAATCGATCAGGGACAGTTTTAGAATAGTCATTGTATTCATTGTAAGGTTTTACTATCAAGTCACGTATTTGATGACCAACAAAACAAAACTCACTATTCATGGAAAGGAAAGCCTCATATTATTATATAAAATATAATGACAATTGTATAAGTACAAATTGACTCTAAGGCATATCCCCAACAGGAGGAGCGCTTCAATTTCCAAATGGGGGTTTCTATTCTGCATTTGCGTCATTCCTTGGGTTGGTAACAAACATGGAGGCTGAATTGGAGCCCCTACTTCTTGGTCTCAGAACTTGCAGGAGGTTGAAGGTTTTGGATGTTCAAATTCAATCTGATTCACTTGCATTGGTTTGGATGGTTTCGGGGCAGCAGGGAGTCCCCTGGCATCTAAGGGAGCAGCTTCAGAAAATCAAGTTTCTCCTTACTAAAATGCCTTTGTTCTCTTTGGTTCATGTCTTCAGGGAAGCAAATCAGCTGGCGGATTTCATGGCTAACGAGAGTTGCCGGTTGCAAGCTGCTGTAGAATTCTCTAATTTTCTGGATTTGCCTTTACAGGCTAAAGGAATTTGTAATATGGATAGGTTAAGCATCCCCTCTTTGCGTGTTAAGTTGGTTGTTCCATAATTATTTAATAAAATCTCTAGGGGGTTCTGTCCTCCTTTAACCAAAAAAAAAAAAAAAAAAAAAAGATGTTTCATATTCATTTCTCCTTTTGCACTTTAGCCAAGCTTTTCCTCCTGCCCTTTCTTTTGTTCCCCACTTACAAGCTTTGTCGTTTTGCTATGACGACAAATTTTCCACACCACCGCATATTTTCCCCTTACAACTTGCCCTGCTGCCTTTGTCATGAATGCCCCATCCTCAAACATTTATTGCTCCATTACATCTGCCATATGCGGTGGTGTGGAAAATTTGTCGTCATAGCAAAATGACAAAGCTTGTAAGTGGGGAACAAAAGAAAGGGCAGGAGGAGAAGCTTGGCTAAAGTGCAAAAGGAGAAGTGAATATGAAACATCTTTTTTTTTTTTTTTTTTTTGTTAAAGGAGGACAGAACCCCCTAGAGATTTTATTAAATAATTACGGAACAACCAACTTAACACGCAAAGAGGGGATGCTTAACCTATCCATATTACAAATGCCCTTAGCCTGTAAAGGCAAATCCAGAAAATTAGAGAATTCTACAGCAGCTTGCAACCGGCAACTCTCGTTAGCCATGAAATCCGCCAGCTGATTTGCTTCCCTGAAGACATGAACCAAAGAGAACAAAGGCATTTTAGCAAAGAGAAACTTAATTTTCTGAAGTTGCTCCCTTAGATTCCAGGGGACTCCCTGCTGCCCCGAAACCATCCAAACCAATGCAAGTGAATCAGATTGAATTTGAACATCCGAAACCTTCAACCTCTGCAAGTTCTGAGACCAAGAAGTAGGGCCTCCAATTCAGCCTCCATGTTTGTTGCCAACCCAAGGAATGACGCAAATGCAAAATAGAAACCCCCATTTGGAAACCGAAGCGCTCCTCCAGCCCCTGCCAAACCGGTCAGCCCCTTAGATGCACCATCAATATTTAATATTAAGTGCCTTTGCGTGTCAACCTTATCCTTCCATTTTATAGGCCATATCTGAACACTCCTTTCAGCCGACCAAATGGGGATTAGTAACAGTACCTACATGCGGCTGTCACATTTTCCTCAAACATGCAAGTGTTTCTTCCACGGTTTGTTCCTGGATTTGATTAGTTTTCAAAGTTGTATCCTCTTTTTTGGAAAGCCTCTAAACCTAAGCAAACCTGTGTAATTAAATGATTGATAGGAGATCCTTGTGAGATTATTTTTAACATCAATGGTGCATGTAAAGGGATTCCTGGTCGGTCAAGCATTTGGGGGATTCTGAGACATGGTAATGGAGATTTTATAAATGCTTTTGCCAAAAACATTGGGTTTTCATATAGTTTTAACGCTGAACTTTTGGCATTAGCCCGTTGGTGTAGGAGACTGGGGTGGAGCTCAATCATAGTTCAATCTGACAGCAAGATTTTGATACAACAGTTTCATAGAGAGAGTTTCTTGCGTTGGAATCATCTTCACAATAGAAGGTTGTTGGAAGGGGATTTGATTAGAATGGCCCCATTAGGGGCCATTCGGCCTCACGTGGCCCCACCGGGGGCAGGAGGCTTGAAATGGCCTCGCCACATTCGTCGATAGCGTCCTCATTTAAATAAGGACGCCATCCACGAATGTGTCCGTATTTACTTAGGACGCATTCGTGGATAGCGTCTTATACATTGTACCTCACATTTTAGTGATTCTGTTATATAATTTATTATCCTTTACGTTCGAATAAATTGTCTGTATTAACGATTGAAATTATATTAACTTTAAAAAATATAATAGAAGTGTGTGTATTTAATGGATAAATAAAAAAAAATGGGACAAACAATGTCAACTACAGAATGAATTTTATTATCATTAAATAAATTTGTTACAATACAACTGAATGCAATCTAATTTATTCTCCAGGTTGGAAACTAGCACTATTGCAATTTCGCCTGTTATGTCCCGTTTGATGGCAATTTCCACATCTTGGTGGAGACTCTTCATTTCGATAGTCCATCTCTCCTCGAAAACGTGCAGTACACCTTCGTCCCGTTCTATTACCTTTAAGGGCTGGTGTGTAGCCCTCCAACGAAAAGTCAGCATTACGCCATATATTTTCATTGTTGACTAGATAGAAGTCATTGTTGTAAGCTACAATATATTTGTCTAATGAGTAAATAGGTAGTACAAAATCAGAAGGTTGCCAGCCACGGTGTCAACAGACAGCGAATACATGCGTGCACGGCAAGCCAAAAATATTCCATTTCGTGCAGCTGCAGTCCCGTGAAGACATTTTTACTGTATACACATTGTTTCCTTTTCCTCCAACTCTCGCGAGTGTCCTAACACTGAAAATTCCAACTCGTTCATTATATTGCACAACCTTATAACTTCTTGCCTTCTGCGATGCTATTTGGAATGTATTCCATATCAACAAAGAAGATGATTTGTTACAGTGTGTGGCCTCGAATCGATGCAGATTAAAATATTCGACAATCTTTGAGAATGTTGCATCAATAAGGGTTGTGATAGGTAATGCTCTTGTTTTTTTTTAACACTATTTAACGATTCGGATAAATTTGTCGCCATGCATCCGTATCAATTTCCCCCATCATGTGAAAGTGACCATTTTTCCGGGCCAATACGCATCAACCAGTTGTATGCCTCCTAATTGTATTATCTTATTTCGTTCATTACAGATTCAAACTTAGATTTCTTCCTCTTTGTTCCGGCTTTGTACATGAGTCGCTTCAACTCAGTGTTCTTGAACTATTTGTTAAAATTGGCACGAATATGGTGTAGACAGTACCTGTGAACTCCCATTGGCTCCGCCCACTTAGCCTGTGTCCTCATAGCTGACAAGATTCCAGCGTGCCTGTCCGACACAATACAAACATGTCTTTCGCGCACCACATATCTCCGGAGAAGTCTAAGAAACCGTCCCCAACTTTCATTTGATTCAACATCGAAAACAGCAAAAGCTAGGGGAAAAATGTGATTATTAGCATCCCAAGTGCTTGCTATCAACATGACACTCTTATATGCCCCTCTGAAATGGGTTTCGTCGATTGAAATCACAGGGCGGCAATGCCTAAATCAGTTGATTGATGGTTTGAAAGCCCAAAATACGAACTTGAAAATCTTTGTATCTCCGGCATTGATGTTGTGGTCTTTCCAGTGTACAACTGTACCGGGATTTGAATCTTGTAATGTCAACATATACGCTGGTAGTACTCTGAAAGTAGAGGACCATGTGACATATAAAAACTCAACAACAGCCTTCCTAGAATACCATAATTTTCTGTATGAATATTCAACTTGGAACTTGTCGTGTACAACCCTTACTATGGTACTGACACTTGTCTCAGGGTTATCTCTGATAAGATGCAATATGTATTATGCAATAAATTTGGAGGACAAATTTCAATTGTTGTTGTTTATGACCCTTTGGAGACATGTGTGTTCGCTATTCCAGACCGAAATTTCCCATCGTCCAATATTTTCTTTCTTAATGATTTGAACGTACCAAGTACATGGGTTCTGCTCAGTGTTATTCCTGCAAGAGGCTGTCCAAATCGCACTCTTACTTTTAATAACAGTGAACTCGCAGCCCTTCTTAACGTGCCATAATCTCACAGCATGCACTGCTTCTGACTTATCCCGAAACCGCATTTTATGCCTTAACTCCCAATTTTCTACTGTCCATTCATCAACACGTAAGTCATCACCGGCATAGTAAAAGTCACCTTCAAGTGCCCTCGAGCCTATATCTTGGAAACTGCTGTATGTATGCAAATTTCTTACATGGACTGGTATCTGATGCACTGATTCTAGTGGGGCATACATTGATGTGTGTCGAGGTAGCATGTCATCCTGGCCACTATGGCTACTGCTGCCGGTGTCACTGTGGCCCACGTCATCGATATCAATTCCATATTCTCCTTCTGAGGCAGGTGGTCCGTCGATGTCCGATGTTGGTCCTAGTGAGTCCATGACTGCAGTCCTATTAATTACTGGTTGCTTATCCGCTTGCATTGTTTCTGGCTCATTTAGTGGATCAGTATTTGGATGGCTTTGTAGTTGTGGCAACTGATTCTGGACGGTCGTTATTTCCAACCCTTCTTGTTGGAGTAGCAAATCTGTGTAGGAAATGGTATGAGACAGTTGTTGGGCGGGAAATGATGTTGACGGTATGGAAATGCTAGTATCAGCTTCAGGAACTGTTTGCACATTGTGTGGTGCATCTAAAATGGGCTCTGTCTTTACATAAATATGTACTCCACCCTCCTTGAAAATGGAATGCAAAGTCCAAATATTATCCATATCGCTATCATCCTGCAATGTAAGCAACCCCCATTGAACACGGTCTCCATACACCCAAGGATATCTCATGGATATATCTAATGTAAATAACGTCCTATCAATCCGCATGTATGTATAGATTTTGTCAACAAGCATGCGGAATGATTTTTTGCGCTGTAAGACTAGTCTCTTTCTACACAAGCCTACAAAGATGACTGAACTGCCTGCTTCGTATGAGAGAGGGCAATCCCAGAAGAAGCCAAGGGATAGTGGTGTTTCAAGTGACATAATGGTATGGACTTGGAAAAAAAATAACTTCAAGTTATTGTAGTTTGGCTTCATCTCTGCTGGTGTTTTTTTTTTTATTTTATTTTTTGGAAGAACGGAATGAAGTGGTTCCGAGATTGCATGGAGCTAAATAGGCGCCATAGGACGCTATTCATAATAGCGTCCTATGGTACAATGTCAATTCTGAAGTACGCTTAAATCCCGGGTATCTTGTTCCAAAGCAAGAATATTTTGTTGGTTGCAAATAGGACGCTAATATCAGTAGCGTCCTACTGTACCGAAACATCAAAGTTCGGAATATTTTCAGAAAGGTTGTCATAGGACACACTTCACGGTAGCGTTTAACGTTATTTCAGAATCCAACTAAAAGATCCACAGGACAAGGTGGCCGACTGCAGGCTTAGGACGCATCTAGAGTTAGCGTCCTCAAGTAGGACGCTACTTTCAATAGTGTCCTTGTTCACAGTCTCAAATTGTGCCTATAAAATGACTTTGAAAACTTAAGACGCTATCTACTTGACAAAAGCTTTCTAGCTCTTGACAATCTATCTTTGACGCATGCGTTCAATGTCTCTCTTTTGTTTTCCTGAAACCATACGAGAGGCATGAACATGTGCGCCAAAGGTAGATTATCAAGATATGCTTACAGTATTACTCTGCGAATTATTATTTGGCGTCCAGGGTGCTAAAAAATGGTAAGTATATTTATCTCCATCTGCATTCAATATATGTCTCATTTGAAAATGGTAAGTAGATTACTCTGCTAACATCCTGTAATTGCTAAATATATGTTTTTGGTAGAAAAGAAAATTGAAGAAAAGGTGGGCATGATCATTGATTATATGTCTTCTGAGTGGTTAAAAAATTTAGCCACTCATAAAGACAAATGTAAAAAATAAAAAATTTCTTAATGGTGAGGACAATGAAATTTCTTAATCCTGTAATTGTTCTGGCCTTTTATGCATAAGAATTTGATCCTTTTTGCCAAGCTTTTCTAGTTTATCCTGCATTTCAACCAAGTCTTTCATGATGAGGACAATGAAGAAAATTAGGAAACAATCCTTATGTAGATTTACTCACATTGAAGATAGTAGGCCAAAAAGAGGGATTTCATGAAGATCATCTTTTTGAATATCTTGGCCTGTCATCCAATTCCATTGTGCCGTGAGACAACCAAACAATAAGATCAAACTTTGGTCACTTGCATGATATTACTTTAATACTACTACCTATTGACTATTGACGCACAGTGCTACATATGCTTATGATTAGACTACTGTTGATATTGCAGCTTATATAATATTGCAATTTGCTCCCTTTTCTTCTTTTTCATAATGCCTACAAATATTGAGATATACATTGACCTAACTATATAATGGAAGAAAAACTAACACCATCGATGAAACAACTCACACATATTACAAAAATATATTATGTTTAATATATCAGTAAAGTTTGAAAAAATATGTCACTCTTTAATTTTTTTTTTATAATCAAAGTATTTCGATAATTCAAGTATTATAAAAATAATAATTCAATAATTTATAAAAATTGTTAAATATTATAATATTAAATAAATAAACAAATATAGTAATATCATTAATTTTAATATTAATCTCTTAATTTGATAAAAAAATAAAGTGTAATATTATAAAACATAAATAAATATAATATATTTAATTTTTAAAAATATAATAAATTCGCGAGCATTTGACTGATTTTTGCATATAAGTTTTTAATATGTAAACTAATGGACACATGGTCGAGTAATATATTATTACCAATTTTTTCCCCTTTCAAAAATATATTATTAACGAGTAATTCACCCGATAAAATAAGGTGACTAATATTTAAATACTAGATCAAGAGTTCGGCTCTCGATCTAAATACTAAGATTCCTATTTTATTAGAGTTTTACTAAAATAAGATCAAACTCAAATTTATATGATTATAGTGAGATTGAACTTAGATTTATATAGCAATAAACTAATCCAATTGGTATTTAACTACACTATAAAATCAAATATAACAAGTATAGATGCATGTTTTGTGTTAAATAATTAATTGTTAATATAGCTAGTAACAAAATACAACTGGAGATAGTGCAAATGCATTTTGCCAAACCAAAAATAAAAAATAAAAAAAAAGTGATAAAGGGAGAATCAATTATATACAGAATAATAAGAAAGCATGCGGACTGAGTCTACGTGCCACATGGTCGGGGTCGGACAACACATCTGGGTCTCGGGCATATGTCTGCTGCAGCATGTGCACCCTCGACGGGTACAATGGGATCTCCCTACTCTGGCACTGTCGGATGATAATGTCTAGGTTGCCGCCGATGCCACCGAACTCTAAGTCCTGGTCCCTCCCGATCATCGACCACTACGCTAAATGGTATGGACTTTGTAGGTAGAACATGCGCAGACACCTGTGTGACTTGCCCTAGTCCCGTATCAAATGCCTGCGTCGATGTGTCGGGCCTCTGCTCTGCAATACTATCCACCCTGTCCTCTGTTGATGGTGAAAGGCAAGTAGTGCTAAAGATCAAGGCATCCGGACTCTACGCAGCTGGCTCCCCAGATGGTCCCGCCTCGTACTCTCCAGATGGTCCCGCCTCGAACTCCTCATATGGTCCCGCATCGAACATTCCAATCGGACCAACTAGCAGCAGTACGGGATTTGGTGCAACCTTGGGTGCAACTGCTGCAGCTGGGGTGGCACGGGCTTGCCTACCCCCTCGAGCTGAATCGGAATAGCCCGACCCTCAACCCGTGGTCGAGGCCTTCTACTGGCTACCTGCTCCGGAATCGCGGGTACACCCGCTTCTAGAATGGGACGTGTGCCATAACTAGTAAGATCAAACCCGGCTACGGTAAGAGAAAGAGTGCACGTGTCCCTGATACGCTCGAAAGCTACTCTCGAATATGAGTCAGCTATAGCTAAAGCCTCCGTGGCAATGGATATAGCTCTGTAAAGCCCGTCTAATTGTAATAGCCATAAAAAAAAAAAAACACACCCATGTCGTAATAAATTGAGTACGAATAATAATACATTATCGAGAAAAAATACGAAATACTGAATAATATACTTACCATGACTGTGTGTCCTGAACTAGTCCCCTAGTAGCCGGCGACCTCACCCCTTGGTGGGGATGGATTACCAATCCGCCACCTAGTCCTCACCCGATACCAAGATGGATAGTCCGACTCCACCCCTATCCCGAGAGCGCCCTGCGCGACTGTCTGATGTCGCGAACCCCACAGTGCTATGAATGCTAAATGGTGATGAGACCAGTTGGTCGTGTGGTTCCCTCGAGTACCAGTCACGTGCAACTCAGCATCGTACTCCCAACTCTGGGGAATGAGCTGTAACATACCAAACTGTCGAAGCACACGGTTGGGGTAATGAAACTCTACGACGTCCTAACATATGAGTGGAGTCTGTGATCGCCAGATGTCTGAACCCTCTATGTATCTCGCTGGCATGAACTCTAGGTCTATGGCATTGTACAGGCACCAAATAAACTGACACAATTTGAAAACGTTTAATTGAAACACTAAAATGACAATATGAGTAATAAAAAATTTCTGTCAGAAAAATCTAAATACGGACGTGATGATCCTGCATCGCGTCTAACTGATCTCTGTATGTCACTAGAATGTGCGTCGGCGTCTGATGTAGCCGTAGCCTCACGTTCCACCTCGCACCATACGGTGCAAGTGGAGGTCTATGGCCTGGCTCAACCCTGTCAGGACGTAGGATAGGGATGTGCTCCCAAGCCCATAACTACACAATCAAATAATACAAGTTACTCAAATTTTATTACTATTTTGCTAGACCATAAAACATCTAAAGTAATTGGCAAAAAAAAAAAGAATAAAAAGAAAAATTTAATCTAAAGCAGAACCATAGGACCACAAATCTCCCTCGCAGCAGGGTCAGTTGCCTCGCAGAGGCATCTATACATCCACGCTAGAGCCGCACCACCCCAGCTAAGCTGACCGCAATAATGTAAGTCCGCAAGGAATGGTAGAAAACGAAGGGGCAGTAGATGACCTGATTTGTCAGACAGAATCATACTACCAATAAGAAGAAAAATGAATCCACGTGCCCTCTGCTGCACCACTGCATTAGAAACATCATCTAGAAGATGGAGTGACAAATGTGCCTCAAGGGCCGACTTCTCCAGCCTGTTACCCCTGAACTGGGTAGTCAGAGGTCGAAAGCCAAGAAGCATATGTATCAAATCCATTCACGCTGTCCGAGGGCACCCGTAAACCTCTCCAATGATCGGGTCACTGTTAACTTTAAATCCCCACAAAATTGCAACATCCCTTAGTGTGACGGTGGCCTCTCCTACCTGTAGATGGAAGGTATGTGTCTCGGGACACCACCTTCCAACTAATGCAGTCACAAGGGCATGATCTACATGAAGATACCCAACTCTATAGACTCCCCCGAAACCAGACAAATCGATATAATCCATTACCCGAGGAGGGAATGGAAATAGCTCCAAAAAACGAGAATTGCAACGTCTAAAGGCTAATGGTATCTCACAGCTCTCAGAATATTGTGACCAAATCAATGAAGATCGATGCCTATCCTGCCTAGATATCAAGCCCTCGTAAATAGGTTTGGGGACAATATCGCCACGTACTCGATCCATCCTAAAGGATATTGTGAGATGTCAATTTCTTTTAATAAATACAAGTGTTAGTACGAATTTCTACATCCAATCACTAATTGTTTTAATTAAAGAGCGTGACACAAGAATTTAATAATACAAGTATTCTTATCTAAATTTTTTAATATTAATAATAATAATAATCGTATATTTAAACAATAAAATAGTAATAATAATACTAATACTAATAATACTAATAATAGTAATAGTAATATGTTAAATAATAAATAATAATAGTATATTAAAAAATAAAAATAATAAATAATAACACTAATAATAATAGTATATTGAAAATAATAATAATAATAATAATACTAATAATAATATATTAAAAATAATAATACTAATAATAATAATAATAATAACAGTAATATTAATATATTAAATATTAAATAATAATAATAATAATAGTATATTAAAAATAAATTAATAATAATAAAAATTCCTATATTCCAAATCCTTCCACCAGAATAGTATATTATCCATAATGCAGTTTTCTTTTACTTCCTATATTCCAAATCCTTTCACCAGAATACAAAGCTATAAACATATTTATACAATCAGAGTTTTATACAAAAAGGTAACAGAAATCTCTAATGGACAAAAAAAAAAAAAAAAAAAAATCTACGATATATTCCCAAATCTTAAATGGTGATTTATGATATATAAAAAATAAAAAACAATGCAACAAAATACATACATTATATTCAGAAATTATATCAACTAATCAAAAAATAAAGACCAAGAAGCATGACATACCTCGAAATCAGACAAAATGCCGTGCACAGGACGCGCTGCCTAAGTAAACTGCTACCGTCGCCGTCGCCAGTAGAGGAGACTATTCGCTCTGGCGGGGAGAACAATGCTACGGTCGCGGGAGCAGAAGTGAAGTGCCTACGTCGCCGGAGCAGAAGAAGGGCTGACGTCGTCGGAGAAGGGCGTCGGAGGATGATGTCGCCGGAGGAAGTGCAGCGAAAGAGAAAAGCCGCCGAGGAGACTGTCGAAGTGATGTTGCAGCGAAATAAAAATTGCAGAGGCGCGGTGCGGTGAAGAAGACGAACGGGTAGGACGCTATCTGTGTAAGTGTCCTAACTTAGGACGCATTCAAATGAGGAGTTAGGACGCTTACACGGATAGCGTCCTCATTTAAATGAGGACGCTATCAACGAATGCGTCGAGGCCATTTTAGGCCTCCTGCCCCTAGCGGGGCCACGTGAAGCCGAATGGCCCCTAATGGGGCCATTCTGATCAAATCCCCGTTGTTGGAATGGTTAAGAACGCAGTTCAAACAACATAGGCATATCTATAGGGAAGGGAACATGGTTGCAGATCAATTGGCCAATTTCATAATGGAGCACAGATCTGATTATATTTTTCCTCATTTTCATGTTTTGCCAAGGCATATTAATAAGGGCATGTACATAATGGATAAAATGCATGTGCCTTCCATTCGAACATCTTCTCATATTGTACGGAGGTCAAGTTGAAGTCCTTTCATATGTTATTCTTTTATTTATAAATAAAAACGAACTGCTATTATGGTGGTTTTAATAAAAAAATTATAAACAAGTTGCAATCTAAATATAAGTAGATAATAATTTATTTAAATTGAGTTTGTAGTAACATAATAAAAATAATTAAATATATAGAATTAAGTAGTGTTTAAAATGAGGTAAAAAAGAATATAATATATTGTGAGTATATGATAATTTTTAGAAATAAAAATGTATAAAAAATAATTTTTTAATGTAAATGATTTCGGATTGGGATTCAATCTTTTGCATTAGATTTATATAAGTTTTCGTCTTGACTCGAAATTCACGAGGTTAATAAATTAAATTGCATTAGATTTACATTTTTCAAATAAGAATGAATTTATTTTTTTAAAAAAGTGTAAGTATAAGAAGAAGAAAAATATAATGATTTATGAGCAAATAATATTCTTTTAATGAAATTTTAAGAATGAAAATTAATTTGAATAGGGTACATTCTCAAGTTTCCAATTCTTTAAAAATTTTGATACTTTTGAAAAGAAAAAAAAAAAAAAGATCCTGTAAATTGTAAGACTCACAAATTTCTCCTAACAATTATGTAATTAATAGATTCATTCTTTTTTCTATTTTTTTATTTTCAAATGTATCAAATCAAATTTCCTACATTTGTTTGGATTTCCACTCAAGTCCAGATGCATATTTCATACTACATCCTCATTCGAAATTGAATGCTTAACTTTTGTTTTGAAAACACCAAAAACATTAATGTAAATAATCTATTTTCTTAAACTACGTATATTTTCAATCTAAATTTTCAAAATTCATTCTCTTTATGAAAAATATTAAAATTTTAATTAATGAAAGTAATATAATAGTTTATTTATGTTCAAATGCTATACTAAAAGCTGCAAAATAACATAGCAATGGCACCATTGATTTAAAAAAATATATAAGAAAAAGGAGAATTAATAGGAAAGACTAATTGTTATTTTACCTAATCCTGTCCTCCCCCCCCCCCTTATAAGCTTTGTCTTTTTTGCTCTCGAGCCAAATTTTCTACAACCACAACTGCCGAAGTGGCACATTCACGTAATTACAACTTCTTCTTCATTTCTCTTTTCTTTTCCTTTTTTTTTTTTTTGAAAGATCCGTGCTAAGTAATATTCATTTGTTATTATAAAAATATAATCTGGTACAATATGAGTTCAATTTACATTTCTGCCTTTCCTATCTGCATAATAAATAAATACATAAAAAGAAAGTGAGTAAATATGGGGTTCAAATGGAATCAAAGAGAAAACATGATATTTTATGAGTATATTATTTAAATTATTATTATTTTAAATAAGGAGAAAAAGAGAAATAACAATTATAGATTTGAATGTCTGCTTGATTGTATTTGTCCACTTATATGTTTCTTTTTCAATATATATATATATATATATATCAGTTTTAATTTTTAAAATAAAAATGAATTTAAATTTTATAAAAAATATATAAATCAAAGAAAAAGAAATATAATGGTTTATAAGGAAACGATATTTTTATAATATTTTTAAGAATAAAAAATTATTTAAATTGTATTACATTTTTATTCTTATCTAGAGCAATCAAGAGGTGGCATTATATACGACCATTCAAACACGTTACTTTCCTATGCCGACTTTATTGACCACTCAAACCAATCCAATCCAGTCCACCTGCTTGGGTGGAGGATTTTGGCTAGAGAGTTGGAATCATATTAATTGTATGTGTTCAAATGCAATTTATGAATTTCAAAATAAACGAATTTTAAAAAAATCCAACCTCATTCTAAAATATTTTCATTTATTTAGTTATATTAAAAAGTGGGAGAAAAAGTTTTATAATATTATTAAATTAATTATTATATTTTATTATATATTTATTATTTTAATCATTTTATAATTGAGTGTGTAGAATTGGAAGACCATATGAAAGATTAGTTTTTATCATATTTTGATTCTTTTCTAATATATAAATTTTCTTTTTGTTTCCCACTTAGCTTTTCTTTTCCTCTCAAACCAAACCAATCCAATCCAACGCACCTGTTTGGATGATGGAATTTGGGCAGAGAGTTGGAATCATATCTATTAATATTTGTTTTCTGTTGTAATTTATGAGTTTTAAAATACAGAAATTAAAAAAAAAGCAAGAGTTGAGAATTATAATTATGAGTTTCTTTTCTTTTCTTTTTTTTCCAAACAGCTATTTAAGAAATAATTCCCATGATATTCATGATCCAAAATAGGGATAGGAATTTACCATTCACATTCCAAATTTCAAACCAAACAACTCCTTATTGACTTTCCTACGTCCTCTTATTTTATGTTGATTGATAACGTTAATATTGATTGAAATGTAAAAATAAAATAATAATTAAAGAGCTGCCAACTTTGGTTTCATATTTTCTTTTCCTTGTCACAATTTCTTCTTCTTTGTCTTTGTATTTCCTTTTGTTTTGCTTTTGCTTAGCATAATGTCTTCTTCTTTCCATTACTCATGCTTACTGCATATTCTGACATATTTAAACACGTAATGATTCAATTCCCTTCGCATGAATATATAGAAATCGTCTATGGCAATTGTAAATAAAGAAATTGATAAATAAATAAAGAAGAAAAAAATTTAATCTGTTATAAGACAAATAAAATAGTTAATTAATAGACTAAATCTGTTAATTACAGTATCTTACCTATGAAAATCTATTAGTTCTTCTTTAAACATGAAAAGAATTAAATATGCAAGAAATTTGAGATCGTCCAAGTGTGATATGAGGTGGGTTTTACCACTTTTCTATCCCGAATTTGTTGGCTTAATTTAATTCGGAGTTGATTTTGTTGGGTTGAGATGTCCTCTTATTCATTTTTTTTTAACTTGATGGTTACGAAGTTGGTAAAACAACTCGGCAAATGAAAGTATTTTATATGAAGACTCTCGTAATCTTTCTTTTAAAAATTTTTTAGGATAAGAGATCTCTTTATTTTACCCAACAAGTCTATTCATATCACTGATCTGTAGATGTAGATATTATTAACGATATTGAAATGAACAATAAAATTCTATAAACAAAATAAATAACGATGTCGAAGTGGACCACTTAAATTATTTCTATATAATCTGCAAAGGGTTGCTATTTACATGAAGGGGAAAGACAGCTCACCAAATATATATATATAGAGAGCAAATATTATATGCTATAATTCATTGTCATAGCAAAGATACTTCAACAACCTTAATATACCAATTTAATTTTACACCAAGTGGATGCATAATTACATGATTCCTAATTATGTAATGTTAAAGGCGGGTGATATTGCCAGAGCAGTTATCTTCCTGCCAGAGCAGATTCCTCAATGACAAATCTATCCTTTGATTAGAAATAGAAAAATATAATTTAGGTTGATTTTTTGTGTGGGTCTCGCGCATCCTATCATCACACACATTATATCATATTTATGCCCTTTCTTCCTCTGCTGCTCTTGATGATTTAACCAACTATTCTCTTCCTCTTTTCTAAAGCTCCATGGTAACAGTCACAACCTCATCCCTATTCATCTTCCTCACCTTCAACATCATCCTCTCCTTTCTTTTGTTTAGTTTTTGTCTGCTGCAACTTTTCACCATGTAACTGCAGTAGATCTTCAATGGACACAAGAAAAGCATGAGAAATACTCAGATCTTTGTTCTCTTTTTTTTTTTAATAGAGATTTTGATCATTTAAATGCTTTTACACTGATTGTAGGCACAGGAAATTAATGGGAAAAATGTGTTCTTGTTGGGCAGGAGCTTGAAATTTCAGATTGAGTATAAAAATAAGGCATTCAAGGTTGTAAAATTGATAACTAAATAAATTGGAGTTTAGGATCTCAACAAAAAGAGAGAGTTGCCATGTAAGATTCAAGTTCTTCATTATAAGAATCCCACCTCTGGCTTTAATATAGAAACTCAAACTCGAAAAATGAAGAATGAAAGAGAGAGGAGGCGGAAAAGGGATAGAGAGGTTTTTGGTTGAGAGGTGAGAATAAAATGAAGCCGTTGAAGTTGTGCATTAGGCTATTGAAAAGGGAAAGAAATCTTCTTTTACTATCCACAAGGACAGTTCTGTCATTTAGGAGAAATTTGCTCTGGCAGGAGGAAAACTGCTTTGGCAATATCGCCAACCAATGTTAAAACCATTGTGAGAGTGACCAAACACCAACTACAAATATAATTGAAATCATGCAAACGTAACGTAATATATATTCCAACATCTTCCTTTCTGTTGTTTCTTTCACTTTATCAAACACCACCTTCTTTCTGTTTTTTACAAATCAAAAGAGAAATGGCTGAATTCCTTGTTAATAAGCTCTTGACTGCATCGTCCGATACTGTCCTCAACAATCTCCAGGAGGAGTTTAAGCTAGTTACAGGAGTTGAAGGTGAGGCAACAAACCTCTCCTCTAAATTACAGATCATCAGAAGGATGTTGCAGGACGTACAGAGGAGAAAACTAAAGAAGGAACCCGTGGAAATTTGGCTGGAAAAGCTTGAAGATGTTGCGTACGATATGGATGACGTGCTCGATGAATGGAACACTCAAGTTCAAAATCTTTAGTTGAAGGCTGCTAAGGATCCAAATACTCCTTCCGAACAATTAAAGAATTTGATGGACAAGGAATGTTCATTCTTGCTGTCTATTTGCCCTTGTTTCAATGAAGTTTTTGTGCGCCATGACATTGCGCACAAGATAAAAGAACCAAACACTAGGATGAACGTGATTTTCCAAGAGACAGATCAATTCAACAAGGGATGTGAATTCTAATTCTGACCAAGAATTTGAGCGGATCATCACTACCTCCTTGTCGATGAATCAGAGGTCTATGGCAGGGAGTCTGATAAGGATACAATAGTGAGCAAGCTATTGCGAGATACTAGTGATGCTAATGATGGCATCGGTATTGTGTCAATTGTGGGGACAGGAGGACTGGAAAGACTACTCTTGCCTAGCTAGTCTACAATGACAACAGAATGGAGAAGCACTTTCAACTTAGAAAATGGTTTTGTGTCTCAGATCCTTTTGATCAGAAAAGAATTGCCAAAGCAATCTTTGAAGATTCTGAAAAGAGTTCCCCAGATGTGTCAGAGTTGGAAACCTTGGTTCAACGCATCAAGGAATTTATTTCAGGGGAGAAGTTCCTTCTTGTTCTTGATGATGTGTGGACAGAGGACAACACCAGGTGGAAACCAATCTGGGACCCTCTTAGGCATGGTGTTAGGGAGAGGCCCAGGAACAAACCAAAAACTCCAATGGCAAAGTCATACAAGACGATAATAAAGAAATAATAATAATAAAAATAACGCGAAGAAAAATAAATAAATCACGATAAAGGAAATAAAAGAGAGATATAAGAACTTGCATGGTTCGGTCAATTAACCTACGTCCACGGGTAGAGATGGAACAAAACTTCACTATAAAAAAGATAATTTACAAGGCTTTAAAAAAGTGTTCCTAAACCACTAAACACCACTAATACTCAATAAGAGTATTATAAAGAGCAAATGCCTCAATGACTATTCAAATTCTTGTATTGGTGTTTTTTGTGTCGTGTGTTTAAAGATCTAAATCAAGTTTTTATTTATAAGGCTTGAAAGGAGGAGAATGGTTTTCCACTTTCGATATGGGACTAAATGCAAGGCATCCTAACAAATCTCTACCTTGATTTGCATCCCAAACTCAAACATAGCAGTTTTGCTCCACCTTCTCCACAAAAGTTCAAAGACCACAAATCATGAATAGTGAACACCAATCAAGTCCAGACTCTGCTTGAACTTGAAAACAGAAAGAGGTTTTGTAAGCATGTCAGCAGGATTGTCTTTAGTATTAATCTTCTAAAGAAAGACTTTTTTTTCAGCAATGATATCTCAAATGAAGTGAAACTTCACATTAATACGCTTCGTCTTCTTATGATACATCTTATCTCTAGACAATTGTAATGCACTTTGACTGTTACAGTAAATTGTAATTACACTTTTATGTATACTAAGCTCGCCAAATAAACATTTCAACCACAAAGCTTTTCTAATTGCCTCGGTCAGAGCCATATATTTTGCCTCCGTAGTAGATAATGCCACTACATGCTGTAAGCTAGCTTTCCAACTAAATACACAACCTCCAATGCAAAATACATAGCCAGTAAGTGATCTTCTCCTGTCAAGATCTCCGGCGTAATTAGAGTCCAAAAAACCAACTAAAGTATTGTTATTTCTTCCAAACTCTAAATAAGTATTTGAAGTACCTCACAAGTATATGAGAATCCATTTCACGGCTTGCCAATGTGCTTTTCGTGGACAAGACATATATCTACTAACCACACTAACTACTTGTGAAATATCTGGACAAGTACAAATCATTGCATACATTATACTACCGACTATACTAGAATATGAAACACGTACCATATAATCTTCCTCTTCACTTGACTATGGTGACTAAGCAACTGAAAGTTTAAAATGACTCAAAAAAGGAGTATTTATAGGTTTTGCATTTTTCATGCCAAACTTCTCCAAAATTTCTTAATGTAATTTTCTTGAGTCAGGTACAGTTTCCCAATAGCTCGATTTCTCTTGATCTCCTTGCCAAGAATCTTTTTAGCTGCTCCCAAATCTTTCATCTCATATTCACTCTTTAACTGTCTCTTCAAGACATCGATTTCTGCCAGATTCTTAGCAGCAATGAGTATGTCATCAATATAGAGTAGTAGATAAATGAAAGAACCATCATGTAACTGCTGGAAGTAAACACAGCTATTGTACATGCTCCTTAAATAATCATGACTCAACATAAAAGAGTCAAACCTCTTATACCACTGTCTTGGAGACTGCTTCAATCCATATAAGGATTTCTTCAAAAGGCAAATATGGTCATCTTTTCCTTCAATTTCAAATCCCTCAAGCTATTTCATATAAATTTGTTCCTCAAGATTACCATGCAGAAAGGCTGCTTTAACGTTAAGCTGCTCCAATTCCAAATCATACATAGCTAACTAAAGTAAGCAAAACATGGATAGAGCTATGTTTAACAATAGGTGAAAATACGTCAGTAAAATCAACACCTTGTACCAGACTATAGCCCTTCGCAATCAATCTTGCTTTGTACCTTCCATCTTCAGCTCTGGGAGTACTCTCCTTTTTCTTGAAGACCCATTTGCAACCAACAATTATCTTTCTCAACGTCGGCTTTAAAAGAACCCAAGTTCCATTCTTGTAGAGGGACTCAATTTCTTCATTCATTGCAATCAACCACTTAGCTGAATCTTCATATGAAACAACTTCGTTACAGGTATACGGTTCACCATCTCTATCTGTTTCTTCTACAACTGACAAAGCATATGCAATTAAATTTGCATACCTTTGCTGTGGTCAAATCTCCCTTCTTGATCTATTCCTGGATATGGAATATTCTTCTTCTTTATCTTCTTTATCATTGTGAATTGAATTTTGTTGAATAGAAGAAGTCAAATTAGAAGGAACAGAATTACCAATTTCAAGCTCTACCTGCTCCTGCGTACCAATTTCATCTGCACGGGAAGAACTCGAAAACTCCCTTTTCGAATTTAACATAAATAATTCATCAAATGTAGTATCTCAACTAATTACAAATTTTCATGATTTCGAATCTAGATACCACAATCTGTATCCTTTCACCCCTGAAGAATACCCAAGAAAAATATATTTCTTAGCTCTAGACTCTAATTTCCCATCATTTACATGCATGTATGCAAGACACCCAAAAACTTTCAAATCAGAGTAATTAGCAGGCGTATCGGACCAAACTTCCTCAGGAGTTTTGAAATCAAGAGCTGGAGAAGGAGCACGGTTGACAATATAACATGCTGTAGAAACTACCTCTGCGCAGAATCCTTTGCCAACCTTGCATTTAAAATCATATAACGTGCTCTTTCCAAAATAGTTCTGTTCATGCTTTCTGCAATACTGTTTTGTTGAGGCGTCATTCTTACTTTACGGTGCCGAACAATTCTTTCATTTTTATAAAATTTATCAAATTCTTTTTTACAAAATTCCATGCCATTATATGTCCTCAACTGCTTTATTTGTTTACCTGTCTATTTCTCAATCAAAACTTTTTTGAAAGTTAGGTAAACATCACTCTTATTCTTAAGAAAATAAACCCAAACTTTCCTTGAATAATCATCAATGAAAGTTAATAAATACCTGGCACCACCCTTAGACAAGACACGAGATGGATCCCAAAGATCTGAATGAATATAATTCAAAGTACCTTTAGTCCGATGAATTGTTGGTGAGTTGAAGCTGACCATTTTCTGCTTCTCGAAAATATAATGCTCACAGAAGTCCAATGCACTGGTGTTTTGTCCATCTAAAAGGCCTCTCTTACTCAACATGCGCAGACCTTTCTCACTCATGTGCCCCAAATGTATATGCCATAATTTGGTAATGTCAAAATCAGACAAAGCTAATGTAGAAGCTGCAACAGAACCTATGACAATAGTTCCCTACAAAGTATACAAACTACCAGACCTACAACCTTTCATAACAACAAGAGCACCTTTACAAATTTTCATAACTCCACATTCAGTTGTATATTTACACCCAAGAGCTTTAAGGGTGCCCAAAGAGATGAGATTCTTTTTCAAATCAGGAACATGTCTAACTTTAGTGAGAGTTCTTATAATATCATCGTGCATTTTAATTAGAACTATGCCCTTACCCACAACATTACAAATGACATTATTACCATAAAAAAACTCTACCGTTATAAACTTCATAAGTTGAAAACAAATCCCTACTGGGACACATATGGTAAGAACAACCCGAATTTAAAATCCATTCATTTTCAGACTTTGTCCTGCTATCAGTCACAAAGAAAATATTTCTTTTATTCTCATCTGCTACAACACTAGCTTCAGCAGCATCAGTAGATTTTTCTTTATGCTTATCCTTATTTTTCAATTTAAAGTATTCAAACTTAATGTGTCCTTTTTTATGACAATAATTGCAAACCAAATTTCTATATCTATATTTGGATTTGGATTTTGATTTACTATTGCCACAATTTTTCTTTTCGGATCTACCCCTAGCTACCAGACCTTCAGCTTGAGTTCCACTAACCTCCCCAATTAAATCTCTGTCAATCATTTCATTTGATTTCAAAGCAGATTTAATTTCCTAATACAAGATAGCTTTCTTTCTATACATCATAGTATCTCGAAAATACTTAAAGGATTGGGGAAGAAAACATAATAATAAAATGGGATGATCCTCATCATCTATTTTCACTTCAATATTACTCAAATCCATAATGAGAGAATCAAACGTATCAAGATATGAAGTAATAGATGTACCTTTAGCCATCCATAGAGTAAACAAATTTTGTTTTAGGTAGAGCCGATTCTTTATTGTCTTTTTCATATACAAAGCCTTTAGCTTTTCCCACATAGCTCTGACAGAAGTCTTAATAACAACTTCTCTTAAAACCTCTTTAGAGAGATTTAGAATAATACCTGATCTTGCTCTTTTAACTAGGTCTTCAAATGCTGCTAGTGCCATCTCTGTTGGCTTCTCCTATATTCCTTTCAAGGCTAGATCAACCCCATCTTGAATTAAAATGGCCTCCATTTTGAGTTGGCACATGCCGAAGTTGACAGCCCGATCAAATTTCTCCACCTTAGTCTTTGTTATCATCATTGTCATAGAGTTAAGAGCTAGTTGCTTTGATACCAGTTTGTTAGAGAGAGGCCCCAGGAACAAACCAAAAACTCCAATGGTAAAGCCACACAAGACGATAACAAAGAAATAATAATAACAACAATAACACGGAGAAAAATAAATAAATAATGAGAAAGGAAATAAAAGAGAGAGACGCAAGAACTTACGTGGTTCAGGCAACTGACCTACAACTACGGACAGAGGCGGAACAAAACTTCACTATAAAAAAGACAATTTACAAGGTTTTAGGAAAGTGTTCCTAAACCACTAAACACCACTATACTCAACAAGAGTATTACAAGAACAAATGCCTCAATGGCTATTCAAACTCTTGTATTGGTGTTTTTTGTGTTGTGCAAACCAGCCATTATTTATAAGGCTTCAAAGGAGGATGATAGTTCTCCACTTTCGATATAGGACTAAATGCAAGGCATCCTAACACATGGGGCTCCTGAAAGTAGAATCTTGGTGACTACTAGGAGCCAAGGGTAGAGAGAATAATGGGAACAAATTACATGCACTCATTAAATGAACTGGGTGACTCCAAATGTTGGAATATATTAAGTCGAATAGCATTATTAGGAAGACCTGAAAGGGAGTGCGAGGAATTAGCAAAAATTGGTAAGAAGATATCAAAAAAAATGTAACGGTTTACTACTTGTTGCAAAGTTTTTGGGAAGTCTCTTACAATTCAAAGATATGGTACGACAATTGCAAAATGTATTGGAGAGTGAGACATGGGTGTTGGAGGAAGCAACTACCCATCTCTTTCCTCAAATATATTTAAGCTATAATGAATTGTCCCCAGAAATGAAGTGTTGCTTCTTGCATTGTGCTGTCCTACCTAAGGATTCCAAAATAGATGTACAATAGCTAATTAGATAGTGGATGGCACAAGGTTGTCTCAGCTCTAATGGAAGACTAGGAGAAATGGAATCAAGGGGATATGAGTACTTTAACAATTTGGCAATGCATTCTTTCTTTTAGAACTTGGAAAGACATGAATATTATGAGGCTCAAATCATCAAATGCAAAATGCATGACATTGTTCATGATTTCACACAGTATCTGACAAACAATGAATGCCTTATAATTGAAGAAGTGAATGAGGCAAAAAACTTATCCCACAGAAAAGTTTGTCATCTGAGTTGGTCATTCCAAAGTGATATTGTAGTAACTTCTATGGTTGGTGATGCTTGGAAGCTTTGCAGTTGTCATATTGGTAATGTTGTTCCTCTGAACCTGTTTGATTATTTGAGATATGTTAGAGATTTAAGCTTATATCATACAAATTTGAAAAAAATCCCAAGATCCAGTGGAAATTTGATTTATCTTCGCTTCCTAAATTTGGGTTTCAATCCATTCCAAGTATTACCTAAAGAAATCTGTGAGTTGTATAATTTAGAAACCTTAGATGTTTCAAAATGTAATAAATTAACTCAATTCCCACAAAGGATTGAAAATCTCGTAAAATTGAGACACCTTCTTAATTTTGAAACAGATGGCCATGAGCAATTCCCTCAAGAGTTGGAGAAATTGACTTCATTTCGTACATTTAGCTAAAGTTGGAAATGGATAAAATAAGAAGTACTTGAAAAACTTGAATCGACTTGGAGGACAACTAGTGATTAGCATTTTTTATTTAAATAAGGTGGATTTGGACACCACAACACTTGGGAATAAGACTTGTCTTAAAGGATTGGTGTTAGTTTTCTATAATAAGATTGTCAATTATACATCTGGTATAGAAATTGTTGAAAATAGCAATTTTGGGAGTTAATAATTTTTAACTCGTGATTAGTTAGCCTAAAATAATTAATGGGAGTTGTTCTTGACATGTTAGAGATTGTTTTGACTATAGTAGAAGCCATTTTAATGGTGAGAATCCATAATTAGATGTCATTAAAGTTAGGTGTTAACCATTTGGGAACTCATATTATACATGAGTCCTATATGAGAAAAGTTAAAGAGTGTTGAAGCCTTTATATACTAAAAGGCTTTTTTATAGACTTAATAGAAAAGCCCAAGGTAGTGGGACTGCCACACGTGCGTGCCGCCCAGCCGGCCTAGCTCGGCCTTAGGCTTGGGTTTGGCCATATTTTCACGTTCCTCTCTTTTTATTTAGCCTAATTAACTCTAACTTGTACAAAAAAAAAAGATCAAAATTGAGAAGAATTAGGTCTCCTATTCGGATTAGTGTAGGTTTTTTTCTTGAGGCTATAGTAAAAGGAAAAAAATCAGAACAGAGTAGCCACGCTCCATATTTTTTCTGTTCTCTCCCCATAATCCATATTTTTTCTGACTTGACAAGATGGAGAACTGAGGAGATTTTCGAGGTGATCGTAGTTGGTGTGCATCAACGGCGATCTAAGACCATCTTATCTTGTAAGGAGAGTAGCTGTTCCTATCATACTAGTAAGTGGGGCAAATAACTACTTGAAGGTAAACCAGTATTGAACTGGTGATTCAGTTTGCGCTTCTATTAGATAAGTTATTGTCTAGTTCTATGGTTTAGGTCCGTTACTAACTTACTTTTCTGTTTTGAATTCTACCTGGTTGCTTTGCGTTTGGATTATTTGGCCTTACCAGCTTTATTTATAATTGATAATTGCATTTTTTTAGAGCCCTGGTCGGGTATAGGTAGTACTTGTTCGCCTATCAGTGCTCATCGTTATTGATTTTCTAACAGTCTTCAAGAAGTTATTCTATAATTATCTATTTGTGTGTAATGGCTAATTCGTCAGGTACTATTTTTGCTGCGTATAAGCGTTTGGTTGACTTGAATGGTCTACTGAACAAATTCGGTCTAGAGCAAAATTTCAAGTATTGGCAACAACGCATGAAAATTTGGCCGACCATGAGGGACTTGTCAATAGTGCTGGTAGATAGGCTCGTACCAACTGAAAGGCATCCTAGAGTAGCTGAGATTGCTGCATGGGATGAACAGAACAATGTAGGTAGAGGGCAATACTATTAGCCTTGACAAATGCTCTCTTTAATATCTACTATTCTAAATCCTACACAGTAAAGATGCCATGGGATGAGTTGGATAGAAAATATAATACTGAAGATCAAGGTCTTAAGAGGTATTATATTTCTAAATTCCTAAAATTTCAGATAGTTGAGGACAAGTCTGTGACTGAACAGACTCAAAAGCTATAATTGATTATTCACGCTCTTTATGAAATAGATATAGAACTTTCTGAGAAGCTTCAAGTGATGTCAGTGATAAAAAAAATTTCTAAATTTTAGGAGGACTTTGGTATATCTCTCAAACATAAGACGAAGAAATATTTTCTAAACGATCTGATGAAATCAATATCCAATGAAGAGTAATATAGGAAGAATAGTCATATTGTACCTATGGAGTCAAATGTCTATGTGGTGACTATTGAAAAAAAAGAGTAATAATTAGAGGAATGTGGAAATTAATTCAAACTCTAAAAATATAAATAAGACAAAAGGCAAGGCAAAAAAGAAATCAAAAGCAAACAAACCTTTCTGGGATTGTGGTCAGGTTGGGCATTGGGCTAAGGACTGTCCGTCTAAGAAGTCCAAAGTCAAACAATGATCAAATTTTGAAGCACAAATCAATATGGTGGTAGAAGATACTAATCTAATGGAAGCTGATTTGAGTACACACCTTGTTGAGGTTTGTACCATTAAGGCTAAGACTGGCATCACTACTTCTTATGATAAAGAAAGGTATGTTTTGGTTAACCCAAGAGTTCTTATTATTTATGAACCACTTGAATAGTTGGTTGATACTGGAGTAAATGTGCACATTTGTGCTGATAAATTACTTTTTATGTCTTACCAGTCAATTAAAGGAAAAGTTGTGAAGATGGAAAACTCAGCTGTAGCCAATATGTTGGGGATTGGACGCGTGGACTTGAAGTTTCCTTCAAGGCGTATTCTTTCTCTTCATAGGGTGCAGCATGTTCCAACAATTTATAGGAATATTCTTAGTGGTTCATATTTAGTTAGAGAGGGTTATGAGTTTACTTTCAAATGTAATAAAGTAGTGATTATGCACTACAATACTTTTGTTGGCAAAGGCTATTTGTCAGATGGTTTATTTAAATTAAGAGTTGAATCATTTACTTCTGATTTGAATAAAAATTCTTCTATTGAGAATTCTATTTATTCTAGGGTGCACATTATTGAATCCACTGATATTTGGCATAGTAGACTTGGACATTTAAATTTAGATTCTGTTAAAAGAATGATGAATTTAGATTTGATCCCTAAACATGCAATTAATAAGAATAACAAATGTCAAGTGTGTGTATAAACTAAAACAACCTAGAAACCCTATCATTCAATTGAAAGGGATTCAGAAATACTTGATTTAGATCATACAGACATTTGTGAATTCAATGGTTTGTTAGTTAGGGATAATAAGAAATACTTCATTACTTTTATTGATGATTGCAGTAGATATTACCATTTTTATTTACTTAAACATAAAGATGAAGCACTTAAAAAATTTCTCATATTTAAAAATGAAGTTGAAACACAAACTAGCAAGAAACTTAAAAAGTTAAGATCTGATAGAGATGGAGAGTATGGGTCTAATCCATTTGTTTAATATTGCCAAAGTAATCGCATAATTCATGAGGAGACACTCCCTTATTCTCCCTAGTCTAATAGGATTGCTAAACAAAAAAAATAAAACTTTTAAAGATATGATAAGCAATTTACTTTTGAATTCTGGATTGCCTAAGTATATGTAGGGTGAGGCTTTGAATATGGCTTGCTATATTCTGAATAGAGTCCCTCATAAACATATAGAGGTAACTCTGTTTTAAGTCTGGAAAGGTAGGAAACTTAACTTAAAATACTTCCGTATGTGGGGTTGTCTTGCAAAAGTTCAAGTCCCTGAACACAAGAGGAAAAAGTTAGAACCAAAGATTGTTGAAGCTATCTTTATTGGTTATATGGAAATAAGATATGCTATGAGATTTTTAGTAATTAAGTCTGAAAAACTTGGCATAGATGTTAACACAATTATTCAATATCGCAATGCTACATTCTTTGAGGATGTGTTTCCCATGAAAACTAGTTTGCCTGAAGATGCTTCTACTTTAGATTCAGTCTTAGCGTCTGTTTCCATTCTTAATCATGTGGAAAGGGTGAAAGATGTGAGGGCAGGTCCAAATAGTTCCAACACTCAAACTGAAGAATTGGAAGAACCTAGAAGGAGTAAGAGAGCTAAGATAGTCAAGAACTTTAGAAGTTACTTTGTCACTTACAATGTTGAGGAAGAACCTTTAACCTTTCAAGTAGCCATGGCTTCCTCAGAAGCAGGGCATTGGAAATGAGCTACCAAAAGCGAAATGGATTCCATTATCTTCAATGGGACATGGGAACTGGTAGATCTCTCTCTTGGGTGCACTGTAATTGGATGTAAATGGAGTTTTAAAAAGAAACTCAAATCAGATGGGACCATAGATAAGTATAAAGCCAGATTAGTTGCTAAAAGGTTCAGACAGAGAGAAGGAATAGACTACTTTGATACCTACTGTCCTGTAGATCGTCTAACTATAATCTAAGTGCTAATTGCATTGGCTTCTATATATGGATTCACTATCCACCAAATGGATGTGAAGATAGCTTTTCTTCATGTTGATCTTGAAGAAGAGATATATATGGATCAGCTTAAGGGATTTGTAGCTAAAGAAAATGAGCAAAAAGTCTGTAAACTTATTAAATCCCTATATGGTCTAAAACAAGTACTCAAACAATAGCATGAAAAGTTTGATAAAACTAGTTTATCATTCAACTTTATCATAAATGGGAACAACAAGTGTGTCTACTATATGGTTAAGGGTAATGCATGTATTATACTATGCCTATATGTGGATTATATTTTGCTATTTGTGTCCAATGTTGAGATAATTAATGAGACTAAATTATTCTTGAAAGTAAGTTTGAAATGAAGGATATGGGAGTAGCAAATGTGATTCTTGGCTTAAAGTTGATTCGCTCAACTGAGGAGATAACTATTTCTCAATCTCACTATGTTGAGAATGTTCTTGAGAAATATAGTTACAAAAATTATAGAATTGCTAAAACTCCAAGTGAGTTCAGGTTCAAGACTCAAGTCCATTTGTTCCTGTGGGGGCATAAGTTGGATAACTTAGGTAGTGGTTCAAATCAAAAGGAACCATTATCGAAAGTAGATTATATAACTCTTGGATAGTCTGTAATTATGGATTTGTGGGGAATTTTTGAAAATGGTAAATTTGGAAGTTAATAATTTTTAACTCATAATTAGTTAGTCTAAAACAATTAATGAGAGTTGTTCTTGACATATGAAGCCATTTTAATGGTAGGAATCTATAATTAAATGTCATTAAAGTTGGGTGTTTAACTATTTGGGAACTCATATTGTACATGAGTCCCACATGGGAAAAGTTGAGGAGTGTTGAAGCCTTTATATATTAAAAAGCTTTTCTATAGATTTGATAGAAAAGCCCAAGGTAGTAGGACTGCCACACGCGCACCGCACGCCGGCCCAGCTCGGGCTTAGGTTTGGTTGTGTTTTTACGTTCCTCTCTTTTTATTTTTTTATTTAGTCCAATTAACTCTAACTTGTACAAGAAAATGGAAGATCAAAATTGAGAAGAATTAGGTCTCCTGATTCGGATTGGTGCAGGGTTTTTTTTAGAAGGAAACAATCAGAATAGAGCCACCACGCTCTAGTTTTTTTTCTTAGGAAACATAAACACCTCTTCTGTTCTCTCCCTGTGATCGATACTTTATCTAACTTGACGGGATCGGCGAACTGAGGAGATTTTCGAGGTGATAGCAGTTGATGTGCATCGATGGTGATCTGACACCGTCTTATCTTGCAAGAAGAGTCATTGTATCCATTGCACCAGTAAATAGGGCGAATAACCTCTTGAAGGCAAAATAGTATTGAACTGGTGATTCGATCTACGATTCTATATTATTTGGTTCTACGGTTCAGGTTTGTTACTAACTCAGCTTTCTGTTTTACATTTTGCCTGTTGCTTTGCATTGGGACTGCTTGGCCTTGCTGTCTTTATTAGTAATTGATAATTGTGCTTTTGTTAGAGCCCCGGTTAGATATAGACGGTATTTTGGACTATCTCTTGTTATTTGGATATCTGCATTCCAATTTGCCACGTTGGATTGTTTCCCTCAACAATATGGGAAGACTTGAAATTGAAAACGGCAATGTTGCATCCTTGGCTAGATTGGGTAAACTATCTTCACTTGAAGAGATTTTGCTTGATGAGTTGGAACGAGTGGAGTTGGGCGTGAATTTCTGGGAATAATAAATATTTCTACAGTTGATGATGAGGTTCTATTTCCTAAATTGAAGGAATTAACATTTACGAATTTGAGAAATTTAAAAATATGAGAAGACATAAGAGAAGAGGATGAAAATGTTGTTTCGGCCATAATGCCACTTACCTTCAACATTTAAATATATTAAGGTGTCCAATATTGGAAAAGCTAGCTCATCTCCTCTTGCGCATGATGCCTTTGTTGAATGTTTTGAGATTGATTCGATATGAAGCTTTGGGGGAATGCTATAGAAAGGAGAAGGCGGGAGAAGATTGGATTCGCATATCCTATATTCCAGATGTTATAATTGAGCGGTAGAGACAGAGTAGGTTGTAATGTGATGCCTTATTTGGGTGCAAAAGGCTCAAAATGATCAGATTCAAATGCAGCGGAGGAGAAGACAAAGAGGAATTATTATGCATTTTATTTTAGATTTTTTTATCTTGTGTAAAATAAATAATTAATGTGCATCTTATTTTGGGTCTTTAGAAATCATTCCTTTTTCCTTTTTTTTTTCAAAATATTTAATTTTACCCTTTGGATATTATTTGCTTTTTTTTATTGTGGATTCACTTTTAAAAATTTATCACTAGTAAAATTTATCATTCATTATAAAAAGAAAAATTCTATTGTGTTCATTGAAAGGATAAAGGAAATGATGGGATTCAAATGTTGTGAATCAAATAAGAGCAATAGCAAAGGTAACATCATTTGTCAGTTTTTTAAAGAAAATTTTTTGAATTTCTTTTGACACTTTTATATTGTGCAAAAAATAATTAACCATATGAATTTTATTTTTTGTCTCAAAATAAAATTTTTTGATACATGAAGTATCGGACTAAACTCAAAACCTTTTGTTTTCAATAAAGAATTTTTATTGTAAAAAATAAGAGAAAAACGAACAAAGAAAAAGAAATTCAAACTGTACAAAATATTTAAATATTAGGCTTGAACTTGACTATCTCCACTTTTTTGCATCTCTAGCTCAAATTAAAACAAAATATAACTTTGTGTGCTTACAGAATTCAAGGACCTCAATCTTTTACCAAATTCTTTAAGAAAAATAAAAAAAATAAAAAAGATTTCTCTATCGTTTGGTATTATCTTAGAGTTACATATAATTGGTCTAAAGACCCATGTTATTCACAGAGATACTGTTTTTATGTGCAGAGTAACTCTATTAGAATGTCTAGTTTTCCCATACTTCCCAACACTTTGTTCATCAAAAAACATAGCAGTTGAAGAAACAAAATCTAGTTTTCATAGCATCTTATATTTACTTTTTGGAGAAAAATAAAAAGTTCCTCCTCTTTGCCTTGACTCCTTCTACCTTCCACAAAAAAAGAAAAAAAAAAGAGGAAAAATAAACAAAAATAATACTATAGTTGTATTAAAGATCCTAAATATAGAGTTTTTCTTAAAAGAAAATATAATTTGACTCATTAGATACTGTGGAAGGTATGTGTGAAATGCACCCGCATTTGACCCTTGCCTTCAAGGATGATGAATTTCTCACTTAAGTTGGGAGATCCAACCCAGCCTAACCTTGCTAGGTTTAGGCAAGAGAGATAGGGTTGAGCCATGTCTCACAATCCACTAGGTAAAGGCATGTCAGAGACGGGGAATTATATTATCCTAGCTACCCTAACTTGTTGTGTACTTATATATATATATATATATATATATATATATATAAGTACTTATAAAGAATTAATTATTGGATCAATCAATTATAAGGATATAATTATTGATTCCAGTAATTGTAAATACGTTCTTTTAGTGGAGTAGAATGTAATTAATAAACTATTTTTGCTTGACAAAATAATTTATTGGAGCTTAGTCTAACTATATCCGGTCAGGTTCCTTCAGTGGCTCCTAATTATGAGACAATAATAAATTATAAATATTTATAATTTATTAATAAAAATTGTAGGAAACTAAAAATCGTATTTGAGGTGGAGTAGGATAAGTGGAGATAATTGTACCCAACTATACTTATCTTATTCTATCAGGCTTCATATTTGAGATAGAGTCAAATATGTGGAGAGAGTTGAAAAATAACTAATTATATATATTGATTTATGACTCTATTTTTCAACATATGTGAGAAACAACGTTCTCTCAATTTTTGTGTGAGTCCACCCTCTACAAAGAGAGAAAAAAAATACGATTAGCTATTTTTTAATCCCGGGAGATTACATTGAAAAAGGCTTGGGGGTCTGGAGCACTACCAGAATGACAAAGACTTCCCAAATCGTATTATTGAAAACGATATCTACAAATGTATGATTTGTTTTTTACGTACTCATAGGATTTAATTTGGCTGCCATATGAATATATCGATCCTATAACTAACATTAATTACTAATATATTTTAAGACTATATTATCTTAATTTAAATATTGTAAATGATCAAATATTCTTGATGTTTTCTAAAAAATAAATAATAATATTTAGTTTAAAAATGAGGAAGTATGTTTTAGGATTAATTTGATATTATTACAAAACAATTTTATATTTTATTCTCAAAGTAAAAAATAAGAAACGTTTAATTGTACAAAATAAAATAATATTCATAGTTGATTTTTTATTTTACAAGTTTTCTAAATTTTTGAGTTAATGAAATTATCTTGGGAAATTTAATTTTTTGGAACTGTTCTCTATTTTCATAATTTATTATATTTTTTTATTATTTTTATTATACTTTAATATAGTTTAAACTATATTTGGAGTTGTATTTTAGAATTTAATTATCTTATTTTGAGTTTTTTAGATTCTTAAATTTGAGTTTGTAGAGTTTTTCTACATAATTATTTTTCACTTAATTAGGTTTGTAAATCTAATTAGGGATTCCCCCCTTTCTTGGCTCTCTTGGGCCTACCACAAGTCATTTTTGGGATGCTTTTAGACTGTGTTGCTAAGTTTACATGAGTGAGTTTTATGTTTTGTGCATAGCATTTGCAAAGAAAACAGCAAAGAATGACAATGCAAAGAATTGCTTCAAAGGCCAACATTAATAAATATCTCATTTCATTCATATAAAATCTTACATTAAGTATTTACAACAAATGTAGGTGAGGGAAAATACAGTAATAACAACCGATAATGTTTGCATTTTGTTGATCTCAATATTCTTCACCCTCTACAATAATTATAGTAAAATTTTCTTAAGTAATAGTAGTAGAAATTGCTTTTTGACCAGATGAGAAAATTTTGTCTATATTTTTATACATAAAGTTCATTTACGAAAATTTATATGCATGGCCCAGAGGCCTAAAAAAATTACAAAAATGTTTCAAATGCCTATCTACATATGTACAATCGAAAATGAAGGCTTGGACTGATGTGGATGTTGGCTGACCATCTGCTACTTGTCATGGGTTGGCCCTTAGACATCTTCCTCTACCTAATTTGGTGACGTGCTGGGCATTTTTTCTCCTTGAATTCTCTAGGGTCAACTATCTTGCCGTTATGTTTGCTCTAGTATTCTTGGCCTTGCTTACAAAAGGTGTCTTTTTAGGTATTCTAGTTGCACAGTCCACAACCATAGAGACTTGTGTCTCCACTATTGAATAAGGTTGTTTCCTTTGGAGTCTACCATAGGAATGACACATGGAGAACTTCCAATCACCACAAGTGAACTTGAACACATAATCACAACAATATTAAAGCCCCTCATTAACTCTATGCTAAAATATAGCTCAAAGTTATCCATTTTCACCATGATGAATGTAACTTCATTCATCACTGGTCCCAACTTGACCTTTGCTGAGTGAACAACTCCAATAATAGTTTGGGTAATTGAGTTACAACCCTCACGTGGCTTCTACCCCTTCTCAAGTGCCAAACCTAACTACTCCACTTTCAGACTAGCCATGTAATTGCAGGTTACTCTTGTGTCCACCAACCCATAAATAGGCTTACCATTTACTTAGATGTACATGGATATAAGTCCCTTACATACCTGAGCCTTTTCCTTTGAAACTTTATATATTGTGGTTGGCTTTGTGTAGCTCCTTGGTCTTTCCACCCTTTGTTCCTTTGCCCTTCTAATGCAAAAGTATTGCAACTGAAGTATAGTTCTCCCATGTTACCTTCATCATTCTTGTCACTTTCAGTTCCACTAGAGCCTACATCTTGAGTATTAGCTTTCATAGCTTTCACCATTGCTCCCAAGATATCAGGTTCAGAAAGTGCATTCACTAGGGCTTATCTAGGATATTTTTGATAGAGTGTGATCTATTGCACAAAGCACACTCAAACATTCTTCTCTTTTGCCCTTCATCCTCTTTTCGTTATTCATTATGTCTATCTTTCAAGGTAGATATCTATTTTTCCTCACTTGAGTTTGGACAAAGCATGAAAATGACTTACAAGAATTATTAATTCCTTCTTAGGGTTGGTTGGATTTATTCCCTTTACTAACACTTGAGGACCCTCTTTCCAATCCTTTTGAGGTTTTAAATAGAACTCTTATAGTCCTTTGACAATCACTATGGGCTATGTCGTGTGCTATAGTAATTGTTTATTTAGCTCATTTCTAGTTCAAATCTTTAATCCCTCAATGAAACTGAAGAGCTTATATGTATTCTACATTTTTGTGATATAGAACAGACATGTGGTAAAGGAGTTTCCATACTCCCTTGTCCTAAAATGTTTTAGCTCCTTGATCTTGCTTCTAGCCTCATACTCCATAGGAATTTCATTTGTTCTCATATTTCGATAGCAAGCCATCCCATTTCTATTTCTATAGCTTGGATTCTCCACTATCTCTTGGCATCATCTTACAAGTATATGCCTATGTTATCTAACTTCAAGGATTCATGGGTATCCTAATGGCCTTAAAGTACTGACCAAAATTAAAAAAGTTCTCCATTTCTTTGGTGTCTCTTACCCTATGATAGCATTTCGATTCTCTAACCTTCAACATTGAAGCTCATACTCTCCTCACAGACATATTTCCCTCAGCATTAACTTATCCTACGACCAATTTGAGCAACTTTGAGTTTAGGTCGTATCACCTTGAACATGCATCGTAACTCCTCTATAATACAAGCATTGTTCTTAGTTGGTGTGTGTACATTTTATAGATCAAAATCGTATCAGTTAAGCCTGATTTTATGGGATTGCATCATAAAAGCTATATCTCTTAGTTCAATATCTACTTCCTCTAGCTAGCCACTAAGTCATTCCATGTTTGTCTCCATAAGTTGCATGGATTTCACAAGAGGAATCATAATATATTTTGCTCTCTCCCAGGCAAATAGATGTGATTTTGTTCTTTGAGGCCTCCAACACCCCAATCCATGCTTTATTCGTGTCCTTGACTAATAGTGGTTTCACCATCTCTATTACTAGTTCACTTGTACCCATATTGTTTACCATGTTCACAAATCAACTTCTGATACCAACTGTCACAGGTGATCTTTTGAGATACTTTTAGACTAACCGCAATACATATGACCTTGCTAATATCAAGCCCAAGTTATATTAGTATGTTTGTGTTTTGTGCATAAGCTTGCAAAGAAAACAACAAATAATGATAATGCAAATAATTTCTTCAAAAGCATAACAACATGAATAAAAATCTCATTTCATTCATATAAAAGCTTACACGAAGGATTTACAAGATACCTAGGTGAGAGGAAACACCATAGATGACAATTGACAACATTTGTATTTTACTAATCCCAATATTCTTCACTTCCAATAATAGTCATAATGAAAATTTTCCAAGTGATAGTAGTAGATACTATTTTCTTAAGTAGATGGGAAAATTTTGTCCATTTTCTCTATATTTCTATACATAAAACTAGTCTATAAAAATTTACAAACAAAGGCCTAAAGGTTTTAGGAAAATTACAAAAATAGATCAAAAGACTATCTATAAATATAGAATGGAAAACAAAGACTTGGCATTTGAGAGATCGCTGACCATCGGTACCTCACTAGCATTGTGTGTAGACTAGTCCGCCAAAGCCCTAGTGTTCTCAAAATTGTCCAAGCAATCTATAAAATGCTCACGGGCATTCCTAGACATACTTAACCAAATCGTACAAAGTGACCAAGAACACTTAGGGATGCTAATTGTTTCAATTTCTTAAGTAAATTTGAAGAAACACACGTGTTCCGTTGGTTTCTCCAATTCTCAGATTAGGTGCGACTAACAAAATGCCCATGCATTTGAAGAAACACACGCAAGCATAATCATCAATAGTTAGCATATTGACAATGGGAGCCATGCTGGGCCTGATGTGCCTATTGCCCCGACTATGGTTGTCACGCTACCAAACCAGATAAAGGAAATGAGAGGGCGGTCTAGGAGAAGGCGATCGGGGTGTTTCCAATCACGTTCAAATTCAAGGGTGCATGTACACTTTCAAAAAACTCCCACAATCTCTCCAAGAAAGAATGATGCCACTATGGATGAGTTTCCTAAGGCAATGGTGAAAGCAGGTAAGGCAACCATGCAAGCCACAAGGTCCATTCGTTCTGTATGGAAAAAATATGCTGACCGTAGTCTTGACTTGATTGGTGCCCAACGGGCACTGGTTAGTCCCCAATGAGAGTCGCATGTTGGAATATTAGAGGGTTCAACATGACCCTCAAGTAACACGGAGTTCGGGAGTTTATCTCTAAACATCGTGTGAACGTTATTGAATTACTGGAAACAAAGTTGTCTTTGGATAGACTTGAGAATATCCATCAAAACCAATTCCCTGATTGGTCGATGCTACATAACTTGGCTGAATCAGATGGAGGTAGAGTGGTTATCTTATGGAACATTTCTATGGTGGATGTCCACCTCGTCCACGGCATGGCTCAGGCTATTACTATACGCATCACCTGTAAGGATACTCATGTTACTTGTTTTTTTACTTTTGTCTATGCTTACAATAATGTCGTTGCACGAAGGCCATTATGGGAGGATTTTCAGTACTTATTTACCATGTTCTTAGCGCCGTGGATCCTTATGGGAGATTTTAACACCTATTTACATGTGGATGACAAGCTTAGTGGTATCCCACCATCAAATTATGAAATAAAGGATTTCGCTTACATTTGTGCGGAGATAGGCCTAAAGGATCTTCCCTATGTGGGGCTGCGGTTTACTTGGACAAATTCGAGGGTTTGGTCTAATTTGGACAGGGTTATGGGTAATGAGACATGGTTCCAGAGCCATACCCAGGCATCCGTGGAGTTTTTCCCGATTGGTTGTTTGTCTGATCACAACCCATTCCTTTGGTTATTGGTTGACAACCAGGGGGGAATAGTGCAACTGTTCAGGTTCCTTAATTTCTGAGCTAACCACCACTCGTTTCTTGACTTGGTCAAAGGAGTTTTGGATCGGTCATACATAGGTTTCCACCAGTTCACTCTCTGTCGCCGATTAAAAGACCTTAAGAGGGACTTGAAGAGATTAAACAACTTGGAATTCTCTCATCTATCTTCTCGCATTGAACAAGCAAACAGAGCTGCCCAAAGTGCTCAAGAGCAATTACTTAGAGACCCTGGGGACATGCACCTTATTACGTAGTACAAGGAGTTTAAGCTGTCAGCCTGGCGTCTTGCGGAGGTAGAAATGAAGTTCTACTGGCAACTTGCAAAAGGGAAATATGTGGCTCATGCAGACAAGAATACGTGCTACTTCTTTAACATAGTCAAACAGAACAAGAAAAGAAACTTCATTGCTTTGATTCTCAAGGAGGATGGTACTATGACAGACAGTCCAAAGGCTTTAGCTGAGGAATTTGTTGAATACTATCGTAAAATACTGGGGACTAGGGCACAGTGTCAGCATATCAATGTGGATTACATTCGTGGTGGGCCTATGGTCCCTCTTGATATGAAGACTGACTTGGTTAAGGAGGTCATGGATCAGGATATTAAAATGGCCCTGTGGGACATTGGTGACTGCAAAGCTCCAGGGCCAGATGGTTACTCTGCCTTATTCTCTAAGAAAGCTTGGGGTACGGTTGCTCTGAGTCTCTGTAATACGGTTAGGGAATTCTTTGTATCTGGCAGAATCCTCAAGCAGATTAACCATTCGGTTATTACTCTGGTTCCTAAGTCTGATCATGCGGAGATGGTGGGGGACTATAGACCTATTTCCTGCTGCAATGTGGTGTACAAGATCATTTCAAAAATTCTTGCAGACATGCTTACTAGTGTTCTACCTTTTCTTGTGGACATCTCTCAGTTAGCATTCATTCATGACAGGCTCATGGCGGACAACATCCTAATGGTTTAGGAGCTTATGCGGGCATATAGTAGGACAAGAGTTTCTCCTTAGTGTACGGTTAAGGTGGACATAAGGAAGGCATATAACTTTGTTAGCTGGACTTTCTTACTAGATTTACTAAATGAGCTGGGATTTCTGCATTTTTTTGTGGACTAGATTGAGCAGTGTGTTACTACACATCATTCTCAGTTGCTATCAATGGGACGGTGCAGGGATTCTTTAGAGGTGCAAAGGGGCTATGACAAGGGGATCCGATTTCTCCTATGCTGTTTGTCATTTGCTTAGAATATTTCTCTCGTATTGTCAAAGTGCACACACTTGGAACTACATTCCACTACCATCCCCGCTGCGAGACTTTAAGGATTACACATCTTGCATTTGCTGATGACATCATGTTGTTTGCCAAGGGTGACCGTTCTTCTGTTCGGATTCTCCTTAATTGTCTGGAGGAATTTAATTGCTGCTCTGGTCTCGTTGTTAACAGGGATAAATCTAATATTTATCTAGCTGGTTTTAGTAGCACTGATCAAGAGGGTATTCTGGCTAATACGGGCATTCCCATTGACCACTTCCCATTTCGCTACCTTGGCTTACCAATCACGATTGGTAAAATTCGCCTTTCTTTCTACAGACCCTTGCTGGATAGAATTGGCTCCTACATTAGCCGTTGGTCTGCACTCTCTCTTTCTTTTGCTGGGCACCTCCAACTTATCCAGTTTGTACTTCAAGGGGTTGAGTATTTTTGGTTGTCCATCCTTCCTACTCCATCTGCTGTGATTAATCAATTGGAGAGGATGGCTCGAGATTTCTTGTGGGACTCCAAAAAGTCAATGGTTGCCTGGAAGGATATTTGCCTTCCCAAAAATGAGGGAGGACTTGGATTGAGACACTTACAGACTTGGAATGCTGCACTTTTGACCAGAATTATTTGGGACATACATGCAGAAAAATAATCCTTGTGGATTAAATGGGTGGACCACTTCTACACAAAGGGTAGATCTATTTGGGAGAGAGAACATCACAGGGACCATTCCCCACTGTTTTGTAGGCTGTTGGAAATTAGAGATATGATCCTTGAACGGGAACGGGATTCTCACACCGCTGCTGTTCTTCTTCACACTTAGGCAATGGGGCCTAACCCCCGAGCATTCATTCATGGCCTGGTTATGTGCTAGGGGACGACTGAAGACCAAGGATGTACTTGTTTTCCGGTTGGATGACTTGTCTTGTCCACTGTGTAAGGAACTACCGGAAACGACTAACCACTTATTTTTCAAGTGTTCGGTTTCAGTGACTATTTGGAAGGAAGTTAAAGTTTGGCTGGGCTTACCACACGGGTTAAATTCGACCAACTCTTGCCTCCGGTGGTACAAGCGTACCAACCATAGTACATCGTGGATTGCTAAGGCTAAGGCTACTGCTTTGATTGCCATTCTATATTACATCTGGAATGCCCGTAACAGAGTGCTGTTTGAGGGTATAGCTTGCCAACCTTTGGAAATTGCTAAAAGGATCAAAACACTTGTGTACATTGTTATTTTTACTTTGTACCCTGATGTTTAGACAAATTTTGGGACTTATATTGACCACTGCTAGTCCATAGTCCTCTTGACTGTTAACTAGTAAGCCATCCTGTAAATATCTTTTGATCAATATCAATCATTTACATTTTGATTTTAAAAAAAAAAGCATATTAACAAAAATGGTAATAAATACAATTACATGACTTAGTTATGGACTTTATTAAATTGATTTTCTTAAGCCAAGTAGGAAATTAATTAGGTCAAACATATGTATTCATGCATGTATTGTGTGACATTAGCATACCAATAATAAATTCCTAAAATTTAAGATATTCAAATTGAATGAAGCAAATTAATGCAGATACATTGTATAAAAGACTTATTTAAGAAAGAGGCTAAGAAAACAACATGGTTGCAAGACTAGACATTTTTCAGATGATGTGATATTACGAGATAAAATTTACATTTACATTAGTTTTTAGAGGGGGAAAAGGTTGAGAAATTAGCACATTTACTTCCACTAAGTTCTTATTTAACATTATCAAAAATTTATATACCAAACTGATGCCTTATCTAAAATATTGGAACAGATTTTGGCTCTAACCTCAGAATGTATAAACCCAAATCTAATACCTCTCCATTACAATATATAAATATACATCTATATATATATATATATATATATATATTTGTATGAAAGACCGCAGAAAAAATAAATATGTAGTAAAAGACAGCAAATTAATTTTTTTTTCCGAGCTAAAGTCTAAGAATACTTATTCTAGGGTGATTAACTTTAATAACCAGAGTCAGATTTGGGTTCGACAACGCGTGTTGAACAAGAACGTCTACTTATATTGCAGGAACACCAGCTAACCGTTAGTGCATTAAACACTTACCACGTTTGCTAACTTTTGACCTTCTAGAGTATTCTTTAACCACTATAAGCCTCTACCGGTTAAAGTAGAATTATGGTGAAGAAAATTAGAACAAAAACAAAATAGCTAAACGTTAAGAAAATAAAAGGAGGAAAAACGGCTAAAAAGAAAAATGGCTGTCCTGTTTTTCAGGAAAAAACCGAAGGCTACTTTTTGTTTTTCAATTTGGTCACCCCACCACTAAGGCACACGAGATGCCTATTTAACATATATGTAGCTTCTTTTTTATTTTCCAAAACAAAACTGATTTTTCCTTTTCTTTTTCCTTCTTTTTTTTTCTTTTGTTCAACGGCTTCCAGGGATTAGTTAATTCCCTAATCTGCAACTAAAAACACTAATGGTCTAGGGTTATTCCTAATTAGTTCAAGACTAATTAAATAACTATCTTATTAATTAATTAATCTATATGGGCCCAATATAAAATTACTCAAGATAATTAAATAATAAATTAATTAATTAAACTATTTGGGCACAATATAAAATTACTCAATATAAAATTAATAAATTAATTAATTAAACTATTTGGGCACAATATAAAATTACTCAAGATAATTAATTAAATTGATATGATTAATTATTCTAGTCCAAATAAATAATTAATTGGACTCCTAGAATAATTCTTCCATTAATAAATTCACCAACTAAGCCCATATAGAAAATAAATTTACTCAGGTTATTTGAGTTGCTCTGGGGACCAAAAGACATATTCTTCTTGGCTACTAAAATGATCAAAATACTCATGCTAACAAATAGATGTATTTTAATTATTTTAAATATTCTATTTATCACCATATTAAAATATTGACACTGAGAATAATATTGCAAGTGCAGTGTCTTCGACCTACAGGTAAAATAATGAAAATACTCCTCTACGTAACACCCCTCATTGAAATAGGAAAATAGTACTAACACATTTCTTAATGACATCTACCATCTTTTGATAGCTAATCCGATAATCCACGACTTCTAGTATGTACCAACTTATCTCAGGGAGCTATCCATAAAGTATACATACTTAATCACATTTTTCAAGGCTCTAGATTATTAGATTATCTCGAACAATCACAATGGGTGATTTTTTCACGTAATGAAGTATAAAAACTCTATTGTATAAATCCGTCTTAATTAAGTAGAGTCATGCACCTAATGTATAAGGTTGTTAGCATTGTGATAAGACCTCACCCAACATACATCAAAGTGTACAAGTCCAGCTTCACCATACTACCAATTTAGTCTCAAGTCCTAGAGTACTCGTCCACGGTTGTAGTTGCAATAAACCAATTTTTATTTATTTTAGCACTTTGGCAAAGATTATTATTGCGCAGTCCAGTTTACGTATTCTAAATGCGCTTACACTATTGGTGGATTTAGAAACCATAGTGTAATGATCTAAACCTTGATAAAGTGCTTAGTTTCATCAATCGATCAAGAATAATTTTTTGCTTATATGTTAGTAGCCCATAATCTACACCTTACTGTAAAAGCACGACCCAATCACGTAAATTACTTACTAACACACTTAAATCTTTAATGTGAGAATGTATGTAAACAAATAATTATGAATGAAATACTTTTATTAATTTCTAAAATACAGAAATACATAGGCCATATTTGGTATACATTTCAATAATCTCCTACTTGCACTAAATGGACTATGATAGTCTGTATGTGCCTACCCATATGACTTCTAAGTGTCTTTTAAATACCTTTTTTTTTTCAAATGCTTGATAAATAAGTCCGTCAGATTATTTGCTGAGAAAATTTGATCAACCACTATCTCCTATTTTTAGATGAACTCTCAGATCAAGTAATACTTCCTTTCAATGTGCTTACCTTTCCTATAGTTTCTTGGCTCCTTACATTATGACACAGCTTCAAAATTGTCACAATATATTGTTATGGGTCTATCCATGTGTGGCACAACTCCAAGTTCTGTGAGGAACTTCAAGAGTCAAACCACTTCTTTAGAAGCTTCTGAAGCTGCCACATACTCAGCTTCTATAGTAGAATCAGCAATACAAGATTGCTTGACACTCTTCCAAGAAATAGGCTTTCTAGACAAAGTGAAGACATATTCACTAGTGGATTTTCTTTTATCTTTATCCGCCTAGAAGTCTAAGTCCGTGTAACCAGTAAGAACTAAGTTATCAGCTCTGTAAACTGGTAAATAATCCTTCATTTCTTTTAGGTACTTGAGTATATGCTTTATAGCTTGCCAATGTTCTTTTCCAGGATTTGATTGATACCTGCTAACTATGCCTATTGCAAAATAGATATCCAGCCTAGTACAAAGTATGGAATACATAAGACTTCCTACTATCGAGGCATATGGAATCCTACTCATTCTCTCATTTTCTTCCAGTGTCTTAGGACACTACTTAGAAGATAAGGTCAATCCGTGCCTAAAGGATATGATTGCCCCTTTGCACTGATCCATGCTAAACCTAACTAATATCTTGTCAATATAAGTAGATTGAGATAAGCCTCACATTTTTTGCTTTCTATTTATAAAAAGCTTAATACTAAGAATGTAGCTAGTTTCTCCCATATCCTTCATGCTAAATTAACTTGATAGCCAAACCGTTATAGATGATAATGTCCCTGCATCATTTCCAATGAGTAGAATGTCATCTACTTAAAGTACCATAAAGGATACATTGTTCCTATTTGACTTTCTATATACACATAGTTTATTCATATTTTGTATGAAACCATAAGACTTTACAGTCTCATCAAAACGCATATTCCATACTCGTGATGCTTGCTTAAGTCCATAAATGGACTTCTTAAGCTCGCAGACTATATGTTCTTGGTCTTTCGTAATAAAGTCTTCAGGTTGGGACATATAGATGTCTTCACTAAGATAGCCATTAAGAAAGGTTATCTTGACATCCATTTATTATATCTTGTAGTCATAATGACATGCGGTGGCCAAGAGAATGTATATGGACTTAAGCATGGCAACAGGTGAAAAGATATCCTCATAATCAATCTTTTCTTTTTTAGTATAACCTTTTGCAACCAACCTTGTTTTAAAGGTTTTCATATTTCCATCTGTACCTCTCTTTCTCTTGTATACCTACTTGCACGTTATGGGTTTAATCCCTTTAGGTGTAGTGACAAGATCCCATACTTGATTGAGGTACATAGACTCAATTTCAATATCTATTGCAGTCTGCTATTTATTTGTATCATCGTCAATAATGGCCTCATCTTACCTAGCAGGATCTTGTTCCTGATGGTCAGAGAATACCTCAAAGGCCTCTCCAGCCCATCTCTTAGGAACCCTAGATATTCTCCCACTATAACATGACTCAGTCTGTATAGGAATATTTGGTGTTGCGCCTCTTTTAGTTTCTCAACTAGGGTACTAGAAGTTGAAGTATCAACCAACTTTTTTTTTTCCAATTTCACATTATTTAAAACCTTAGTGGATTCACTGTGTTCATCTTTCAAGTACTTAGTATGAGTACTAATAAGCACTTTTTGCTCTTGGGGATGATAAAAGTATCCACCATTTGTTCCTTTTAGATACCCCACAAAATAGTACAATTATGATCTTGGGTCTAGCTTGCTTTCTTTAATCAGTACATAAGTTGGACAACCTCAAACTTTGAGATGATTCATACTGAGCTTTCGTCCAGTCCACATCTCATAGAGTGTCCTAGGTATTGAATTGGAAGGCACCAAGTTCAAATTATATGCTGTTATTTCCAGAGCATATCCAAAAAAAAAAAAAGAAAAATAAAAATTACATGACTCATCATGCTTCTGACTATTTCCATCAACATTTTATTTCTTCTCTCAACTACTCCATTAAGCTAGGGAGTCCCAGGTGCAGTTAGCTGAGATACTATGCCCTGATATGCCAAGTAGTCTTTAAATTTACCAATGACATATTCTTCACTACGATCCTATTTTAACTTTTTTAATTAGTTTACCTGTTTAACACTCTCCTTCATCCTTAAACTCCTCAAATATATCAAAGGAATCAGACTTGCGCCTTATCAAGTAAACATTATCAAAATGCGAGTGATCATCTATGAACGTGATAAAGTAATTATAACCCCCTCCAGCCAGTGAAGACATAAGACCGCAAATATCAATATGAACTAACTCTAATATTTCCTTGACCCTTTTTGTCTTTTGATTTTATCCTTAAGACAAAATTCACATTGAGGCCATTCTTTCAATTCCAATGAGTCAAAAGACCCATTTTGGATTAACCTCTAAATCCGATTAGGATTTTTATGTCCTATTCTCAAGTGCCATAAAGAAGAGTTGTTTGATGTGGCCTTTCTCTTCGCATTATTAGGTTCCGTCTAAGTATTATTTATTTCACAATTAATAGGATTAATATAGAAAAGATTCCCATACATGTTTTCAGAACAAATAATATTTTCTATTTCTACTGATTGAAATACCAAAATGGAAAGAAACAAAATATCCTTGATTGATCAATTTAAAAATTGAAATCAAATTCTATTTAAAAATAGAAACATATAAAATATGTTTCAAAACTAAAATCCTATTACAATCAAATAATAGCTCTAAGTCTCCCACTACTTCGGCCACACTTGTGCTCCGTTGCCCATTTTAAGTCTATGCTCTCCTCTATTAAGTAGCATTATCTTGCTAAACCCTTGCATGGAGTTACAGATATGGTCAGCGGCTCCAGAATCAACAATCCAAGTGGATGATAATCTAACCATCAAAATAAAGTCTAAGTAAAGAGTAATACCTGAGGAAGACTTGACCAAGAAGTCTGAACAATCCTTTTTGAAGTGCCCTTCTTGCCATATTTGAAACAGTTGTCCTTGGGCTTGTCGCTGGGTTTAGTTGCACTGGGCTTGGATGCCTTAGGCTAGGCCCCTACATTGTTCTGGGCCTCACTACAACAAATTTGATAATTAGTAATGTACTGCTAAATGACACATTGTCATAACATCATGGAAAGTATTTATAACATGACGAAAATCAAAATCCGTCACTTAATTTCACAAGTTGAATATTTTCCATGATGATATTTTACAACGTCGCATACTAGTGCCACAAAATATTTGACGCCAATTTTTCCTACTAACTAGAGATAGAATGAAATATTTTTTTGTAATGGTATCAATATCATATGCCATTTTAATGTTGTGATCAATATACTACTCTTTGTATGACGAATTATATAACGTCATTATTTACTACCGAAATTTGATACTTATTATGCAACTAATATTATTATTCATTAACTGCGACAACTTTTATTGACATACGCTAACAAAATACAAGTTTTAATAATAATCTATTATGTGACAATTTTAATAATATTATAAATTTTTAAATATTCTGTGAAGTTAATTATCTATCACCAAAAAATCACATTCACGCAATATTGTATGTGATAATATATTTGTATTTCATATTATGAAGTTAAATAAGTATAGCATTTAATGATAATTTTATATGTTATAATGTTTTAACTAATTCACGAAATTAACGATCTATAAAAAATAAGATTATATTTATATATTATATTTTGTGTCACGATATAATTATTTAGTTTTACTATATTCATCTTATATTACAGATAATCATTTAATTGACTACTTCACTTACCAACATACAAAAAGAAACCAAAATTTTATAGCAGTTGATTTGCAAATCTCAATACAAATTCAGATGATTTTAATAAATAAAAACCATAAAAATAATAAAAATATTTGCTAGTTTAATTTTTATTTCATTGGTTCCTCTAATTTAAAAAGACTATTTTGTCCAAGTCTCAATTAAAAATATCATCAAATCTCATTTCCAAATAGGGGTTAAATATGTAAAATAATATCCACTTTGCCTTTAATATTTTTTAATTTTTATCACAAAAAATAAAAAATAAATAAGCGAATAAAAAGCACATAAACCAATGGGACCATCCCACCTTACCGTACCACCCACTTGCCTATATCCCCACCTCTCAGCACTAAGAAGCCAAAATCGTGGTCTAGCTACAAGAATACCCTCCTTTTTGCAATCGATTGGAGTCAGATCTTCTAAACCCTTCGCCAAATTTGAGCTATTAAATGGTTGAATAGCGATAGATCCTTGTGGATCTTTGAAATGGAATCAAGCGAGTTTTCAATTCGATTGGGAAATGGTTGGGCATCAAATTGAGACGGCAGATTTGGATCAATTCAAAGCATATTTCAAGAGGGTAGATTTGGATCAAGACAGTTAAATTAGTGAAAGCGAGGCTGTCACTTCTTTTCCAGGCTTCAATTTACCTAGAAATGTTCTTGCTTAGGTCATTCTTCTTTACTACTCATCATATGTTGCAGTTTGAATTTGAAGAATGAAGTGGGATGTTAGACGTGTTGAATTTGTTGAATTGGTTTTAGTTGAATATTCTGGTTGTGAAACTAATGCTGGAATTTGGATTTCATTTATTAAGCTTGTTTAAATTTGATAAAGTACTTAGCTTTGGTAGGATACATAAACATTTCCTTACAGATTCATGACTTGGATAGCAAGATGAGAACCTGAATTATGCTTAGTTTTGAGGTCTGTGGATGCATTATTTAGGTTTTATTGGTAGCACATTTAGCTTAACGGGACACTAAAGTCTTATATTTTGACATGTTCATAGCTTTCTCCATTAAGACAAAGTGAACAAAAGAAATATAAATCAAAATCTGGTTAGCCAAAGGTTACTGGCTGGCTGGTTTTTGTGAGGTCAGTTATGATGCAAAAGAAACTAGGGGATGGCTTCATGACTTTACTTCTATTAGACCGAGTTTCTTATGGAATCTTGCCATTTGACCACTTCTTATTTACTTAATGGCTTCACAGCATATAAACAGTTGCACGTAATTAGTTATGTCATGATCTCCAGACCCCAGTGGCATCTGTACCAGCTTTTTAGATTGGATTCCTGGTCTTTCACCACACTTTACTACTACTACTACTACTACTACCACTACTACCACTACCACTACTACCATGACTACTACCACTACTACCACTACTACTACCACTACTACTACAACCACAACTACTACCACTACAGGAAAAATCGCGATTTGCGACGAATTTTTTGCGACGGCTTCAATACCGTCGCTAATAGCGACCAATTTGCGACAATTTTCAAACAAGTAGCGAGTTGACCAAAACCGTTGCAAAACCGTCGCAATTTGCGACGGTTTTGCGACGGCCAATATACCCGTCGCAATTCGTAGCAAAATCATCGCTATTTGCGACGGTATTTATGCCCTCGCAAATTACGAGGGTTTTGCGATGGCAAGTTATTTTAAAAAAAATAATTTTAAATAAATTTTCGTACGTCCGTCGCAAAACCCTCGCAATTTGCGAGGATTTTGCGACGGTCAATAAACCATCGCAAATTGCGAGGGTTTTGCGACGGCGAGTTATTTTTAAAAAAATATTTTTAAATAAATTTTTAGTACGTCCAGTCGCAAAACCCTCGCAATTTGCGATGGCTAATAAACCCTCGCAAATTGCGAGGGTTTTGCGACGGCAAGTTATTTTTTAAAATAATATTTTTAAAAATTTTTTGAACGACCATCGCAAAACCCTCGCAAATTGCGAGGGTTTTGCGACGGCAAATAATCCTCTCAATTTGCGAGGGTTTTGCGACGGATATTTAATTTTAAAAAATATTTTTTAAAAAAATTTGAACGTCCATCGCAAAACCCTCGCAATTTGCGACGGCCAATAAACCCTCTCAATTTGCGAGGGTTTTGCGACGTGCAATTTATTTTTTAAAAAAATATTTTTAAAAAATTTTTTGAACTTCCATCGCAAAACCCTCGCAAATTGCGAGGGTTTTGCGACGGTAAATAACCCTCGCAATTTGCGATGGGTTTGCGACGACAAATTATTTTTTAAAACAATATTTTTAAAATTTTTGAACGTCCATCGCAAAGTCCTCGCAATTTGCGAGGGTTTTGTGACGGTAGTTAGCCCTCGCAATTTGCGAGGGTTTTGCGACGGTAATTTATTTTTAAAAAAATTGAACGTTCATCGCAAACCCTCGCAAATTGCGAGGATTTTGCGACGGCAATAACCCTCGCAATTTGCGAGGGATTTGCGACGATCGATTATTTTTTAAAAAAATATTTTAAAAATTTTTGAACATCCGTCGCAAAGTTCTCGCAATTTGCGAGGGTTTTGAGACGAATTTTCGGCTCTCGCAATTTGCGAGGGTTTTGCGACGGTCAATATTTTTAATTAAAAAATAAATAAATGGAAAAATGTATAGAAAATCTCAAAACCCCAATTCGTCGCTAATACGTCACTAATTGCGACGAATTTGCGAGGGTTTTACAACAAAATAGGGTTTTAATTTTTTTTTAAATTTCTTTATGTGTTTATGTGATGGTGTATTTTGACAAATTTACTGAAATATTTTTAATAACATGTCTCAATTAGTGCATTTTATTATAATTTTGTATATGTAATTATGTCATGTTATACACCTAATGTATTGCATAAGTAAATGTATATAGTTAATTATGTTATGTTATATACTTATTCTAATATATAAGTATATGTATATAATGTATATAAGTATCTGTTTAGTTTAATATATATATATATATATATATATATATATATATATATATACTATAACATGTAGGTATATATATACATATGTCTAATTTTTTAATCTATCACTTTGATTAAGTAGTGTATAAAGAAAAATAATTCAAATACTGTTATTATTGTTGATATCACTAAAAAAATTATGAAATTTATAATGTAGAGATCAATTTGTAATGTTCTTCGTCTCCTACATGTTAATATATATTATACTAATTTAGCTATGTATATACATATGTCCAATTTTTTAATATATCTATTTTGTTAAGTAGTGTATAAAATAAAATATGTAAAGAAAAACAATTCAAATACTGTTATTATTGTTGAGATTACTAAAAAAAATATTGAAAATTATAATGTAGAGATCGATTTATAATGTTATTCATCTCGAACATATTAATATATATTATACTATATAGTTATATATATACATATTCTAATTTTTTTATCTATTTATTTGATTAAGTGGTGTATAAATTAAAATATATAAAGAAAAATAATTTACATAATAATATTATTATTAGAATCACTAAAAAATAATAAAAATTATAATGTATTTTTGTGGGAGTAGCTGCAAGAATCGTGGGAGTAGCTGCAAAAATTATAATGGAGGGTCTATTTCGTTCGCAGAACACGAGGACCTTTTGGTAATTCACCTACATGCCTTAATTAATTATTAATCTAAATTGTTTTATTACAAATTTATGTAAGATTGTAATGATTACATTGTGTTAACATAAATGTAGCGGGCCAAGGAGGGGAGTTCTTTTAGCTACACAGACATGTTTGAGACATTACATGTCTTTCAGAGCGGGCCACAAAAGGGTCAGTTTGTCAGTGAGCGATCTCGCCAGACATTGGTACTATATAGATTAAATATGTTGAAATTCTTTATACTGTGTGGAATTTGTATTTTATTTTGATAATTACTATTGACAATTCTTTTTTTTTTTTTAGGATGAGGTGCGAAATCTCATACGAGCACTCCTCAGTCCGAGTCTAGTGACTCTGTAAACTCTGTTGTTCCTCTTGATGAAAAAGCCATGTTTGTAAAGGCACAAGGCGGGTTCAAAAGGGGACGAGTTTTTGGGTTAGGCTCAGAGGCGACACATGTTCGAACTAGACTGTCTCAAAGTGGACTGCATGCATCTTCTCCTACGAAGTTGATATTGGACATCTAGTAGAGCAAAGGGTTCAACGAGTTGAGCGGAGATTCAATCGACAAATAGACTTGTACCGGGACTTCATGAGGCAACAGCAGTCTACATTTGGTAGTTGGATGGCAGCTATGTCGGACAAAATGGGTATTCCTGCACCATCTATGCCATCCATAGAGGAGATAGAAGCGCGCATTGCGGCTGCTAATGCTGAAGATGAAGATCCAAATGTTGACGATGGATTTGATCCAGCTGATGAGCACCCGGGCCCACGTAGTGGCTCTCGTTCCCCTCCTCCACCTCCTTCTGCAGCTGCTCCTTCATTGCTTACATAGACTTGTTATATTTATTTTATACTCTTTATACACTATTACTTATTTTTGTGAATTATTTTACTTTTTTAGATACTTATTATGTATTTTATATTATATTTTAATATTTAATTATATTTATTTGGGTTTATTTTTAATTTTTTATAGTATTTTTTTGGATTATGAACATACTTGTTGATATTTATTTGTATAATATTTCGGGGTTGATTTATAGGGTAATAATTGAAAATAAATATAATAATAAAAAAATTTATTGCAAAACCCTCGCAATTTGCGAGGGTTTTGCGAGAGTCAAGTCGTGGCCCTCGCAAAACCCTCGCAAATTGCGACGGTTTTGCGAGGGTCACGACTTGGGGTTAATTGTCCCCTCGCAAAACCGTCGCAATTTGCGAGGGTTTTGCGAGGGCACAAGGTTGGCCCTCGCAAAACCCTCGCAAATTGCGACGGTTTTACGAGGGTCACACTTGGGGTTAATTGTGCCCTCGCAAAACCGTCGCAATTTGCGAGGGTTTTGCGAGGGCACAAGGGTGGCCCTCGCAAAACCCTCGCAAATTGCGACGGTTTTGCGAGGGTCACAACTTGGGGTTAATTGTGCCCTCGCAAAACCGTCGCAATTTGCGAGGGTTTTGCGAGGGCACAAGGGTGGCCCTCGCAAAACCCTCGCAAATTGCGACGGTTTTGCGAGGGCCACAACTTGGGGTTAATTGTGCCCTCGCAAAACCGTCGCAATTTGCGAGGGTTTTGCGAGGGCACAAGGTTGGATTGCGACGGTTTTGCGAGGGTCACAACTTGGGGTTAATTGTGCCCTCGCAAAACCGTCGCAAATTGCGACGGTTTTGCGAGGGTCCAAACCATAGCCCTCGCAAATTTGCGAGGGTTTTGCGAGGGCACAAGGTTGGCCCTCGCAAAACCATCGCAAATTTGCGACGGTTTTGCGAGGGCACAAAGTTTACCCTCGCAAAACCCTCGCAAATATGCGACGGTTTTGCGAGGGGTCACTTTTTTCGTCGCAAAATCGTCGCAAAAATTATTCCTCCGGTGAAGTTTGACCAAAAATATTCGTCGCAAAATCCTCGCAAAACCGTCAGTAAATAGCAACGAATTTTTTTGCCCTCGCAAAACCGTCACAATTTGCGACGGTTTCCCATGGCCGTCGCAAATTGCGACGTCGTTTTTGCGACGGCCAAAACCGTCGCAAAACCGTCGCAAAAACGGTCGGCGACGGTTTTGCGACGGTTTTTGGCCGTCGCAAATGGCGATTTTTCCTGTTGTGTACTACTACCACTACCACCACCACCACCACCACCACCACCACCACCACCACCACCACTACTACTACTACTACTACTACTACTACTACTACTACTACTACTACTACTACTACTACTACCATCACCACTACCACCACCACCACCACTACCACTACCACTACTTCTATTATTATTATTATTATTATTATTATTATTATTATTATTATTATTATTATTATTATTATTATTATTATTATTATTATTATTATTATTATTATTATTATTATTATTACGTATCCAACATTTAACTATTTAAGTTGGGATCCAAATCAGTATGTTGTTATATAATGCAAAGCATACTGTTCAAGGTTTGAATTTCTAAATTTAATTGTAAAGTATATTGTTCCTTGCTTATTTTAAATCCCACCTTAAAAAAAAAAAAAAAAAAAAAGAAGAGAATTGCTGCGATGTGGGAGCTCGATTTACAAACCAACAAGCCAATACTTTTTACCTTGATAATGTATCATTCCTCTTGCCATTTAAGCAGTGAGTATGTTCCACACCCTTCTTCTTTCAACAATCTCAAGCAGAAGGCCAGTCAACAAAGCATCATTTATCTGACTTATTAAGAGAGAGAGAGAAAATAAAAAAAGGTAATTAGTTCTCATTGAAAATGATCAGCAGGCCTAGTCTCACCTCTTTTTGCTTTCTAGTGTTTCCTTTCTCAATCATATCATGGAAAGCATAACAACACCAAATCGATATTTGTAGTTGAGCATGCCTAGAACGTCCACAATGTGCTGATCCTTGAAGTGTAGAAATATGGATATCTAGCTATTTATCCAATGTTAAGGCTTCATAGACTTCCACTTCAAGTTTTCCTATGTATCTTTATGAGATGCTAGCTTCCATTTGATTGTCAACTATTTGTTCATGGGCTTGCCTTCTTATACTCTGTATTTAGCATGTTGTTTATTCTGCATAGATCCTATTTTTTAGTAAAAATGATACAATATTTTTCCTAATTTACCAATTATGTTCCATTCTATGTGATAAACTTGTTGTTTGATGAACTTAAAAACAAGGATTTAGCCTGCACATGTTGTACTTTTTATCATTTGTGCCTAATTTTCTATCACTTTTGTCTCAGATAGCTTAACTTAGATTGCAATGTTTTGGTTCCAAGTCCTAGTTAGCTCTTTGCATTCTTAGCTATATGTTGTAGACCAGAAGTAACTTTTGTATGAATCTAAAATTTAATCTGTGCTAAAAATGTAGGTCATTTTTTTGTTAATTTCTAGTCTACTTTACTAAGTATGGAAGACTCGTGAATTAATAATTTCATATTTATGCATTTGGTTTGGAGTTTCATGTTGATATTCTACTTATAATTCCTATTGTACACATACTTGAGCTTTACAAAGTATTTGAGAATAATTTCTCTCTGAGTCCTTAGATCTCAAGATATGACACCAGCAAGCACTTAATCTCACTTTGTGTTTACTTGTAGAAGATAAAACTATTGTCTTTATCTTTATAAATTTAATTCTTTACTTTATGACGTTTCTTATTTTTTAATTGGAAGTTATTCTGTTTTACTTTCTTGGAGTTAAGTTGTATACTATGTATCTGATATATATTTTTTTGTTTAGTTATCATAAGCAGTATACCAGTTTATCTAACGTTGTAATGGCCAAATATTGCTATAGGCATTTTTGTAGCATTTATCACATGGTTGACATCTAGGCCTCTTTTAGATGACATGATGCTCTAAGCATAAAACCCCCCAAGAAATCTCCAGCATTGTTAAGGACTATAGCCTTAATATTTGTGATATTCTATGGTATTTATATATGCTCAGTCTAGCTAAAGCAAACTAATATCCAACCAAAAGAAAATCTTTGAACATTAAGGTTATGGAGAGGCCTTGTCATGGCAACAACATTGATCGGTCCCAAAATCCCTACTTGCACTATCCAAAGCCTAAAACCTTTGAAAAGTAAGGTAGTCAAATAGGTTTTGCACTCTATTTGATGTGTCTTGCGGTTTATATCCAGTTAAACTTCTTTTTGAATGTGGTAGGGCTGAAAGCAAAGTTTCCTGTAAGCAAATTGGAAAGACACACCCTAGAGTGTTTTGAACCTAGTACAACTAAACCAAGAATATTAGAATACCATTGACTTCAAAAGAAATCTAAGACATAATAGACAACAAATATGTGCTAAGTTATACTTACCTTCTACATAAACATAAAAACTTGTCCAAAATTCTTAGTTTGACTCTTCCATGAGGCTTTGACAAGCCTTAATTTTGGAGATGGATGGTTTTTTTCCTTGGCCAGAGCTTAGCCTATGATCAAGTATAATAATTGGATTAAGCCTTCATATGGAAACCTACTAAGTGATATGAATAGAGCAAAATGAGAGTTCAGTGATGCTGAAAGCATATTGATATGGTTTCTCTACTGATATCCACTAATTTTTGTTAATTTTGTCTTTCAAACTATCACGAAAGTGAATTTTGCTGCCAATGGAATAATTTCAGAAGGATTAAAAGTCGTATTGTAATTAAAAGATTGTCCTAAAGACTCCAAACCTTTCAGGAAATATTGTTGCAGATAAAAAAGCTAAGGTAAAGATTGATGTTCAGACATCAATAAGAATGATAGACATTTAAAATTAATTATCATCTTTTGGAAGTAATTTATCTTGTAGGAAGGCCTTAGAAGTCTATATATTTCATAACATTGTAATCTTTATGCTTTGATTTCTTGAGTGAATTTACAGACAAGTATATCATATTCATATCCAAGTATCTTTATTCATTAAAAAAAGAGGAAAAAAATTGTTTGGTCGGGGTAGCTGATATTTATAGAGACCAAGATATTTTGCTTTCATGGCTTTAAAAAAAAACATTGGTCATATTTAAAACGAAGGTTCTTCTAGTTTTGTTTAAGACATTATATCTCAAATTTTTATTTTTGTAACATTGAAACTTCTTGATTTCAACTTCTAAGTGGTATTCTTGTGGCAAATGCTGGTATTCAGAAGCTCTAGTTGAACAGCTCTAGATTAGGTGATGAGGTTGGGTTTACTTAGAATTGAAGTAGTATTTTATGAAATAAAAGACAACTACTTGCTTATACAAATATCTAAGAGGAAGTATGAGTTAATTTGCTGAAGTTTGAGGTCACTTGTTTTTGCAGGGAGCAAAGGCTATTGATAAGATGTTAAAAAAAAAAAAAAATCAACTTAGAAGTTATTTAGTTCATTTCATTTTGTCAGATTTAATAAAATTGTCAAAGCTTGCTAACTATATTAGCTCTTGTTTATTTTGGATATGATGGTAGGGATTTTCAAGGTTTGCTAAAGCACTTCTTGAGAATCAAAGTATTCAAACCCTTTATTTCAAGTAAGTGAAAACTTTCATCTGTTCTTTTTTTTTTTTTTTCAAAGGTGGGAATTCTACCTATATCGCTGCCCATCAGTGCTCTGGTACATGTAAAAAGAAGATAATATTTTTTTGGATGTGGCGGGAATACTACCTATCTCATTAATTAGTTTAATATTTTTTTTTTGTTTTTCATCATATTTTATAATGTTGTTACTAAATTTAATCCATAAAATAATGTAGGTGAGGATTCTCAAAGAAAGTTAAATAGGGATTTCAATATCATAGCAACTAGAGATTGGGACAAGATGAATGATGCTTGGTTTGAGGATTCTAAAGCTTAATATTTGGTTTTATGCTTGTTTGAGGGATAAAAGAGAAATGGTGTATTTAAATAATATAGTTCTCATTTTTAAACTACTTTTTGTTGGATGATTGTGAATGTTGTTTAGTGACGTTCTTTTTTAATAATGAATGACAAAAATTACGTCATCCATTCATGTAATATTTTTTATTTTTGTTATTAATAGTTAAATAGTCATCTCATAATTTTTTTATGATTCATGTTGTTTAGTACATTTTTTTTCTAATAATGACTGACAAAAATATTTATGTGATGTTTTCATTTCTGTCATTAATCATTGAATATTCAATTTATATTTCATGATAATTCATGGTATTTGGTGACGTTATTTTTTAGTAATGGGTAATGGGTGACGACAAATGTATCACCTATTAGTGTGACATTTTATTTTTGTCATGAATAGTTAAATATTTAACTCATATTTTATGACGATTTAAGATATGTTATGACAATTTATAATCTATTTTATGATGAAATTAAACATCACAAAAGCATCACTAGAATATGATGTTTTTATGAGACGTTATGTATTGTTTATCAATTTGTGACAAAAATATTCATATCGTCACTGTATATCTTTAGCGATGGTGAAAATATGATGATTAAGATAACGATATAAAATACATTATAAAATATTAAATATGATGAAAATTAAACATTATGTGACATTAATGCTTGTGTCACAAATTATCTATTTTGGTGTAGTGCTTTCTTTCTTTTGAACTTCTTGGGCTTAGATCCAATTCTAGAGGATGAGCTAGAATGAGTATCTTAAATCTTCGAGTTAAGTTTCATAATTTTATATGCAGCCTGAAGTTCCTTCATCAACTCTGACAAAAACATACTCAACTTATTCATGTTATAATTTAATTTGAATTGAGAGTACAACGACTTTGGCAAAGTCTCAAGAACCATATCAATTTAGTTCTCATAATCGATTGTTGCCCCTAGGACCTTAGCCTTCTTGAAGTGAGCAATCATCTTAAGCATATGCTTGTGAACCGATGCCCACTTAGCTATCCTAATATTCATGATTGCTCTAAGAGCTTCCTGCCTTATGGGCCGACACTTGTCAGCAAATATGGTGCGCAACGAAACATTGATATCGTATGCAGTAGGCATGTTCTCGTATTTAGACTGGAGGACATTGGACATGGAAGCTAACATATAACATCGAGCCATTTCATTAGCTTTCCTCCATGCTTTCTCCGCCTCACAATCTTGGTTTGTAGAATCTTCCCTAATTTCAGGACAGGGGGTCGGCCAGAACATACCTATACTCTTCCATAGTGAGTACTATGTTCAAATTCCTTTTTCGGTCCATATAATTTTGTCCAGTTAACTTATTCTCTTTGAGAATAATGGACAAAGGACTGAAATCAAACATTTCTGTTGATTGGAAAAAAAACTTCATTTAAAAAAAATATTTGTTTTGAAAAACATATATAAAATTCACATTTAAAACATCATATTATTTCCATGATATGGTTAATCTATTAAAACCATTATAAAAAAATATGATTAATCTGGTTCTTAGAAAAATTGGTAGAGCTTCGTAGGAAGGTCAACAACTTTCTAAGTTAAATGTATAACCATCACAAATTAAAATTTCTTAATAGGTAATGATCTAGAAATACTTCCATTGATAGGATAACCACTACTCTCACCATTTACGGATAATCCAGCATTACTGACTCGAATGATAGGCTGGCCGATACTAATACTTATCCTAGACTTTAATTATAATTCTTCCGTTGATTCTAAATTCTCGTAAAAATCCATCCTATAAGGGGTCTTGCTCAAAATGATGTGAGAATAACCACAATCTCTAACAAGAATTTGTGATAGAAGTCGTGGAGCCGTTGGAACCCCTCTTCCATTTAATATTTTGTAAAAAAAAATAAGTTCTTAGGAAAAACGTTTCTTTAAAAAATTAATTGGGTTTTATTAACTTTAGTAAAAACTCAAAAATTCAACCATTATTTTCTATGTTAAGGATAAAATCCATTAAGAAAATAAATTATGAATTTTTTATTTTACTACTAAAGTTAAAACCATTTTCTAGAAATTAAATTTAAAATACTTAACATCAAAATTATTCTCCATGCCAAGGATAAAAACTTTAGGAAGAATAAACCATGAATTTATTTTTTAAATTACTTAGTTCCAACTTAAAACATTTTCCTTAATTGTTTTGTCTAGAGAAAAATTAATTTCTCAAAGACGTTTCTGCATTTGATCACAAAATTAAATAAAATAGGCATGCTTCAAAAATAAACTTTTTACATGTTATTCTAACATTTAATTCTTATGTGACTAAATTAAATGATTTTGTTTAATCCTAAGGTAATTCCCCTTTACTAACTATTTTCATACAAAAGAAAAATAACCTCGTGTGATATGTCCCCAAGAGAAAAAGAAATTACCGGAAAGACAAAAAAAAAAAAAAAAAATCTAGCAGACCTGAACCGAAACCACGATCGAACCACTGAGAAAACCGCACAAACCGTGCATTGGTCCAATGCACAGCCTTGGGAGGCTTTGTACAATCCTCCCAAGGATCAAGGAATAAAAGCCTTGATACTCCTACAGATGTACTTAGGCCAGCTATAGCTTGGAAAGCAAAAATTCCCAAGCTGAGCATGGCTTGCAAGAAGCCACTCGCAGCTATCCCTCTTCATTCTATCTCTGTTTTTCTTCCGTGTTTCATCAGGCATTTCTCCAGGCACCATTGAATTATAAAATACGTAAATAAATTCAAATTCAATTTAAAACACCTATGTCTTTCAAAATGAGACGTACACAATTTCTACGAAAGCGATTAAAATTAAATTACAGGTGCCTATGCCTCCACACACGGGATGTACAAAAAATCTACCCATATAAAAAACTACGAGGGATCTATACAATCGCAAAGGTTATATTTTTATTAGTAAAGGAACTATCTTTTTTGGTTATTAACCTTAAGTGTACTCCTAGATTTAACCTAGTCTCTGATACCACTTGAAGGACTGTAGGAAAAAATAAATACACAGTGGAATATAGCAAATTAAAAATTTTTTCGAGTCTAGGAATACTTACTTCTAGGACGATTAACTTTAATAAGCGGAGTCAGATTTGGGTTCGATGACGCTTGTTGAACAGGAACGTCTGCTTATTCTGTAGGAATACCAGCTAACGGTCGGTTCCTTCACATTAAACACTTATCACGTTTGCTAACTCTTGACCTTTCAGAGTATTCGCTAACCACTATGAACCTGTGAAAGTAGAATTAGGGTGAAGAAAATTGGAAAAAAATGGAAGAGCTAAACATTAAGAAAGCAAAAGAAGGAAAATTGGCCAAAAGAAAAATGGCTGTCTTGTTTTTCAGGAAAAAATCGAAAGCTACTTTTTGTTTTTCAATTTGGTCAACCCACAACCAAGGCACACGAGATGCCTGTTTAACATATAGGTAGCTTCCTTTTTTTTTTTTTTTTCCAAAACAAAACCGATTTTTCCTTTTCTTTTTCCTTCCTTTTTTTTCTTTTTGTGTGGCTACTTCCAGGGATTTATTAATTCCCTAATCTGAAACTAAAAACCCTAGTGGGCCAAGATTGTTCCTAATTAATCCAAGACTAATTAAATAACTCTCTTATCAATTAATTAATCCACTTAGACCCAATATAAAATTATCTAAGATAATTAATTAATAAACTAAGTAATTAAATTAGCTCCTTTATTAATTAATTAATTAAATTACTTGGGTCGAATATAAAATTACTCAAGATAATTAATAAATTAATTAATTAAATTGGTATAATTAATCATTCTAGCCCAAATATATAATTAATTAGACTCCTAAAATAATTCTTTCAATAATAAATTCACTAAATAAGCTCATGTAGTAAATAAATTTACTAAGGTTATTTGAGCTATTTTAGGGATCAAAAGACATATTATTCTTGATTATTAAATAAATAAAATACCCCTACTAACAAATAGCCGTATTTTAATCATTTTAAATACTCTATTTTTCACCATATAAAAATATTGACCCGAGAATAATATTGCAAGTGCAGTATCTTCAACCTACAAGTAAAATGATGAAAATACCCCTCTATGTAACACCCCTTATTGAGATAGGCAAATAGTACTAACACATTTCTCAATGACATCTACCGTTCTTTGATAGCTAGTCTGATAATCCATGGCCTCCAATATGTTCCAACTTATTTCAGGGAGCTACCCATAAAGTATATATACTTAGTTACGTTTCCCAAGGCCCTAAATTATTAGATTATCCTAGACAATCACAAGAGGATAATTTCTTCATGTAATAAATTATAGAAATTCTATTGTATAAGTTCATCTTAATAAACTAAAGTCATACACCTAACGTACAAGGTTATTAGCCTTACGATAAGACCTCACCCAACATACATCAAAGTGTTCAAGTCCAACTTCAGCAAATCACTAGCTTACACTTAAGTCCTAGGGTACTCATCCACGCAGTAACTGTGATAAACTAATCTTTATTTATTATAGCAGTTTGACAAAGATTATTATCGCACAGTCCAAATTCTACGTATTCCAAATACGCTTACGCTATTGGTGTGAGTGGACTACTCACTAGTTAAAGGTAAACCATTCCCTATTTAGAAACCATAGTGTAATGAACTAAACCTTGATAAAGTGCCAAACTTTATAAATCGATCAAGAACAATTTTTCGTTTATGTGTTAGTAGCTTATAATCTACACCTTACTGTGAAAGCACGACCCAATCACGTAAATTACTTACAACACACTTAGACCTTTAATGTGCGAATATATGTAAACAAACAACCATGAATGAAATACTTTTATTAATTTTTAAAATATAGAAATACATAGGTCATTTTGGGCATACATTCCAACAATATATTCTTTGTATGATTTGAAATTTTTATTTATTAGGTAAACTAATTAATTGATAAATTATTTATGCAACCACCACACTAAAAAAATTGTTAGGTAGAAAGTATCCCGATGAAGACCATGTGAGTCATGTATTTTTTCTTTTGTACACACTTTAATAACTAATTAAATAGGTAAATTATGAACAATCTAGTGAATATATTTTAAAATGTTTTTTTATAGTTTGATTCAATGATAATTTTGAAGAAAATTCTTCGTGTTTCTTAAGGGTTAGTCTACAAGTTTATGGTAGGAAAAAAATTTAAGTTATAAGATAAAAAAAAAAATATATATATGATTTACTTAGGTTAAATATTATTTTGGAATTTAGGAAATAAAAGAAAAACTGATATTAAAAGAAATAATTTTACAATAGTGACCTATACCCTCCTCTATAGCCACCATCATCAACTACATCAACATGGTCACCATTCTTCTTTAGATGACTCTCACCATCAACATGGTCACTACCGCCATCACTATATATATCTGCAATTGCCACTATACTAAATCCCTTTTTCCTTTTCCTCCTAGTTCCAATAAAAAACCAAGACACATAACAAATATACTATGAATTCTACAAGTGTTTTTTTTACCAATCCACAACAAATTTTACTAAATTCAAACACCATAGTATAGTATTCTTTAAAAAAATTGATAAACAAATAAATAGATAAAATGTAAATAATAATCTTACTAAGGTATGACAACAGACAATTTTGAGAATGAAATTCTTTTAATTAGGGAAGGATGTAATCCCTTACTTACTTATATATAGGAATATAATAGTAAGACTTGTATTTATGATAATTTTATATATTGGGAATTTATTTATATAAAATGTATGTTTAATGTTTATCAGTTTTGTATATACTTGAGATAATTGTGTGAAAAGCTTGTGCATATTTATGTGATTCTATGATAAACATTAGTAGTAAAATTTTTTATGTTGTGAATAGGGAATTATTTATTAGAAATTAACATATTCCAATTATTTAGTGAAAACGATATTATTTAGAGTTAATTTTTATAATCAATTTTACAAAGAACTCAATGTCGATTTTTATAAAATGTAAGCTCTATTTTAATATTTTAACTATTTTGATTTTTGACCTAAATTAATTTTGACTCATGAATTACATTGACCTTTGAACCATTTGAATTTTTTGAATTATTTGAACCTATGACTATTTATTTTGACCAAGACTATTTTTATTAAATTAAACTCTAGTGTGACAAAAAGCTTACAAAATTCCATTTGTAACCCCCTAATGTGCCGCCACTTTGAGCTCTATCTTTGCCATTAGATTGTTTTTAATCTTAATTCTCTATCATGCTAAATCTTAGACACCCATTTGTACATCTTATCCAAGGTGATTTAATTCTAACTCTACATTTTTAATAATCTCAAACTTACACTTGATTTCTTTTTGGCCGTCCACTTAGATAAATCCTAACCATCCCCTTGCTTTAATCTTAGCCTTACATTTAACACAATTTAGGCCATTCAATTTAAGCCTTTATCCAAGATAATTAAATCAAGACCTTACATCTTGTTAGATCATAACCCTTCATTGAATTAATCCTAACCCTTCAAATACATTAAATCATAACCATTGATTTATGTGTCTTTCTTAAGCAATTTAGTCAAGACCATTAATTTTTATTACCCAAAAAGAAAATCCAAAGAATATAAACCCGTTGTGGCTGGCTACCCCTTCCCATTTCACACAAAAAGCAATTTTCTCTCCTGCTTCCTCTTTTCTTGTTGCCCCCACCATTTCTCCCTCTTTTCCCTTTTCATTTTCTCTTGATAAAAAAGAAGAACCCTATCTTTGAAGTAGAAGATTGAATCCTTCTGTTGCTATGATTCAAAGTTTCTAAATGATTTCTTCAAAGAGGTATTAATTAAAAACCATTTTCTCTTTATTTTATCAAGTTGAGAAATTTTGAATTTTTTGGATAGATTTGTATATCTCTTGGAAAATGCTATTTGTTATTACTTTTTCTTAGATTTTGATAATGCAAATCAGATTACATGTAATAGAAATAAAATGAAACCCGACAAGAGGATCAATCGTATGTGAATTATGGGTCAAGAAAACTAAGAGAGTAGCAGAAGATTACGTCAAGAAGCTTTTTCAAATTTTACAAATTTCTCCCTTCGTAACTCCTTTGCAGTTGTTAGAGCTACGGGCAGAACACCTTTTGAATTTGTTCAAGCCGTGAACCACTAAATTCTAAGTACAGGAATATTTCTAATAAAGTCCACATGAGGACAGCACTCAAATAGGATCGCCAAAAATATATGCTAGCAGATTGTTTAGTGGCAGCTACAGGGTTATAATTTATTTCAGAGAAGAAGAAGAAAAAATCTTTGTATAATCTACTCTCTAAAAATAGCATGTCTCTCACACACACACACACACACGTGTGTGTGTGTGTGTTTTTAACCACCTTTCAGCAAATACACGAAGCCCTTGTTATTATGGGCCTAGGATTTGGAAATAGTAATTAGGACCTTCGAACTATAACAAGTTTATAATTTGCGCATAAGAATTTAGTAATTACAATTTGACCCCACTAATTATAATTACTATATAATTAGCCAATAAAATTATTTCTTCTCAAGATTGACCAAATAATATTATCATATAATATCTTGATGTGTGACCTATTAGGTTTTCTGGTCAATTGGAAGCAAAATATGAACTAATCTTAATAATTATAGAATTAGCAATCCTTTATAATTAGGATTGATTTATTAATTCACTAATTAATAAATTCATACTTAGCAGATCAAGAGTGAAATATAGCAATACATCATCACCATCCAAAAGTCCAAAAAGTCAAGTGGCTTAACATGAACCTTTTAACAGTAAAATTCTGGTGCAATAAACTTCTTTCATCATTCTATATCCCATTCAGTCTAGAGTATAGAATTAGTGCCAACTCTCTCTAGAATATTATTTATTCTAACTCAAATTTATTAGTACCTGCTCATAAAATCCATTACACATTATGTGTATCATTTGGAATTATTTGCAATACATAGTTGCCTTGGCCAAGGACTTCTTGAGTGTTGATTCTTTTCAAGTGTCAGGAGATATATTCTCTTACTATTAGGAGTAATGAATTATTTCTTGATCCTTTTAACTACTTTTGTATATTTTATATTGTACCTAATGTCCTCTTTATAGGCTGTTTCAAAGAAATTCCATGGATTAGAATCAAAGTACAACACTCAGCATATAAAGCATCTTGGAGATCTCAAATCTAAGAATATTTTCACCTTTGCTATAATGAGATTCTATCACTGGTACTAAATATTTATCTATGTGATTTTCTCATAGTTAGGTCATTTAATAAACTTGTTAATTTAACAAGTATCCATATGTTAACTTTGAATATCAATACCCACAGATGTGAGAACCACCACTTGATTCAATCAAGAAGTATAACATGTGTTAATCTTCGCATATTAATGATGTCTCATCTTATTAATATGATGACCTAGGATTATTTAAACACAAGCATTGCATAGTATAGTAGGAATCTCAAATCATGATTTTCATAATGATTTCTTTAACACTGTCATTGTGTTTAGAATTTTATCCGTCAATTTTTATGCACATACATATATGAAAAAAAGAAATTGAAAGATAAAGAATACATTTATTTAATAAATATGCAAAATATATTGTACAAATGATTGTTTTTAAGGCATACTACCAACACTTTTATGAAGGGGAATTGATGTAATCTTATTTATAACATGCTATACTGAGTTTATGTGATGAATTATTTGAGTGTTATGAAGAATTGATGTTGGATCTATGATTAGAATTGCTTGGTAAACAGAACATTGTTTCTTGAATTGTTGATCACTTGAAGTTGGGGTTTCAATTTTATGAAAACGATTAGGGCTTTGGTTGAACTTATTTTTCTATGAAAATATAATATTTTGGGAGCAATTTAACGATGACTTTGCATAAATATCATGTTGCAAAGTTGGCATTCTTATTTTTTGAAAATTGCTCTATTTTTAGCCTACGAAACTATGTTGAAGATGTCACTTTGAAGAATTATTTGAATACTTTCTATTTGAATTGTGATGTGAAATTTGTCTATATGAAACTTCAATATCTTGGGAGTGTTTTGTAATGAGAATCACAGGAAAAGGATTCATAGATTGCTCTCAGTAATTATTTAAAAATCATTACCAAATCTGTTTTTTAGAGTTACTATAGCGGCGTGATAACTTTGAGCAAGCTAATAACCTACTTAGACATATGATTATTTAGTAAATTTTGTACAACATCTTCTATAGATATTGAAGTAATAATCTGAAAATTTTCAGTGGACTATGAGTTCATTTGCCTAGTTAACTAGTCACATCATATTATGCCTAGTTTTGCTCTGTTAACATTAATTTCTGATTAAGAGATAATTTGAAATACTTATGATTTTGCCATAAACCTTTCATGATCTTAATTTCATTGAATCATATGATGATATGGGAATGTTTATTATGTTTATCATTATGCTTTGATGTTTGATTAATGACTCTTAAGTGTTAGCCCTTATACACTTGATAGTCTACTTATGTGATAAGGATATTTGAGGATCACTTTACTTCATTGTATGGTCATTTTGATACAACAATTGCTTTAATTATGTGATAATTTCATGTTATATATGATTGATATTTGAGACTTACTATATTGTGCGTTGGTGGAGAATGGTATGAGATAGGATTGTAAGATTGAATGATTAAGATTTTGAAAGAGATAGTATATGAATGTCATAGGGGAATGATTTATATGCTTCAGATTAATGATAGGAAATTGATGCATATTTAATTTATGCGTTAGATTTTGTGCAATTTGGAGGTCTTGAAGCAAGGATTTAAGTTGAGAATATGATTCTTTTGCTAGGACTTACAGTAGGTTTCATTAAATGTTTTAAATGCAAATTACCTTTTATAAGTCCATGTATTCACGTAAACACTTTCATACAAAAGTGAATTCAAATTACATTTTGAAAGCATGATTATTTTACTTTTTGAAATATTGTAAAGCATTTGGAAGTCTCTGTGACTATGAATTGTCCATGCATGCTTTACTTCTATAAATCCTCTAGTCATGACACGTTAAGTTGAAAACCATGCATTGATTTTATAAATTACTCATGATTGAAATTCTCATGCATGTAAAGGATTGCAAAAGTCATAGCATGATTTTGAACAATTAGCTTCAATTATTGCAAAAGTCATATATGTTATTTGGAAACTATATGCTTTTGAAAATCTTGGAATGGAACAATTCTTTTGATATAGTTTGTACCTATGAGAGTCTATATTATGTTTTCAAAGAATTTTTAGGAAATTAAATATTTTGGAAAAGAGCTTTCAAGTGTATTGAGTTATTTCGAGAATATGACATTGCGTTGATCTACAATGCTTTGTATATGTGAATTCTTAAATACTCAAAAGGATTATAAACTTATACTAACTTATACGGGTTTGAGACACTTTTTGGTTGGTGGCCTTCTCTGGGAGGTTGTCTCTTTCGTAGTGTGGTGATAGTATTTGTAGTAGAACTGTAAAAAAATATGGCAAGATATTTTTAATGAATTGAGATATTTTTATCACTTTTATTCTTTTGTATATTATACAAATATTAATTACAAAGGTAAAAAGGTTAAATAGTAGGATAAATTTATTTTTTATAGGAGAGATATTTTTAATTTTTTATGAAATAATGGTAGTTGGCGAGTGGTTACTGAAATTAATGAAGGAAAAATGTTTTCTTGCAAAATTCTACAAATTCTATGAGATGCAAAATATAGGAATTATTTCCCTTGGAAAAAAAAAATTATCCAATTAGTTTCCTTTAGCACTGAAAATTATCCAATTATGTTTTCTTGCATTTAATTTGGGAGTTATTGTGAAATAATGTTGAAATGTTTAATAAACATATCAACTTCTCTTGTTCTTAATTTCTTCGTAATGGCTACGATATTAACTTCAAATTGAGTGTGAATAGTTGTTTAGTATCAATATAAGGTGGTTGCTGAGTTTCAACCTTATCATAACTAAATTCTACCAATTCACTAGTTGTCGGGATTGGAAATATCGTCGAAAAAAAATTGGATCAAAGTCAACGACCGATTAATAACTGATGGTGTACTAAATATTTCATGTTGGAACTTAAATTATAACTGTTATCTATTTTTGTTCTTACCATTGTAATTAATTAGATGGGATTTTTTTTAAAAAAAAAAGAAAAATAAATATAATAAGTGTTATGAATTATTGGAATCTCCATTAATTAGTGGAGGCTCCACTAATTATGGATTTATGTGAATTATTAGAAGATTTTTATGGATGTCCACCATTTAGTGGAGACACCATTAATTGAAGATGATGTATGCCATGATGTATTTCACTAATTAGAGCTCTATAAATAGAGCTATTCTCTAAGCTTGTAATACACCATCATTTTGTGAAAGAAAGATTAGTGAAAGAAAGATTAGAGAAAGAATTGTGAGAGAAAGAAAGAGAGAAGTTTGAAGAGAAATTATTGTGCAAAGAATAGTTAGAATTTTCTTAGTGTGTAGTGTGTAGATTTTATTCTAACACTACCCTAATTTTATAACACGTTATCAGCACGAGTCTCTGCCGTTATTAAAGCCGGAAGACAGTACGCATTTATTGATCTCGCTAAATTCGAATTTGTAGTCATTGATATTTCGAAAAAAAATTTATATGTCATACGAAATGCATCTAAATGCTAAAAAAATGAGATTCATATGTCATGTGGATAAAAAGAAAAATTTGACCACCTGAAGATGGTCGTACTACCCACTGTATGGTATGAATGATTGCACCTGAAGTTGCAAGATTGTAAAACCGTGAACTTCGTGATGTATAAAACTACATCTTCGTTAAAAATTTTGCGGAGAAAAAATTACTGATGAAGTTATATTGGAGAAGACATTCTCCACTTTTTATACCTCGAATATTGTCCTGCAGTAACAATATCGAGAAAAATGGTATCCAAAATTGACAAATTTAACATGAGTTATTATTGAGAAATCATGAAGCCGGATGAACCGCTCAACAAGACTCTCGAAGTGAATGTTGTTGGCTCCAGCAGAAGCCATCGTTATAGTCGTAGTTGTGGCAAGTGGTCGTGGTTATGGTCATGGACACACTCGATATTTCCCTTATCACAGAGAAATACTGGCCACCTGAAGTGGAACAGAAAAGATAATAAGGGAAAAAGATATTTCCATTAATAATAAGCATCATATCTTTTATTCATATCACTAGTGTTCATATGAACTTGAGGATACATGCTTATAGTTGCTCTTTTGTAATTGAGCTGACAAATTTAAGATAAAGGTTTGTAATTGTTCTTTTTCAATATTTACATTAGAGGAAGACAAACAATTAGTAATTATGGACTTCAGCTCCTCTTTTTCAATATCCTTCTCCTTTTCTTTCCCTTTTGAGCCAGCATCGAGACTAGCAGCAGAATTAGCCGTAAAATTACTGCGAAATGAGTCTTGAGATTTTATGATCTCCTTAAGTTTATTATATTTCTTATTATATTTGGCCTTGAAGCATGCTTGTCTCAATTTCTGTGTTTGGTCCTCTAACTGCGTATTAGGACTTTCTTCCACCAACTGTTTTTCACATTCCAGTATCGCAATGGCTTCTTGTAATTTCTTCTCAGCCATATGTCCTCCTTCTTCTTTATTTTGCATATCCTGTAAATCGAAGTGATATCATCGGTTATTTACTTATAAATCTTTCATAGTTTCATACTTACAAATTATAAGTATGTATGAGAGAGAACCTGAACATTCTTGATTATGGTCTCCAAGCTCACCAATTTCCTGTGAGGCCATCGACGAATTCCTAACTCCCTACATCTTTTCTTGAGACAGGTTATGCCAATATTCAATTCTTTGGCTGCGCTCTTGATTGGTAGGTAAAAGTATTGCGAAATTGTTTCTCTTGATAGTGTCTGGGAGTTATTGCCCTTCTTCTCTCTCTGCCTCTTAATCATCTTCTTCTCCCCAAGAATTTTGTCTACAATAATATCTTGAACTTCGATATTATGCATTTCATGAGTACTTACTCCGACTTCGTTGCCAAGACCACTCATTATTTCTCCTAGAAAAAGAAAATAATATCAGTAAAGGTAATACCATTTAAAATCCATGTTTAAATGTATAATAACCTGGAAACATATTATGGCTTTGTTCAAAATCCATTAGAGAGTAGAAAGGATCATGCACAAGCATATCCTCATTCAAAGGAATAGCATCAAGAAGAACAGTATCAAAAGCAGTCTCTTGTAGAGGCGGATCAACTTGGTCCAAAGCGGTATGTTCAAAACTTCCATCGATTTACATAAAAAACAAACCAAAAGAGAGTTTAATTTCATTATCAAGCACACTAAAAACAAATGGAAGCCATCAAAGGTATCTCACCTGAAATTAGGAGGAAGCGGTTGGTTTGGAAATGAAAACATCTCAAAATCTTCTGCGTTCGAATTAGGCAGAAGCGGTTGGTTTGGAAAGGAAAACATATCAAAATCTTCACGTGTTCGAATTAGGCGAAGCGGTTGGTTTGGAAAGGAAAACATATCAAAATCTTACGTGTAATGAAAATACATCAACATCTCGCTGCAAAAACTAAGTCAAAATTTGACCATGTCTCAAATGAATTACGAGTCTCCATATCTGCTTTGTGATTTTTGTTTTTGATGTTTACTAATGACTGATAACTGATATATATATCGATACATATATATATATATATATATATCTGTATGAGGAAGAAGAAGAGGTAGATGGTAGGTAGAGGGTCGGAGGAGAAGAAAAGACAAGAGAGGAAGATGAAAAGTCGGTACCGGGAAGAGTGAAAAAAAAAATAGATATTTTTCTTGACATTTCCTGCTTGTCATCATTTTCTTATATTTATTTTCTTATTCTCTTATGAAATCATTATTCCCTAAATTAAGGGGAGAACAGAAACAATACAAGAAAGATCGTGATTGGACAACATCATTAAATTATCTTGCATACAAGCACATGTGAACTGGAAGTTCAAAAGATAATTCATTTGTAAAGCATTGCAAATCAAATGCCAGACGCTTTTGTTGACTCTAGAAGAGTAACAAAATCGCATATGCCAGCTATAAATGCTCCTATTCGAATTGAAGTTCCAGCAGAACAAAATATTATACATATAGCTGCTGAGCCAAAAGCATGCCAGAAGCATGGCCGACCTCTTGATTCTAAAGATAAAAATCCTCGAAAGAAAAGAGGATTAAATGATCCAGAAGATCATATTGAAGAAAAGAATGATAAAGACCAAGAGAGAACTGATGACAAAGAACCAGAAGTTGATGAAAGTAACACTGAAATTTCTATCAATTATACCACTTCCGGTAGAAGTTGGAATCGGATAGAAACTGTTATTGATGATATATTTGCATACAATATATCTCTTGATGTTACACAGGATAATGATGATCCTGAACCAATATCAGTTGATGAATGTCGGCATAGAAAAGATTGGCTACAATGGAAAGATGCGATTCAATCGGAGTTAAAAGCACTGACAAAACGTGAAGTTTTCGGACCTGCAGTCCGAATACCAGAAGGTGTAAAACCTGTTGGCTACAAATGGATATTTGTGCGAAAGCGCAATGAAAAGAGTGAAATCGTTCGATATAAAGCATGATTAGTAGCCCAAGGTTTTTCACAAAGACCAGGTATTGATTATGATGAAACTTATTCTCCTGTTGTTGATGCTATTACACTCCGATATCTTATCAGTTTGGCGGCAGTACATGAAAAGATAGATATGCGCCTATTAGATGTTGTCACTCGCTTACTTGTATGGAAATTTAGAAAATGATGTTTACATGAAAATCCCCGAAGGATTTCATATGCTCGAAGCATATAAACATTATCCTCGTGAAAATTACTCCATCAAGTTGCGTAAATCATTATATGGCCTGAAGCAATCTGGGCGCATGTGGTTCACACGTCTTAGTGAATATTTATTGAAAGCGGGATTTAAAAATGACCAGGTATGTCCATGCGTTTTTATTAAGAAATCTGGTTCTAAATTTGTGATATTAGCTATATATGTTGATGATATTAATCTTATTGGAACTCCTGAAGAGCTCCAAGAAACAATTGATTATTTAAAAAGAGAATTCGAAATCAAGGATTTTGGTAAAACCAAATTTTGCCTTGGTTTACAAATTGAACATGTGGAGAGTGGAACATTTATTCATCAATCAACATATACAGCAAAAGTGCTAAAAAGATTTTACATGGACAAAGCACATCCATTGAGTATTCCAATGATCGTCCGATCATTAAATGTGGATAAAGATCCTTTCCGACCTCAAGAAAATGATGAAGAACTCCTTGGTCCTCGAAGTACCATATCTCAAGTGCAATTGGTGCATTGATGTATCTTGCTAATAACACACGGCCTGATATTGCTTTCGCTGTCAATTTATTAGCAAGATTTAGTTCTTCACCAACACAACGACATTGGAATGGAATTAAACAAGTCATTCGATATCTCCAAGATACAATTGATCTCGGATTATTTTATTCAAATAAAACCAGTCCAACATTGATAGGTTATGCAGATGCTGGTTATTTATCTGATCCACATAAAGCACGTTCTCAAACGGGCTATATATTTACATGTGGAAACACTGCTATATCATGGCGTTCTACGAAACAATCTATAGCAGACTACTTCTTCAAATCATGCTTGAAATTATAGCCATTCATGAAGCAAGTCGAGAATGTGTATGGCTAAGATCCATGATTCATTATATCCGAGAAAGTTGTGGATTATCATCAATCAAAGGTATTCCAACTCCTCTTTATGAAGACAATGCAGCTTGCATAGCTCAATTACGAGGCGGATATATTAAAGGAGATCGGACAAAACATATTTCACCAAAATTCTTCTTTACTCATGAACTCCAGAAGAAATGTGAAATTGATGTGCTACAAATTCGGTCATGTGATAATCTCGCAGATATTTTCACGAAGACTTTACCGACTGCAACATTTGAAAAGTTGAGATATAAAATCGGTATGCGTCGGTTTAAAGATTTAAAGGAATCATCTCATCAGGGGGAGTAATAAACATACATATAGAATAGTGTACTCTTTTTCCTTCACTAGATTTTTTTTTTCCCACTGGGTTTTTATCTAGTAAGGTTTTAACGAGGCATATTCTTTATGTATGGATGGACATCCAAGGGGAGTGTTATGAATTATTGGAATCTCCATTAATTAGTGGAGGCTCCACTAATTATGGATTTATGTGAATTATTAGAAGATTTTTATGGATGTCCACCATTTAGTGGAGACACCATTAATTGAAGATGATGTATGCCATGATGTATTTCACTAATTAGAGCTCTATAAATAGAGCTATTCTCTAAGCTTGTAATACACCATCATTTTGTGAAAGAAAGATTAGTGAAAGAAAGATTAGAGAAAGAATTGTGAGAGAAAGAAAGAGAGAAGTTTGAAGAGAAATTATTGTGGAAAGAATAGTTAGAATTTTCTTAGTGTGTAGTGTGTAGATTTTATTCTAACACTACCCTAATTTTATAACAATAAGAATGATATTTTAAAAATGATGAGTTGTCAAAAATAACTTATCCTATTGGTAAGAAAGTTATTACTCAAGCCTTACTCTATCCCATCCTTTCCCCTATTCACTTCCCCACTCATTATCTTTCCCCCCTCAGTTTGAACCTTCTAAAAAAATTTAAAAATTTCCCCTATCCCCTTTCCTTTCCCCTCTCATTGTCTTTCCCCTTTCTAAAAAAATTTTAAAAAATTTAAAATATCAAAAACTTGAGAGAGTTTGAAGCTTCTATAAAATTTTAAAAGTTTCCTGTATCTCTTCCCCCATTTCTTGTCTTCAAAAAATATTTATACAGAGTTGGTCTAATTGTGTTAAAATTTTATAAAAAAGAATTAATTACAAATAAGACCATCTATTTTTCAAAAATCACAATCAACTTCCTAAACTTCTAATTGTTTGAATTAACACAGGAGAATAAGATTCTATTCCAAATTATTTCGTTTGCACACCCACACACCCCCTCTCCCGTCCTCCTCTCCCTAACAAAAACAAACAGTGTTGGGTTTGCACAAAGAGAAACCATAGCACCAATGCATACATGATTTAAAGGTCATTGGAAGAGAATCAATAATAAAGGCTAAGAGCTCGGAACGGTGGAGAAAAAGCATAGAGGAGGGAGATTGTAGGGATTTGGAGTTCATGATGAAAGGGGTGGCATCTATATGGTGGAAAGTGAGTGGGGACAAAGGGAGAAAAGAGATGGGCAGTAGGTTAGAAGGTGAAAGGAAGAGAAAGGTGGCAGTAGCAAAAAGTAGAGAAAGAAGAAAATAGTTGTTAGGATTTGTTGGATTGAAAATGATTTTACAGCTTTAATTTGAGAAAATTTTGATTATAAGAGTAATTTTAGAATTTCACATAAATTATTTAAAATATAATTTTTTTGGCTATTAAATTTCTCACGAACATAGCAATGGAGATGATAATTAGAATAATTAGAAGTAAATAATTAAAAGTAAAAGAAAATACAAAAAAGTATACGAGTTAATCTAGTCGAAATAAGTAATAAAATTAAATAATTAAAATAAAGGATAATACCCTACTTATACATATTTATTAATATAAATAATAATAATAATATGATAATCTTAGGAAAAATGATAATATTTCAATAAAAAATTACAATTTATTATGTTTTACCATTTTTTTATCATTTATATTTATTTTTAGAAGTTATCATTTTTTATCAGAACTTTCACATTTTTCTAGTTAAGGTCATCAAATTAATAATATTATTAATTAATTTTTACTAATGTATAATCACATCACTTAACAAAGTATGTGGGATTATTTACAAAGATGACACGACGATGATTACATGTAAAAAAAAAAAAAAAAAGTGTCTTATGTTAGTATTTGAAAATAGATATCGAGCGCTCTCTCTCTCTATTTTTATATATCAGTTAAAAATTTTAACAAATAGGATTAAAATTTTAAGCAAATATTAAAATAATAATTTTGTCCTATAAATAAACCATTATTATCATTTTATATTATTGTTTTAAAATATAATATTTGTTATTCTTAAAATCATCGTCTTAAAGGATAGACACTGGAACTCATCTTGAAACTTATCTCTCATTTTTTATCGCAGTAACTCGTGATGGACTTTCGTCTTATTGAACTGCATTTGTCCTCTATGAGATTGTTCAGCAGATGTACTAGCAAAAAAACTCATTTTGTGTCTCAATTGTAGAGAGATATTTGTTATTGAATACTAAATGTTAGCTTATCAATATCCATATATTGTTGAAGACTATCAGTGGTGACACGTTTACTAGCCATTTGAATTATTAGCATTTTGAAATGCATTATTTCTTATGTACATGATTCAATACATCACATCAACCTACATATTCAAATAGAAATAGCATAAACCAAAATTATACTAATAATTATTTAAGTATTGAAATATTTACTTACCTATATCTCGATTGTCATACTATTGGGTTAGTAACTCGTAGGATTACTGTAGTTGAGTTGTCAATAAATCATCAAGTCCATAACCAAAATCAAGAAGCATAAACGTCCGAAAATATATTTATGTCGAATGTTGGCTGTCTACTTAAAACACAAGCATGCCAATTGATCTAAATAGTGAGATAATGTGCATCAATCACATTCCACTTAGCACCAAAACATGCTTTTAAATAAGTTTTAGATCAGGTTAAACTTTTGAGCAGTCTAGGCCAAAGCCTAGAAAATGTCTTATATAAACTAACAGGCAAGAGTTATGCCTCTAGTCTACAATTACTTTATTAGCCACATATAAAAATGCGACAATTAGAGTTTTATAAAAACAAAAACTTTAATTTTGGTTCAAACATAACAAGAATAGAGTTAAGTTTCAAGTCAAGTTTTAACCAATGATAATAAAAGAATATATAATATAAAATACATATACATACTGTTGCTATCAAAATGATGAGCCGATGTAACCAGGTATCGGCTATACTTCCGATAAACACAAACGAGCCGATATGGTGAAACAGAAAATGGTATCGATCTTTTTAGAATCAGGGACAGGGTTCCTTGAACTTACTATAGAAATGGTTCGAGAAAGTCAGTTAAAAATTCACAACGGAAGAACTTTTTAGAACAATAAACAGATACGTGTATTGATTTGTTTCAAAGAAAGTATAGAAAGGATTTAAATTCTAAAAGAAGAACGGAAAGTTGTAAAGAAAGCGGAAAATAAAGCTGTAAAGGAAAGCTATAATATAGCGGTAAGAAAGCTGTAAGAAATTGAAATCCTAAACTAAAAAGTTGTAAATGACGATAAAGTAGAAGAAATTGAAATTTAATGTTGTTGGTTGATGATGGTCGTGTCTGGGTTTTGGGCAGCGCTCTTATTTTATACTTGTTGCAATCGAGCCACTAACAGATCGTGGAGTTTCTTTCGGTCAAAGAATGCTCCCAATGGTCGTGGATAAGCTCGCAGAATTCTCACGCCGAAAGATCAGGAATTCGTTTTACTTCTTATCGGTTTCGAGGTGCCGATGTTGACTATGACTAACGGCTGCTCAAAATGTTGACTTTATCGACTCGAAAAAAACTTCTCAAATCAGCAACGACTTAAAGTAACCATTGCATCAACTCGACAAAGCTAACGTCAACACATGCCCCCTCGAGTCCTGTTATTTCAGCGGACGCGAGTCAGTGAAGCGACGGAAATCGTACAGTCATTAACAGCAGCCATTCCTTTTCTGACAAAAATGAAATGTCCCGAACGTTGTAAAACATTTGTGACGCCTTTGCTTTGGAACCCGCGAACGACTCAATTTCAAACTTCCTTATAAATAGAAATGGTCCCCAATCGGAACTCCTCACTTTCTACAACTTCTGTTTTCTTCAAAATTCTACTGCTTAAGTGATTGATAGATCCTTTACTTCCTTGCGATTATCCCTTGCGATCTGTAAATTTTCTCCCAGTAAAAAGAACAAACTGTGATGACGACCCCCATTGACAAGAACATCCTATCCCCGATCCAAGCCGATGCCAACCTATTCACCTTGGGCTCCCTTCTTTTACCTATAGAGGTTATCGCTGAACACTTGCGGTTTGTCTTGCCTGTCGATTCTACCTTTCCTCTGCAACATAACACCTTTACAACTGCCAATCTCCCTACCTCCTTCCGTTATTGGCCCCGTAAGCTCAAGAATTACAGAGAATGGCGGGACCATTGCCATGCCAATTTGGGGCCATCTAGGAACAGTGGAGGATTTTGGATGCCATCATGATGACTGACTTTGAAATGGCATTTGACCACAACCTATTTGCCGCCGTACGTCCCTTCTGGTCCTCGGCGATCAATGGCTTCATCTTTCTGCACGGGATGTTTTCCCCTACCATCCTCGATATCTGTACCATCCTCGACTTCTGATGTGATGGTGATGAGATTTCGAGACTCCACGATGAAGAGAGTCTACTAGCCATTGAGGCTTGTCTCAACAAGGCCTTCTCTTCATACGACAACTTTATTGCCGCTCAGAAAGGGGTGAATGACACTCCTTCAAACCAGGAGCAAGCGGCCTTCATATGGCTCTAGTTGTGTAAGTATATTATCTGCTCTTATTCTGTTGGAGTTAGCAACGAGTATCGATACTACGTATTGGCTCTCCTACGAAGCAAAAGGCATTGCGACCTAGCCTCTCTGGTCATCGCCTTGGTCTATTGTACCATCAATCAGTTGATGACTACTCTTTTCACTGGAGAGAATCCGACCAACCTTGGGGGTCCGCTCTGGATTTCCCAACTGTGGTTGTACCAATATCTACCCAATTTTGGTGCCAACCGAATTACAGGAGCCTCTGCGAGCCCATCTGAATAAGCAACAGGCTATCGACTGCTACGGGTCCCCCTGAACACTGCCTCTGCCGCGACCATCGTCTCGTATCTCCACCAATGTCGACACTTCTATGTTGCCACCTTCTTTCCGTATGCTACCCGCAAAGAAGGCCCCCTCTAGTTGAAGAGCCTATCGAAAGGCTCTGAGGCAACTCAAAAGGCTTTATAAGCCCGAATTCTGTGCCCTCAAGAAATTCTCTTGGGGGCCAAGCCTGGAGACCGAAGTGCTAAGACCTCCTATAAGAGGTATAATCCTCACTACTTCTCCCGTCAGCTTGGGCTAATACAGGGCATCCCTGCCGATCCGGGGCACGTTTCTTCATTTTTTGTGAAGCCTGTGCTGTCGGCTGAGGATGTACAGACCTTAGCCGATAGCACCCTGACCATCCTGCGGACCTTCAAATTCAAGCCCTTTCAAGTAGTGCTGGAGACTTTCCCTAACTTCAATTCATGTTGGAGATTGCTCAGTGAGGCCTTATTCTCCGACCACGTAGGTGTTTGGCTTCTGCAAGCTATTGGACCGACCATCACTTTGCCTGAGACATCTTCGGCTAAGAAGGGAAAACAGGTAAAACCTCCTGTAAGCCCTATAATAATGTCGGCCTTACATACTCCTTTGGTGCAGAAAATTGTTGCTGTTGCTTCTGTTGTCCCAGAGGAAGAGGAAGAAGAGATAGAGATCCCGTCCTTGCTTCGACGATCAAAGAGGAAGTATGAAACACCGACTCCTTCCATTTCCAAGTTTGCTTCTATCAACCTTATTTTGCTCAGCTTCTTCAATACTCAATTTGTCTAACTACCATTTTATTCCTTTCTGTAGAAGCGTAAACAAAGGATAAGTCATCCTGTTGTCATTGACACTTCTTCTGACTTAGAGGAAGATATTCCTCTCCAATCTTTAGCAGAAAGAGCATCTGAAAAGGCTGTTCTTCTGACGACGGATATCTTATTAGCTGAGGCTATGACTCCTCTTTCAACGGCTGAAGTATCGACTTTTCTACCAGTGGTAGACCTTCCGTTGGCTAAGGCACCGGCTCTAAGAATCCCATCCCCTGTTCTGCTAGGGCCTGATATTAAAGAACTAGTGGCCACTGTTACAAAAACAACTCTGCCTCCCCCAAGTTAGGGAACTGAAGAGGCTGTTACTCCTCTGTCGATGACGACATTACCTTCAGCGCTGGACTTTCTCGATGGCCTCATCGGGACCTTTTTGCCTACTGATAAATCCACCATTGACAATGTGAGCCACGCCCTGTTGCGGATTGTAGAATCATCCGACCCGAACATGACTCCTATACTTCGGGACCTGGCAATTGAGTGCCTAGAACAAATACGCTTTACGAGGTACTTTTCTTTTGGACACACAAAATCGTCGGGATGAAGCTCATGATCAGTTAGAACTTCTGAAACTGCATCGAGAAAATACAACATTCTCAGAGAGGGACCATCGAGAATCTGTTAACCGTCTTACGCTTCTTCGAGCTGATATTACGGAGAGAATAGGGAAGATTGAACGGCTTGAGCGTCTGCTATTGGATCATCAAGAAGAACTTGACTCTGAGAAAAGGGTCTTAGAGCAATGGCTTGAATCAGAAAAGGGACTTCAGGAAGCTGTCAAAGCCATTGATGACTCCAACATTAAACATAATGATGAACGACTAATGCTGGAAGTAGAAGAGGAATTTCTTGAAGCTGAACTGAAAAGCTCAAATGTTCTGCTGAATGAGATGAAATCTGGATGGGACCGCTTTGTGGCTGAACTAAACAAGATTCTTCATCCTCCGACCACTGATGGAGCCGGTCCTTCCGAAACTCAAACTGAGGAGACTGTCATCACGGCGGCTGAAACAGAGGTTCCAAAGACAGCTACCAATAAAGTCGACCTGCCCCCCAGAAGGAACTAGAAACTAAGCTAGAAACGGCTGAAGTAAGGCTTTCAGTCCCTGATCTGCAGCCAATGGGAACTGACATGGTGACTAGCCAGGATTCCGAATCAAAAGACCCTAATCGGCTAGCGATTGTTCCATATCGGCCAATACAAATGCCTACCTTCCCCTGATCCCTTTTGTAATAAAGCTTGTAGCTATCTGATTGGCCTCTTGTGATTTGCTTATTACCATTAATATATCAGAATCTTTTTCCTGCAGAACTTCCTGTTCAAACTCTCTCATTCTTTTCAATTTTTTTTTATTCTCTAGTTCATTCCTAAAACGCCGGATAATAACATTTCAAGAACTTACTGTTAATTGCCTTGCTTGCTTCTTTTCCATCGCGTGTCATCAGGCGATAAGCCCCTCTATAAAAAACTTAAGTTATTAAGAATAGACCTTCCCATGAAGCGGACCACTTGCCATACCTTGGATCTTTTGGTGCAAGGAGCAAAATAGTCTTTCATGCCATATCTCCTTCTTGAAAACTTCTTTCACGAACTTTCCAATTATACACCTTTGCTACCTTCTCCTTGTGCTATTTTACGTTCTCTAAGGCAATCCAGCGATCCTTCTCAACTTGATCTAAACTTAGAGCCTATGCTGTCCGATATTCTTCAGTCGTTAGACCATGCTGATAGGCTATTCGAGCTGATTGTAGCGATAACTCTACAGGTAACACAACATCTTGTCCATAAGTTAGTCTAAACGGGGTAAAACCAGTAGCAGTCTTAGCAGTATTCCGATGGGCCCATAATACTTCCTACAATGTCTCATACCACCTCCTCAGATTGTCTTCTACTACTTTACGGATCATGCTGATTAAAGTTTTATTCATTGGCTCTGCTTGTCCGTTAGCCTGTGCATAAGAAGGAGAAGAGTGAAGCAACTTAACTTTGAATTGGGTTAAAAAGTTACGTACCTTATCCCCTGTAAACATCGTCCCTTGATCCGTTGTCACTGTCTCTGGGATTTCGAAACGGAAGAGAATGCTCTGTCGAAGAAAGTTGATGACTGCCGTTTGTGTCACCTTGATCAATAGCTGCGCCTCCACCCACTTGGTGAAGTAATTTGTTGCCACTAGTATGAATGTGTGTCTTTTTGCTGAAGGTGGATAAATCTTTTCGATAATGTCCAAAGCCCATTTACAGAAAGGCCAAGATTTAATGATCGGATGCAATTCCGTGGAAGGAGTATGTAATAGAGGACCATACTTTTGGCAAGCTTCACAGCCAACAGTATAAGCATTACAATCCGTGGTCATCGATGGCTAAAAGAAACCATGGCATTGAAGCGTCCATTTCAGTTTTGGGCCCGCCTGATATGCTCCATATAGGCCTTTATGTATTTCTGCCATAGCCCGCGCTTCTTCTTCTTTTGAGAGACACTTTAAAAGAACCCTGGTGTGACTCCGTCGGAACAAATTATTACCTATCAAGGTAAAACTGAGGGCCTTCCATTTTAAGTCGCGAGACGTTTGACCAGTTGGGTTTCGTATGTACGTAACAATCTCCTATCGTCAATCATCCTGATACTTCATTTTTGCTATCTGTTGGCACATTACGGCTTTCTTAAAATCTAAGGCCATCTGAGCTAAATAATTGGCGCCTTGATTTTCTAATCTGAGAACATAAACCAGAATAACCTCCTGAAAATGCTGAAGTAACCTTTTTACCTCCTGAAATCTATCTGACAGAAACGGGTTAGCACATTTATAATCTCCTAATACCTGTCGAATAACTACTTGAGAATCTCTTAAAATTTTAACTATTTGAACCTCCAATGCTTTCAGAATCCGTAGTCCTAACAAAAGGGCATTATATTCCGCCTGATTATTAGTTGTTCCCTTCTTTAACTCAAAGTGGATCTTATCCTGATGTCTATTTGGAGATTCAATAACCAAACCAATGCTGGCTTTTTGTTGGGTGCTTGAGCCGTCAAATCGCAAAACCTAAGGCTTCAAAGAAATGTACCTCTGTGTTGTATTTCCTTCCATTTGTGGTACTTCCAAAGAAGGATGTTTGGCTAAGAAATCCGCAATAGCCTGTCCTTTGACTGCCCTCAACAGCACATGAGTTAGGAAAAAAACATGTAATTTGACTGCCTATTTCATAAGTCATCCATTTAATAGAGGACGATTCAACAAGAATTTAATTAAATCTACCTTACACAAGACATGTACTTCCGTAAATAACAAGTAATGTTCCAACTTTGTACACACATAGTGGAGAGATAAGAACAGTTTTTCAATAGGGGTGTACATGATCTTTATGTCCGAAAGATTTCAACTAAGATAGTATACTGCTCTTTCAATCCCTTGTCGGTCATCCTAAGCTAATAAACTACCGATGGATTCTTGTGCAGTTGAAATGTATAATTTCATAGGAGACTAGTTGTGTGGAGGTGCTAACACCGGTGGATGTGATAAAGCTATCTTTATCTGATCAAATACTACCTGATGCTCAGGCTACCAAATAAAATCTTGAGATAACGTTAATCGTAATAAAGAGGAAAAAGCTTTTTGTTTACCTGTAGAGTTTGCCAAAAAACGTCGTAGGAAATTGATCTTCCCCAGGAAACTCTGAAGCTCCTTCTTCGTCTGAGGAGGTCTTGCTTGTAAAATGTCTCTGGCTTTATTCTGATCTATTTCAATCCCCCTCTGGTGTACTAAAAAATTAAGGAAATTCCCAACAGTAACTCCAAATGCACACTTAGCGAGATTGATCTTCAAATGGTGCTTGCGCATTCGAAGAAACGCTTGTTCCAAATTAGCCAAATGTTGCAAGAAAATGGAGGACTTTACGACCAAATCATCTATGTAGACCTCTATTGTGCTATCGATAAGATCGTGAAATATAAGGTTCATAGCCCGCTGAAAAGTGGCACCAGCGTTCTTCAAACCAAGTGGCATGACTACCCACTTGAACAAGCCAATAGACCCTGGACAATGGAACGCTGTTTTGTGTGTATCTTCCTTAGCTATGAATATCTGGTTATACCCTGATAACCATCCATGAAACTTAAAAACTGGTTTCCTGCAGCGGAATCCACTAACATATCTGCCATCGTCATAGTATATTCGTCTTTCGAAGTAGCTAAGTTTATGTTTTTGAAGTCTATGTAGACACGTAGTTGACCATTCTTCTTAATGACCGACACAATGTTAGAGATCCAATTTGCGTATCGGCACGTACGGATGAACCCACACCGAAGTAACCTTTCTATCTCTTCCTTAATCCTAGGTAACAATGCTGGATTAAAACATCTTAGCAGTTGTTTATGAGGCTTAAAGCCCTGTTTGATAGGTAGACGATGCTCCACAATGCTTCTATCCAATCCTAGCATCTCATGATAGTCCCATGCAAAGCAATCTTTATACCCGCGGATTAGACAAGTCAAAATATCTCTCTGCACAATAGACAAATATAGACTAACCTTGATTGTTCTATTCTCCCCAAGTTCTCCTATGTCTAAATCAGTTAACAGATCTTGAGCAATAAAACCAGGAGCTCGCCGGACCTCTGGATCCTCATGTCGTAAGTCGTTTCCTCTTGGCTCTTCAGTCGTGATCAGGTTATAAGCCATAGTTAGCTTGGCATAATGGTAGGATTAAAGGTCGGATGATAACATAGAGCATCGTTCATGTGAATTTCTGCTGAAAATGGATTGCAATCAGCTGGGATTTGCTCTACCCGTTCTCTATCCCAAATCAACATCATTTGATGTAAAGTGGATGGTACGCAGCGGTGTGCATGAATCTAATCCCTACCTAATAAAACGGAATAAGCTGGCTTTGCATTAATTATAAAAAGACTGTATTACTGGTCTTGGACCCGACTGTGACTTCAAATGTGATAACGCCTTCTGCCGCAACTGCTTCTCCAGTAAAGTTAACCATCTGCACATCAGTAGGCGACAAATCTGTCCTATCTTTTCCCAATCGTTTTAATGTAAAGAAAGGCATTATATTCAAGACAACTCCACCATCAACAAAAATCCGAGTAAAAGGCTTGCCATTGATATGTGCTTTGATATATAAGGGCCTGAGGTGGTTAACACTCTGGGCTGTCAGAATTGGAAAGAGCATCCCTTCTGATAGGACCTTGACATCAACCAATTCCATTGCAGCTTTTTCCTCCGCATAAAAATCCTCTTCCATGGACTCTTGACGAGAGGTAGCTCAAAAACTTGACGGCAGGATGCTGAGCATATTTTGGCCATTATCATGGGATAATTGTTCTTTGACCCAAGCATCAAGAAGCCGCCTTTGTTGTACTCGCTTCCGCTGTTCTCATCTTTTTTGGGATTTTAATGGTCGGGAACAATGGCCAGGCAGAAATGGTTTCTCTTGGGGCACCTGCACTATTAGTTTCTCTTCTTTGCCATGGAAATGTGCTATAAATGAGGGAGGAGATAAATGGGCAAAAACAGATGGTTTACTATCCAATCTTTGGAATATTTTCCCTATCACCTCTGGTTTGTTACTTTCTGTAGACTCTTCATAATTCTTACCCTCTTCTGTTTGCAGCATGTGTGCATCGGCTAACAAAAATGGATCCATGTCTACCAAAGTCTCTTCCTTTTTATCTGCAAACTTTAATCTTCCGTCCTGGATAGCCTTTTGAATAGTATTCCTGAAAACAACACAACTATTAGTATTATGAGAAAAAGAATTGTGCCATTTACAATACCTTTTTGCTTTCAAATCTTCTTGGCTTGGGATCTTGTGTCCGTAAGTCAGACGGATTTTTTTATCCGTCACTAGCTGGTCAAAGATCTGTTTAGCTTTTGAAACATCAAAAGAGTAAGATGGTCCTGCTGTGGCAACTTCTTCTTTCCCTTTGTCAAGCTTCAAATGTGGACACATGTAGGAGGAACCCTTTACCAACTCAGCCGCCTTTACCTCCATAGCTTGTTCTTCATCGTCCTCATTGGTATCGTCTATGACTGATATCATTGTCTGGCCATGGGAGAACTTAACGGAGCACCTCTTCTCCTTCTCCTTGACCATCTCTTTTATTCTGACAGCATAAGATAATAAACGGGATAGATCAGAGAAATCTTGGAGAATGAGTCATTCTTTGAGTTGCGGATTCGTCCTACTATAGCAATTCTTGCACATTCTGTTTCTGGCAACTGGGTTGTGCACTTGGACTTACTCTGTTGGAAATGCTCAATAAAATCCACAACATCTTCTAATCCCTTTTGTTTTATTGCTAAGAGATCGACAATGAAAACTTCCGGTGCAGGTTTAAAGAAACGTTGGTGAAAAATTCTTTCCATGTCAGCCCATGAATATACAAAGTTAGGAGCTAGATTGGCATATCATGTGAACGCTGCCCCTGTTAAAAACAACGAAAACAGTTCTAATTTATGCCATTCATTATTTCCCAACTCACTACATTGTGCTATAAACCTTTCGATGTGTTCTATGGTAGACTTATTATCTTCACCAGAGAACGTAGTAAAGTCTGATATCTTAAAACCTTGAGGGAGAACTACCATGGAATCCACCCAATCAGGATAAGGTTTTTAGTATACGAGCCAATCCCATAACTATCGACGAAATGCTTCCAGCATTATATTGTTCGGCTGGTATAGCTATTGAATCTGTGGTGGAGGACCTTGCATGACAAGTCGAGAACCTTGCCCCATGAAAGGCTCAGTACTTCCGATCCCCTACACTGGATAAGCCGTTGTCGTTGCTGGATATACAGGAGGATAAGAAGCAGAGTAATTCGACAGCCCCCTAAAAGGTGGCATGTTTCCCCTAACAAAGGTTGGGGCTACTTCATAAGTTGTTGGTAATCCTGTTATCGGAACATGACTCCTTCCTGGCAACACTTCTGCTGGCATAGTGTTCTGAGCCACTACTCCTGAAATAACTTGATGTCCCCCAGTAGCAGGGAAAGACATTTCTCTGCACAGAAGGTGAACTGGTCTGTAAGATGGTGTGCCATCAGCCGATGGCATGGGGTACGCAAGTGCTATGGTTGTCCCTTGTGCAGGGTAACCCGCTGCCTGAGTGGAAGTTTGCACATTTTACCTCTGTACAAATTGTTGGAGCTTATTCTAAAGCAGAGGTTGAAAAATAGTAGCAAATTGTAGGATAAGACCCTGCAAGAGCTCACCAATACATTGTTCCATAGTATGTTGGATGGCAGTCAGAGAGGTAGGTGTCAACTGAGACGTCTGCGGTGGGGATGAGGACTGACACCCTTGCTCTGGAGGATTAACCTGAGTATAACTAGAAGTAGTAACAGAAGGATCAAAAACTCCCTAGAGAGCACAGACTGGGAGTCGTTCAAATGACTCCGGTGCAGGTGGCTGCTATGAATTGTTCACCATCAAACATCCTGACCGCAATGGCATGCGAAAACTGACCTTAGGTCCTACTGGGCGTGCCAATCTGTGTTGATGTCAAAATGATGAGCTGATGTAACTAGGTATCGGCTACATTTTCGATAAACACAAACGATCCGATATGGTAAAACAGAAAATGGTATCAGATTTTTTTTGAATCAGGGACAGGGTTCCTTGAACTTACTAAAGAAAGGGTTCAAGAAAGTCAGCTAAAAATGCACAACGGAAGAACTTTTCATAACAATAAACAGATATGTGTATTGATTTGCTTCAAAGAAAGTATAGAAAGGATTTATATTCTGAAAGAAGAACGGAAAGCTATAAAGAAAGTGGAAAATAAAGCTATAAAGGAAAGCTGTAATATAGCGGTAAGAAAGCTGTAAGAAATTGAAATCCTAAACTAAAAAGCTGTAAATGACGATAAAGTAGAAGAAATTGAAATTTAATGTTGTTGGTTGATGATGGTCGTGTCTGGGTTCTGGGCAGCGCTCTCGTTTTATACTTGCTGCAATTGAGGCATTAATAGATTGTGGAGTTTCTTCTAGCCAAAGTATGCTCCCAACGGTCGTGGATAAACTCACAGAATTCTCACGTCGAAAGATCAAGAATTCATTTTACTTCTTATTGGCTTCGAGGTGCTGATGTTAACTATGACTAACGGCTGCTCAAAATATTGACTTTATCGACTCGAAAAAAACTTATCAAATCGGCAACGGCTCAAAGTAACCATTGCATCGGCTTGGCAAAACTGATGTCAACACATACATATACAGGTCAGGCCTTGTAGATTTTAAGCCAAGCTTGAAACTAAATAGGCACAGCCTATTTAGCTAAGCAAGCTTGGTTTTATTCCCAAACCTGACCTATTTTCTAAATGAACCCAGGTCAGATTAGGCCAAAACCAGATTTAGTTTAGTTCTATTTTTAATAGAGTTTGGTTTAATTCAGTTTCATTAGAAATTTTAGAAAGTCGAATTAAAACCAAATTTGTGCACCAAAGACTAAATTGAGAACTAATAATGTAAGATTATGCAAAATAAATTACATAGTAATTATTTAAGATTTAATTTGATTTTTTATTTTCTTCTAAATTTATGTTTTTTTTTTCGAATAAGGAGAAAGTTTTGTAGTGAAAGAAGAAAAGGAAAAGTGAGGTAAATGGAAAGAAAAGTTTTGCTTCAATCATTAAACTTGCCAATAAAAAAAAATTAGGGACTAAATCCGTCAATTTATTAGGTATTGAAAAATTCAAGAATGATGATTTTTTTTTTTTTGGGGCGAGTTTAATATATGTGTAGGTGATAGATATAATGTAAGATGAACAATACATGGTCGACTAGGAGGAAGAAAAAGTAGGTAGTACTTCCACTAGTTTTTTATATTGAGTAAAATTTTGAGATTAAAGAAGTTATTAAATTTATAAATTTATTTTTTGAGAAAATTTTAATTTTAATTTTTCTTAATTTACTTAGGTTAAATAATTTAATTAATACTCTCTCTATTTTTTCCTTTTCACTTTGAAATCTATATGAATTATTATTAGTTTTATGTAAGTTTGAAAAGAATTATATTTTTAATTGATAGTATTTTCTTATTATTTAAAAATAAAAATAAAACACATAGTTAAGTATTAATATTATGTAATATTGTATTGGAAATAATAAAATTAATTTGAAAAATTGATAACTAATTAATATGAAGAAGAAAAAGAAGAAGAAGAAGAAGAATAATAATAATAATAATAATAATAATAATAATAATAATAATAATAATAATAATAATGATGATGATGATGATGATGATGATGATGATGATGATGATGATGATGATGATGATGATGAATTGGAAGAATTTTTTAGATTTTTTATAATGACAAATATTTGTGACAAAAAGGATTCTTTTATGCATACGGTAATTTAGATAAATAAGAATATTTATGATAACTAATTTATCTATCAAATTTGTTAAACCTTTAAAAGATATAATTATTATATATCCTAATTAAGATTTATTTAAAATAACTATATAAATTAAAAAATAAACTATAGATTATGATAGATAAAAAAAAAATGAGAAAGTATACTTTCAATCAAAAACTAAATGGCCATATATCTCTTCTTAATTTAATTATATTAAAATGAATATTTATGTTTTAAATAAATATATTTTTCTTTAAATTTTTATTATTAATTTCTATCAATATACCAATAATAACTCCGCCTATGAGTACCGCGGGCTTTGTTTGCGATATTCATTGCCGGTCTCAAATTTGGATAAATGAGGAGAATTGCGGTAAGGCTTGTGATGGCCAACGTAAAATACAATCACATCCATGACATAAACCAATCAATTGGCTTCATGGGGGCGTTCCCTACTTAGTAACGTGTTGCACTTCCTAAACCCATGTATAGTAATAAATATGCGAGGGTTGCTAGGTCGTTGCCCAGAAGTAACACGCCATGTCGATCCCCGGATACAGTGTCAATATGCAAGGGTGTGGGGTAAAAAGACAGTCTATAGTGATAAGATCCGTCTAGCTTAATGGAATATAAGATCTTTGACTAGTACATTGACAAAATTAGTTGAAGTTATGCAGAAAAGAAAGATTAGCATTTTGTGTCTTCAGGAAACCAAATGAGTAGGTGAAAAGGCGAGAGTAGTAGCGCCTTGGGGCTATAAGTTTTGATATTCAGGTAAAGTTATGAATAGAAATGGAGTCAGGATTATTATTAACCGTAAATTTATTGATGATGTGGTTGAAGTACAAAGGAAAAATGATAGGATTTTGAGCATCAAGATCATGATTGGCGGTGAGATTACTACTGTTATTAGTGCGTATGCGCCAAAAGTAGGACTTGATGATTCGGTTAGGCAACAGTTTTGGAATAATTTAGATGAGATTGTACAGAGTATACAATGTGCAGAGAAGCTTTTCATTGATTGTGATATAAACGGACATGTGGGTACTGGTTAAAGCGGATTTGAGAATATTCATGGAGGTCAAGATTTCAGAGTTAGAAATGAAGTAGGAATTGCTATTCTTGACTTTACCTTGGCCTATGATTTAACTTTGGTAAACACCTAGTTTAAGAAGAGAGATTCTCATTTAGTGACTTTTAGAAGCTGATTAAATACCAGTAAGGTAGACTTCTTTATTATGAGGCATAGGTTTCGTAGTGGTAATACGGATTGTAAAGTTATTCCAAGCGAGAGTGTAGTTATGCAACATAGGCTCTTGGTTCTCAATTTTAATTTTAGTAAAAAGGGTAAGCAATAGAGTCATCGGGTTGACCCTAAGATCAAGTGGTGCAAGCTTTATGGGGATGAAAGAACAGTCTTTGTCGATAAGGTAGTTCAGGCGGATGACTGGTCTTCTGATATAGATTTGGATCTAGATTCTATATGAAGAAAGATGGTTCAATATATTAGGACAGTAGTTAAGGAAGTGTTTGGTGAATCTAAAGAAAGAGTACTACTAAACAAAGATGCATTATGGTAGAACAACAAAGTGAAAGAAGTCGTAAGTAGTAAAAGAGAGTACTATAGAAACTTAGGGAAGTGCAGGAATGATGAGAATTTTGAGAATACAAGTTCACGAGAAGAAAAGCTAAAAAAGTTGTTAGAAAATGAAGATCCACAATTTACAAGGATTTATATAAAAATTTGAATACTAAAGATAGGGAAAATAATATATATAAACTGACATGTTTCAGGAAAAAGAAGACTAGAGATATCGGTGTATTGAAATGTGTGAAAGACAACAACCATAGAGTTTTAGTTAAAGATAAAGAAATCAAAAAGAGATGGAGGTCCTATTTTGATAAGTTATTTAACAGAAATCAAGTACAAGTTCCGAGTGTAGGTAGCCTTACGATTTCAAACGAAGAGGTTAACTGTGCGTGTGTTCAGAAGCATGAAGCTCGAGAGACCCTTAAAATGATGAGACCATGAAAAACCTTAGAGGGGGTGAATAAGGTTTTTGGCATTTAAAATTCCTTTAAAAATTCTATTTTGAGAAACTTCTTGGTATTTCAGATCAAAGAGATTGCAACTGAAATAACGAGAAACTTTAGAAATGAATTAAACGTCAACCACAATTTGAATAAGATAAGATGCACAATGCAATTAATACAAGAGTAAAAAAGAGTTGGTGAGAACTATAAAGATTTTTTTTGAGAGATTAAAAAAAATTGTCCAAGAAAGATTGCAGCCGTCCGAAATTAGATACAGAGAGAGAGAACATAAGATTTACAGTGGTTCGATCTATCTAGATCTACATCCACTACCTTAAGCTTACACTTAAAGATTTTCAACCATATTTCATTCACCCAACTCAGTGGTATCAATCTACACTAAATACATGAGAGGATCACTACTCTTGATTTTACTAAAACCTCTCAATCAATTAACAATTCAAGGTTCATCCCAAATGGATTTTACACCACAAGATTGATACACAAAGATGATTGTAATAATGAAATGGAAATAGCTCACTCTTCTGAGCAGATATACAAAATAAATGAGCTCAAACAACCTTCATCTTTTTAAAACAATTTGATTTCATTTTGAAGCACTATGAAAAGGAGATTTTTGTATTCTAGAGAGCAAGAGTATTTTTTAGAAAGATGAGACAAAAATCTACTTTGAAATCGAGTTTTGAAACCTTTTATAAGAGCAAAAAGTAGAATTCCAATAGCTAGTTTCTCGCTGTCAAATTTTTCAGAGTTTTAGACTCAAGGATTGGACAATGGTACGTCTAAAAGGTAGATCTAAAATGACACTTTTCTAGGCAGAAATGATTTGAGACTATTCATAGAGTTTTGGACAAAACTTTTGGATGCAGAACTATCTAAACTATTCAATCCAAAGTTCTGAGGATTTAAGACTTTAAAATCTTTTTGTTTGTATGCTTCAAGATATAAATAAATTGAATCTCAAGGCAAAGAAGACATAAGAATTTACACAGGACAATACCTTAACAACGAATCTTAGTCTAAGGTTTTTCCACAAGGACTTCTTAATATACAATCTCTTAAACTTGATTTTCTACTTGATCATCTTTTCTTGGATTCCATTGCTCACTAGTTGCTTAACAATCTTATTTGCATCTCTTGAAATAACTGAGGTCAAACATGTCCTATCACATGTAAATTACACAAGTTAGTCATCATCAATGTTTGTTATAAGTTAAAACACAAGAGAATACCCTTAGGGCTAACAATCTCTCACTTTTTGAGTGATGACAAATTTGATAGGATTGTGATATAAAAATAATGATATGTAAAGTACAGACATGTTAGACCGAGAGAGATAACAATATTTTTCATAAAATGTAATCTCTCATTATATGACTCAAAGAGTACTTATAAGATAAGATAGAAAATTTAAAGTATGTACTTATAAACATGGCTTCATGAGCCAATGGCCCAACCAACTCCATATCCTCCTTCCTTCCATCACATGACTATTCCTTAAGAGAATAGCCGCAATAAAGAAATGTATGAGTATGTAAACAAGGAGGTATAGAATGCAATTCATAAGATGAAATGCTCGCCCTTAATATGTGCATATATAAATGTAGGATATGAGATCACAAAGTTCAATTTGAGAGAAAATTAGATTTAAACTTTGGACTTCCAAAACTAGGTGTAGTAAGACTATGGAACTTTTGAACTTTAGGTTTTGGATGTCCAAAGTGGGGTAAAGATAGAAAGAGGTAATCCCCTTTTTAAAACCCATTTTTGGAAGACTTTTGGATCAAGAAAATGTGTGTCCAAAAATCTCTCTGTGTATATGCAGGTAACATCGAGTTTTTAGAGATTTCGATCTATCATAGTTTTCTTAAGAAATTTTAAACTTCAAGGAAGTTTTGAGCAATAAGAGACATATGAATAGCATACTTATGGAATTCCATTACAAAGCATACTTATCATAAACCAATATACAACCAGTATATGATCATAAATCATAATTTATACCAAAAAAGATTTGCATAGCATGTTGGTTTGATCAAGCCCACATCCCAGCATGAATTCCATAGAGAGTTTCATAGGATCTTAAGGATTATTTAGAGTCTACATACAAGCACGTTGTAATCCAAAACACAATAACTATTTCTAATCCATAGCACAACAACGCACAACATCCAATCACAGTTCATTCAACGTCTGTCCATAACACAACAATACATAAGCCAATAATAACCATCAACAGCAGTCAATAGTAATGCATAGTATAATTCCAACTGCATATCACAGTATTAGCACAACATCAGTGTAGCACAATCAGTGCACAATCACAATCCCAACTACTATTTTTCTCCCTGTTTTGTCATCAATCAAAATGTGGAATAAGAAGAATAATTAGTAAATATCAGGGCTATAACGTAGAGAACGTGATATATTAAATAATTATATATTAAGTAGAGAAAGTAGCTAAAAAAAAGAAAGTAAAATGTTTAAACATTGGAGCAAAAATAAAAATAGTCAATGGAAAAGCAGTAAAGAGGTTCTGGTAGAAGGAGTATAGAAATCAATCCACAGAAATTAGCACTTAGGAAATGTGAATAGTCTCGATCTTGGACCCAACACCCTTTCTGGAATGTTGCCCAGCTAGCCTACTGGACTTCCGCTTCACTACCACATGCTTCTGTCTTTTTCCAGAAAAGACAGGGATTTTGGTAGGGGCAGGGGGTGATGATTCTTCCTAATATGGGGATGTTTGCCTTCCTTGTTCAAGGGCTGTTATTTCCTCATCCTGCTGCTCTTTCATAGCTTCTTCTTCGACCTCAGTGGTAGGTTGATTTTTAGTTACCTTTTCTGGGGATGGTGCTAATGGAGAAGGCATTGTTTCATCCTTTTTATCTTTCTCTTCCACTGTGGTCAGCCTATTTCCAAGAATCCGAATTTCTAAACTGAGGTTGTCCATTTTAACAGCTAACAAATTAATTGCATCTAGAATGTTTTCACTGATGCCTTTGTCCTGGGTCCCCTGTTTGCCCTTGGTAGAGGATTCTTCTTGAGGTTCTACCTCAAACTTTCTCTTTGCTCCGACAGATGTCACACTCTTGATTTCAGCTTTTACCTTTAGTAGTTTTTCTTTTTCATCATCAGCTGCATCTCGAGGCAGCTTCCACTCATTTTTCATTCTCATATATCCTATTCTTTCAAATGACTTAAAGCTATGCATATTTATTTTTTACGGAGCAAGAGTGATAGAATTTAGATCAACACTAAAATGTCTAAACACCTTAGTCAGTAGGTTTCCATAAGGCAGGGCTTTGTTGGAGGCATTCCTAGTTTACATCATTAACTTAGCAGTAAGATACCCAAAACTTATTGGCCTATTTTCAAATAGCGCTAACATGATCACTATTTGCATAATGTTGATAGAAATTTTATGTCCGAAACTTGGAACCACTATGGTTGAAACTATGTGGTGCAAGATCCTACCCTGTCCATTCAGCTACTTCATGTTCCTGTCACTTGAGTTCTTAAAACTCTTCTCGCCAATCGAATAGATCAGTTCCTTCTGGGAACTTGTTTAGTTCAAAATACTGAATCCCGCCATCTCTGACCTTACATATTATGTTCAATAGGCGGTGATCAAACTCAAGATTTTTACCCCTAACTCTAGAGGTGTACCATCGGACCATGAACCCTCCATCAGTTTCCTCTAATTGGCCTTTCACCAGGTTAGCAAAAAATTCCCATATGAGAGAAGCAAACAGTTCCTCATCAACAAATACCAAGGCTCCCCACCCAAGAGACTCAAACATATTTAACTCATTTGAAAAATTCAGAAAAGATGTTGGATTTGCACGGTAGCCAACAATCACTGTTCGATCCTTGAAACCCACTCATTAAAATCAGATTTACTTTTAGAATCTAAAAATCGAGGTATCTGGGTCTCAAAACTTTCCTGTTCCAAAGTTTGGGAGCGACTTGTTTTCCCTTTTCCGTTGCAATCAATTTCTTCTTCATCTTCAGTGTGATTTTTCAGACTTTCTTTGACTTGGGTTTGGTTGATTTTGGAGATTTCATCATCGTAATCAGAGGGTGAAGGCTTGGGTTTGTGGTTGTTGAGAGAGAAGCTTAGAAAAACTTGAGGGAAGAAAGATGAAGTCTAGTTGGTTTCAAAATTAGGGAGAAATGAGAGAGAGAAAACCTTTTGTGGGTTCCTAGGAGATTGTGACAATAAATACACTTAAGTACATTTGAAAAAAGGCTTTTTATCAGAGATTTCAAACGTTGTTTTGAAAAAAGAACAACTATTTTGAATTTAAAAAAGAATAATATGGAAGTAGTTATTCCTAAAGAATATACAAAGCATCAGTGTTAATTTTATTTGGATTCAGGCTTCATCCAAAATGCTCATCCAAAAAGGAATTCCTTAAAGAGAGAGTTTTAGAGAGTGAGTTTTAGATTTACTCTTCGAAATGCTGCGTCCAAAATAAGTGTCTAAAATTTATGTATTCAGTGGTTCTGCAAAATAAAACAACAAATCTTTGGCAAATATGTCATTCACATGATCTTGTTGATTTCTAAACCTCTTCTCAGATTATTGAACCTCTCTTCGGCCAGAGATTTGGTGAAAATGTTCGCAAGTTGTTTATCAGTTGGGATATATTCAACACATACATCTCTTTTGAGCACATGATCTCTAATAAAATGATATTTAACCTTAATATGCTTGGTCCTAGAATGTGGAACAGGATTTTCAGTTAGATTGATTGCATTAGTATTATCATATAATATAGGTATATAATCAAAATTGAGACTAAAATCAAGCAGTGTGCTTTTCATCTACAGAATTTGTGCATAGCAACTCCCTGCTACAATGTATTCAGCCTCGGTTGTGGATAAGGATACACAGGCCTGCTTTTTGCTATGCTAAGACACTAGAGAGTGTCCGAGAAATTGTAGTGTCCACTAGTACTTTTTCACTCAACTTTACAGCTTGCATAGTCTACATCAGCATAACCTATAAGATCAAATATATTAGTACAAGGGTACCATAAACCATAATCATATGTTTCAACCAAATATTTAAGGATGCGCTTCACAGCACATAAATGAGATTCCTTTTGGCACGATTGAAATTTGGCACAAAAACATACTAAAAACATAATATCTGACCGACTAGTAGTAAGATATAGTAAACTTCTAATTATACCTCTGTATTTAGCTTTGTCTACCTTCTTACCCTTTTCATCCTTGTCAAGTTTTAAAGAAGTGCTCATAGGTGTGTTGATTTCTTTGACTTCGTTCATATCAAAACTTTTGAGCAGTTCCTTAGCATACTTAGCTTGATTTAGAAAGATTTCATCCTTAGTTTGTTTGTTTTGCAACCTGAGAAAGAAGTTAAGTTCTCCCATTATGATCATCTCGAATTCTTGCTGCATAGTCTTAGCAAACATCTAGTACAAGGAGTCATTAGTAGCACAAAAACTTATATCGTCCACATAAATTTGAACAATAAGAAGATCATCAGAATTTTCTAACTTAATAAACAGAGTAGTATCAATTAAGCCTCTTGAAAAACCTTTTGAGAGTAAAAATCTACTAAGCCTTTCATACCAAACTCGTGGGACTTGTTTTAAACCATAAAGAGCCTTTGAGAGTTTGAAAACATGATTTGAAAAGTACTCATGAATAAAGTCCGGAGGTTATTTTACATATATCTCCTCCTTAATAAAACCATTCAAAAATGCACTTTTAACGTCTATTTAATAAAACATAAAATTTTTGAAAGATGCAAAGGTAAGGAGCATTCTTATGGACTCTAATCTAGCAACGGGAGCAAAGGTCTCATCATAATCAATGTTCTTTTCTTCTTGATTGAATTCTTGGGTAACAAGTCTAACTTTATTTCTAATTACCACTCTATTTTCATCAAGTTTGTTTCTAAAAACCCACTTAGTACCAATAACAGGATGATCAAGTGGTCTAGAGATGAGTTTCCAAACTTTATTTCTCTTAAATTGGTTCAATTCTTCTTCCATAGCTACTATAAATCATCATGCAAGGCCATATCAATATAGTTAGGTTCTATACTAGAGAGTAAAGTATTATTGTCTATAAAATACCGTCTAGTTTTAACTCCACAACTAGGATCACTAATGATTTGCTCTTTTTGATGACCGGTTTTGTTCTTCCAATCTTTTGGAAATCCTTAATCCGTTAGCTCTTCAGTTTCTTGCTTGTTTTGATCAGCTTGTTGCTCTTCTAATTCCTCTTCTTTGGCATGAATGTCCAGTGATGGTGCTTTGTGCTATTCTTTCCCTTTTTCTTTTGAACTTCCTACATCATCTTCATCTTTTCTAGATGTATAAATGTTAGATTCATCAAAGACAACATGTATAGATTCTTCCACACATAGAATTCTCTTATTGTACACTCTATATGCCTTTTTGTTGGAAGAGTATCCAAAGAATATAGTCTCATCAGATTTGCTATCAAATTTTCTAAGATTGTCTTGGGTATTAAGAACAAAACATTTGCAGCCAAATACTTTAAAATAAGAAATTAATGGAGTTTTGTCAAACATAAAATCAAAAGGTGTGTTTCTTAGAAATGGTTTCAACATCACTCGGTTTATGATATAACACGTTGTATTTACAGCTTCAGCCCAAAAGTATTTTGGAAGAGAGTTTTCACAAATCATAGATCTAGTCTTTTTTTGCAAGGTTCTATTTTTCCTCTCAACAACACCGTTCTGTTGAGGGGTTTTGGCAGTTGAAAAGTTGTGAAAAACTCTATTTTCATCACAAAAGTGTGCAAACTCACTGTTGCAAAATTCTCTATCATTGTCACTCCTAATATAAATCAGTTTGCATCCAATAAAGTTTTGGACGCGCTTGAATAATTTTGAGAATTTAGAAAATGCTTCATCTTTTTGTCCAAGAAATAAGGTCCAAGAATATCTTGAGAAATTATCTACTAAAACATAAGCATACCTCTTACCACCAAAGCTAGTAGCCCTCATTAGTCTAAACAAATCCATATGTATTAACTCAAGAGGTTTTGAGGTAGAAATCATTTTCTTGGGTTTGAAAGAAGTTTTGATTTGTTTTCCAAATTGGCATGCATTACATATTTTGCTTCTATCGAACTTCATTTTAGGCAAACCCCTAACAAGCTCTTTTGAGGATAATTTGTTTAGCAAATCAAATGATACATGGCCTAGTCTTCTATACTAAAGATAGCCATCATTGTCATGCATAGAAAGACATCTAATATCATGAGTTATAAGATCATTAAGATAGAATACATAAACATTTCCAACACGGTTAGCAACAAAGATTGTTTCATTATTTGAGTTGTCCATAATAGAGCAAGAATTTTTCTAAAAAATGACTTTGCAACCATTGCCACATAATACACTAATGCTAATAAGTTATATTGTAGCTCATTAATTAATAACACTTATTTGATAATGGTTGAAGATCCTTTACCAATGTTACCTATGCCAAGAATTTTTCCTTTCTTCTTGTCTCCTAAGGTAATGAATCCATCATTTGTTATTTGCACATCTTTTAATAGAGCTACATTTCCAGTCATGTGCCTTGAATTTCGCTGCTTCAATATAAGGAAGAGAAAATGAGTTTGACATAAGGATCTTTTCTACATGGTTGTTGGATTGAAAATAGAATAGACCAACGTTCTGATACCAATTTAAAAATCTTAGAGGGGGTAAATAAGGTTTTTGGCAAATTTAAAATTCTTTTAAAATTTCTTTTTTGAGAAACTCCTTGGTATTTCAAATCGAAGAGATTGCAGCTGATACAATGAGAAGCTTTAGAAATGACATAAAGATCAATTACAATATGAATTAGATAAGACATGCGATGAAATTAATATAAGAGTAAAAAAGAGTTGGTAAGAACTATAAAGATCTCTTTTGAGAGATTAAAAACGATTGTGCAAGGAAGATTGCAGCTGTCCGAAATTAAATGCAGAGAGAGAGAGAACACAAGATTTATAGTGGTTCGATCTACCTAGATCTACATCTACTACCTTAAGCTCACACTTAAGGATTTTCAACTGGATTTTATTCACCCAACTCAAATGTGTCAATCTACACCAAATACATAAGAGGATCACCACTCTTTGTTTTACCAAAACCTCTTAATCAATCAACAATTCAAGGTTTACCCCAAATAGGTTTTATACCACAACCTTCATACACAAAGATGATTGTAGTAATGAAATGAAAATAGCTCACTCTTTTGAGTAAATATACAAAACAAATAAGCTCAAAAAATCTTTACCTTTTTGAAACAATTTGATTTAACTTTGAAGCACTGTGAAAAATGAGATTTTTGTATTCTAGAGAGCAAGAGTGTTTCTTAGAAAGATGAGACAAAAATTTATTTTAAAATTGAGTTTTGAAAACTTTTATAAGAGCAAAAAGTAGAGTTCCAATGGCTAGTTTCTTATTGTCAGATTTTTTAGAGTTTTGGACTCAAGGATTGGACGATGGTGCGTCCAAAAAGTGAGTCCAAAATGGCACTTTTCTAGGCGAAAACAATTTGAGACTATTCACAGAGTTTTGGATGAAGCTTTTTGATGCAAAACCATCCAAACTATTCAATCTAAAATTTTTAGGATTTAAGATTTTGAAATCTTTTTGCTTATGTGCTTTAAAATAGAAATAAATTGAATCTCAAGCTAAAGAAGACATAGGAATTTACACAGGACAATACCTTAACAACAATTTCTAACCTAAGGTTCTTCCATTAGGACGTCTTGGTATGTAATCTCTTAAGTTTGGTCTTCTACTTGATCACCCTTTCTTGGATTCCATTAATCAAGAGTTGCTTAGCAATCTTATTTGCATGCCTTGAAAGAATTGAGGTCAAACATATCATATCACATGTAAATCACACAAGTTAGTCCTTATCATTATTTATTATAAGTCAAAACACAAGAAAATGCTCTTAGGGCTAACAGACCAAAAAAGACAGTAGGACCGGATGGTATACCGATCGAGGTTTGGAAGTATTTAAAAGAGATAGATATTGCTATTAAGATTCATGAACTCCTAAATGTGAAAAACATTCACGAATCCCTTCCGAGGATCTAAGTAAACGATTAAGAAGATTTAAGGTTTACAGAATTACCTTTTTTTTGTTTGGCGTAATCGAGATCCTTTGATTCTGATTATGCTGTTGTACGTGCAACTCGAACGATCACCGGACGCTGCAATGTGCGAACGTCTTCTATTGAATACACACGGCAAATTGACTCGTTACCTTGAGAGTGCTAGAGCCTAGGGTTTGAGAGGATTTTTTTTTTTTTAGTGAATGGAGGTACGAATATTTTCAACAAAATAGAGCTCTTGAGAAGACAGTTAGGGTTTTCTTAAAAAATCCCCGAATCTCTTAGAGTCCAATTCTGATAATATCTTATCATATTTTAATTTTAATTCAAATTAAATTAAAACAAATATGATAAGATTTTGCCATTATCTCGGTAATTTAACTAATTAATTTATCGAGCCAGATTCTTATAATCTTGACATTATCCAGATACATCGATTGTGGACATATTTTCAAATTCATTATATCTGGTAAATTTTCTAAGTTCGATTAACTTAGACATATTTCCAGATTCATCGAATCTAGTTACTAGAAAAATAACCTAACAAGTTCACTTATTGTGTGACCCTATAGGTTCATTTAACACTGGCAGTGTGCCTAAATCATATTTAAATGGCCAACAAGTTATAAGCGGTTTCTAGCAAAACATTATAACTATCCAGCTTAAATGAAGATCAGTGATCTCTTTGAACCAAACCACAATTTTATATTTAGTTCTTTTGTCACACGATATCAAGATTAAGCATAAGGCACTGAGCATGTCATCCTTATTAAGATTAATCAATTATTTCTTGATTTCATAGTAGACTGTTCAAACAAATTATATCAATATCTTAGGTTGATATATTTGAGCACAACGATGCATTTTAACAGTCTAACTTATCAAGGGGCTCATGGACATCTCTCCCATAATTGTGAGGGACAAATTCCTTCACTATCAATCATATTCCTCTCCTTGATTTATTCTATATCCAATAGTAGTCTAATTTATTATCTGGTTAAAGACAACTTTAGACAACGTCAAAATATAGAACTTATCAAGTAGGAAACTATGATGAATTTAGGTCGAAGGACTTTTAACATCCATTTTAAGCAACAATTACTCTATTTTCTTTTGGGAGATAAAATTGATATCTTTTAGTTTCTTTAAGGTACCCCACAAATATGCATTTTTCTGATTTATGTGCAAGTTTATCAGATAATAAATGCTTTACATAAACTTCACAACCCCAAATCTTGAGAAATGACAAACTAGGTTGTCTCCCTGTCCATATCTCATATGGCCTTTTCTGAACCGACTTAGATGGAACTCGATTTAGTATGAATGCAGTAGTCTCTAGGGCATAACCCTAAAAGGAGATTGGAATATCAGTTTGACTCATCATTGATCGAACTATATCTAATAAAGTCTGATTTCTCCGTTCAGATACACCATTCCATTGAAGTGTTAGGTGGAGTTAATTGGGAGATAATTCCACAATTTTTAAGATGTTCGTCAAACTCGTGACTTAAGTATTCACCACCTCGATCTGATCGAAGTGTTTTGATACTTTTGCCAAGTTGATTTTGTACTTCATTTTGAAATTCTTTGAATTTCTGGAACGATTTAGATTTGTGTTTCATCAGATATAGGTAGCCATATCTGCTGAAATCCTCCTCTAGCATGTGAATTCATTGGTCCACATACATCAGTATGTATTAGGCCCAATAAATTAGTTGCCCTTTTATTTTGTCTCTTAAAATGTGCTTTAGTCATTTTGCCTAATAAACAAGAATAACATGTTTCGTAAGATTCTAAGTCAAACAAATTTAGAAGCCCATCATTATGAAGCCTCGTTATGCGTTTCTCATTTATATGACCCAAACGACAATGCCAGAAGTAAGTTTGATTTAAATCATTGGATTTCAATCTCTTAGTATTAATATTATAGATAGACTTGTTTGAAGATCCACAAAGATTGAGAATATAGAGCCCATTTGATAATGAGGCATCTTCATAAAAAATTCCGTTTTTATTAATAGAGCAAATGTTATTCCTAATAACAAATTCAAAACCTTCTGAATCCAAACAAGAAACTGAAATAATATTCCTACTCATAGCAGGAACATAAAAACAATCATTCAGTTCTAAAACAAGCCCACTGGGCAAAATTAATTCAAAAGTTCCTATAGCTACTGCAGCAACTTTTGCTCCATTCGCAACTCGTAGGTCCGCTTCGCCTTTTGCCAAGGTTCTACTCCTTTTTAGACTCTGTACATTTACACAAATGTGAGATCCACAACTGGTATCCAATACCCATGAATCAAAAGTAGATAAATTAATTTATATAACATAAATACCTGAAGCGGCAGTCTCACTGTTCTTCTTTTTCTTTGCTTCCAAATAGAGCTTGCAATTTCTTAACCAATGTCCTTGTTCTCCACAATGGTGGCAAGCTCCCTCATTTGGTGTCTTGGCCTTAGGTTTGGGCTTGAACTTGGACTTTGCCTTATCCTTGCCCTTACTAGCCATGACTTTGCCCTTTTGATTGTTCTCTTTCCCTTTCCCTTTTTGAACCATTAGAACATTAGGGGTATTCTTCTTAATGTTCAGTTCAACTTATTTTAGCATCCCATGCAATTTAGTGATGGATTTCTCCATATTATGCATGTTAAAATTCATGACAAACTGGTCATACTCAGGAGGTAATGAGCCTAAGATCAAATCCGTGGCCATGTCATGATTAACGGGAGCACCAAGCTTATTAAAATGATTAAGATAGCCCTTCATTTTAAGGATATGAGCACTTACCGAGGTGCCAGAAACCATCTTACATGCATTTAACGCCTTGCGAGTTTCAAATCTCTCTTGTCGTGCTTGCTCTTGGAACATTTCCTTGAGATGCACAATCATGTCATATGCCTCTACTTCTTCAAACTATTTTTGAAGTTCAGAGTTCATGGTTGCTAGCATAAGGCAAGTAACATCGTTGGAGTCATCTTTGTGCTTACTATAAGCATCTTTTTCAGCTTTTGAGGTGTTATTTGTTGGGGTAGGGGGAATAGGATTTTCAAGAACATAGAGCTTTTTTTCTTGCTTAAGAATGATTCTTAAGTTTCATGCCCAATCAAGAAAGTTAGTCCCACTAAGCTTGTCTCTCTCAAGCACAAATCGCAATGAGTTATTTCAACTGTTTGTTGCCATTATCTACATACAAAATATGCAAAGTTATTAATTTTGAGGCTTTAATGAAAAACTCCCACTAAAAGCATTTAAACTTTTGAAACTTCAACATTTTGATGTTTCGTAGTGGGTAAAAAAAAAAATCATAAATATTTTATTTTGATCATAAGTAAGCTTTAGCTTTAATCTTATAATTAAATAAAACTCAAATTTTTAAATGAGATAAGCATCAAATGTCCCGGCTAAAAATATCTCATATAATGCCCTAGGCCCAAAACCATTTTGATAGCCTAGTTAAGTCAAACCATATCAAACATATGGAAAACTATTTTCCATCTTGTCTCACTTAGATAATCAAAAGCATCCTACTTTGGCAGGAATGACCATATGATGATCCAAGTAATAACAAGTGCTTAATTTTGGAAGGCATTTAACACTTAATTTTTTTAAAATAAAAATTTGATTGTAGTAAGCATGGAATAAACATATCAAATATGCATGCAAGACATAAATAAAAGTGACATAGCATGGCCCATAACTTATGTTGATCATCACGAGCAAAGTGAAGATCAAGTTGGTCAATCTAGGTATATGAACTCCTTAAGCATACTCCTCCTTGGTTGTAAATGTAGGCCACCGTCTTCTTTACATTGGATAGTAAAATTAAAATAATTCCTATTCTAGGAAAGTAATACAATTTTACAATAATAAAAAACGACACGCAGGGCGGATTTAAAAATTACAACTTAAAACAACCAAAATGTAACCTGCCAATCATATTGGGATAAAATAGGCCATGCTATGCACTATTCAAAATAATCCACAACTATAATAAAAAACACTAATAATAACACACAACGAACAGTTAGTCGGGGTTCCAAGGAGCAGTGCCCCTATCGGGGTCCAAGAGGTAGAGCCCCTGGTAGAGGTCCTGCTGGCCGGTCAGCGGGCAGGGGTCAAGGGGGCAGTGCCCCCGGAAGGAAAAATGATTTTTCCTTCTCTCATTATATGAGATTTCGCCTTTTGATTTCCGAATATTAATTAGATTAACGTTCGGACCCTTTAATAACCATCGCCGTAAAACTTTCATATTACAGACAATCTACGTTCCCTTTTAATCATATTCGTACAGATAACATATTATCATGGCCGATTAATACAAACAATTTGCAAATATAGAACCACGGATAGCATGCTTACGATACCATATCATATTAAAACACATGCAATTTACAGATAATCTGCGAATAATCTGGTATGATGAGACAACTAAGACGCACAAATTAAACCTAATTCAGGTAGTCTACATGCTAAGTATTCTAAAATCATAATCATGTGAACATGCTGATATACACAATTTAAATTCACACACACACACACACACACACACACACACACACACACACACACACACACACACACACACACATATATATATATATATATATCATACATATATTCAACAATACGATTAACACAGATGGCTCAACCTAATCGTTTAGCAAGTTGCTCTGATACCACTGTTGAGATTCGTGAACTCCTAAACATGGAAAACATCCACGAATCCCTTCCGAGGATCCAAGTAAACGATTAAGAAGATCTAAAGTTTACAGAATTACCTTTTTTGTTTGGCGTAATCGAGATCCTTCGATTTTGATTATATTATTGTACGTGCAACTCGAACAATCACCAGATACTGTAGTGTGCGAACGTCCTTTATTGGATACACACGGCGAACTGACTCGTTACGCCAAGAGTGCTAGCGCCTAGGGTTTGAGAGGGTTTTTTTTTTTTTTTTTCTGATCAATGGAGGCACGAATATTTTCAACATAATAGAGCTCTTGAGAAGACGATTAGGGTTTTCTTAAAAAATTTCCAAACCTCTTAGAGTCCAATTCTGATAATATTTTATCATATTTTAATTTAAATTCAAATTAAATTAAAACTAATATGATAAGATTCTGTCATTACCTCAGTAATTTAACTAATTAATTTATCGAGCCAAATTCTTATAATCTTGACATTGTCTAAATACATTGAATGTGGACATATTTCCAAATTTATTGTATCTAGTGAATTTTCTAAATTCGATTAACTTAGACATATTTCTAGATTCATCGAATCTAGTTACTAGAAAAATAACCTAACAAGTTCGCTTATTGTGTGACCCTATAGGTTCATTTAATACTGGCAGTGTGCCTAAATCATAGTTAAATGGCCCACAAGTTATAAGCGGTTTCTAGCAAAACATTATAACTATCCAGCTTAAATGAAGATCAGTGATTTCTTTGAACCAAATCACAATTTTATATTTAGTCCTTTTTTCACACGATATCTAGATTAAGTATAAGGCACGGAGCATGTCGTCGTTATTAAGATTAATCAATTATTTCTTGATTTCATAGTAGACTGTTCAAACAAATGATATCAATATCTTAGGTTGATATATTTGAGTACAGCGATGCATTTTAACAGTCTAACTTATCAAGGGGCTCATGGATATCTCTCCCATAATTGTGAGGGACAAATTCCTTCACTATCAATCATATTCCTCTCCTTGATTTATTCTATATCCAACAGTAATCTAATTTATTATCTGGTTAAAGACCACTTTAGACAACGTCAAAATATAGAACTTATCAAGTAGGAAACTATGATGAATTTAGGTCAAAGGACTTTTAATATCATTATGGCTAGAAAGTACTTATGACATATTCCATGAAGTACTCTCACAGTGGGTCATGTCCAATACAATGTTCTTTAACATTTATTTATATTTTGACTTGATATCACAAATATCCATGACCAGTAAAACATAGCTATCAAGTCACAAACATACTAATCTTAATTTATTAATGTTCTGATAATAATAATCGATTAGAGATAGTTTTATAATAGTCATTGTATTCATTGCTGGGTTTTACTATCAAGTCACGTATTTGATGACCACAAAATAAAATGCACTATTCATGGAAAGGAAAACCACATATTATTATATAAAACATAACGACAATAGTATAAGTACAAATTGACTCTAGGGAATATCCTTAACAATTGCATAGTTGACAAGTCTGTTCAATAAGATATATAGAGTTAATAAAATGCCTACATAGTGGAGGAAGAGTACTATAATTCCTATATACAAGAATAAATGGGATGTTTAAAATTGTGCTAGTTGCTGTAACATTAAACTCATGAGTCATACCATGAAGTTTTGGGAGAGAGTGATTGAATAGAGGCTAAGGGCCAAGAAATGTGTATCACTAAAGTATATTACTCTCATTAAAGATATGTATGAGGGAGCATGCACAAGTGTAAGGAGTTACGCCGAGGTGACTATAAAGATTTCTATTACTATCGGGGTGCATCAAGGATTAGCGCTTAGCCCTTTTCTCTTTGCGGCCGTTATGGATGAGTTGAATTGCACTATATAGGAGGATATGCCATGGTGTATGTTGTTTGCTGATAATATTGTATTAATTGATGAGACCAGAGCCGATGTAAATGCTGAATTGGAATTGTGGAGACAAACATTGGAATCCAGAGGGCTTTAGAATTAGTAGAAGTAAAACGGAGTATATGGAATGCAAATTACTAGTAGCAAAAATATAGCTCAGAGTGTAACTTTGGATGGTAGAAATATACCGGTAGGTGATTGCTTTCGATATCTAGGATCTATTATTCAGAAAAGACAGAGAGCTCGATGGCAATGTTTCACATCGAGTTACAGAGGGTTGGTTGAATTGGAGGAGTGCGACTGGTATTCTATATGATCGTAATATACCATTGAGCCTAAAGAGAAAGTTCTATAGAACAGCCATAAGATCTGTTTTGTTATATAGTATGAAATGTTGGGCAGTTAAAATGTGTCATATTAACAAAATGAAAGTAGCCAAAATGCATATGTTAGGATGGATATGTGGGTATACTAAAAATGATATAGTCATAAATGAGACCATTAGAGAAAATATGGGAGTGGCATCTATTGAGGAGAAGATGAGAGAAAGCCTCTTGCGTTAGTTTGGACATATATAGAGAAGACCGAAGGATATTCCTGTTATGAGGATTGAGAGAAGAAGACAGGATATGTTAGACAAAAGTAGATGCAGGCTTAAAACGACATGAATAGAGGTGATTAGAAAAGATATGTCTTTATTAGATTTGGATGAAAGTATGACGGTCGATAAAAGGAAGTGGAGAGAGAGGATTCATGTAGATGACCACACATAACCTGATATTGGTTCATATAGTCGATCCCAAATTTCTTAGGACTAAGATTTAATTTGTTATTGTTGTTGTATCAATATACCAATAAACATATATATAAATTCATACAAAGATAATATTTAATTACTTAAAAATATTATGTATTAAGTAATAGATTTTATTTTTAAGTTACAATTCATTATCATATATACATAAACAAATTGGTAGATTTAATTCTTAAATTTTTTAATTAGCAAGTTTAGTCCTTAAAAATAAACATTGACTTTGTGTTGACCATCACATAGCGGATAGAAGGACCAAATTACTTGAAAAAAAGAAGGATAAAAAAATTAAAAATTAAAAATTAAAAACTAAACTTACCAATAAAAAAAATTTAACCACTAAATCCTAGAAGGAAAAATAATGAGAAAGATGTTGCATATTCATTTCCCCTTTTACGAATTCTCCACGACCACCATGTATGGCAGATGTAATGGAGAAATAATGTCCTAACACTAAAATGTCGCCGTCGGAGAGGGGCATAAGTTTTGTTCTATAAAATCTCCACAACCACTACTACAAAACTGACAGAGTAGACATTATTGTCTTTTGCGCCTATCCTACAATAATTGCCCTTCCTCTCATTAATTTTCGTTCCAAAAGAATCAACAGTTAAAATAAATTCTTATAAAAAAATTGTAATCAAAGTGTGAGTAGATTGTAATTTATTTAAATTGAGTTTGTGATAATATAATAAAAATATTAAATATATAGAGTTAGATAGAATTTAAAATAAAAAAATGATATATTATGAATATATAATAGTTTTTTAGAAATGAAAATATATAAAATAATTTATATTTCTAAAATGTAAGTGATTTTGATTTGGGATTCAATCTCTTGCATTAGATTTCTATAAGTTTTCATCCTGACTCAGAAATTCACAAGGTTAATGAATTAAATTGCATTAATTAGATTTACAATTTCCAAAATAAGAATGAATTTATTTTTTTAAAAAAGTATAAAGAGAAATAGAAAAATATAATGATTTATGAGCAAATAATATTCTTTTTATGATATTTAAGAATGAAAATTAATTTGAATAGGGTACATTCTCAAGTTTCCAATTCTTTAAAAAAATTGATTCTTTTGAACATACCAGGTTTTGTAAACTGTACATCCCCACTCCCCCCATCCCAACCCCCAGCAAAAAAAAAAAAAAAAGATTTTGTAAATTGTATGACTCACTAAATTCTCTTAACAATTATGTAATTACTAGAAAGAAAAAAGAGTGAAAATCTAGTAATTACATAATTGTTAAGAGAATTTAGTGAGTCATACAATTTACAAAATCTTCTTTTTTTTTTTCTTTTTTTTTTTTGCATTTGTCTTAGATTTTCAAGTGTATCAGCTCAAAATTTCCAACATTCTTTTGGATTTCCACTCAAGTCCAAATGCATATATCATACTACATCCTCCTTATTCGAAATTGAACGCTTACACTTCTGTTTTGAAAAATGCCAAAAAGATAAATGTAAATAATCTACTTTCTTAAATTACATATATTTTCAAAATTAATTCTCTTTATGTAAAAGATATAAGTTACATTAAAGATATAAATCTTAATATTTATTAAAAATTTTAATTAATGAAAATAATATAATAATTTATTTATGTTCAAAAACTATCCTAAACGCTGCAAAATAACATAGCAAAGGAACAATTGATTAAAAAAGAAAAAGAAAAAGGAGAATTAATAGGAAAGACTCATTGTTTTTTCTTTTGTTTCCCACTTGTAAGCTTTGTCTTTTTTGCTCTCAAGCCAAATTTTCCACAACCACAACTGCAAAAGTGACACATTAACGTAATTACAATTTCTTCTTCATTTCTCTTTTCTTTTCCTTCTCCTTTTTTTTTTTCTTTTTTTGAATGATTCATGCTAAGTAATCTTTATTTGTTGTTACAAAAATATAATCTGGTACAATATGAGTTTAATTGAAATTTCTGCCTTTCTCATTTACATAATAAATAAATACATAAAAAGAAAGTGACATATTGCCATACATGATCTATTGGTGCGTACTAAAAATAGAGTCAAGAACATAAATTTAGGAGGTCAGTCCAAGGGAAGAATTAATATAGTTGAACATAATGTTATAAATTTTTTAAAATTACATAATTTTTTTTAAAAAAATAATTTTCTAAAGTATAAATTATTTTACTGTCAATTTATTAAAATGAATTTTTTGAATATAATAAATTATTATTAAAAATGTGAGTAAATGTGAAGTTTAAGTGGAGTAAAAAAAATATAATGTATTATGAATATATTATTTAAATTAAGGTGAAAAGAAACAATAACAATTATAGATTAGAATGTCTATTTGATTGTATTTGTCCTCTAAAGATTTCCTTTTAATATATATATATATATATATATATATATATATATCAAAGAAGAGGAAATATAATGGTTTATAAGGAAACGACATTTTTGTAATGTTTTTAGGAGTTAAAATTTATTTAAATTGATCTAGAGCAAGCGAGAGGTGGCATTACATGTTACTTTCCTATGCCGACTTTATTGACCACTCAAACCAATCCAACCGCTTCCAATTTTATGTGCATTGATGTTATTGAATTAGATTTCTGTAGAAGTTGATTCAAATGTTAAAATAGAAATAATGATTGAAGTGATGCCCACTTTGCTTTCTTTTTCATTTTTATTCTTCTTTATTAAGCCCACTGCCCGATTGTTCATATTATTCCAACAATCTTCCTCTCAATTATTTCCTCCCTTCAATAAAAAATTATAACTTTGTTATAAAATTAGGGTAGTGTTAGAATAAAATCTACACACTAAAAATATTATAACTATTCTTTGCACAAGAATTTCTCTTCAAACTTCTCTCTTTCTTTCTCTCACAATTCTTTCTCTACTCTTTCTTTCACTAATCTTTCTTTCACAAAATAATAGTGTATTACAAGCTTAGAGAATAGCTCTATTTATAGAGCTCTAATTAGTGGATTACATCATGACATACATCATCTTCCACTAATCTTAATTAGTGGTGTCTCCACTAAATGGTGGACATCCATAAAAATCTTCTATAATAATTCACATAAATACATAATTAGTGGAGCCTCCACTAATTAATAAAGATTCCAATAATTCATAACACTCCCCCTTGAATGTCCATCCATTACATAAAGAATATGCCTCGTTAAAACCTTACTAGATAAAAACCTAGTGGGAAAAAAAATCTAGTGAAGGAAAAAGAGTACACTATTCTATATGTCTATTTATTACTCCCCCTGATGAGATGATTCCTTTAAATCTTTAAACTGACGCATACCGATTTTATATCTCAACTTTTCAAATGTTGCAGTCGGTAAAGTCTTCGTGAAAATATCTGCGAGGTTATCACATGACCGAATTTGTAGCACATCAATTTCACCTTTCTTCTGGAGTTCATGAGTAAAGAAGAATTTTGGTGAAATATGTTTTGTCCGATCTCCTTTAATATATCTTCCTCGTAATTGAGCTATGCAAGCTGCATTGTCTTCATAAAGAGGAGTTGGAATATCTTTGATTGATGATAATCCACAACTTTCTCGGATATAATGAATCATGGATCTTAGCCATACACATTCTTGACTTGCTTCAAGAATGGCTATAATTTCAGCATGATTTGAAGAAGTAGCTGCTATAGATTGTTTCGTAGAACGCCATGATATAGCAGTATTTTCACATGTAAATAGATAGCCCGTTTGAGAACGTACTTTATGTGGATCAGATAAATAACCAGTATCTGCATAACCTATCAATGTTGGACTGGTTTTATTTGAATAAAATAATCCGAGATCAATTGTACCTTGGAGATATCGAAGGACTTGTTTAATTCCATTCCAATGTCGTCGTGTTGGTGAAGAACTAAATCTTTCTAAAAAATTGACAGCAAAAGCAATATCAGGTCGTGTATTATTAGCAAGATACATCAATGCACCAATTGCACTGAGATATGGTACTTCAGGACCAAGAAGTTCTTCAATATCTTCTTGAGGTCGAAAAGGACCGGACGATCATTGGAATACTCAATGGATGTGCTTTGTCCATGTCAAATATTTTTAGAACTTTTGCTGTATATGTTGAATAAATGTTCTACTTGCCAAATATTCAATTTGTAAACCAAGGCAAAGTATACTTTTACGACCATTCTTGATGTCGAATAATCAATTGTTTCTTGGAGCTCTTCAGGAGTTCCAATAAGATTAATATCATCAACATATATAGCTAATATAAAAAATTTAGAACCAGATTTCTTAATAAAAACACATGGACATACCTGGTCATTTTTAAATCCCGCTTTCAATAAATATTCACTAAGACGTGTGAACCACATGCGCCCAGATTGCTTCAAGCCATATAATGATTTACGCAACTTGATGGAGTAATTTTCACGAGGATAATGTTTATATGCTTCGGGCATATGAAATCCTTCGGGGATTTTCATGTAAACATCATTTTCTAAATTTCCATACAAGTAAGCGAGTGACAACATCTAATAGGCGCATATCTATCTTTTCATGTACTGCCAAACTGATAATATATCGGAGTGTAATAGCATCAACAACAGGAGAATAAGTTTCATCATAATCAATATCTGGTCTTTGTGAAAAACCTTGGGCTACTAATCGCGCTTTATATCGAACGATTTCACTCTTTTCATTGCGCTTTCGCACAAATATCCATTTGTAGCCAACAGGTTTTACATCTTCTGGTGTTCGGACTGCAGTCCGAAGACTTCACGTTTTGTCAGTGCATTTAACTCCGATTGAATCGCATCTTTCCATTGCAGCCAATCTTTTCTATGCCGACATTCATCAACTGATATTGGTTCAGGATCATCATTATCCTGTGTAACATCAAGAGATATATGGTATGCAAATATATTATCAATAACAGTTTCTATTCGATTCCAACTTCTATCGGAAGTGGTATAATTGATAGAAATTTCATTGTTACTTTCATCAACTTCTGGTTCTTTGTCATCAGTTCTCTCTTGGTTTTTATCATTCTTTTCTTCAATATGATCTTCTGGATCATTTAATCCTCTTTTCTTTTGAGGATTTTTATCTTTAGAACCAAGAGGTCGGCCACGCTTCTGGCGTGCTTTTGGCTCAGCAGCTATATGTAAAATCTTTTGTTCTGTTGGAATTTCAATTAGAATAGGAGCATTTATAGCTGGCATATGTGATTTTGTTACTCTTCTAGAGTCAACAAAAGCGTCTGGCATTTGATTTGCAATGCTTTACAAATGAATTATCTTTTGAACTTCAAGTTCACACGCGCTTGTATGCGGATTAAGATAATTTAATGATGTTGTCCAATCACGATCTTTCTTGTACTGTTTCTATTCTTCCCCTAATTTAGGGAATAATGATTTCACAAGAGAATAAGAAAAGAAATATAAGAAAATGATGACAAGCAGGAAATGCCAAGAAAAATATCTCCTTTTTTTTTTCACTCTTCCCGGTACCGACTTTTCCTCTTCCTCTCTTGTCTTTTCTTCTCCTCCGACCCTCTACCTACCATCTACCTCTTCTTCCTCCTCATACAGATATATATATATATATATATATATATGTATCGATATATATCTCTATTATCAGTCATTAGTAAACATCAAAAATAAAAATCACAAAGCAGATATGGAGACTCGTAATTCATTTGAGACATAGTCAAATTTTGACTCGGTTTCTGCAGCAGATGTTGATGTATTTTCCTTTCCAAACCAACCGTTTTTGCCTAATTCGAACGCAGAAGATTTTGATATGTTTTCCTTTCCAAACCAACCGCTTCCTCCTAATTTCAGGTGAGATACCTTTGAGGGCTTCCATTTGTTTTTAGTATGCTTGATAATGAAATTAAACTCTCTTTTGGTTTGTTTTTTATGTAAATCAGTGGAAGTTTTGAACATACTGCTTTGGACCAAGTTGATCTGCCCCTACAAGAGACTGCTTTTGATGCTGTTCCTCTTGATGCTATTCCTTTGAATGAGGATATGCTTGTACATGATCCTTTCTACTCTCTAATGGATTTTGAACAAAGCCAGAATATGTTTCCAGGTTATTATACATTTAAACATGGATTTTGAATGGTATTACGTTACTGATATTATTTTCTTTTTCTAGGAGAAATAATGAGTGGTCTTAGCAACGAAGTCGGAGTAAGTACTCATGAAATGCATAATATCGAAGTTCAAGATATTATTGCAGACAAAATTCCTGGGGAGAAGAAGATGATTAAGAGGCAGAGAAAGAAGAAGGGCAATAACTCCCAGACACTATCAAGAGAAACAATTTCGCAGTTCTTTTACCTACCAATCAATAGCGCAGCCAAAGAACTGAATATTGGCATAACCCGTCTCAAGAAAAGATGTAGGGAGTTAGGAATTCGTCGATGGCCTCACAGGAAATTGGTGAGCTTGGAGACCATAATCAAGAATGTTCAGGTTCTCTCTCATACATACTTATAATTTGCAAGTATGAAACTATGAAAGATTTATAAATAAATAACCGATGATATCACTTCGATTTACAGGAGATGCAAAATAAAGAAGAAGGAGGACATATGGGTGAGAAGAAGTTGAAAGAAGCCATTGCAATACTTGGAATGTGAAAAACGAGTTGGTGGAAGAAAGTCCTAATACGCGAGTTAGAGGACCAAACACGAGAAATTGAGACAAGCATGCTTCAAGGCCAAATATAATAAGAAATTTAATTATAATAAACTTAAGGAGATCATAAAATCTCGAGACTCATTTCGCAGTAATTTTACGGCTAATTCTGCTGCTAGTCTCGATGCTTGGCTCAAAGGGAAAGAAAAGGAGGAGGATGTCGAAAAAGAGGAGTTGAAGTCCATAATTACTAATTGTTTGTCTTCCTCTAATGTAAATATTGAAAAAGAACAATTACAAACCTTCATCTTACATTTGTCGACTCAATTACAAAAGAGCAACTATAAGCATGTATCCTCAAGTTCATATGAACACTAGTGATATGAATAAAAGATGTGATGCTTATTATTAATGGAAATATCTTTTTCCCTTATTATCTTTTCTGTTCCACTTCGGGTGGCCGGTATTTCTACGTGATAAGGGAAATATCGAGTGTGTCCATGACCATAACCACGGCCACTTGCCACAACTACGACTATAACGATGGCTTACGTTGGAGCCAACGACATTCACTTCAGGAGTCTTTGTTGAGCCGATTCATCCGGCTTCATGATTTCTCAATAATAACTCATGTTAAAGTCTGTCAATTTTGGATACCCTTTTTCTCGATATTATTCTTGTAGAACATGAAAAGTGGAGAATGTCTTCTCCAATATAACTTCATCAGTAACTTTTTCTCCGAAAATTTTTTAACTAAGATGTAGTTTTATACATCACGGAGTTCATGGTTTTACAATCTTGCAACTTCAGGTGCAACCATTCATACCAGTACGAGTGGGTAGTACGACCATCTTCGGGTGGTCAAATCTTTCTTTTTATCCACATGACATATGGATCTCCTTTTTTTAGCATTTAGATGCATTTACGTATGACATTTAAATTTTTTTTCAGAAATATCAAGGGCTACAAATTCGAATTTAGCGAGATCAATAAATACGTACCTGTCTTCTGGCTTTAATAACGGCAGAGACTCGTGCTGATAACGTGTTATAAAATTAGGGTAGTGTTAGAATAAAATCTACACACTACACACTAAGAAAATTCTAACTATTCTTTGCACAAGAATTTCTCTTCAAACTTCTCTCTTTTTTTCTCTCACAATTCTTTCTCTACTCTTTCTTTCACTAATCTTTCTTTCACAAAATAATAGTGTATTACAAGCTTAGAGAATAGCTCTATTTATAGAGCTCTAATTAGTGGATTACATCATGGCATACATCATCTTCCACTAATCTTAATTAGTGGTGTCTCCACTAAATGGTGGACATCCATAAAAATCTTCTATAATAATTCACATAAATCCATAATTAGTGGAGCCTCCACTAATTAATAAAGATTCCAATAATTCATAACAAACTTCTTATTTTATCATCATTATCCCATATAACATAACATATAAATCATGTGCCACATTTAATTACTTGTGAATTCAAATTAGATGTGAATTTTTTAAGATAAGACATCATTATTTCACAAAGAAAAATCTAGGACAATCATACGTTTCCGAGGATGACTAGAAAGCAACATGCATGAATATGCCCCCCCCCTCCCACCTCCTCCTCCTAGTATGTGTCTGTCCGAGGCAACGAAGTGAGATGAGTTACATACGTTCTTTCTTGTCGGTTTTCGGTGTTTTCATTTTGTGATTGTTTTTTTTTTTTTTTTGGTGGTGGGGTGTGGTGGGGGCCGGGAGTATTGGACTCTGAATGCCCTTATCTCGTGTTCTTGTTTTAATTCTCCATTTTAACAGAATTATCTTTCAGATATCATCAAAGTCTACAATTTCTTACAAATTTTCTTAAAATATGCCCCTTGCATGGTCATCAGTAATCGAGTTGACTGGTGAAGAATGTGTGAAAAACCACATAAAAGACCCATATTTAGAGACCAAATTAGAGGTCTCCAACTTGAAGATTCAAGTTTTGAAATTCAGCTATCTTTCTTCTTCTAATTCTTTTCTTTAATTTGTGTTTCTCCATGCATGTATTCAATTATGTTACAATTTCTTCTTCTTTGTCTTATTAGCATTTCCTTTTCCTTAGCACAATTTCTTCTTTTTTTTCCATTACTCATGCTCATTGCATAAGCTGACATATTTAAACACGTATTGAATGAATACCCTTCGAATGAATTAATCTATAGAAATCGTCTATGGCAATTGTAAATAAAGAAATTGATAAATAAAGAAAGAGGAACAAAATAGCTAAAAGACTAGATTTGTTAATTATTACCGTATCTTATTTGTCATGTCTTCCACTGTACTCTCTGACATTACCGAATGAAAATCTATTAGTTATTCTTTAAGCATGAAAGAAAAATAAAAAAGAAATCCCACTAAATATGCAAGAAATTTGAGATCATCCAAGTGTGATCTGGGGTAGGTTTTACCACTTTTCTATCCCGAGTTTGTTGACTTGTTGGGTTGAGATTGGTGTGAATTTGTTAAATTAGTGGAAGTTTCACCAATTATGAATTTTTATGGATGTCCACTATTTAGTGGAGATACCACTAATGCATATTAGTGGAAGATGATGTATTCCACTAATTAAAAGTTTTATAAATAGAGCTATTCTCTAAACTTGAAATGTACCATCATTTTGTGAAAGAATTGTGAGAGAAAATTGTGAGAGAAAAGAAAGAGAGAAGTTTGAAGAAATTCTTGTGCAAAGTATAGTTAGAGATTTATAATTGTGTAGATGTTATTCTAACACTACCAAAATTTCATAACACGTTATCAGCACGAGTCTCTGTCGAAGACTAAAGCACGAGTCTCTACCATTACACAAGCCAGAAGACAGGTACGCATTTATTGATCCCTATGGCTAACTTTGCTAAACTTGAATTTATAACCCTTGATATTTCTGGAAAGAATTATATGGCATGGGTTCTCGATGCAGAAATGCATCTAAATGTTGAAGGCTTTAGTGAAACTATTCAAGAAACTAATAGTGCATCTGCACAACATAAGGCCAAAGCTTTAATTTTTATCCGTCATAATATTGACAAAAATTTGAAAATGGAATATCTTACTGAAAAAGATCCATATGTCCTGTGGGTAAATTTAAAAGAAAGATTTGACTACTTGAAGATGGTCGTACTACTCACTGCACGGTATGAATGGTTGCACGTGAGGTTGCTAGATTTTAAAACCGTTAATAAATATAGCTCCGCAATGTATAAAATTACATTTCAGTTAAAATTATGCGGAGAAAAAGTTACTGATGAAGATATGCTGGAGAAAACATTCTCCACTTTTCATGCCTTGAATATTGTCCTGCAGTAACAATATCGAGAAAAAGGGTATACAAAATTTACAGATTTAATTACTGCTCTCTTCATTGTAGAGAAAAATAATGAGTTATTATTGAAAAATCAAGAAGCCAGACCAATTGGCTCAACAGTACTATCAGAAGCGAATACTGTTGGCTCCAGTATAAGCCATCGTTATAGTCATAGTCGTAGCCGTGGACGTGGCTGTGGTCGTGGCTATGGTCGTAGACACGCTCGATATTTCCCTTATCACAGTCAAAATCAAGCTATGAGAAATACTAGCCATCTGAAGTAGAACAGAAAAGATCATAAGGGGAAAAAAAAAAGAAAAAGAGAAAGAAATGGAAGAAAATTATGAGGATACATGTTATAAATGTGGCATGAAAGGTCATTGGTCACATAACTATCGTACGGCCAAGCATTTAGTGAAATTATATCAAATTTCACTAAAAAAGAATAATAAAAATGTTGAAGCAAATTTTTCTCAACATCCAGTGAATAATGCTGAGGATGATGATATTAATACTAAAGATCTTAATATTAATATTACCCATATGGATGTATCGAATTTTTTTGAACACCCAGACGATAGGATAGACCATTTAATTGGTGATGACAGTGTCTAGAAGAACTAATGCCTCACCTTAATATTTTTGAATTTTTATTATATTATAATAATATTTATGTTTGTATATATATGTTTGTTCAGATGGCTGTTATTAATGATGATGTATGTATTATTGAGAGTGGAACTACACACACCATACTCAAACATGAGAAATATTTTTCTTATCTCAAAATGGAAAAAATAAATATTTATACGATAAATAGTAGTACAAATGTGATTGAATGCTCCGGAAGAGCTAATATATTGTTGCCTGAAGGAAGAATAATTATTATCGATAAGTCACTCTTTTTCTCAAAATTCAGAAGAAATTTATTAAGTTTTAAAGATATCCGCAGAAATGGATATCATATTGAAACAAATGAGGAAAATGGTATTGAGTACCTTTATATTACTCAAATTAATTTGGGTAAGAAATCTGTATTAGAAAAACTGCCATCTTTTTCTGCTGGCCTATATTTTGCAAAAATACGTACAATTGAAATTCATCATCTCGTAAACCAGAAGTTTACTGACCCTACTACTTTAGCATTTAGCATGATCGGTTGGATCATTCGGGATCTACCATGATGAGAAGAATAATTGAAAATATACATGGTCATCCTTTAAAAAATAAAAAGATATTGATATCAGAAAAATTCTCATGTGTTGCATGTTCCCTAGGAAAATTAATTGTTAGACTATCACCAGTAAAAGTAGGAGTTGGAAGTCCTACATTTCTTGAACGGATTCATGGAGATATTTGTGAACGTATTGATCCACCATATGGACCGTTCAATTATTTTATGGTCTTAATTGATGCATCATCCCAATGGTCATATGTGTGTTTATTATCTACTCGCAACCTAGTGTTTGCGAGATTAGTTGCTTAAATAATTAAATTACGGGTATAATTTTCTGACCATCACATTAAAAATATCTGTTTGGATAATGCTGGTAAATTTTCATCACATGCTTTTGATGCATATTACATGTCAATTGGGATTAATGTTGAACTTCCTGTAGCTCATGTTCATACACAAAATAGTCTTGCTGAATCTTTTATTAAAAGATTACAATTAATTACTAGACCATTATTAATGAAAATAAATCTCCCAACATCTGTCTGGGGACATGCTATTTTACATGCTGCAGCAGTTGTATGTATAAGGCCAACTAATTATCATAAATTCTCTCATTTGCAATTGGCTTTTGGTTCAGAACCAAATATTGCTTATTTAAGAATTTTTGGGTGTGCTATATATGTTCCAATTGCACCAAACCAACATATAAAGATGGGTCCTCAAAGAAGAAAGGGGATATACATTGGATATGATTCTCCCTCTATTATCAGGTATATGGAACCCCTGACAGGAGATGTATTCATAGCAGGATTTGCTATTGTCATTTTGATGAATCATTATTCCCTAAATTAGGAAGCGAACATAAACAACATAAGAAAGATCTTTCTTGGACAACATTATTAAATTATATTGATCTGCGCACAAGCGCATGTGAACTTGAAGTTCAAAAGATAATTCATTTGCAAAGTATTGCAAATCAAATGCCAGACACTTTTGTTGACTTTAGAAGAGTTACAAAATCACATATTCCAACTATAAATGCTCCTGTTCGAATTGAAGTTCCAGCAGAACAAAATATTATACCTATAGCTGCTGAGTCAAAGGCACGCCAGAAGCGTGGCCGACCTCTTGGTTCTAAAGATAAAAATCCTCGAAAGAAAAGAGGATTAAATGATCTAGAAGAACATATTGAAGAAAAAAAAATGATAAAGACCAAGAGAAAATTGATGACAAAGAACTAGAAGTTGATGAAAGTAACACTAAAATTTCTATCAATTATATCACTTCCAGTAGAAGTTAGAATCGGATAGAAACAATTATTGATAATATGTTTGCATATAATATATCTCTTGATATTATACAGGATAGTGATGATCTTGAACCAATATCAGTTAATGAATGTTGGCATAGAAAAGATTGGCTACAATGGAAAGATGCGATTCAATCGGAGTTAAATGCACTAACAAAATGTGCAGTTTTCAAACCTGCAATCCGAACACCGGAATGTGTAAAACCTATTGGCTACAAATAGATATTTGTGTGAAAGCACAATGAAAATAATGAAATCGTATGATATAAAGCACGGTTAGTAGCCTAAGATTTTTCACAAAGACTAGGTATTTATTATAATGAAACTTATTCTCCTATATTGATGCTATTACACTCTGATATCTTATCAGTTTGGTAGTACATGAAAAGATAGATATGCGCCTAATAGATGTTGTCACTACTTACATGTATGAATATTTAAAAAATGATGTTTACATGAAAATCCCTGAAGGATTTCATATGCCTAAAGTATACAAACATTATCCTCGTGAATATTACTTAATCAAGTTGCAGAAATCATTATATGGCCTAAAGCAATTTGGGCGCATTTGGTTCAATCGTCTTAGTGAATATTTATTGAAAGCAAGATTTAAAAATGACCAGGTATGTCCATGTGTTTTTATTAAGAAATTTGGTTCGAAATTTGTGATATTAACTATATATGTTGATGATATTAATCTTATTGGAACTCCTGAAGAGCTCCAAAAAATAATTGATTGTTTAAAAAGAGAATTCGAAATCAAGGATTTTGGTAAGACCAAATTTTGCCTTGGTTTACAAATTGAAAATCTAAAAAGTGGAACATTTATTCATCAATCAATATCTATAGCAAAAGTTCTAAAAGGATTTTATATGGATAAAGCACATCCATTAAGTATTCCAATGATCGTCCGGTCATTAGATGTGAATAAAGATCCTTTCCGACCTTAAGAAGATGATGAAAAACTCATTGGTCCTGAAGTACCATATCTCAGTGCAATTGGTGCATTGATGTATCTTGCTAACAATACGCAACTTGATATTGTCTTTGCTGTCAATTTATTAGCAAGATTTAGTTCTTCACCAACACGATGACATTGGAATGGAATTAAACAAGTCCTTCGATATCTCCAAGGTACAATTGATCTTGGATTATTTTATTCAAATAAAACCAATCCAACATTGATAGGTTATGTAGATGCTGGTTATTTATCTGATCCACATAAAGCACGTTCTCAAACGGGCTATCTATTTACATTTGAAAATACTGTTATATCATGGCGTTCTATAAAACAATCTATAGTAGCAACTTCTTCAAATCATACTGAAATTATAGCAATTCATGAAGCAAGTCAAGAATGTGTATGGTTAAGATCAATGATTCATTATATCCAAGAAAGTTGTGGATTATCATTTATCAGAGATATTCCAACTTCTCTTTATGAAGACAATGCAGCTTGCATAGCTCAATTACGATGAGGATATATTAAAAGAGATCAGACAAAATATATTTTACCAAAATTCTTCTTTACTCATGAACTCTAGAAAAAAAGTGAAATTGATGTGCTACAAATTCGGTCATGTGACAACCTCGTAGATATTTTCACGAAGACTTTATCGACTGCAACATTTGAGAAGTTGAGATATAATATTGGTATGCGTCGGTTCAAAGATTTCAAGGAATCATCTCATCAGGGAAAGTAATAAACAGACATATAGAATAGTGTACTCTTTTTCCTTTACTAGATTTTTTTTTCCCACTGAGTTTTTATCTTATAAGGTTTTAGCGAGGCATATTCTTTATGTAATGGATGGACATCCAAGGGAGAGTGTTGTGAATTTGTTGAATTAGTGGAAGCTCCACTAATTATGGATTTTTATGGATGTCCACCATTTGGTGGAGATACCACTAATGCATATTAGTAGAAGATGATGTATTCTACTAATTAAGAGCTTTATAAATAAAGTTATTCTCTAAGCTTGAAATGTACCATCATTTTGTAAAAGAATTGTAAGGGAAAATTGTGAGAGAAAAAAAAGAGAGAAGTTTGAAGAAATTCTTATGTAAAGCATAGTTAGAGATTTATAATTGTGTAGATGTTATTCTAACACTATCAAAATTTCATAACAGAGATATCCTTTTTTCAATTTTTATAGACGTGGTGGTTGCACAGTTGGTGAATCAACTCGAAATGTAAAAATATTTTTAATATAAAAACTCTTATAATTTTTCTTTTAAAATTTTTTTAAGATAAAGAGATCTCTTTTATCTTATACTATCTATTCATATTATTGATTTGTAGATGTATATATGGCAATAGCAAATATTCACTACAAGAAAAAACCAAATTAGCAGCGGCCAAATCCGTCGTTAATCCGTTGCAAATCACGTTTAGCGATGGATTACGTCCGTCGCTAAAAAGGGCGTCGCAATTTGCAACGGAAAGAAAATCTGTCTCAAATAGTGATAGATTTGCGACGGCAAAAAAATTTTAAATTTTGAAAAAATTAATTAATTTTGTGACGGATTTGCGACGGTCAAAAATTTTTTTATTTACAAAAATTAAAATAATTTAGCGACGGTCAAAAATTTTTTTATTTACAAAAATTAAAATAATTTAGCGACGGTTTTGCGACGGAAAAAAATTATTGTTAAAAAATTAATTAATTTAATTTTCGGTAGCGAAAAAATTATTTTAAAAATTAATTAATTTTGCGATGGAAAAAAAATTATTTTAAAAAAATTAATTAATTTAATTTGCGGTAGCAAAAAAATTATTTAAAAAATTACTTAATTTTGCGATGGAAAAAATTATTTTTAAAAAATTAATTAATTTTGCGACGGCAAAAAATTTTTATTAAAAAAATTAATTCATTAGCTACTTGACCCACCCGTTCATCAGCCCTACCCGGCCCGCTGAGAACTCGATCCACAACCCGACCCACCAAGAATATTATGAGATTATGTCGGACTTGGGGCTCGAACCCGCGTCCTTGTTGTGGGGGAACACGTGTTCCACCACTAAGCTGTTGAAATTCTTGTGATATATTGTGCTATATATTAATTATATAGTAATTTTTTTTTGTGAATTAGCGATGGATTTGTTAGGGCTTTGCTACGGATTTGCGATGACAGAATTTTCCGTCCCATCCCTATAGACTAGAGATGCCCTGCCCAAGAGGAGGTGAATACTGGCGGGCAGGTTTAGCTACATTAGGGGTAGTACCCTTGCTTCGGATTCCTATATCTCCCTGCTTTGTTCCCGGCTTTGAATTCGCGATAAATCTTAGCCTCCGAATATGAGACTTTGCAACGGATTTGCGACGGATTTTTTTTAAAATTTTAAGAAAATAAATTTATTTTCTAATTTTAGAAATCCATCTCAAATCCGTTGCAAATTACGACGGATTTTTTTATAATTTAAAAAAAATAATTTATTTTTTATTTTATAAATCCGTCGCAAATCCGTTGCAAAATTGCAACGGATTTGAGACGGATGTTTTTTTAAAATTTTAAGAAAATAAATTTATTTTTTAATTTTAGAAATTCGTTGCAAAATTACGACGAATGTTTTTTTTAATTTTAAGAAAATAAATTTATTTTTTAAAATTAGAAATCCGTCGCAATTTTGAGACGGATTTGCGACGGATTTTTTTTTTAAATTTTAAGAAAATAAATTTATTTTTTAATTTTAAAAATCTGTCTCAAATCCGTCGCAATTTTGAGATGGATTTGTGATGGATTTTTTTTTTAAATTTTAAAACAATAAATTTATTTTTTAATTTTAGAAATCGTCGTAAATTCGTCGCAAAATTGAGACGGATTTTTTTAATTTTAAAAAATTAATTTATTTTTTAATTTTATAAATCCATCTCAAAATTGCAACGGATTTTTTTTATTTTAAAAAATAAATTTATTTTTTAATTTTAGAAATCCGTCGCAAATTTGCAATGGATTTGTGACGGATATTTTTAATTTAAAAAAAATGAATTTATTTTTTAATTTTAGATTACATCGCAAATCCGTCTCAATTTGCGACGGATCAGGGTTTCATAAACCCTAATCCGTCGCTAATCTAAAAAATTCACCCAAAAAAATTTAATGTTTGATTATTTATATATACAGATGATATAGTATGTGTGTGTGTCTTAAAATAGTAGAATATGCAAAAAGATATTAGTAAGTTGAAATATTTTTATATATAAAATATACATATGATATTATTACCTATATATATGTAAGAATATGACATATATGCACCTGTTGCTATTAATGTATGTATATTTAATAGTAAATGTATGTATATGTATATATATACACACACACACATTATGTGTGTGTTGCATATATATAATGTATGTATATATATATGTATATATAAATATGTATGTGTGTGTGTGTATTTAAAAAGTATTATAACATATATATAGATATATGTATAAATATATATGTATATATGTGTATATATATAGAGAGAGAGAGACACACACACACACACATACTAACATAAATAAATATGTATATATGTATGTATATATATTTATTTTGATATTAAAAAGTATATTAACATATTTATATGTATATAAAAATGTTATATTAATATATATCCATCGCAAATCCGTTTCAAATTGCAACGGATTTGCGACGTATTTTTTTAAATTTTAAAAAAATAAATTTATTTTTAAATTTTAGAAATTCGTCGCAAATTCATACCAAAATTGCCACAGATTTTTTTTTTAAATTTGAAAAAAATAAATTTATTTTTTAATTTTAGAAATCCATCACAAATCCGTTGCAAATTTGCGACAGTTTTTTTAAAATTTTAAGAAAATAAATTTATTTTTAAATTTTAGAAATCTGTCGCAAATTCGTCGCAAAGTTGCGACAGATTTGCGATGGATTTTTTTTTAATTTTAAGAAAATAAATTTATTTTTTAATTTTAGAAATCCGTCGCAAAGCAGTTGCAAAATTGTGACGGATTTGCAACGGATTTTTTTAAATTTTAAGAAAATAAATTTATTTTTTAATTTTAGAAATCCATCGCAAAATTTCAACGGATTTGCGACGGATTTTTTTTTTTAAATTTTAAGAAAATAGATTTATTTTTTAATTTTAGAAATCCGTAGCAAATCCGTTGCAAAATTGAGACAGATTTGCAACGGATTTTTTTTTTAATTTTAAGAAAATAGATTTATTTTTTAATTTTAGAAATCTGTCGCAAATCCGTTGCAAAATTGAGACAGATTTGCAACAGATTTTTTTTTTAATTTTAGAAATCTGTCGTAATTCAGTCGCAAAATTGCTTTGGATTTATTTCCATCGCAATTACCGATGGATTAGCGACAGAAATTTTAAAAAATAAATTTATTTTCAAAATTTTTGTTTCCGTTGCTGTTCCGTCGCTGTTCCGTCGCAAATTAACGATGGCCTAAAGGCCGTTGCAAAAATCCGTCGCTAAATTAATGTTTTTCTTGTAGTGATTATATGGTATAATTCATTGTCAAAACAAAGACACTTCAACAACCTTAAGTTGTACCAGTTTAATTATTTTGAATATTGATGGGGCGTCAAAAGGAAACCCAAGTCAATCAGAGTTATTGATCACAACGGCCCCATTTGGGACCATTCTACTTCATCTGATTTGGATGCTATGTGGCATTCTAAAATAACTTTGACACATTTTGTAATAATGACGCATTTACATTGAATACGTATTGTGTGAAATACAAAATAAAAAATTTAAAAATACATAAATGTGTCTTTCTTAGTGACTGCGTCAAGATTATTTTAGGGAATAGAATGACCTCAAATAGGTCCATTTGATCAATAACTCGGTCAATCAGGCATAGGAGGCATTGTACGAAAGCACAATGAAGCCTTTGCAGAAGACATTGGCTTCGCTGATCATCTTACAGCTGAGCTACAAGCTTTACAGAATGGACTGGAATTTTGGCATCAGTTTGGGAATCACAGACATATTCATACAGACTGACTCCATGCAAACCCTCCATATTTTCAATCAACTGGCTTTACACCACCGCCAGAATTTGGGGTCTTTACACCCGAAAAAAAAAAAAAAAAATGACACCAATTGCTGCAATTACTGTTGGCACTGTAGAATTCCGAAAAATTAAGCAGGATCAGTGCAAGGCTCAGGGTAAAATTTAAAATTGTAAGTTAGAATATTAAATCTTGATTCAAAACTTTAAGAAATTAAATATACAAATTTTTATTATTTATAATTGTTTAAATAAAAATATGGACTTTCAATTTTAAGGAAAGTCATTTTGCATTTTTAAAATTACACATCCACACGAATATATATATATATATATATATATATATATATATATATCATATTATATTTAGCTGATATTTTAGATAAAAATAATAGATAATCATTTATGCTGGTAATATTAAAATTTAAATACTGGGAGAAGTTCATATGCTATATAAAGAAACATTAAAAAAATTAATATAAATAAATTTAGAATAAATTATCTAATTTATATTTTAGTTCAAATTAGAAGAAGTTAAAAGATTGCGTTTGAAACCTTAATACATTTAATAAATGTCATACTCACAAATCACATTCACACACCTTTCTCGGTTTGACCACAAGTGGTTAAAAAATTAATTAAAAATTATTATATCACTTTCTTCAACTCACGTTTGATTACACCAGGTGGATGCATAATTACACATATAATTGAAATCACGCAAATGTAATTTCTATATATTCCAACATCTTCCTTTCTTTTGTTTCTTTCATTCCAGCAAACACAAACTGCTTTCTGTTTTTACAAAACCAAAAGAGAAATGACCGAATTCCTTGTTAAAAAGCTCTTGACTGCATTGGCTGATACTGTCCTCAACAATCTCCAGGAGGAGTTTAAGCTCGTTACAGGAGTTGAAGGTGAGGCAAAAAACCTCTCCTCTAAATTACAGATCATCACAAGGATGCTGCAGGACGTGCAAAGGAGAAAACTAAAGGAGGAACCCGTCAGAATTTGGCTTGATAAGCTTGAAGATGTTGCCTACGATATGGATGACGTACCGGATGAATGGAACACTCAAATTCAAAAGCTCAAGCTGAAGGCAGTTGAGGATGCAAATTCTCCTTCCCCACAACTGACCCAAAAGCTAACCGAGAATTTGACGGACAAGGTACTTTCATTCCTGCTGTCCATTTGTCCTTGTTTCACAGAAGTTTCTGTGCGCCATGACATTGCACACAAGATAAAAGAACTAAACAGTAGGATGAACGTGATTTTACAAGAGGCATATCAATTCAAATTTGTTACCAATGATCCGAATTCTAATTCTGAACAAGAATTTGAGCGCATCATCACTACCGCCTTTTTTGATGAAACGGAGGTCTATGGCAGGGAGTCTGATAAGGATACAATAGTGAGCAAGTTGTTGCCAGATACTAGTGATGCTAATGATGGCATCGGTATTGTGTCAATTGTGGGGACAGGAGGAATAGGAAAGACTACTCTTGCCCAACTAGTCTACAATGACAACAGAATGGAGGGCCACTTTCAACTTAGAAAATGGGTTTGTGTCTCAGATCCTTTTGATCAGAAAAGAATTGCCAAAGCAATCCTTGAAGATTCTGAAAAGAGTTCCCCAGATGTGTCAAGAGTTGGAAACCTTGGTCCAACGCATCAAGGAATTGATGTCAGGGGAGAAGTTCCTTCTTGTTCTTGATGATGTGTGGACAGAGGACAACACCAGGTGGAAACTAATCTGGGACTCTCTCAGGCATGGGGCTCCTGAAAGTAGAATCTTGGTGACTACTAGGAGACAAAGGGTAGCAAGAATGATGGGAACAAATTACATGCACTCATTAAATGAACTGGGTGACTCCGAATGTTGGAATATATTAAGTCGAATAGCATTCTCAGGAAGACCTGAAAGGGAGTGCGAGGAATTAGCAAAAATTGGTAAGAAGATATCAAAGATACGGTACAACAATGGCAAGATGTATTGGAGAGTGAGACATGGGAGTTGGAGGAAGCAACTAACAGTCTCTTTCCTCAAATATATTTGAGCTATAATGAATTGTCCCCAGAAATGAAGCGTTGCTTCTTGTATTGTGCTGTCTTTCCAAAGGATTCCAAAATAGAGATACAACAGCTGATTAGACAGTGGATGGCACAAGGCTATATCAGCTCCAGTGGAAGAGCAGGAGAAATGGAATCAAGGGGATACGAGTACTTTAACAATTTGGCAATGCGTTCTTTCTTTCAGAACTTGGAAAGACATGAATATTATGAGGCTCAAATCGTCAAATGCAAAATGCATGACATAGTTCATGATTTCGCACAGTATCTGACGAATGCGAATGCCTTATAATTGAAGGAGTAGATGAGGTAAAAAACTTGTCCCATAGAAAAGTTCGTCAGTTGAGCTGGTCACTGAAAGAAGATGTTGCAGTAAGTTCTATGTCTGGGAAGCTTCGCACCTGTCATATTGGTAATTTTTGTGTTGTTCCTCCAAACTTGTTTGATTGTTTAAAGTGTGTTAGAGATTTAAGATTATAGCAAACATATCTGCCAGAGGTCCCAAGAGCCATTGGAAATTTAATTCATCTACGCCTTTTAAATTTGGGTTCGAATTTTTTCAAAGTATTGCCTGAAGAAATCTGCGAGTTGTACAATTTGAAAATCTTAGATATTTCAAATTACTCTAAATTGATTCAATTCCCAAAAAAAATTGAAAATCTCGTAAAATTGAGGCACCTTCTTAATTTTAAAACATTTGAACATAAGCAATTCCCTCAAGAGTTGGAGAAATTGACTTCACTTCCTACATTGGGCGAATTCAAAGTTGGAAATGGGTATAATAAGTTTGAGTGCTTGAAAAACATGAATCAACTTGGAGGACAACTATTGATTAGATTTTTGGGTTTAGATGAGGTGGATTTGGACACCACAATACTTGGGAATAAGACTCGCATTCAGGGATTGCAGTTATATTTGTATAGTATTTTCAATTATACATCTGTTATAGGAGATATACAGCTCCCTCCAAATTTGGACTATCTCAAGTTAGATGGATATCCCCATTCCAATTTGCCACGTTGGATTGTTTCCCTCAACAATATGAGAAGACTTGAAATTGAATTCGGCAATGTCGCATCCTTGGCTGGATTGGGTAAACTACCTTCACTTGAAGAGCTTTCGCTTGATGAGTTGGAACGAGCGGAGTTTTTGGGGGGTGAATATCTGGGAATAACAAATATTTCTACAGTTGATGATGAGGTTTTATTTCCTAAATTGAAGGAATTATCACTTATTAATTTGTGGAATTTAAAAGTATGGGAAGACCTCAGACAAGAGAATGAGAATGTTGTTTCGGCCATAATGCCATGCCTTCAACATTTAAATATGTGTTGGTGTCCAATGTTGGAAAAGCTGCCTCATCGCCTCTTTGGGAAGGCATATATGCTGAATCACTTGGAATTGAAGGGATGCGGAGCTTTAGGGGAACGCTACAGTAAGGAGTGGGGAAGATTGGAATCACATATCCGACATTCCAGATGTTATAATTGAGCCGTAGAGACAGAGTAGGTTGTATTAAAGATCTAAAATATAGAATTTTTCTTTAAAAAATATATAATTTGACTCATTCGATACTGGAAGGTATATGTAAAATGCACCCGCATTCGGCCCTTGCCTTCAAGGATGACAAACCTTACTAGGTTTAGGCGAGGATAGAGATGGGGTTGAGCCATGTCCCACAATCCACTGGGTAAAGGCATGTCAAAGACGGGATTTATATTATCCCTAGCTGTTCCAAATTGTACTTATATATATATATATATATATATATATATATATAAAGAATTAATTATCAATATATTTTAAGACTATATTATCACAATTAAAATATTGTAAATGATCAAATATTCCTAATGTTTTCTAAAAGATAAATAATAATATTTAGCTTGAAGATGAAGTAGTATGTTTTAGGATTAATTTGATATTGTTACAAAACATTATATTTTATTCTCAAAGTAAAACATAAGAAATATTTAATTGTACAAAACTAAATAATATTCATAGTTGATTTTTTATATTACAAGTTTTCTAAATTTTTGAGTTAATGAAATTATCTTGGGAAATTTAATTTTTTGGAACTGTACTCTATTTTCATAATTTATTATAATTTATTATTATTGTTATTATATTTTAATATAGTTTAAACTATATTCGGAGTTGTATTTTAGAATTTAATTATCTTATTTTGAGTTTTTTAGATTCTTAAATTTGAGTTTGTTGAGTTTTTCTACATTTTTTCCCACTTAATTAGGTTTGTAAATCTAATTAGGGATTTTTCCCCCTTTCTTGGCTCTCTTGGGCCTATCACGTCATTTTTTGGGATGCTTTTAGACTGCGTTGATAAGTTCACGCCAGAGAGTTTATGTTTTGTGCACAGCATGTGCAAAGAAAACGGCAAAGAACAACAATGTAAAGAATTGCTTCAAAGGCCAACATGAATAAAGATCTCATTTCATTCATATCAATCTTACATTAAGTGTTTACAACAAGTGTAGGTGAAGGAAAATTCCGTTATTTCCGACAATGTTTATGAAAAACCTTAGAGGGGTAAATAAGGTTTTTGATAAATTTAAAATGCTCAAGAAAAATTTTGTTTTGAGAAAAGATCTTCTTCCAGCTTCAGACCAAGGAATGTGCAACAATGAGTGCTTTTTCAAAATGGCTTAGGAATTTCCTATGCTTTGAAAAAGTAAGAAGCTCGATGCAATTAATGCTTGAGTAAGGATGAGTTGGTGGCAAGTAATAAAGATTTCTTTTGAGAAACAGAAGTTTGTTCAAGGACGATTGCAGCTATGAAAGTAAATGCAGAGAGATAACACAAGATCTATAGTGGTTCGATTTACCAAGATCTACATCCACTACCTTAAGCTTAAACTTAGGATTTTCAAACAGATTTCATTCACCCAACACAATGGTATCAATCTGTCCCAAATACAAGAGATGATCACCACACTTGATTTTACCCGAAACCTCTCAATCAACCAACAAATTAAGGTTCACCCTAAAGGGGTTTTACACCACAACCTTGATACACTAAGATGATTGAAGAAATGAAATGAAAATAGCTCACTCTTTTGAGCAGATATATAAGAGAAATGAACTCAAACAATCTTTACCTTTTTGACACACTTTGATTTCACTTTGAAGCACTTTGATAAAGGAGATTTTTGTTTTCTATAGAGCAAGAGTGTTTCTTAGAAGGATAGGACAAAATTTTACTTTCAAATCGAGTTTTGAAACCTTTTATAGAGCCATAAAGTGGAGTTTCAACGGCTAGAAAATGGCTAGTTTTCTCTGTCAGATTTGCCAGAGTTTTGGACGATGGTGCATCAAAAGGTAAGTCCAAAATGACACTTTTTCAGACAGAATCAATTTGATACTATTCACAAGATTTTGGACGTAGCTTTTGTATGTAGGGTCACTCAAAATACTCAATCCAAAATTTTGAGGATTTAAAACTTTGAAATCTTTTGTTTTAGTGCTTCAAGGTAGAATTAAATTGAGTCATAAGGTAAAGAAGATATAGAAATTTACACAGAGAATATCTTAACAAAGATTCCTAGTCTAATATTCTTCCATAACAGATTCTTAGTATGCAATCTCTTAAGCTTGATCTTCTTCTTGATCTCCTATTCTTGGATTTTATTGCTTCAAGAGTTACTTAGCAATCCGATTTGAACGCCTTGGAAGAACTAAGGTCAAACATATCCTATAACATGTAGATCATATAAGTTAGTCCTTATCAATATTTATCATAAGTCAAAATACATGAGAATGCCCTTAGGGCTAACAATCTCTCTCTTTTTTAGTGATGACAAACTTGATGGAATTGTGATATAAAGAATAATGATATGTACAATACGGACATGTTAGACAAAGAGAAATAAGAATATTTTTCATGGAATGTAATCGCTTATTATAGGATTCAAAGAGTGCTTATGAGTTTAAGATAAAAAAAAAAATTAAAGCATATACTCACAAACATGGCTCGATGAGCCTATGGCCCAACCTACCCTCATATCCTCATTTCTTCCATCACTCAACTATTCCTTAAAAGAATAGCTGCAATAAAAATTGTATAAATATGTACACAATGAGGTATAGTAAATAAATCATAAGATGGGATACTCCCCCTTAATATATGCATATATGAACATATGTGAAGTATGAGATTTAGAGGTGCGTTTTGAGAGAAAGTTGGAGTTAATCTTTGGACGTCCAAAATATGCATCCAAAACTAGGTGAAGGAGAGTATGTAACTTTTGGACTTTAGGTTTCGGATGTCAAAACCATGTGTCCAAAATAAGGTAAAATTTAGAGAGAAACTGACTCATTTGAAAGAACTCATTTTTGGATGGACTTTTGGATCAAAAAAATGTGTGTCCAAAGTTCTCCCTATAAAAGTGCAGGAGGCAATAGGTTTTCAGAAATTTTGATCTGTCCTAGTTTTCTCAAGGAATTTTAGTCTTCAAGGAAAGTTTTATGCACTAAGAGATATCTGAATAACTATCCTTATTATCTGATATTTTTAACAAGGAACATATCACAGAGGATTTCAAAAATTTATTTGAACAACAACTATATCATGATAGCTTTCAAAACTAGATTAACCAACAACTCAAATCTCAATAATACCTTTATACATAAAAGAACACATTTGACGGAAAGTAGGATATCAAACTAGTTTTCAGTGAACTATTTTAAATATGTTTGGACATCAGCAAACTGTGATCACAGATCATAAACCAATAAAATTTTCATAGCATGCTTGTTTAATCAAATCTAAATCCCGACATGAATTTCATAGAGAGAATCATAGGATCTTAACAATATTCAAAATTAGCATATAAATCTGTTTTAGTGCAGAACATCAATGCAGAGCACAAAACTGCACAACCATCAGTTTATCCAACATTAGTTCTATCAGTGCAAAAATTAGAATTAGACTACTCAAAGGTAGCAACAGTCAATCAGAAGTGTAGAATTAACAGTATAGCTATAGAGAGCATAACATAATAGCACATCATAGAGCACAGATAAATTACTGTCATTTTTCTATAGTGTAAGTGCGCATACTCACACACATATTTAGTGCATAAGTACCCAATCACAGCAATCCCACAAGCACAATAATCACAATCTAGCAGTCATTTTTCTCCCCTTTTTGTCGTCAATCAAAATGTAGAGTAATGAGTACATATATGAAGCAGAGATAGTTATATATATGAAACATTCATAAGCTAGGCAGAAATAGTAGTTAAAGGATAGAAAATAAATTGTTCAAATACTGGGTGGAAAATAAAAATTGTTCAGTGAAAAGCGATAAGAAATTTCTGGTTGAAAATCAATCATTGATCCAAGTACTCAGGAAATGTGAACAGTCTCGGTCTTTGATCCGACACCCTTTCTGGAATGTTGTCCAGCAAGCCTACTTGATTTCCTCATAACTACCACATGTTTTTGTCTCTCCCCAAATGAGACACGAGGTTTAATAGGGGTAGGGGGTGCTACATCTTCCTGATGTTGGGATTTTTCTCTGCTTTGCTTAGGGACTATCACTTCCTCAACTAGTTGCTTTTCTACTGCTACTTCTTCGGCCTCAAGGACTGATTTCTCTACATTTGCCTTTGCTGGAGATGGTACTGATGGAGCAGGCACTAGTTCATCTTTTTAAGCCTTTGCTTCTACTACTGTCAACTGATTCCCTAGAGTTTGAATCTCTGAGCTAAGGTTATCCAATTTAACAGTCAGGGAATTTATGGCGTCCATAATGCTGTCAATTATGCCTTTATCCCAAGTCCCCTGTTTACTCCTGCTGGAAGACTCAGCTTGAGCCGCTGTTTTAGCTTTCCTTTTGGTCCCTGCCAATTAAGCTGTTATTTTTCCTTCTTCTTTAATTTTCAACACTTTTGCTTTCTCTTCATCGGAGAGATCTCTGGGCAGAACCAACTTCTAATCCACTAGAATGAATCCCATTCTTTCAAATGATTCTGTGTTGTACACAGTTGTTCTCATCTATCCAGGCCTAACTTTGTCCAATTTGACATGGAAGTATCTGAAGATTTTGGTCAACATATTTCTATATAGAAGTGCCTTAAGAGAGGTTTTCCTTGACTGCATCATTAATTTTGCTGCTAAAAATCCAAAACTAATCATCCGCTCCTCAAACATGGCTAGCATTATACTCACTGAAGTTTTGTGTCCAAAACTTGGAGCAACCATTGTTGGCACCATATGGTGTAACACTCTTCCAGACCTATTTAACCATTTAGTATTTCTATCAGCTGAGTTTTTGAAGCTTCTACCACCGTTAAATCTTGCCTCAAATTTACCTAAGTCAAATATATCAATATCTTCGGGAAATTTGTTTGACTCAAAGAATTGGACACTCCCATCTCTTACATCGAAAATTCTGTTTAGCAATCTATGATTGAACTCAATATTCACAAACCCAACTCTTGTGCTGTACCACTGTACCATAAATCCTCTACTGGTCTCCTCAAGTCTCCCATTTTTCAAATTTGCATAAAATTTCCAAACTAACGGGGTGTACAGCTTCTCATCGACTGTCAATAATACTCCCCAACCCAGATTCTCAAACATGTTTAGAATATCAAAAAATTTTAAAAAATCTCCACCCTCTACCCGATATCCAGAAATCATAATTCTATTTCTTGCTAACCAATCATTGAAATTAATTTCACATTTTTTATCAAGGAAACGGGGTACCTGTGTTTCTAAACTTTTTGGAGCAGTGTGCTCAGTAGATGAGTTCTCCTTAGAGATTTCTTTTTCTTTCTGCTTGGTTGTCGCCGGTGTAGTTGCTTTTGATTTAGCCATTGCCTTTTCCATCTTGGTTCTTTTAGCGGTTCCTTTGTCAGATTTAGCTATTTTCACCATTTAGAAAGTGAGAGGAAAATGAACAATTTGTTGTTCTATCTTAGAAAAGATGAAGCCGAGAGTGATGGTGAGAAAGTCAGTTTTTTATTTTCGAGAAAGAGAGAGACAGAGAGTTAAAGCCTTTTTAAATTTTTCTAGGCTCTAGATAGGATAGGACAGTTAAAATCCTTTCATTAGAGGTTTTTCAGAGGTTTGAAGAACGCGCGGACTTTTTGAAAATTTTGAAAAGGCATTTTGGGCTCACGTTTTCTTTTGCAAATAATATAAACTGTTTGGCTTTTCATAATTTAAGAGCTGCCGATATTTTGGACTTATACTGAGTCCAAAATTGTTCGTCCAAAAGGTAGAGTGAAAGCAGTTCAACTGAGGTGATTTTGGAGTTAAGTTATCCAAATAGTGCGTCCAAAAACCTCGTCCAAACGCTACATCTTCAGTGGTTCTGCAAAATAAGAAAAACGGTTCTTGGACAAACATGTCAGTCAAATAATCTTTGTAATTCCCAAACTTCTTCTTAGATTATTGAATCTTTCCTCGGCCAGAGGTTTTGTAAAGATATCTGCAAGTTGTTCATCAGTTGAAATATATTCAACACATACATCTCCTTTAAGCACATGATCCCGAATAAAATGATGTTTAATTTCTATATACTTGGTCCTAGAATATGGAACATGATTCTTAGTTAGATTGATAGCACTTGTATTGTCATATAATATAGGTACGCAATTAAAATTGAGTTAAAATCAAGCAATGTATTTTTCATCTACAGAATTTGTGCGCAGCAGCTTCCAGCTGCAATGTATTCGGTCTCGGTTGTGGATAATGATACACAGGCCTACTTGTTGTGCCATGACACTAGAAAATGTCCAAGAAATTGGCAATGGCCGTTTTTGCTTTTTTTTTTTCCAACTTTGTAGCCACATAATTCGTATCGGTATATCCTATAAGATCAAATGTGTTAGTACAAGGATATCATAAGCCATAATCATATGTTCCAATTAAATATCGAATGATGCGTTTCACTGTACATAGGTGTGATTCCTTTGGACATGATTGAAACCGGGTACAAAGAGAACTGAAAACATGATATCTGGTCGGCTAGCAGTGAGATAGAGTAAACTTCCAATCATACCTCTATATTTAGATTCTTCTACCTTCTTACCCTTTTCATCCTTGTCAAGTTTTAGGAAAGTGCTCATAGGTGTACAGATTTCTTTAGCCTCATTCATACCAAACATTTAGAGTAGTTCCTTGGCATACTTAGCTGGATTTAGGAAGATTCCATCCTTGGTTTGTTTGATTTGCAGCCTGAGAAAGAAATTTAGTTATCCCATCATGCTCATTTTGAATTCTTGCTGCATTGTCGTAGCAAACATCTTGCATAAGAAATCATTAGTAGCACCAAAAATAATATCATCAATATAATTTTGAGCAATAAAAAGATCACCAGATTTTCTGATTTTGATAAACAATATGGTATCGATTAAGCCTCTTGAGAAACTTTTTTAGAACAAGAATCCACTAAGCCTTTCATACCAAGCTCATAGGGCTTATTTTAAATCATAAAGAGTCTTTAAAAGTTTGAATTTGAAAACATGATTTGGAAAATACTCATGAACAAAATCCGGAGGTTGTTGTACCTAAACTTCCTCCTCAATAAAACCATTTAGAAATGCACTTTTAACATCCATTTGATAAAGTATAAAATTTTTGAAGGATGGAAAGGCAAGAAGCATTCTTATGGATTCTAATCTAGCAACGGGAGCAAATGTTTCATCATAATCAATGCCCTCTTCTTGATTGAATTCTTAGGCAACCAATCTTGCTTTATTTCTAATAATAGCTTCATTTTCATCAAATTTATTTTTAAACACCCACTTGGTACCAATAACCGGACGATCAAGCGATCTAGGGACTAATTTCCAAACTTAATTTCTCTGAAATTGGTTCAGCTCTTCTTATATAGCAATTATCCAAAATTCATCATGCAAAGTTACATCAATACAATTAGGTTCTATACATGAGAGTAGAGCCAAATTATCTATAAAATACCATCTAGTTTTGACTCCACAACTCGGATCACCGATGATTTGCTTTTTTGGATGATCCGTTTTATATTTTCAATCATTTGGTAATTCTTGATCTGTGAATTCTTCAATTTCTTACTTTCCTAGTTCAGCTTGTTATTCTTCAAATTCTTCTTCTTTTTTATGAGTATCCAATGGTAGTGCTTTGTGTTGTTCTTTCCCCACTTCCTTTGAACCTCCTACATCATCATCATCTTTCCTCGAAGTATAAATGTTAGATTCATCAAAGACAACACGTACGGATTCTTCCACACATAGAGTTCTCTTATTGTACACTCTATATGTCTTTTTTATTTAAAGAATATTCAAGGAATATAACCACATTGGATTTTCTATCAAATTCTCCAAGATTGTCTCGGGTATTAAGGACAAAATATTTACAGCCAAATACTTTGAAATAAGAAATTGATAGAGTTTTGTCAAACATAAGCTCAAATGGTGTTTTTCTTAAGATGGGTCTCAACATGCAATATCACATGTTGTATTTATAGCTTCAATCCAAAAGTATTTTGGAAGAGAGTTTTCACAAATCATGGATCTAGCCATTTCTTGCAAGGTTTGATTTTTTCTCTCAACAACACCATTTTGTTGAGGGATTTTAGCAGCTAAAAAATTCATTTTCATCACAGAAGTGTGTAAATTCACTGTTTTAAAAATCCAAGGCTAGTAGTCCTTATTGGTCCAAATAAATTCATATGAATTAATTCAAGAGGTTTTGAGGTGGAAATCATTTTTTTGGGTTTGAAAGAGGTTTTGATTTGTTTTCCAAATTGGCAAGCATCACAAATTTTGCTTTTATCAAACTTTATTTTAGACAGTCCCCTAACAAGCTTTTTTTAGGATAATTTATTTAGCAAATCAAATGATATATGGCCTAATCTTCCATGCCAAAGATAGCCATCAATATCATGTTAGTGTTGTGCTCTAGAGGCAATTACGTGTACCATGTATATTGCATATTAAATTAATAAGAGGCATTCTTTATCTTTCAATTTGATTTTTATATCTAAATATGTATACAAACCGTTAGATAAAGTCCCTAGTACAACACAGTTTAAGGAAATCATGATCTCTATCATGATTTCCTTAACACTGTGTTGTACTAGGGACTTTATCTAACGGTTTGTATACATATTTAGATATAACAATCAAACTGAAAGATAAAAGAATGACTCTTATTAATTTAATATGCAATATACATGGTACACGTGATTGACTCTAGAGTACAACACTAACAAACTCCCACTTGCACTAAAGCCAATCATTCATGTATCGAATACCAAATGACTCAACATGTTTATCATGTTTCTTCTGGGAAAGCGCTTTAGTGAGTGGATCAGCTATGTTCTGATCCGTGGGAATCCTCTCTATCTTTACATCTTCTCTATGTATGATTTCTCTAATCAGATGATAGCGTCTAAGTACATGCTTGGATCGTTGATGAGACCGTGGTTCCTTTACCTGTGCAATGGCTCCATTGTTGTCACAATATAAAGGTATCGAATCAACAATGCTGGGCACCACTCCAAGTTCAGTGATGAACTTCTTGATCCATATTGCTTATTTAGCTGCTTCAGAAGCTGCTATGTACTCTACTTTAGTAGTCAAATCGGCAGTAGTCTCTTGTTTGGAGCTCTTCCAACTAACTGCCCCACCACCTAATGTAAATACGTAGCCAGATTGTGATTTGAAGTCGTCCTTATCGGACTGAAAGCTGGCATCAGTATACCTTCTTACTTGTAAATCACCATCTCCATATATCAAGAATGCATCCTTAGTCCTTCGTAAGTACTTAAGGATATTCTTTACAGCTGCCCAGTGACCCTCTCCAGGATCAGATTGGTATTTGCTCGTCAAACTAAGAGCACACGATATATTGGGCCTAGTACATATCATTGCATACATGATAGACCCAATTACCGAAGCATATGGAATTCTACTTATGTGATCCCTCTCAACTTGTGTCTTTGGAGACATCAACTTTGAAAGGCTTACACCATGTGTCATAGGTAAGAATCCTCTTTTGGATTGATCCATGCTGAACCTTTTCAACACTTTGTCTATGTATGTAGACTGTGAAAGACCTAGCAACATTCTAGATCTATCTCTATAGATCTTTATTCCCAGAATATAGGTTGCTTCTCCAAGGTCTTTCATGGAGAACATCTTGGACAACCAAATCTTCACTGATTGAAGAATGGAAACATCATTTCCTATAAGCAAATATGTCATCTACATAAAGCAATAGGAAAGCAACTTTACTCCCACTAACCTTCTTGTACACACAAGGTTCATCCATGTTTTGAATGAAACCAAAATCTTTAATTGTCTCATCAAAACGGATATTCCAACTCCTAGATGCTTGCTTAAGTCCATCAATGGACCTTTGCAACTTGCACACCTTTGTGCTATTTTTGGATATGAAACCTTTAAGTTGTGTCATATACACTTCCTCAATCAGGTTTCCATTAAGAAAAGCTGTTTTCACATCCATTTGACAGACCTCATAATCGTAATGAGTGGCAATGGCTAGGAGTATTCTTATAGATTTCAGCATCGCAACTGGTGAAAAAGTTTCGTCATAGTCAATACCTTGTTGTTGACAATAACCTTTTGCTACCAAGCGAGCCTTATAGGTAACCACATTACCATCCATGTCAGTTTTCTTTTTGAAAACCCATTTACACCCTATAGGCTTGATTCCTTCAGGTGGATCAACCAAAGTCCATACTTGGTTGTCATACATGGAATCCATCTCTGACTTTATAGCTTCGAGCCATTTGTCAGATTCTGAACTATTCAGAACATCCTCGTAAGTAGTAGGCTCATCGTTATCTATGAGTTATACGTCATTATGGTCACTTATGAGAAATCCATATCTCTCAGGTGCCACTCGTATCCTACTTGACCTACGAAGCTCTTGTGTGTTAGAAGGTTCATTTATTTGAATAGATACAGGTTCAGATGGTTGATCAATATTTGTTTGCTCTTCTTGAACTTCACCAAGTTCAAGCTTGCTCCCACTATCTTCTTTGAACATGTGCTCATTCTCTAAGAAGACAGCATGTTTTGAAATAAAAACTTTATTTTCAGAAGGAAGATAGAAGTAATATCCAAACGATTCTTTTGGATATCCAACAAACAAACATTTGTCAGACTTACTTTCAAGTTTGTCTGACATTACCTTTTTAAAAAAAGCAGGGCAACCCCAAATCCTTAAGTGAGATAACTTTGGTCTCATATCAAAGAATAACTCATAAGGAGTGGTATCAACCGTTTTTTACGAAACTCTGTTTAAAATGTAAACAGTAGTCTCCAGTGTGTACCCCCAAAACGATTTTGGTAAGTCTGCAAAAGCCATCATGGTCCTTACCATATCTAGAAGGGTTCGATTCCTTCTCTCAGATACACCGTTATGTTGAGGTGTATATGGTGGAGTCCATTGAGATAATATTCCGTTATCTCTTAGATAACTTAGAAACTCTTGACTTAAGTAATCATCTCCTCGATCAGATCTAAGAGCTTTAATACTTTTGCCAAGTTGTTTCTCTACTTCATTCTTGAAGTCTTTGAAACGGTCAAAGGCTTCAGATTTGTATTTCATCAAATACAAATACCCATATCGAGAATAATCATCAATAAAGGTAATGAAGTATTGATAACCTCCTCTTGCTTGTATTGACATTGGGCCACATACATCTGAATGTACGAGTTCTAATAACTCTTTTGCCCTTTCTCCTTTTCTTGAAAAAGAAGTTTTAGCCATTTTTCCAAGTAAACAAGATTCGCATGTGTCATATGATTCGTAATCAAATGACCCTAAGTCACCCAATTTGTATAACTTAGACACACGTTTTTCATTTACATGGCCTAAACGACAATGCCATAAGTAAGATGAGATTAAGTTATCCTTTTTATGTTTCTTTTTACTTATATTGAGAATTGGATTATACATGTCTAGAACATATAAACCATTGATCAAAGTTGCAGAACCATAATGAATATCATTTAATGAGAAAGAACAACATTTATTCTTAAAACTTAAATGAAATCCAAATAAGTCTAAACAAGCATCTGAGATAATGTTTTCCAACAAAACTAGTACAAAATAACAGCTTTGTAGTTCTAAAACTAATCCGTAAGGTAGATTGAGATGATAAGTCCCCACAGCCTAGTGCAAGCAACCTTTGCTCCATTTGCAGCTCGTAGGTCCACGTCACATTTCGCTAACCTTTTACTCGTCCTTTAGTCCTCGCAAATTATTGCATAAATGAGATCCACAACCGGTATCCAATACCTATATCTCATTATTAAAGGCAGTATTAATCTCAATCATAAACATACCAGGATTAGAAGTAGAAGTGCTTGCAAGCTTCTCATTCTCCTTCTTTTCCTTCACAGCCTCCAAGTAGGCCTTGCAGTTACGCCTCCAATGGCCCATTTTACCACAATGATGACATGGGCCTTTAGGGGCAGCCTCCTTCTTCTTGACACCTCCTTTGGGCTTAGTAGGAGTGTTCTTCTTCTTCTTCTTAGAAACCTTTTTCTTAGAAGATGAAGAACCTACTAACAAGATTGCCTTATCATCCTTTTTCATAGAGGACTCAGCAGTCTTAAGCAGATTGATTAGCTCAGGTATGGTGGTCTCAATATTATTCATGTGGTAGTTGATCACAAACTGCGAAAAACTACTTGGTAATGATTGTAGAATTAAGTCAATACTTAACTCATGATCCATTACGAACCCAAGAGACCCAAGCTTTTCCATATAGCCCAACATCTGCAACCCATGAGTGGCCACTGAAGCACCCTCAACCATCTTAGCATGGAACAGTTGTTTAGAAATCTCATATCTCTCTGTTCTAGCTTGTTTATCAAACAGCTCTTTAAGATGGAGGATCATTGATTGAGCATCCATATGCTCATGCTATTTTTGCAGCTCAGGAGACATTGACACCAGCATGATACAAGATGTTGTGTCGCTATCTTCTTTGTGCTTCTTGTGGACAGCATGCTCTTCAGTATGAGCATCTTAAGCTGGAAGTAGCGGAATAGGAGCTTCTAGCACGTAGAGCAACTTTTCCGACTTGAGAACGATTCTCAAGTTTCTATACCAGTCCAAATAGTTTGATTTAGTGAGCTTGTTTGTTTCCAAGATACTATGCAAGTTTAGGTTTGTCGACATGATGCAAATGACCTAGATGTAAAGATAGAATTATTAGAACATGTATATGCAAATGCAATGCAATTAATTAGGTTTTTAATTAAGCGCATAATTATTCCACTATTTTTACTCAAACCAATAGCCCCCACTATTGATTCGGGAAACCCCGTTAGAAGCTTTCCTAGCGGACCGGTATCCAAATTCCTTAAGAATAACCTTGGGTTTGCCTAACAAGCCATCATTAAGTTCATTGGTAGGTATCCAATACCAATTACATCGTATGTAACTACCGGATCATTGGGTGATTAACAGTTTTTAATCTTAAAGCCTTTTGGGCTACCCCAACTTTTCCTTTAAATTTCTTTATACTTGAGTTTGCCCAACCTGGATAAAGAATTTAGTTAAATCCAACCAATTAATCAGGAATTTAATTCCATAGCTTGAACATGCCGATGTCAAGTAGGCTTGGGTTTACCCAACAACCTGGTCTTGAAAAAGGACTCTCGTTCTTACTATATTAATGGAAGGAATTAGGTTTAATATTATTTGAGGGATTTGTTCCTTTTAGTGGTCTCATCGTTAGGCATGCATACAATTTATCAATAAGCAACATAAATTGATAAACATGGTAATAAACAATTACGTGGTATGGTTATGGACTTTCTAAATTAATTTCCTTGAGCCATTAAGGAAATTAATATGGTCAACCCTATGTGTTCATGCATGATATAAGTAGAGGGTCTTACCATCTCGCCTTATTTTGAACGCCATCTTCAAAATCTTGAAAGTAAAATTATACCTCAATCTAACCTATATAATCTAATTACATAATTTCCTAAAAGGAGAAACCTCAAGTTACATTCGAGGGGAGTTAGATGAGAAGAGAATCACATCAGAATTTGAGAGAAGGCAGGACACGCAGGCCCTATTTCATTAAAACAAAGCGGTAAAAATGAATGAACAGATATAATTGGTTTTAGTCCATAACCATCCACCATGCCATTAACTATGCTTACACAAAATAAACATATACTTTTATTATTCTAAAATCATTATTTTGGGAAAATAAAACAAATTATAAAATCAACATTTTAGAAAATACATTAATTTTAAAATTTTAAAATCACTATTTTGAAAAATTGAATTGATTGTCTCAAAACTAATTTTAAGAAAATGCTTCTGGGTCCCGTCACGCAACGATAACGGTGGTACTTTGTTTAACGAGTGTTGTACTTTGATTCTAATCTTTGGAGTCTTATCTAGGACTGCCTATGGGGTGGATATTGGGTACAACGTAAAGTAAACGAAAGTAGTTGAGAAAGTCAATAAAGGATTCACCACTCCTAATAGTAGGAGAGTATATCTCAAGGCCACTTGTAGAAATCATTACTCATGAAGTCCTTGGCCGAGGCGACTATGTGATGGAAATGGTTCCAATTGATACACATATCGAGTAATGGATTTCTTGAACAAGTACTAAAATATTCGGGCCAAAATTAATAATATTCTGGAGGGAGTTGGCACTAATTCCATGCTCTAGACCGAATGAGATATTGTATGGTGAAATGAGTTTATTGCACTGATAATTTGCTATTGAAAGGTTCACGTCAAGCCACTTGACTTTCTGGACTTTTGGGTGGTCAAGAGTCATTGCTAGATGTCACTCTTGATATGCTAAATATAGATTTATTAATTAGAGAATTAATAAATTTAATCCTTTATTTGATTAAGGATTATTAATTCTAATATTGTTAGAATTAATTCATATTATGCTACCAATAAGACCAGGAAACCTAATGAGTCACACACAATAAATGTTTGAATGCTCAAATATATTATTTGATAATATTGTGGGGTTAATCAAGAGAAGGGAATGTATTTATAGGTGAATTATAAGTTTGTTATAATTCATGGGATCTAATTGTAATTAAGTAAACTTCAATGACCAATTTATTGACAATTGGAAGTTGAAGGACTAAGTTACAATTTATGGTAATTATAAATCTATAAATATAAGGAAACGGTTTCCTTAGGGTAAGAGACACAGACTATTCACGCAATAACAGAAAAACTGTTTCTCTGCCTCTCTCTTGATCAAACCCTAGCCATCTCTCTCTTATTAATCAAACCCTAGCCTCCTAAATTCTATTAGCATAGAATTGTGAGATTGTAAGCGTTCGACCTTGTGTGGATTATCATTAGAGGGAGTTCTTTCTTGGGCTTTAGTTGAGCTGCTGTGAACCGATTTTGTGATCTGGATCGCGCCTGCGTTCTTGGAACAAGAAAAATTTAATTCCGGCTTTAAGAGGTAATAAGCGTGATCTTCTCTTTTTCCCATTTCTACTGCAAACCCGTGATCCATGGCTTGGATTTCTTGCTATTTTCCGCTGCATTTAATCTGTTTAATTAATTTAGAAATCCTACATATCATGCACGAAAAGACATCTAACACCATAAGCTATAAGATCATTTAGATAAAACACATAAACATTTCTAACACGATTGGCCACAAAGATTGCCTCATTATTTGAGCTATCTATAATAGAGTAGGAATCTTTCTCAAAAATCACTTTACAACCATTGTCACATAGTTTGCTATTGCTAAGCAAGTTATATTTTAGCTCATCAATTAATAACACTTGTTTTATAATAATTTAAGATCCTTTACCAATGTTACCTATGCCAAGGGTTTTCCTTTCTTTTTGTCTCATAAGGTAACGAATCCATCATTTGTTGTTTGTACGTCTTCTAATAGAGCTACATTTCCGGTCATATGTCTTGAACATCTGCTGTCTAAAAACTACTTTGTGAAGCTCATTTCCTTCAATGAATGTACCTATACATGAGAAAGGAGAGTGATTTTTTGTATCCATATTTTCTTGGGTCCAATGGGATTAGCAATGGTTCCTCTAATTTTTCAAACTATTTTTGCACCGGATTCAACTCTCTTCTTAATGTGACACTTAGATGCTTTGTGTCCAATTTTTCCATAATACGTGCAACATTTATGTGTCATGTGTGATGAAGCAGCTTTAACAAACGATTTCGGTTTCCAGCTAAGTATTATGCACCAAGCAATTTTTTCAAGTTGTTTTTGTCATTTGTAAACTTTTCAATACATGTAATAAGATCATCAAGTCTATTTTACATGTTATCAAAATTGCTAACCATAATTTTAAAAGAATGAATTTTATCACATAAGTATTCATTTTCTAGAGACAAATGATGTAAGGCAGTGATGATAACATTCTTTTCCATAATTGCACACATATGTGACTCAAGAAAGACTTTGTTCTCATTCAACAACTTTGCATTATCATCAAACAAGCAATCAATTTTCATATTCATTTCTTTATTTATTCTAGACAGTTTCTTCAATTCATGGAACATATCAATTAGCAATTCATTAGGATCGTCATGTTTCTAATGATCAGAATTATGTAGAATGGAGTTTGAGGTTGTGGAATTTACTTCATCTTCCATTGCCATGAAGCATATGTTGGCGGTTTCATTTTCAAAATCATCTACCTCGGATTCGAACTCATTTTGGTCCCAAGTTGCCACCAGTCCTTTGCCTTTCTTAGCCTTTAGATCGTTCCTCTTCTTCTTAAGTATTCTGCCTTCATTTTCTTTAGCAACTGGGCAATCAGTAATAAAATGTTCCATGCTTTTGTATTCGTAGCATTGAGGCTTAAATGTTGAGGTTTGTCCATTTCTCTTTACAAACTTTTTTCCTCTTTTAAAGTTCCCTTTGTTAAACATTCTTCTGAATTTCTTTACAATCATGGCCAATTCTTCGGTGTCTACTTCAGTTTCATCACCACTGTCCAATTGACTGGTTTCAACTTCCTCATCTACAGCCTTTAGAGCTGTAAACCTTTTTCTTTTATCATGGTCATTAGATTCTTGAAACCTCTGGAGTTTCATTTCACGCGTTAGGAGTGATCCAATCAGCTTTTCAGTTGGTAAGGATTTTAGATCCTTAGATTCTTCTACAGCTAGAGCTTTCAGTTGCCAACTCTTAGGCAATGCATCTAAAATCTTTCAGTTTTGTTCACCAAAGGAATATACTTTCCCGTAGACTTTAAGACTATTTGCAATATTTGTAAATTTGATAAACATATCAGTTATGCTTTTGTTTGGCTTCATTGTGAACAATTCATAGTCATGGATTAAAAGTCCCAACTTGGATTCATTGACTAAGTTTGTCCCTTCATGGGTAACTTCAAGTAGTCTCCATATATTGTAGGTTGAATCACAGCTACTAACTCAATTGAATTCAATGGCATTAAGGGCACAACACAAGATATTCATAACTTGAAAGTTCAATGTCATATTGGCATAGTCTTCGGCATCAAATTCGTCAATATAGTTATGCACTTTTCTGCCATTAACAAATTTTAACGGAACAAAAGGGCCATTTTCAATCAAATTCCAAAACTCAAAGTCGATTGAACAAACATAGAACTTCATTCTATTTTTTCAGAATGTATAGTTGTTTCTATTGAACAATGGAGGTCGATTTGTTAAGGATCCTTCAACATACGGAAGAGAAGATGAATTTGCCATGAGGATCTTTCCTACACGGTTGTTAAACCGAGAACAGAGTAGACCAAGCTCTGATACCAAATGAAAAACCTTAGAAGGGGTGAATAAAGTTTTTGGTAAATTTAAAATGCTCAAGAAAAATTTTGTTTTGAGAAAAGATCTTCTTCCAATTTTAGACCAAGGAACATGCAACAATGAGTGCTTTTTCAAAATATCTTAGGAATTTCCTATGCTCTGAATAAAGTAAGAAGCTCGATGCAATTAATATTGGAGTAAGGATGAGTTGGTATGAGTAATAAAGATTTCTTTTGAAAAACAGAAATTTGTTCAAGGACGATTGCAGCTAAATGAAAATAAATGCAGAGAGATAACACAAAATATATAGTGGTTCGATATACCAAGATCTACATCCATTACCTTAAGCTCACATTTAAGGATTTTCAACCAGATTTCATTCTCCCAACACAATGGTATCAATCTATCCCAAATACAAGAGAGGATCACCACACTTGGTTTTACCCAAAAGCTCTCAATCAACCAATAAATCAAGGTCACACTAAATGGGTTTTACACCACAACCTTGATGCACTAAGACGATTGAAGAAATGAAATGAAAATAGCTCATTCTTTTGAGCAGATATATAAGATAAATGAACTCAAACAATCTTTACCTTTTTGACACACTTTGATTTCACTTTGAAGCACTTTGATAAAGGACGTTTTTGTTTTTTATAGAGCAAGGGTGTTTCTTAGAAGGATAGGACAAAGATTTACTTTCAAATCGAGTTTTGAAACCTTTTATAGAGGCATAAAGTGGAGTTCCAATAGCTAGAAAACGGCTAGTTTTCGCTGTCAGATTTGCCAGAGTTTTGGACTCAAGTTTTGGACGATGGTGTATCCAAAAGGTAAGTCCAAAATGGTATTTTTTTTCAGGTAGAATCGATTTGATATTGGTCATAGAATTTTGGACATAGATTTTGGATGCAGGGTTACCCAAAATACTCAATCCAAAATTTTAAGAATTTAAAACTTTGAAATCTTTTATTTTAGTGCTTCAAGATAAAATTAAACTGAGTCATAAGGTAAAGAAGATATAGAAATTTACACAGAGAATACCTTAACAAAGATTCCTCGTCTAAGATTCTTCCATAATAGATTCTTGGTATGCAATTTCTTAAGCTTGATCTTCTTCTTGATCTCCCATTCTTGAATTTTATTACTTTAAGAGTTGTTTAGCAATCCTATTTGCATGCCTTGGAAGAACTAAGGTCAAACATGTCCTATAACATGTAGATCATATAAGTTAGTCCTCATCGATATTTGTCACAAGTCACAACACAGGAGAACGCCCTTAGGGCTACCAGTTCGCATTTTGTTGATTTCAATATTCTTCACCCTGTATAAGAATTATAGTAAAAATTTCTTAAGTAATAGTAGCAGAAATTGTTTTCTATGTAGATAAGAAAAGTTTATCTATTTTCTTTATATTTTTATACACAAAGTTTGTTTACGAAAATTTACATGCATGGCCAGAGGCCTTAAGAAAATTACAAAAATGTATCAAAAGCCTATCTACATACATACAATTGAAAATAAAGGCTTGTACTGATTTGGATGTTGGCTGACCATCGGCTACTTGTCATGGGTTGGCCCTTGGACATCCTTCTCTACTTAATTTGGTGATATGATAGGCATTTCTTCTCCTTGAATTCTCTATGGTCAACTATCTTGCTGGTATGTTTCCTCTAGTTTTATTGGCCTTGCTTACAAGAGGTGTCTTTTTTGGTACTAGTTTTGGTTGCAAAGTTCACAACCTGAGAGACTCGTGTCTCCACTATTGAGTAAGGTTTTTTCCCTTGGAGTCTACCATAGGAATGACACATGGAATACTTCCAATCACCACAAGTGAACTTGAACACAGAATCACAACAATATTAATGCCCCTCATTAACTCTATGCTAAAATAGAGCTCAAAGTTATCAATTTTCACTATGAAGAACTTAACTTCATTCGTTACTGGTCCCAACTTGACCTTTGCTGAGTCAACAACTCCAATAATAGTTTAGGTAATTGAGTTAACAACCTTCACTTAGCGTGTACCCCTTCTCAAGTACTAAACCTAACTACTTCATTTTCAGACTAGCCATGTAATTCCAGGTTACTTTTGTATCCACCAGCCTACAAATAGGCCTACCATTTACCTAGATGTCCATGGATATAAGTCCCTTAGATACTTGAGCCTTTTCCTTTAAAACCTTGTATGTTGTAGTTGGCTTTGTGTAGCTCCCTAGTCCTTCCACCCTCTGCTCCCTTGCCCTTCTAATACAAAAGTATTACAACTGAAGTATAATGCTCTCATGGCACCTTCATCATTCTTGTCATTTTCAGTTCCACTAGTGCCTACATCTTGAGTATTAGCTTTCATAGCTTTCACTATTGCTCCCAAGATATCAGGTTCAGAAAGTGCATTCACTAGGGCTTATCTAGGATATTTTTGATAGAGTGTGATCCATTGCACAAAGCGCACTCAAACATTCTTCTATTTTACCCTTCGTCCTCTTTTTGTTATTCATTATGTCTATCTTTAGATGTCTATTTTTCCTCACGAGCTTGGACATAGCCTAAAAAATGTCTTAATTGATTCCTCATTAGGATTGGTTGGACTTATTCATTTTACTAACATGTTGAGGACCTTCTTTCCAATCCTTTTAAGGTTCTGAATGTAACTTCTCTAGTCCTTATACAATCACTATGACCTATGCCATGTGCTATACTCACTGTTTATTTAGCTCATTCATAGTTTAAGTCTTTAATCCCTCAATGAAACTAAAGAGCTTGTATGTACTCGACATTTTTTTAATCTAGAACAAACACATGGTAAAGGAGTTTTTGTACTCCCTCATTGTCCTCATATGTTTAAGCTCCTTGATCTTGCTTCTCGCATCATAGTCCATGCTAGGGATAGGCCCCAGGAACAAACCAAAAACTCCAATAGCAAAACCACACATACCAAAACTCCAACAGAAAAATCATATAAGGCAAAACTCCGATGGAAAAATCACATAAGACGATAACAAATAAATAATAACAAAAATAATACTGAGAAAAAAGTTAAATTGTACGAAAGGAAATAAAAAAGAAACACAAAGACCTACATAGTTCGGTCAAATGACCTATGTCCATGGCAGAAGCAGAATAAAAAACATCACTATGAAAAAGATAATTTTATAAGGTTTTAGGAAAGTGTTCCTAAGACCAACAAACACCAATAATACAAAACAAGAAAACCTCAAAAGAAACAAGCTACAAACTAGAAGAACTTTGTGTTGGTGTTGTTCATCGAAGAACCAAACTAAGCCTTTATTTATAAAGCTTAAAAGCAGGTAGAAGATCAACTAAAACCAATGTGGGACATGCTTGTAGTATTACCTACCGATGTAGGATCTTATAGATACAAGGCATCCTTAACAAATCTCTAATTTGACTTGCATCCTAAATTCAAATATAGCAGTTTTTCTCCACCTTCTCCACAAAAGTCTAAATACCATAAATCAGGAACAATTGATGCTTATTTATTTGGGTATAAAAATCATATAAAAACTAAGCACATTCCCAATCAAGTTTAAATTAAAATGTTAACTCTAAATTACACATATGAGCAAGCGTACTCATCATTAAGCATAGTATAGGGTTCAAACAAGTGTCGATCCTCAAGGAACAAATATGCATTAATAACTTTTCTTTCATTGTTTAACGGACTCAATAAAGTGAAAAAAATAAAATTAAAATTAAAATAAAATAAAAGAATATATACATGTCAAGGATGGAGAATTATGTAACTCAAACCATTATTTTGACAAACATGATCTTAAAGTATTCAATCATTATCATAACTAATCATTCTCTTGTCATCATGAAGGATTAAAATAGATTCACTTCTTTGGTCAATCCATGAAATCACTATCCTCTAGGTAAATTAGCATCATTTGGTCTGTTCAACTAATTCACCAAAAAGACGCATTAAACACAATCATTAATTAAATTTTCTTGGTCTGGCAAATTTAAAGCATGAAATTAATCAATGAATCCTTGGTCTGGCAAACATCAATTAACCTTTAATTACCTAATCCTCAGCAATTAACCCTCTTGGTCTAGTAAGTTAATAGCCAATAAATATAAAATCAACAAATTGCAACACTATCAACCCCTTTAGTCTAGTAAGTTAATGGAAAGAAACAACCAATTAAACTCGTAATAAGTACAAGTAATTAAATACCAAGAATAACAATCAATTAATCAAAAGATCAAAATAACTCTAAATATCATGAATACATAAAATAATGTTAAATTATAATAAAATAATTAATACATCATTGTTCAAGAAAAAGAAAACAAAGTTAAAGAAAGCACTCATAGACAAGCCTCCTTCTTCTTCCTTTGAAGACCTTCTTGCACAATCCTCCTTAATTTGAAGAATTTCTCCTTTGATTTGAGTGATTTTCTATTATGATCTATGAATTCTCCCATTTTCTCTTGTATTTTCCATCTATTTATAGGCTTAGGGAGTACCTAAATTCGTTGGTGTAAGGTTTTTAACCGATTAGAAGCAAGAAAATACTAAAACTCTGTAGATTGTCAAAAAATACGTACGAAAATCGAGGCACTGCCTTATCTTCAGGGCACAGCCGGCGCCATCTCCAGCTTCACAGTCAGCGCCGGTTGTGTTCTGTTTCTCCAATTGTTCGTCATTTTTTTCTTTATTTTCGTGAATCTTTTTCAGAGTGCAGCCGACACCTGTTCCAGCTTCCTAGCTGGCACCGGTTTGGTTCTGTTCCAGTATATTTCACTGATTTTTTGTTGCCTCAAAGTGCGTGCCAACAGCACGTGGTTGGCGCCGGTTCCTCTGGCCTGTTTGGCGCCGCCTCTGCTCTGTTTTGTGATATTTTTGTCTTATTTTACCCCTAAAATCTAAAATATTGCACAAAATACCTATCCAAGGGTAAAATCTTAAATATAAAGGAATATGATTAGTTATTGAATAAAATGTATCACAAAATAGCCTCAAATTATTAGGAAAAATATGACTAATTTAGGCCATATCAATAGTAAACACTAATCAAGTTCAGACTTTGCTTGAACTTGAAGATGGAAAGAGGCTTCGTAAGCATGTCAATAGGATTATCTTTGGTATTAATCTTCTAAATAAAGACTTTCTTCTCAGTAATGATATCTCAAATGAAGTAAAACTTCACATCAATATATTTCATCCTCTTATGATACATCTGATTTTTAGTAAAATGTATAGCACTTTGACTGTCACAGTAAATTGTAATTACACATTTATGCAAACTTAGCTCACCATATAAGCCTTTCAACCACAAGGCTTCTTTAATTGCCTCGATCAGATCCATATATTCTGCCTCCAGAGTAGACAATGTCACTACATGCTGTAAGCCAACTTTCGAACTAACTACACAATCTCCGATGTAAAATACATAGCTAGTAAGTGATCGTTTCTTGTTAAGATCTCCGACGTGGTCAGAGTCCACAAAACCCACCAAAGTGTTGCTATTTCTTCTAAACTCCAAACAAGCATTTGAAGTGCCTCGCAAGTATTTGAAAATCTATTTTACAGCTTGCCACTGTGTTTTTCTGGGATAAGACTTATATCTACTAACCACGTTGACTGCTTGTAAAATATCCGGATAAGTACAAACTATTGCATATATTATATTGCTGACTACACTGGAATATGGAACCTGTGCCATATAATCTTCCTCTTCATTTGAATGTGGTGATGGAGCAGTTGAAAGTTTAAAATGACTCGCAAAATGAGTACTTACAGATTTTGCATTTTTCATGCCAAACCATTCCAAAACCTTCTGATGTAATTTTCTTGAGTTGATCTCTCTTGATCTCCTTGCCAAGAATCCTTTTAGCTGCTTCTAAATCTTTCATTTCAAATTCATTCTTTAACTGTCTCTTCACGACATCGATTTCTATCAGATTCTTAGCAATAATGAGCATGTCATCAACATAAAATAGCAAATAAATGAAAGAACTATCATGCAACTTTTGAAAGTAAACATAACTGTCGTACATGCTCCTTCAATAACCATGACTCAACATAAAGCAGATAAATCTTTTATACCACTGTCTTGGAGACTGCTTCAACCCATACAAGGATTTCTTCAACAGGCAAATATGGTCTTCTTTTTCTTCAATTTCAAATCACTTAGGCTGCTTCATGCAAATTTATTCCTCAGGATTACCATATAAGAAGGCTGTTTTGATATCAAGCTATGCCAATTCCAAATCATACATAGCAACTAAAGCAAGTAAAATACGAATAGCGCTATGTTTAACAATAGGTGAAAATAAGTCATTAAAATCAACACCTTATCCCTGTCTATAGCCTTTCACAACCAATCTTACTTTGTACCTTCCATCTTCAGCTCCGTTAAAGACCCATTTGCATCTAACAATTTTCCTTTCCAAATTTGGCTTTACAAGGACCTAAGTTCCATTCTTGTGGAAGGACTCAATTTCTTCATTCATTTCAATCAACCACTTAGCTGAATCTTCACATAAAATAGCTTCGTTGTAGGTAGATGGTTCACTAACTCTATCTATTTTTTCTGTAACTGACAAAGCATATGCAACGAAATTTGGATACTTTTGCAATGGTCGAATCTCCCTTCTTAGTCTATTCCTAGCTATGGAATACTCTTCTTCTGTATCCTGCTCATCATTGTGAACTAAATTTTGCTAAATAGAAGAAGTCAAATTAGAAGGACTAGAACTATCAATTCCAAGCTCCACTTGCTTTTGCGTACCATTTTCATCTGCACGAGACGAACTTAAAGACTTCCTTTTGGAATTTAACATAGATAATTCATCAAATGTAACATTTCTACTAACTACATATTTTGGTGATTTAGGATCTAGACACCACAATCTGTATCCTTTCACCTCAGCAGCATACTTAAGAAAAATATATTTCTTAGCTTTAGGCTACAATTTTCCATCATTTACATGCATGTATGCCAGACACTCAAAAAATTTTAAATTAGAGTAATTAGCAGGCATACATGACCAAAATTAAGACCTGCAGAATGAGCGCGGTTCACAACGTAACATACTGTAAAAACTGTCTCCGCCCAGAGACAACCAGATCATGATCATATTTCTATTTCTAACCACAATCATGAACATATACTCCCCTTCAATTCATCAAATCATCCAAATCATGAATAAAAGTATAGATCTAAATTTACCAAGGCATGATCTAACCTCTACTAGCATAAACATAATCATGGCTTAAACAATCATACATGAATATAAATCCTATTCACCATAGGTAACATAATCTCTAGCATGCTTGATCACAAATACTACTTACGACATGGAGACATACATTAAACCCTAAAACACCATACAATCAACCAAGATAATCAACTCATGCATAAATCCCATCTCCATCATATACTCACATTTATTCATGCTTCAATCTGAACTCATCACAACAATACATGCTCAAATCCTATTCATAATCCATCTCCTACCAATATCATCCTAGAGACATGAATCTAGAATTTAAAAGGAGGGTTGAAAAGGCTTACTTGATTGATGAGTACTTTGGAGGAGTTTCGAATGAATCTCAACTTCTAGGTGACTAGATCCATCCAAGGGAGATGAAGAAAGCATGGCCATTGGTGAAGAAATCATTCGGCCAAGAGGGAGAGGGTATTCGGCCAAGAGAGAGGGAGAGAGAGAAAAGAGAAGAAGAGAGTCCATTAGCATGCTTATACACATATATATTCTTTAGAGATTGAAGATTAGTGAAGATGAAGTTGATTGAACAAACTTACCTTGAAGGTGTTCTTGAGCCTTCACAAAAATACTGATTTTTTTATCCAAAAGAGAGAGTTGGATTTTGGAGTTTGATGTTAAAAGTGGTATGGATGGATTCATGGCAGTGAGTAGATGAAATCTGGATATTTTTTGTTTTAAGAAGATTGAAGTGGTTTGGAGTGGTATTAGGCAAGAGAAGTGAGTAGGTGTTCGTAGTGTTCTATGTGTGCTTGAAAGTTGAAGAGAATTGAGAGATTTTGATTTAAAGCTGCCGAAATTCTGAAGGATTGCAGTGGCCGAATTGTTTGAGTGGTTTTGGTAGATGATTTTTCTGGTTTGAAAGGAAAAGGAAAGGCTGGTTGTTGAAATCCTAAAAGAATATTTTAGGGATTCAAATTTGAAAACTAAATATGGCAAGAAGATCTTTGATCATTAGAGAGTTTTTTGGAAGCTGTAATGGCCGACTGATTGCTCAGTGTTTTTGCTAGATGAAAGCTGGTTGAAGAAGATTAATGGTGGCCAAAAAGAGGGAGTACAATGGTGAAGGAAATGTCTGGTTGTTTAAGAGATATTTTATGGAAGTTTACTAAGTTATGATTGCTGGAATTTTGGTCTTCAATCAAGGCATGATTGGAGTAATTGTTGGAGATATATTAGGGGCAGCTATGACTAGTTTTTCGAGCAGAAGGTTGGGGAAGACAATGGAGTTCTGTTCATGGCTGTTCAAGAGAAGTTTGTGCAGAAAAATGATGAAGATTTCGGATAAGGCTGAAGAATGAACAAGCTGGAATTCCAATTCAGTGATTTTCGCAAGTTTGAAGGAAAATTTTGGGCAGATTTTTCTGCCATTGTTTAGTCAGTTTGTAGAGGATTTGAAGGGGTATTCAGAGGTCTTTCAAGGTTGGTTTCCAGTCTTCTTTATGGAGGAAAAACGTGGCTAAGGAGCTGGGAGAAAACTGGAAGAAAACAGCTTGGTTTAAGCTCACCTATGCTGCGATTTTGCCTAGAAAATTTTCTGGTTTTGCACAGCATTTGTGCAGTCCGAATTTGGCCAGAAAATTTCAGGTTTCAAATTGGTCAAGAGGGCCATTTTCTGGCAGCATTTGGGAGGAAATAATAGCTGAGAATTTCGACACTTTGCATGCACAAGAAGCTGGAAAAAAAAATCAGAATACTTCATGAAGGAAATGAACATAGCTAGAGTAGAGTTTTGAAGGTTCACAATGAAGATTAATTCTCTTGGAAACCTTCCCCAACTCCTACACATATTTGGTCCATAAGATGTCTTACACTCAGACATTTTGAACCTTCAAAGCCACAGCACTTTGCTGGAATTTTTCTAGAATGAAATTGGCTTGAATAAATTGCACAACTTAAGAAATTGAGAAGTAAGAAAAACTAAGGATCAAGAAGGGTATGAATTCCCTTAGGAATTTTTGTAGGGTACAAGAGTAGGAGTAGGGTACTCCTATCATGTCTCCCTTAGGACATCACCTTTACCCTTCTCTAGAGCACTCAAGAACGGAAATCTAACCTTGTCAAGCAAAAATAAACTTTAATCATGCTAGAGCTCCAATGATGGAATTTGAACCTAAGACCTCAAGAATTAATTCCAAAGCTCTACCAACCAAACCACAACAACTCTTGTTCTTAATTTCTCTCTAAAATATTTTTCCTATTTAATCCTTAGGCTATCTTCCTATTTTCACCTCAAGCAAAAATTACCATTTTGCCCTTCTTACTCAATGAACATAATTAAGCCCTCGAGACTATAACTCACAAATCCAAAGCATATAAAATCATATGAAAATATATTTAAATAGGCAATAAAATATGATATGCATTCTAATCCCCTTACTCTAAGGTTGGTTTTAACTGGGGTTTCACAAATCTAGTCTATAAAAATTTACAGACAAAGCCCTAAAGGTCTTAGGAAAATTAAAAAAATACATAAAAAAACCTATCTATAAATATAGAATAGAAAACAAAGGCTTGCTTGCCCCCAGGGGCATAATCCAAAGGGCAAAAGCATGAGGGGTTTAAGGCTAGAGCTGTCAAAATGGGCTAGAATGTGGGCTGGCAGAAATATGGGTCAGGACGGATGATGCATGTTTTTTAGTATAGAAAATATTACCAACAAAGTCTACAATCAATCAAGTTTTAATAAAATGATAACCACTAAAACTACACATACAGGTAAGAAACAACACCTAAACAAGCTACAAACTAGAAGAACTCTTATGTTGGCTTTGTTCATCAAAGAATCAAACTAAGCCTTTATTTATAAGGCTTCAAATGAGGTGGAATATCAACCAAAACCAATGTGGGACTTGTTTGTGGTATTGCCAACTGATATGGGATCTTATGGATGCAAGGCATCCTTAACACTCCATAGGAACTTCATTTGTTCTTATATTTTGATGGCAAGCCATCGCGCTTCTATTTCTATAGCTTGGACTCTCCACTATATCATGGCATCAACCTACAAATGTATACCTATATTACCCACTTTAAGGATTCATCAGTTATCCCAATGGCCTTAAAGAACTGACCAAAATTAAAGAAGTTCTTCACTTCTTTAGTGTCTCTTGCTCCATAATAGCATTTCAATTCTCTAACCTTCAACATTGAAGCTCATACTCTACCCACTAACACATTTCCCTCAGTATTGAATTATCCTATGGTCAATTTGAGCAACCTTGAGTTTAGGTCATATCTCCTCAAGCATGCACCGTAGTTCCTCTATAATACAAGTATTGTTCTTAGTAGATGTGTGTACCTTCTATAGATCAACATCGTATCAATTAAGCCTGATTTTATGGCACTAAGATCATAAAAGACATGTCTCTTAGTTCACAAGAGGAATCACAATCTATTTTTCTCTTTCACCCAGGCAAATAGATGTGATTTTGTTCTCTACCACCTCCAACACCCTAATCCATGCTTTATTCGTACCCTTGCCCAACAGTGGTTTCACCGTTTCTATTACTAGATCACTTGTACCCATATTGTTTACTATGTTCACAAACCGAGTTCTAGTACCAGTGATCTTTTGAGATACTTTTAGAGTAATTGTGATACATATGACCTTGCTAATATCAAGCCAAAGTCACATTAGCATGTTTGTGTTTTGTGCATAAATTTGCAAAAAAAACAACAAATAATGACAATGCAAATTTCTTTAAAAGCATAACGACATAAATAAAAATCTCATTTCATTCATATAAAAGCTTACACGAAGGATTTACAAGATACCTAAGTGAAAGGAAACACCATAGATTACAGTTGACAATATTTGTATTTTACTAATCAAAATATTCTTTACTCCCAATAATAGTCATAGTGAAAATTTTTCAAGTGACAGTAGTAGATACTATATTTTGTTAAGTAGATGGGAACATTTTGTCCATTTTCTCTATATTTCATTGCACAAATCATGTAACACCCCACTACCTAGGCCCAACAAGGCCGGGGATGTCACCCCGTCCAAAGGACAAGGAGTCTTTATAACTAGGACACACAACCAACATAATGGAATAAAGATAATAATTTAAACTTAAATCTTATTACATCCCAAGAATTCAAAAACAAATCCAGAATAAAACTATTCACTCTCAGCTCCTAAAGCATTACACAAAAATGAATAATAACATTTCCTCCAAGGCAGGCAATAACTAGCTACTTATCCCCACAACAGGATCGACCTAAAATCATGGTAAAACGGGTGGTAAGATAAAATTCTCAGTAAGTCCGTGTGTGCTTTGAGTGTCCAGTGAAAACAGTTCGTGAATGGAAAGTATAAAATCTTCATAAGAGAAATACTGGCAAGCAATAAACAATAGTCAAAATCAAGAGTGGTGTTTTGGCTTTTCCAACCATACAGATACAATAAAATCAACCACTCAAAAGTGGTCATGGGTTACCACACGTTGGGCCCCATAACCAGTCAGAATGCCACATTTTGTGCAGACTGACAAAAGGTAAGTGATCGGCCTACGGGGCAAGATACTCCTCCTTCTCTATACCAAAACAACAACCGGTTGTCCATTCCGACAACACATAGTCACTTGATTGAAAAATTGCTAGCTCAGACCGGCACGACCTACTGGACTGTCATCCTATCCGAGAAGGACTTACTCCTCAGAGGTGACCACCTACTGAGAGACTCACCCTAACCCTTCAAAGACTAGTCCTAGCAGTCCACCCTTATTGAGTACTCAATGAACTTATCCCACTTGGGAGAAACTGAATAAACCAAGTTCCACTTGAAAAAGGCAATTAAGGATTTTCAAAATCTTTGTCAAAATTAGTTTTAGAAAGAGTTTTAAATTTGAGTAAATCTGTTCATTGATTTTCAAACAATTGTTTGACTGAAATAAGAAAGGAGTCAATCCTCAATTGCCTTTACAGAAATGAGTGTCCATGCACTCTACATTTGGCTTGTCATAATAAACATTTTGCATCAAACAGGTTTTATACAGGAGCTTACTTGATCCTTAGCTTGAAATAAAATAAAGGCCTTCAATAGCTGACCTAACCCCGTCTAGGGTAAATATAAGCCATAATCAAACTCAAGCCAAAATCCACTTTCACAAATAAAACTAGCTCAACTCACTATAACCATGATCCTAGTGTCCCAAGCTTTAAGGCCAGATAATAAATAAAAAGGGTTTATAAGCTAAGTATAGTTTGATATTAAAGTGATTAGGGTTTTGGGAAATAGATACTTTTAAGTTGAAGGTTTAAATCTTACTAAGAATAATTTAAAGTTTATTTGATGAAGAATCCTAGGTGGTATTAGGTAAAACAATAATTTATTAATAATTAATTGTTTGAAAATAATTGATAACTAAAATTAGTTGAAAATAAATTTTAATGGGTCTTGATTGAAAGCTAATAAATAAATTTTAATAGGTTTTGATTAAAAGATAATAAATTTTAATGATATTTATGAATATAAGACTTACAAAATTAATATTTTTACTTATTATGATCATTTATATAAAAGGCTTTATTTGATATTATTATATATAATATCTATATATTTTATTTCTTTAATAAAAGCTATCATTTATTTGACTAAAACATCCTTAGTATATAATAATCCAAATCTACCTTCCTAGGGTTTTTGAATTTACTAGCAAAAATTATAATATTAAATATTTTATTGATGAAATAAAATTAGCTTAGAGACAACTAGATCATGATCATATTTCTATTGTTAACCACAATCATGAACATATACTCCCCTTCAATTCATCAAATAATCCAAATCATGAATAAAAGTATAGATCTAAATTTACCAAGGCATGATCTAACCTCTACTAGCATAAACATAATCATGGCTTAAACAATCATACATGAATATAAATCCTATTCACCATAGGTAACATAATCTCTAGCATGCTTGATCACAAATACTACTTATGATATGGAGACATACATTAAACCCTAAAACACCATACAATCAACCAAGATAATCAACTCATGCATAAATCTCATCTCCATCATATACTCACATTTATTCATGCTTCAATCTCAACTCATCACAACAATACATGCTCAAATCCTATTCATAATCCATCTCCTACTAATATCATCCTAGAGACATGAATCTAGAATTTAAAAGGAGGGTTGAAAAGGCTTACTTGATTGATGAGTACTTTGGAGGAGTTTCGAATGAATCTCAACTCCTAGGTGACTAGATCCATCCAAGGGAGATGAAGAAAGCATGGCCATTGGTGAAGAAATCATTCGGCCAAGATGGAGAAGGTATTTGGCCAAGAGAGAGGGAGAGATAGAAAAGAGAAGAAGAGAGTCCATTAGCATGCTTATACACATATATATTCTTTAGAGATTGAAGATTAGTGAAGATGAAGTTGATTGAACAAACTTACCTTGAAGGTGTTCTTGAGCCTTCACAAAAATACTGATTTTTTTATCCAAAAGAGAGAGTTGGATTTTGAAGTTTGATGTTAAAAGTGGTATGGATGGATTCACGGCAGTGAGTAGATGAAATTTGAATATTTTTTTTTAAAAGAAGATTGAAGTGGTTTGGAGTGGTATTAGGCAAGAGAAGTGAGTAGGTGTTCGTAGTGTTCTATGTGTGCTTGAAAGTTGAAGAGAATGGAGAGATTTTGATTTGAAGCTGCCGAAATTCTGAAGGATTGCAGTGGCTGAATTGTTTGAGTGGTTTTGGTAGATGATTTTTCTGGTTTGAAAGGAAAAGGAAAGGCTGGTTGTTGAAATCCTAAAAGAATATTTTAGGGATTCAAATTTGAAAACTAAATATGGCAAGAAGATCTTTGATCATTAGAGAGTTTTTTGGAAGCTGTAATGGCCGACTGATTGCTCAGTGTTTTTGCTGGATGAAAGCTGGTTGAAGAAGCTTAATGGTGGCCAAAAAGAGGGAGTACAATGGTGAAGGAAATGTCTGGTTGTTTAAGGGATATTTTATGGAAGTTTACTAAGTTATGATTGTTGGAATTTTGGTCTTCAATCAAGGCATGATTGGAGTAATTGTTGGAGATATATTAGGGGCAGCTATGACTAGTTTTTCGAGCAGAAGGTTGGGGAAGACAATGGAGTTCTGTTCATGGCTGTTCAAGAGAAGTTTGTGCAGAAAAATGATGAAGATTTCGGATAAGGCTGAAGAATGAACAAGCTGGAATTCCAATTCAGTGATTTTCGCAAGTTTGAAGGAAAATTCTGGGCAGATTTTTCTGCCATTGTTTAGTCAGTTTGTAGAGGATTTGAAGGGGTATTCAGAGGTCTTTCAAGGCTGGTTTCCAGTCTTCTTTATGGAGGAAAAACGTGGCTAAGGAGCTGGGAGAAAACTGGAAGAAAACAGCTTGGTTTAAGCTCACCTATGCTGCGATTTTGCCTAGAAAATTTTCTGGTTTTGCACAGCATTTGTGCAGTCCGAATTTGGCCAGAAAATTTCAGGTTTCAAATTGGTCAAGAGGGCCATTTTCTAGCAGCATTTGGGAGGAAATAATGGCTGAGAATTTCGACACTTTGCATGCACAAGAAGCTGGAAAAAAAAATCAGAATACTTCATGAAGGAAATGAACATAGCTAGAGTAGAGTTTTGAAGGTTCACTATGAAGATTAATTCTCTTGGAAACCTTCCCCTACTCCTACACATTTTTGGTCCATAAGATGTCTTACACTCAGACATTTTGAACCTTCAAAGCCACAGCACTTTGCTGGAATTTTCCTAGAATGAAATTGGCTTGAATAAATTGCACAACTTAAGAAATTGAGAAGTAAGAAAAACTAAGGATCAAGAAGGGTATGAATTCCCTTAGGAATTTTTGTAGGGTACAAGAGTAGGAGTAGGGTACTCCTATCATGTCTCCCTTCGGACATCACCTTTACCCTTCTCTAGAGCACTCAAGAACGGAAATCTAACATTGTCAAGCAAAAATAAAATTTAATCATGCTAGAGCTCCAATGATGGAATTTGAACCTAAGACCTCAAGAATTAATTCCAAAGCTCTACCAACCAAACCACAACAACTCTTGTTCTTAATTTCTCTCTAAAATATTTTTCCTATTTAATCCTTAGGCTATCTCCCTATTTTCACCTCAAGCAAAAATTACCATTTTGCCCTTCTTACTCAATGAACATAATTAAGTCCTCGAGACTATAACTCACAAATCCAAAGCATATAAAATTATATAAAAATATATTTAAATAGGCAATAAAATATGATATGCATTCCAATCCCCTTACTCTAAGGTTGGTTTTAACTGGGGTTTCACAAATCTAGTCTATAAAAATTTACAGACAAAGCCCTAAAGGTCTTAGGAAAATTAAAAAAATACATAAAAAAACCTATCTATAAATATAGAATAGAAAACAAAGGCTTGCTTGCCCCCAGGGGCATAATCCAAAGGGCAAAAGCATGAGGGGTTTAAGGCTAAAGCTGTCAAAATGGGCTAGAATGTGGGCTGGCAGAAATATGGGTCGGGACGGATGATGCATGTTTTTTAGTATAGAAAATATTACCAACAAAGTCTACAATGAATCAAGTTTTAATAAAATGCTAACCACTAAAACTACACATACAGGTAAGAATACCCATCATATAGTTTAGGGAATAGCAAGTATTGAATCCACAAGAACTTAGACTCCTAACTTATTTTACACATATCTTTATTGTTTAGTCAATAGAATAAAGAAATATAAGTAAATAACCTACTAACGTAATATATTAGAGAAAATTAAGTTATACAAAAAAAGTCACAAGGATAATTAAGGAGTAAGAATAAGTAGAAAGGACATGTAAATAGATAGAAATCCTTGAATACACAATAATGATTAACTAGTTATTCTCTTAATTAATTATTATATTGGCATCATGAAGGATTAAAATAGACCCACTTCGTATGCAATCCATAGAATCACTATCATTTAGTTAAATCAATAAATATATTTTATTTCAACTAATTTACCCAAAAGATGCATTAAAATCAATATTCACATAAATCCCTATATTCTACGTGATTTAAGCATAAAATTAGTCAATGAATCTATATTCTAGCAATTATCAATTAATCTTTGATTACTTTGTCTTTACCCTTAACCTCTTTTTCAAGTAAGTTAATAATAGCTAGTGTTGAATTAATTAGTTGGTCAGTTTCTCCTAACATTATAAGAAAACTAATCAATGCAACAAGATATTATGCTCAAGTAATCAAATATTAAGAATAGCTATAAATTGATTAAAGAACTAAAATCAATACAAAATCATGAATCCAAAAGAATACCATCTAAAGACAATTAAAACAATAATATCAAATTGTCAATAAATTACAAAGAAAAAGAAAAGAAGTCACTCATAGACAAGCAAGATCCTTTCTTCCTCCTTGAAACCTTCTTGATCAACCTCCTCTTCTTCTCCAAGAATTCTTCTTGATCCTTCTAAATCTTAGTGTTTCTCTAGGAGTTTTCTAAAGATATTACATTGAAGAATTGAAAATTATGAAAACTAGTTTGTACAATATTATTCTTTTGTATTTGTAGGAGTTCTAATTGCTAAAAAATGCCTACTAGAGTCCTTTTCTGTGGTTGAAAGAGTTTCCAAAAGAATCCAACTAAAATTGTCAAAATCTGCTTGGAAAAGGAAACCGGCCATCTTAGGTCAGTGCACGGCCGGCGCACCGCTGTGCCTCGAAGCCGGCGCTAGTCGTGCCTCCGTGCCAGCACCGTTCTCCCAATGAAAGGCCAACGCCAGCCGTGCTCTGTACGATCGATGTTTTTATTTCATTTTTCATCCAACTCTGCATAAAATCATTTAAATACATTTCCAAAGGTAAAATATCAAATATGAAGGAATATGATTAGTTATTAAATCAAAAGTATCACAAAAGAACTTCAAATAATTAGAAAAATATAGGTAAATTTAGGTCCTATCAACGGGCCAACCTATTTTTATGATGGGCTATCAAATTTTTAGCCCAGCCCAGCCCAGCCCTTGCAGCCCATGGGCTCATTTGTATATAAATAATATTTTTTTAAAAAAAGAAATTTCATACTATATTTATATTTTTTAATCTTTGACTCTAACTCTAGTACAAATATAATGAATCAAATTATAACTTAAAATAAATTGTAATTATCAAATAATAAGTTAAGCATATTTTATTTATTATACTTTACACACATAATTCTACCTAAATTTACAATTTTAACAAGTTCAAAAATTAAACATCACAAATCACATATTAAAGTCAATATCTCTTAAATATACAAATACAGTAATCCAATTTAAAAGTTTAAATTTAGAAACATCAAAGTTAAAAATCAATATTTGTTTCACAATTTTATAAAATAGCCATGAAAGGCTAAAAGTATTGTCCATACTGCCTGCCAAAAAGATACACATTCTTCAATCATCTAAAACTTTTTCATTGATTTTATTTGAATCTACTTTTGATGATGCTATTTTTGATATGGCTATTTCAAGATCGGATTGTTCATCTAATAATCACAAATCACAATAAGAAAGAAGGATATAATTAGTGTTATACTTACTAATTATTAACTAACTAAAGAAATTACAAAAAATTGTTATATTACCATCATCATCTATAATAAATCCATGCAACCAATTCTTTGTGCAAACAGCCATTTAAACTCGATCATGGCGAAGAGAATTTCTATATTTGGTGATAACATGACCACCACTGTTGTAATTGGAATACTTAAAACATCACGTGCCATGATAAACAAACAAGGCAATCGCTTAGAATTATCCGTCCACTAATTAAGTACTTTTATTTCATGAAAAAGTTTAAGATCAAGCTGTGACTCATCTAAATATATATCTAATTTAGTTTTTCCTAAAGTAGAAATATTCTCATTCTTATATTGTTTGTAATCCTACAAATTTTCAATATATTAATAAAAAAGAAACAAAAGGTATTAGTATCATCATCAAAAGATAATTAAAAGTAAATTAATAAAGGAATTAAAGTATTACAAAGATATCTTACATTAAAAAATTTTGATGTCCTTGGTTTGCTAACTTTATCTAGGTAAACTTGATGAAGGAGGAATGCTTAGTGAAGACTCACTTGCATAGTGATCATAGAGTTTATACAATTTTCTCTTGATAGTTTCAACTATTCATTGAGAAGTGAAAGCTTCAATTATTTGGTAGCAATACAACAAGAAATCAAGCTTCATACGTGGATAAAAAATTGCTCCAAAGGTAAGCACCTCACTGTAATCCTTCTAATACTTATTAAGTTTTTTCTTCATTCTTTGAGCCATATCCTTAATAACCTCATCCTCACTATTTAAATTTTCATTCAAGACACACTCAATTTTCCAAATTTGCATAAAATACAAATTGAAAGTGGGATAAAATATACCGAATATCAAATTTGTCACATCATAAAACGGCTCCAAGAATTCACACATTTTGATTTCATTACTCTATTTTTCATCCATTGGACAATATTTTTAAGTTTTATCAATAAGTTGGAGGATAGAAAATACTTTTTTGTATTCTATAGCACTTTCAAGCATCAAATATATTGAATCCCATCTAGTTGACACATCCAACTTCAAACTAACCCCTGCATTAATGTCAGCTTGTTGCACACACTTTTGAAACTTTTGAACTCTCCCATCAGATCCTTTTTACATATTTCACACTCTCTCTTATTTTGTATAATGCTTCATGGGTTAGTTTCAAACCTCTTGAACAATGAGATTCAATATATGAGCACAACAACGTACATGAAAATAATCATCATCACAAACCAAGATATTTTGCAAAGAAAGATGACTTTTCAAAATATCTTGTATGCAATCATTTGCAGAAGCATTATCCAAAGTAAAAAAAAAAAAAAAAAATCTTTCAATTCTCCATTCATTCAAGCAATTAAACACAATGGCAACCAAGTCAACTTCTATCTGTAGAGGAAGCATGCGATGAAAATTAAGAATTTAACTACACAACTTCCAATTCTCATCAACAAAGTAAGCAGTTAAGAAAATATAACCCTCTGTGGTGCATGCTGTCCATACATCAGATGTTAAGCAAATCTTATTTAGTATTTTAGCCAAGACTGCTTTAAGCTTCTCTTTCTCTCTCAAATGAACTCTCTCAACATCATTGACACAGTATTCCTAGACCACATATTTGGATTCTGGAATAAGGTATTTAACCCAAGCCTTAATCTTCTTATATTTAACAAATGAAAATGGCAAATCATGTTGAATTATGGCTTTAGCTACCATTTCTCATGACATTCTACGATCATATTTTCTTGCCTTTGCTTTCCCCTCAAAATCAATGAACATTTGTTGTGGATTAGAAAACAAAATCAACTTGCAATTTTCCAAATGACGTTTTAAATGTGAGATGCCATAGTTTGTACCTCTTTGTTTTGTTCCAATTTTATATTCAACTTTACAACCATTGCAAATAGCCCTTTCTATTCCATTAACCTTTTTACTAGATTTGGAAAAATATATCCATACATTAGAAGTCTCTTTTTTAGCTCTTTTTGCAGGTTGTCCTTCACTACCAATTTCAAAGGTTCACCGATATCATATTTTCGCACACATACATGCATTCATCACTATCACCGCCATTAGTGTGTGATTGAATATCCATTCCCTTTACACAAGAATTCAATAGCAAATATACAATGAGAAATTTAGCAAAGCAACATAGAGCAATAATTAAAAAAGGAAGGAACAAATAATAACTAAAAAAATAGCACATTGTAATTTACAATCAAACTAGATCTCAAAGTTATCCCGATTTTAAAAAGTCATCTCCTGCTTATCACATATTACTTGAAAAAACAGGTACAAGATATGAAAGCAAACTAACCCTTCTCTAGATGTATACAGTATACTGTGTTTGGCCATCTAAACAAGATTGTTGAAAGGTTGGATTTCTTTTTTTTTTTTTTAATTTTGTGGTCTAAACTTTATAATTATACCCTCTTTCTCGAAGACAATGAGAATAGTAGGGAATTCAATGAATCAGTGGCAATTATATTTATTTGGGGGCTCATTGTACGGACATATATTACAAAGACAATAAAAAAATCAAGAATCTTGAGCTTTTATACCTGTTATCACAGTCCATAGACTTATGAGTTCTGAAGGAAGTAGCTTAGGAGTAGAGGCGAGCTTAGTGGTCGACTTGCTAAGGCTTTATAGAAAAATGGCAACAGCGGCGATAGACTAAAGTGGAGACATTAAAGGTTGGGCAGTTTAGGGAAGGTTTCGGTTTGTGTGGTATAAGTAGCAGGCCACAGTAGTAGAGTCAGAGCTGGCGTGCAAATCAAGATCGAATGACATATGGTTAATTATAGGATGTTAGTGACAAGCGACTAATCAACCGGCAGTAGAGAGGAAGTTGGATTTGCAGAGGAACTTGGATTTGCAATTGAGAGTTGAGAGCTAACTGAGTAAGAGGTTTGTCTTGTGTGTTGCGACGGAGGAGATATACCGCAAATCTGAAAATGAAATCTGTGGGTGCATGGGTTTGGTTTGACTTTTGATATTTTATTTAATTTTTCAATTTTGGGATTTAAAAAAAAAAAAAGTAGTCAATGGGCCAAGCCCGACCCAGCCTCATTCAAACCATGGGCTTTGTGGGTCAGGCCGAATAGGTCTGATTGAAATATAGGCTTGAAAAATTGCACCCCATATTACTTGTGGGTCGAGCCTGACCCATGGGCTTAGCCCATTTTGACAACTCTATTTAAAGCTTTGAGAGGCTAACTTCTCGAGTCCGAATCCCCTCACGGGAGGTGCCATGAAAAGCCTCTTCTATCCCTAGCCAGGAGTGTACATCCCTAATTTATACCCATTCTATGTTGTTGGGCTGAATGGTGTGGGCCGATGTAGGCAGTCGGACTTACACCTTTTTGAGAAAACAAAAGCTTGGCATTTGGGAGATCGCTGCCCATCGATACCTCACTAGCATTGTGTAGACCAGTTCACCTAACATTTGACTTGGGAATGCCCTAGTGATCTCAGAATTGCCCAAGCAATCTATAAAAGGCTCACGGACATTCCTAGACATACTCAAACAAACCGTACAAAGTGACCAAATACACTTGGAACGCTCATCGTTCCAGTTTCTTAAGTAAATTTGAAGAAACACACATGTTCTGTTGGTTTCTCCAACTCTCAGATTAGGTGTGAGCAACAAAAGCACCCATACATTCGAACCGGCATGAGTCTACCCGTGACAGGCCCTATCTCCCTACTTGGGGATGGCCTAGAGATGGATAAAATTTTGTTTCAAGCAGGAAAAGGCTGGGGATCCCCACCTCTCCTTATTGTTGGACTAGGCCAGGAACATGAGAAGAAAAGAAAGAGGTTGGGATTTCTAGTCCCAACTGCCTCAACTTAGGTACTATCCCTACTTCCCCTTCCCCTCCCAGAAGAAGTACCAAACTGAAAAGCTTTCAGTTTTTTTTTTTTTAATGTTAAAAATTGAAAGAAAGTTCTCTTTTTTAGGAGGAAAAAATTTTGTATATATTAGATATGGCACTAGATACTAATTTCCCATGAAATATCACATCTCCTCTTTGACCTCCTCCCATGAAAAAAGGGGGAAAAAGAATAAAAGGAGTGTGAAAACTCCCGAGAAAGTTTCTGTAAAAAAAAAAAAAAATTATATTCATTAGATATATATGAAACACTAATTTATATGAAAACCCTAAAAACATTTTAAATGAAAATCGCAATGAAAGTTTTTATTAAGAAAAAGAAAGCCTCACTCTTCCCCTCCTAACCAATTAAAAGAAAAAAGAATATGCATAGCAATTAAACAAAGAAATGGCATTAATGACCTTAACGAAAGAATTTTTGGTGGATTTTACATAAAATTATAGGATTAAAATGAGGTTCTTGTTAATAGAAAGTATATATATTCTTGTCATGGGAAATATAGCATTTATTTGTAACATGGTGAGTTTGAAAATTCAATTTTTCTTGTTCTCTCATATACATTCTGACAAAAATATAAATGAAAAAACTAAACATAATTTATCTTAAATTGATAAGAGAAAAGAAAACAACAATGTAATAACCTTTCATATTTTGATTACCTTTTTAAATTTTAAATTTTCATTTTTTCTACATTTCCTTTTCTATTTTCAATACACAATATGTATAAAATACTAACCACCTGCTAGTGTTTTGTCTTAGAATTATGGCTCATACTGTCTTTTAATCATAATTATGTTGGGACCCACTAAGTAAAGACTCTATTCAATTACTTATTTATCAGAGTAAGATAATTTTTTCACTTAAGTAAGGAGCCCAGCCCTATAGGACAGGAGATTCACTTTCTTAACCTACCAAGGGAAGGCAAATATGGAGACGTGGATTTTATTGTCCCTTGCCCGTGCTAGTCTATTTCATATATTTTTTTTAAAATTATTTATATTAAAAATATTTCTATGTTTCTTGCGAAATTGTTACTTTTAGTTACAAAAATTAGATTGACAATGTGCAAATTTAATGTGTAAAGTTATAGAATGCTAAGTAATATATGTGTTCAGTGTTTGGAGCATAAAACTGTAATTTTTCCATTGGCTCATGGTTTCTTTTCTTTGGATTTCTGTTAGGGGACATTCTTAAACCTTTGTGAGAAATAGCTAGGAAATTATTATGTCGTTCTGGCCTTCTTAACAGGAGAAATAGTTAGGACATTGATCAGTTGAATCAATGAATTTGTTGAAGTTAATCGTGAGCTATATAATGAACTGCTTGTTTCATTTAAAGCTTGGTTAATGCCTCTGAATTCAATTCTTGCTAATTAAAAGTTGTCCTAAAAAAGGCAGTTTCATTGTAGTCATGTTTTGAAAGAAATTGCAATGATTTGTGGTGTATTTTGGAGGTTTTTGAATGGCTTTTTGTGCCAACAATTGCAGGGAAATAGCGATTACGCTTGTTTTGCTAGACCTAGAACTCGTCTGACAATGTAACCGACAGTAACCTTATGGTTGCACTAGGCACCAATTCAGAAACAAGTTTCTTTTAATTTTTTCAAATGTTCTTTAAGTTACTCCTTTGAATTACTAAAGGAAATATGGTTTTTGAAAAGATATTTCTTTGTTCAGGGTTTAAGTTTATTTATGTAATAAATTGCATAATTATATTTTTACGGACACATTTAAAGAAAGAATCTTTGCTAGGTGTATTTATCTAATCTAATCAAAATAAGTAAATATGTATACTAAAAGTAAAAAAATGAGTGAATTATCGATATAAATTTTTTAAATTAATTTTTAATTTTTACATTTTCAACTTCTCTAATTAATTAATGGTATAGATCTAATAAAATCTTTTGTATTTCATTATGAATGGTAGTAATTTCATCAACATTTTCAAGTAGCATTTTCAATGGTTGAGATTGATTTGATTGTTATGGATAAACTAGACATTTGACATTATTTTTTTAAATTATGGATATTATCTATTCTGTTATATATATTATTAGGATATTAATCTCATCAATACTTTACGAAGAGACTTTGGATATTAATTTTAGCTATTCTAAATATATATTCTAATTTTATGAAGAGGGGAGTGAATTGTCTAAACATATTTTCTAAACAATTTTTATTTTTTACTTTTCAATTTTTCTAATTAATAGTATAGATCTAATAGAGCTCTTTATATATTTTATATTATGAATAGTATTAATCTCATCAACACTTCTAATTAACATTTTTATGGTTAAGATTAGTTTGATCGTTATAAATAAAGCAGACATTTATTAATAATATTTTTCTAAAAAATAAATATTATATTGTTATTATAATTATTATAAAATTTAAGATCATCACAAAAAAAAAAGTAATAAATTTATAACGAACAAATAAGTAATCTAATAATAAGAAGATAATGCAGAGATACACAGTATTTATGTTATTTCAGTTATATTTACCTCTTTCCAATTGTTACGCCAGTTATATGAAAATTGGGATTTGTAGAGATAACATTTTCAATCCACTAGCCACCCCACCATTTCACCTTTTATCTTCTCCCCATATTTATTTGATAATTCCTCCCTCAATATCTCCTTTTGATGACGATGAATCTAAAACCCTTTTCACTATCATTTTTAAGCTAGAAGCTGTGAGTACATCTCTCTTCCTTCAATTATCTATCTCTCTCTTTAGTCTGATTTTGAGCAAAGTAGAGGTTGATGGTTTGTTTTTCCTTTTCTAGATTAATTTTAGTAAGGGTGTCTTTGCTGCTTCTACACTGCCTTAAAAGAAAACTCCTCCTACCTCGCACACAATCGCTGCTCAAGATGTATGTTTTTAGTCAAATTCATACATTTCTATGTTGATTACTTTTTCCAAAATGTATCATTTTGGTACTGATTTTTATTTATTTTACAATTTTTTTGAAAGGCTAAGAGAACATCTACAAGTTTGCAAAGGGGAACAACGCCATTGCAGATCGTTGTTATTCTTCATGACTCTTACAGTATTACTTAGATGAAGAGTGTTTAATGGATCATGGTAATGATAAAACAACGAAATCACTCCGATTTCATTGGGTATTGTGTTGTGAATCTAACCTCATTTGGTGGTGCTCTTTTTTGAAAGGGATGATATTGAGTTATTGTTTCGTGGTTAGGGCTTGGAGCTAAGATTCTCGAGGATCTTTACCATTTGATCAAGAAGGCCATTGCTTTTACGAAACATTTGAAAGGAACATGAAGGACAAGGACTCCAAGTTCAAATTGATTTTGGTGGAGAGCAGGATTCACAGCTTTGCTCATTATTACAAGCTGAGCAAGAAGCTTCCTCCCAACTGGAAATAGTAAGCTCCTCTGTTCTGTTGTTCCTATTTACAGCACATTTGTTTTCTATGTTTGTTTGCTTTGTGGTATGGCTACTCCTACTTCCTCGTTTTATTACTTCTCTAAGTCATGTTGTGTGCCTAAAAGATTTAGACAATGAATCACTATATAGAGAGTTAGAACCCTTTTGACTTGGCAAAGCAATTAATTCTTTTATACTTAGACCATGTAGATTGTACTTGACTCACCATTCTTCTTCTTCTTCTTTTTTTTTTTTTTTGGATCGTTATTGATATAATTTGATGTGCTATTTATTTGGCTTTTCTTAATCTGTCTCATTGTCTTACTTTAAGCTTAGGGTTTTAGTTTCTTTCCTTGTATAAATTCCAGTTGTATATAATACCTCATATTTTTGTATTTCTTGCAAGCTCTCTTTGTGCCTTATTATCTTACTCAAATTTTAAGTAATTATTTGATGTAATCCTTTACTAACATGCTTGGAGGTAATGGTGTGCTCCTAATGTTCACAATCAATTTCCATCATGTTAGGCAAAATGTTTATCTTTCTAAGAATTGCAAAAATTTCATGTTGTGTTCTTATGTACATAGACATGGTCTTATGTCCATATTCATAGATTTTTAGGTATGACAAAGTCCTTGGAATAGGGCAAAACATAACTGTAAAAACTAACTTTGACATCATAGTCCATTGTTAACATATGTTTGCTTGTAGCTATCCATATTGGGTATGTAGTCTATTGTGATGGTTAACCCTAATTGAACATAGGGTGTTTTCTTCCTTTGCTGCCACTGAATATGCTTGGTTATTTAAGAATATAAACAATGTCATGGAGCTCAAATGGAAAAAAGAATAAATAAATTGAAATATAATTGAATCTTATGGCAGGTGTAGGTTCAAGTTAAGTATATTTGGACTAATGAATTTTGTGTCCACATAACTAAATATCAGGATTGACTGACTGCCTAACTTTAACAACTTATTCACTAGTGATGGAGGAGGCTACTGGATGTTAGTGTTGCAAGATGATACTACTTAAGCTTAATACCATCTCTATTGCATCAGCAGTATTTAACCACATAGATGGAAACTTTCTTCCATATGCTTTATGCCTTGTCATCTTGGGCAGTTAACTGCATGATTGGAACTTAATTCCATTTGCTACTCTAGAGTCAGGACCAATACCTTTTGCTATCTTTATGCACCTTGAAGATTACTTTCTTGTATGGTAGCATCTCCTTTTTTTTTTTTTTCACTTCTAGGTGACAAAAAATACACACACACTTGCTATGCTATAATAGCAAGTTAAAAAAGAAGTGTGCTCAGATGTTTTTTCTCCACCCTAACTTAGAAAAGGCATATATATCTAGAATTGGACCTTGAGGAGCTATAGACACATTTAGTTCACCTATTTAGTGACCTGAATTCTTAAGGTATGCAGTCTAATCTGTACTTCACCTTTCTCTTCAGGGGATTTTTTTACTTTTATTTACAATTTTTTTTTAATCGTCGATTGGAGTGGGGTGGGGTGGGGGGGGGGATTACAAATATGTGCTCTTTTCAGATCCTTTTGCTAATTTGTTCTAGTAAACTTTAAGTTTCAAGGATTATCTTCACCATGTTGAAGTAATTCTTAAATGAAACTTTTATCATGATGCAGGGCTCTCTCAACATAAATGTGCCAATGACCATGAGTGACTTGAAAAACCATCTTGATTGATGAAAAAATCCCTTAGTGGAGCAAAGTGCTGACTTCCATCTACTTTTCCTGGTGGCTAGGTTTTTCGACTTGAATACTAATGTTCCTTCATTGACAGAATGTGTGATCATACGGACACCAATTCCAAAGGGTTACAAGTTTTTAATTGAATCGTTGGCTGGTACCTCTTCGTTATGTCCAACAACCCCATTTTGATGAGTGAATCTGTCATGAATCCTTTTGGAGAAAATATTCGAATAGTTAGAGATTATTCAGTTTAAAGTGAGTTCAATACAGCCTCTTTGGTGGACTTGGCTCATCTTTCTCAGAAACAACAGCACCATTCAATTGTTGGGATACTTGATATTATGCTAATATCCTTTGTGTTTAAAAGGTACATTTAATTAAGGAGTGAATCAAGTGGAATGAGATTGAAAAAGAAGAGTGCCTCGATATGCTTAAATTCTTTAATTTTTATTAAATAACAAGTCAGACATATGCAAACTAACCCTTAGTCATATCACCAACATTATGTAATCATTCTCTGTGTTGCTGAGTTTATCAAATTTGAAGGAAAGGTATACGTTAAGCTAATTTTTATGAGACTCGTAAGTGAACTCAAAAAGTGTGCAACACATTATGGAATACAATAATTTTATTCCACTATCATAAGGTTTAATTAGGTTTTCAAATATGAAAAGTATATTTGGATTACAATTTTATTTTTTTTCTTTTAATAGATATAATTATAATTTTAAAATTTCCAACGAATTTATAAAATTAAAAATTAATATTATAATTTATTCAGTTGGAATAATAATATTGTCAATATTTTTCGAATTCATTTCGTTTATATAATATAATTACTAATATTTTAATTTATATGACTTGAATAATAAAACTATCAATGCAATATTGATTTTTAAGAGTATGTTTTAGATAAAATGCCACAACTAAAATGCTTCAAGCAAGGGAGTCCTTGGCTTCATCACAAAGAGGAGGAAGAAAAGAAGTTGAGTTCTATTATGGGAACAACAATTTCAACTTCAATGACACTATTTGATTTCATAAAAAGATGACTTCACTGGTAATTTGAGGAAGTTGTTAAACGGTAGAATTGACAAACCATGAGCGTAATTCCTAGCATCAGAACTAACGGTCTCCTACACCTTTAAATATAAGAAGATCTCATGCATTGATAAGGTTGAATTCGACTTACAACGTCTTACTGCTTGCCATTGACAGTATCAAAACTAATGATCACCTACCAAAAAAATTAAAAAACTGAATACATCACATGATTATTTCCGAAGAAATATAATTTATTATTGTTGACATCATTTTTAGCCGATCCGTTGCAACGGTAACTTTCAGCTGAAGCCGATTTGACTTCTGCTAAACAGATTATGACATTAAGGAAAATCCTCAGTGGCTGTACTCGGTCAACATCGGAACCAAGAGCCGATGAGCTATCACCCGCACACCACGGTACCATCGGCAAGACATTACCGTTCTCAACCGCTTAGGACGGGCAACGAAATGGGATCTTCTCCACATTCGGAAGTCGGCAGCTGCACCACAGCAAGTATATAGCAAGCAGGAATCCCAGATTGAAGAAGACACCAACACTCATCTCAAGCCAAATTACCAAATTTTTCCAGTTTTCAATTCCTTTTTTCTACATTTTTTACAGTTTGCTTCACTGCTTTCATTTACAGCTTTTCTTACAACTTTGTTTACAGCTTTGTTCACAGCTTTGTTCACGTTTGCTTTACAGGTTTCTTTACTCCTTTGATTACAAATTTTCCATTTGACGTTGCTTTGATTACCAATTCTAGTGTTTTGTATTCATTCATCATTTTAATCAAAATACATCGTGTTCAATTTCGTTTTGCTTTTGTGTGCAATATTTCTGCTTGCTTGGACCCTTTCTATAGTAAGTTCAAGGAACCCACATCTTTTAAAAGGTCCGTCTCATCCATTCATCTTTTCATCAAACTGTTTATGTTCATCGAAAGAGTAGCCGATCGACATTTCTGTCGGCTCCCTTTTCGTAAGGCAACAATTATATGATCAGATTTATACACACTTTATTCGGTAAGGAAGTAACTTTGAATAATATATTATAATTATTGCTCTCTACTTTTTATATTCACTATTAAAAAATTTCCATTATATATATAAGAAGAAACAATGTAGATAACATATAGTATAGAATTTTGTTTTATTCATATATGTAATCTCATTAATATAAAAATTTTATAAAATATTTAGTTAATATAACGGGCAAAATTGCCGCATGTAATGTAGAGTTGCCAACTAGTTTTACTTCTATTTACCATGCAAGTGATGTTAGGTTAAAAAATGAGCCTTATAAGGACAATTATGTGGATGACCGAAGCTTTGGACCACTTCTACTTAATAACTCATTGTAGTTAAACTTTGATTGAAGCTTTGAGTCATTTTTACTTATATAATTCATCGTAGTTAAACTTTAATTTTTGTTTAGTGTCGAATATTATTAAAGCTTTTGGTTATTTTGTATACCTCAAGGTGTTGTTACTGTTTTGAGTTGATTACTTGTTGAAATTGAAGCCAATAAAATTAAATGAAGATTTATTTTTTTCTTTCTCTTAGAAGGGGAGGGGGGAAGGAGATAGTAGAAATAATGGGATGTCATTTAGTATAGAATTCGAGATCTACGTTTTAAATAACAATCTTTTTACCATTAGAACAAATTGTTACCAACAATTAAATGATGATTTTAATTATGTATCACTAGATTTTCACTCAAGTCCAAACAATGCATGTATGGGGATGCGCCAAGTGCTCCCTACTTTGCGGGGGTAGGAGAAGAGAATCGGTATGTACGCAGCCTTCCCCTAACATTTTGCCAAGAGGCTGTCTCCACCATGGTTTGAACCCGTGACCTTTGATCACCAAAAGAGCAACTTAACCATTATACTAAGACCCGTCCTTAAAAAGAAAGGTGCAACACGAGAACTTCCCAAGGGGTCACCCATCCAAACAATGCATGTATAAAATCAAAATTTCCTGCATTCCATTGGAATATGTAAATTATTCAGTCCACAATCCTTTGAACACAAAGCCCTAATGGATTCTCGCTTACTACCATAGGCCCCATTTTGAAATTTTCACCAAAAAAGAGCACTATTCTGGCAAAGAAAATACCTGTACTTATAGACATCCTCTCTGTCTGTGTATGGGAAGTCAAACCACTGGCATACTATTAGAAAATTTTATTTATATGAGGAATAAAATAAATAATTTATTATTTTATATAATTTGTTTCATGGTGTTTTTGCAATTCTCCAGTTGAATAAATTGGTACTCCATTCGTTGTTACATAATCGTCATTCTTGGAAAATCAAATTCAAATTTAAACTTTGTATAAAAACATCAAATTTGATTTGATTATCTGAAGGTTCTCTTGATTCGAGAACTGTTCTACTTCTATTATGAAAAAAATGCATATTAAGAGCTCCCGTTCATATAAGAGATGCAAATTTTATAGTTATGTAAAATTTATATCCATTGTCACACTTTAATTATTTAATTATTTGCTTTTTCATTATTTCCTATTTTGGTATGCTTTTTACATTTTATATTTACTTCATGTTTTCATTTGCTTTTATCCTTTTCATATGCAGTACGCTTAAATAGCAGACCCAAGTGTGTTTGGATCTAGCATTTATTGCTCATATTAGCTTTTATTGTAATTATATTGGGACCCACTTAGTGAGGACTCTATTGCATTACTTACTTTTTAGAGGGACTTATGAGTAAATCAACAGTGTCCAGATTGACTTTTAAAAACAGCCATGAAATCTTAGGAGAAGAGCAACCAGAGATTAATGAATCTTAGTTTTACTAATTTTGTTTCCTTCAATGATTAGGAGAAGGATTGTCAAGGTTTTCTGTTTGTTTTAAGAGTTAAAGTGTCAAAAAAGTTGAAATATCTTAAAATAGTAAATAATCAATTTTAAAATATGATAGGGGAATAACAAAAATAAACAATACTTTATAAATTAATAACTAATAAAATCAATGAATCCAAGCTCTTTAAATTTAATCATTCCAAATATATTCTTCAACTTCAACCCATACTGGAATAATATTTGGCCTCCTAATTTCTCTACATAGGCATATTAAATAAACATGTAATACAATCCAAAATAATGTGTCAATATATATCCACAAGTTTCAAACCTTAATGACAAAAATAAATGTATACCCATTATGTTAAATTAAATGTATTTCTAATCTAAATTTTTTTTAAAATTAATTCCTTTCATGTAAAAGATATAAATTTTTGTAGTCAACTTTTTCATTCATAAAAATAATATGATAACTTATTTTTAATAAAAATATTATTTAAAAAGTTTTATATTAATGAAAACAAAATATTCATATACAAGCTGCAAAAGAATGTAAGAGAGGAGTGAACAATTGATTAAAAAAAAAAAAAAAAAGGCAAACCTAAGAGAAAGGAGAACTAGTAGGAGAGTGTTTTGAAATTTTGGCAGTGTTAGAATAAAATCTACACAATAAATCTCTAACTATTATTTGCACAAGAATTTCTTCAAACTTTTCTTCTTTCTTTTCTCTCACAATTCTCTCACAAAAATAATATATCTTTCAAGCTTAGGAAGAGCTCTATTTATAGAGCTCTTATTAGTGGAATTCATCATCTTCCACTAATATGTATTAGTGGTGTCTCCACTAACTCTTAATGGTGGACATCCACATCTACAATTAGTGGAACTTCCACTAATAGAATTAGTGGAGCTTCCACTAATTCTAACATATTCACAACACTCCCACTTGGATGTCCATTACATAAAAAATATGCCTCGTTAAAACCTTACTAAATAAAAATCTAGTGGAAAAAAAAAATCTAGTGAAGGAAAAAGAGTACACTATTCTATATGTCTGTTTATTACTCCTCTTGATAAGATGATTCCTTTAAAATTTTTAACCGACGCATATCAATTTTATATCTCAACTTCTCAAATGTTGCAGTCAGTACATGCTTTGTGAAAATATCTGCGAGGTTGTCACATGACCGAATATGTAGCACATCAATTTCACCTTCTTCTAGAGTTCATGAGTAAAGAAGAATTTTGGTGAAATATGTTTTGTCCGATCTCCTTTAATATATTCTCCTTATAATTGAGCTATGCAAGCTACATTATCTTCATAAAGAGAAGTTGAAATATCTCTGATAGATAATAATTCACAACTTTTTCGAATATAAGGAATCACTGATCTTAACCATACATATTCTCAACTTACTTCATGAATAGCTATAATTTCAGCATCATTTGAAGAAGTAGCTGCTATAGATTATTTTGTAGAACGCCATGATATATAGCAGTATTTTCACATGTAAATAGATAGCTCGTTTGAGAACGCGCTTTATGTGGATTAGATAAATAGTCATCATCTGCATAACCTATCAATGTTGGGTTGGTTTTATTTGAATAAAATAATCCAAGATTAATTGTTTCTTGGAGATATTGAATGACTTGTTTAATTCCATTCCAATATCGTCGTGTTGGTGAAAAACTAAATCTTGCTAATAAATTGAGAGCAAATGCAATATTAGGTCGTGTATTATTAGCAAGATACATCAATGCACCAATTGCACAGAGATATGGTACTTCAGGACCAAGGAGTTCTTCATCATCTTCTTGAGGTCGGAAAGGATCTTTATGCACATCTAATGACCGGACGATCATTGGAATACTCAATGGATGTGCTTTATCCATATAAAATCTTTTTAGAACTTTTGTTGTATATATTGATTGATGAATAAATGTTCCACTTTCTAGATATTCTGTAAACTAAGACAAAATTTAGTTTTACCAGAATTCTTGATTTCAAATTCTCTTTTTAAATAATCAATTGCTTCTTAGAGCTCTTCTGGAGTTCCAATAAGATTAATATCAGCAACATATATAGCTAATATCATAATAGAACAAAATTTCTTAATAAAAATACATGGAAACATTCACTAAGACGATTGAACCACATGCGTCCAAATTGCTTCAAGCCGTATAATGATTTCTATAACTTAATGGAATAATTTTCATGAGAATAATGTTTATATGCTTCGGGCATACGAAATTCTTCAGGGATTTTCATCTAAACATCATTTTCTAAATTTTCATACAAGTAAGCAGTGACAACATCTAATAGGTGCAAATCTATCTTTTCATATGCTACCAGACTGATAAGATATCAGAGTGTAATAGAATCAACAACAGGAGAATAAGTTTCACCATAATCAATACCTGGTCTTTGTGAAAAACCTTGGGCCACTAACCGTACTTTATATCGTACGATTTTATTATTTTCATTGCACTTTCGTACAAATATTCATTTGTAGCCAACAGGTTTTACACCTTCCGATATTCGGACAACAAATTCAAAGACTTCACCTTTTGTCAGTGCATTTAACTCTGATTGAATTGCATCTTTCCATTGTATCCAATCTGTTCTACGCCGACATTCATCAACTGATATTGGTTCAGGATCATCATTATACTATGTAACATCAAGAGATATATTGTATATAAACATATTATCAATAATTGTTTCTATCCGATTTCAACTTCTACCGGAAGTAGTATAATTGATAGATATTTCAATGTTACTTTCATCAACTTCTAGTTCTTTGTCATCAGTTCTCTCTTGGTCTTTATCATTCTTTTCTTCAATATGATCATCTAAATAATTTAATCCTCTTTTCTTTCGAGGATTTTTATCTTTAGCACCCAGAGGTTGGCCACGCTTCTGCGTACTTTTGACTCAACAGCTATAGATAGAATCTTTTATTCTGCTGGAATTTCAATTTGAATAGGAGCATTTATAGTTGGAATATACGATTTTGTTACTCTTTTGGAGTCAACAAAAGCATCTGGCATTTGATTTGCAATGCTTTGCAAATGAATTATCTTTTAAACTTCAAGTTTACACGCGCTTGTCCGTGGATTAGGATAATTTAATGATGTTATCCAAGTAAGATCTTTCTTATACTGTTTATGTTCTCCCCCTAATTTAGAGAATAATGATTCATCAAAATGACAATCAGCAAATCTTGATGTGAATACATCTCCTGTCAAAGGTTCAACATACTTGATAATAGAGGGAGAATCATATCCAACGCATATCCACTTTCTTCTTTGAGGACCCATCTTTGTACGTTGGTTTGGTACAATTGGAACATATACAGCACACCCAAAAATTCTTAAATGAGCAATATTTGATTCTAACCAAAAGCCAATTGTAAAAGAGAGAATCTATGAAACTAGTTGGCCTTATATATACAAGTGTTGCAGCATGTAAAATAGCATATCCCCAGGCAAATGCTGGGAGATTTATTTTCATTAATAATGGTCTAGTAATTACTTGTAATCTTTTAATTTTTTTTGTTATGTATTTTAATATTAATACAAGTTATACCTCGTGCATTCTAAATAAAAAATATTACTCCCTTGCAATGCATGGGGTATCAACCTAGTTATATAAATTTCAACATTGTTGAAGTGTAATACAAAAAAAAAAAAAGAAACTTTACTTATAGACAAGATCACGAACTTCTTCTTCATTAGATTTTCTTGAATAATCCCTTCTTCTTCTCCTTACTTCCCTTTGATCTTCCCTTTCTTGGTGATTCTTTTGAACTCGTTAAGGGATTTCTTGGTTGCTAGCTAACTAAGAATGTGTTTGTAGGGTTTATAATAGTGTATATATAGTGTACAATGAAAGAAAATAAAAAAAAATTGCAGAAATGTGTGAATATGCGCAAGTGGGCGGCTTAGGGAACTTCCCTAGTCCCCAGGTTTCTAGAAAAATAAGCGGCCTAGGAAAGTACCACTTCTCTAGGCTACCAAGTTGCCTTTTTTCTATTGTTTTCTTTTCTTCCTAGGCAGCCTAGTGAATTTATACCTCACTCGGCCACCTCTTTCTTGAGCCAAATGTTTTCTTCTTCTCATCCTAGGCGATCGAGGGAATTAGAAATTTCCTAGACTACCATAGTGCTGTCTTTTTTTCTGCTTCTTCACCTTAGCGGCCTAGGGAAGCTTACCTAGGCTGTCCTTCTCCTGGGAAGCTTGCATTTCATTTTACATTGGGCGGCCTAGGGAAGTTCTACTTTCCTTGGCCACCGTTTTCCTCCCTTGCCCGCCTTGGTCTTGCCCTAGGCAACCTTGTTCTTGTGCCATTCTTCAATTATTATTCAAATTTCTTCCTTTTCACCATTTTCATCTCCAATTGGTATTTTCTTTATTTCTTACAACAAGAAGATGAAAAGGGTGTGGTGACTGGTAATTTAAATAAGAATTTATCACATTTAAAGTACAAAAATACTAAAAAATATGTGTACGATGAGCTCTCATCAAGTTAACTATGCAAAGCAAAAGTTATGTATAAACAAGATATATATTTAGCTACCTAACAAAAAATAGTTATTGAGAACTTTCAATAAATAACATTTATGATTTTGAATTTTAGATTAAAAAATTATTGAAAACATACATCCAAGGAGCTTATTGGTTTACAATGACTATGTACCAAAAATTAACGAGTACATGAAGATCTCACTTGTCTCCACCGGATACATATGGTACCAACAACATCCTTAGTCAGCATGGGAGTTTCAGCAACTACAGATTAAGTGACAAATGAACCAATGATTGTTATCAGTGCATCAGTAATTGCCAGAGATGGATCTAGAAAAGCTTTAAGAGTTTTAGATTTTACCTTAATAAAATTAATTTTTTAAAAGTTCATTTAAATTATACATTTGGTCTCTTCAAAGAAATTTTAAAAGATTATCTTTTAATATTTATTTTCATATAATTTATTCCATAACGTTCGCAAATTCATTCAAGGAGTTCTGGAAACTCCATTTGCCTTGGTACACCCAATGCTGGTGAATTTTTGAAGTTAAAATGAGTCATTCTGCTAAAAAAATCCAATAGATGTAGATATGACCTGTCATGCTTGTGTACAAATTAAAATTTGATGAAAATTGAATATCTTTGATAAATCTCTAGTTCTATCTGTGATAATTATATTAAGTTAATGTACAGCATGGCTGGACATGGTGTATGAAGATCTTGAACATAACATATGTTGTATTAAAATTTACATCTACATGATATCATCGCTAAAAAAGTTGAGATATTTAATTTATAATTTCTCTTCTATATGAATGCAGGGGGAGCACGAAAGAGGAGATGTTGCATCTGTTCTGGAATGATACATGAAAGAACATGGCTCCTCAACGCACGATGCATTTAACTTTATGCCTTTTGATCTGCTAACAATAACCAGAATTTAAATAAAATAAATAAAAGGAAAACCAGTTGCAAAATAAAATAATGCATTTTGTGGTAATTGTTAACACAATCTTGAAGGGACATATCAATCAGTCCAACGCACAGTCGAAATGCATGCTAGCGAGTGAATTTATACTCCCCTGAGCATACCTTATCCATGACTACTGTGAGTATCAGATTTACAATTTCAATCTACAAAATCTTCCATCCTAATTTAAAATTCCTGACTTTGATTTTTTTTTTTGAAAACGTACGTTAATCCATAATGATTCGTTGTCACAAATTATGCATCATTAATTCTTCTGACTATTACGTACACAACATTCTTCCTCTAAAAGAAATAGAAACTCCAAGAGGTGGGTAGGGATTTCGATATGTGTTACAATCCTAATGTATTTTTATTATTTTATAACTGTTAAAACAACCCATCAGAGTAAAGAGATTATTTGTAAATTTAAATAACTAAAAACTGATATTTTTAACTTAACAAGAATAAATTATAATAAATTTTTAATTCACCTGACAAAAATGAAAAAAAAGTTCACATTTGTAAAACACTGTTTTGAGGAATTGAAATTGTGCAAAAAAAAAAAAAAAAGATATGAACAAATAATGCTTGGAGTGAGAAGTGCGAGAAGAGCTTCCGAGAGCTTAAAAGGAGGTTGATTACAGCACCCGTACTAAGCCTACCCGAGGCTGACAAGCCCTATGCACTTTATACAGAGCGTCCAAGGAAGGTCTAGGAGCTATGTTGATGCAAGAAGGGAAAGTCATAGCTTATGCGTCTAGGAAGCTAAAGCCGCATGAAGCTAATTATCCAACGTATGACTTGGAGCTGGCAGCCATAGTGTTCGCTTTAAAGAAGTGGCGACATTACTTGTACGGTGCTCAATACGAAGTCTTTACTGACCATAAGAGTTTGAAGTACATCTTCATGTAGAAGGACTTGAATCTTCGGCAGCGTAGATGGATGGAGTTTCTGGAAGAGTGTAAGTGTCCTATTAATTATCACCCGGGCAAAGCAAATGTGGTAGCTAACGCTTTGAGTCGAAAAGTGAAGATGGCACACTTGAGAATGCAGGAGGTGTCGGCAGTTCAGGAAATCCTGGAGCAAGAGGCGGAAGTCCAAGAGAGGAAGATCTGCGTAAGCAACCTGATCCTGAAATCCGATCTGGATCAAGAAATTGTATCAGGCCAATAGGACAGTGTGGAATTTCAGACCTTAAAGGAGAAAGAAATCGCAAGAGGAGGAAGTGATTTTCGAACCGACGAAAAGGGGGTATTATATTTTTGGGATTGGATATGCATACCGGACATCTAAGATTTGAGGAAGAGGATACTGGACGAAGCTCACAAGAGCAAGTATACTATACACCCTGGGGAGGTAAAGATGTACCAAGACTTGAAGAAGAAATATTGGTGGGCTGGAATGAAAAGAGATGTAGTTCAGCGTGTGTCAACCTGCTTGATGTTCCAGAAGGTTAAAGTGGAGTATAAGAAGTCTGCAGGGTTACTGCAACCGTTACCGATTCCCGAGTGGAAATGGGAAGAGGTGACTATGGATTTTATGACTGGTCTTTTGATGGCCAAGTCACACAAAGATGCAATTTGGGTGGTGGTGGATCAACTGACCAAGACAGTGCATTTTATTCCAGTGAACGTGCGGGACTCGATGGAAAAGTTGGCTCGGATGTATACTCGAGAAATTGTAAGGTTGCATGGGGTACCGATGAGCATTGTGTCGGATAGGGACCCTAGATTCACTTCCAGATTCTGGGGTAAGTTCCAGGAGTCTTTGGATACTACATAGAAATTCAGCACTTCTGCTCATCCGCAGACCGATGGTCAATCTGAGAAAGTCATTCAGATGCTAGAGGATATGCTCCTTTTAGGCCAGATATCATTTTGGACAATTCACAGTGAATTGTGTGGAGGAGACCGAATTTTGCAAGAGGCATTTGATGAATTTCAGATGACAAACGCATGGAAAGATATGAACAAATAATGTTTAAACTAAATTGTAGCACTAATGGCCATTCTATAGTAAGTCCTCAATCTGCCTCAATATTTAGACAAGAAATCATAACGTAAATTGTCTTCAATACTCCTAAAAATTTTGAATATTTGTTTTTCATTTTGTCCACCTCATTGTTTTTAGTTTATTTGTACAGTTTTTATTTCTATGATTATCGAGGCTATTGCATTCTCCCTCTCCCACTATCTCTTACTAAAAAATAATGATGATAAAGTTCAATTTCACAAGCAAATTGAGTTTAGTTAAACTTAAAAAAAATAAATTGAATGTAAAAAATTGAGTTTAGTTCATACGTGGGTTTTGTGTATGGCAAATATTACTGTGTTTTCAATCAAAATAGGAATAATCAAGTATCGCATTCGTCACATAAATTTTACTAAATTTTGATAGAAATATATTAAAGTTGTATTAAAAAATTTTAATATATATATATATTTATTTATATATATATACCCCGTGTGATGGACTCTAAGTCGAATTCATATTAGTTACTTAGCAAGAGGTATAAATAATTACCTAATAACTCTAGAATAGGGGATAATTACAAAAATACCTTTGATGTTTGTCCAAACTACAAAAACCCTTTCTTTTGCATGTATTTGAAAAGAATTTCAATGTCAACCTCTGTCATGTATTGTTAACGGAAAATTCTAATTGTTTAAGTTTATGATACCTTTTTTCTTAAAAGACAAATTACTCATTTGAGAGGAAAGTGGGCACTGATTTAATTTTTTCAACCCTGATATTGATTTTATGAATAATACAACAAAATATATCGAGCTATATTAGTTTAACGACTATATATGTTGTCAAGAAACAGTTAAATTTTATACTAAAAGGCCCTTAAAGGGCACTTCTGCAATTGCATTTTTTACTACAGTCAACCCAGATTAACACATTTTCTAATGGTAATAATATTTTGTAAGCAATGTATGTATTTGGGAAAGAATCTAACTTTTTAATATAGTTTAACATTTTTTACTCGAGTACTAATCTCTTTTGTCAAAATTTGTTTCAACACTTTCAATTTTTGAAGGTAAATCATCAATACTATCAATATTAAAATGATCACCAAATTTTTTAAAGTAATTTTCAAGGTTAATATAATTTTTTTAATGTTTCTTCATGTAAAGTTATTAATTTTTGTGAGGTAAATAAAAAAATAAAAATATTTTTATATTCTGAAAATTGATTAAACCTATTTTCAATAGAAATAGCTTGGTCAATTATGTATAAAAAATATTCAGTACGAAAAAAATCTTCAGCAAAATGTATCATCTCATTATTATTATTATTTTCGTCAAAATGACTTTTTTGATGAATCATAGGTTTTAATGACATTTAGGTTTTATATCCATTTCAATAGCTATTTCTTCAGAAGATTCCAAAACATATGCAAATTCATTTTCCCTATAATCTTTTAAATTAGTAGTAAAACCATTTAACTGTTTTATAGTAATATCTATGTGTATATTTTTAGACTGTAAGGTCTTACTAATTAACAAAATTGACAGTAAATAATATATCATACCAAATATTCATTCCTAATAAAAATTCAAAATTTTCAATCTCATAAGTTGCTAAACATATATCTTTTCTTTTTATTTTAGGATTTTCACTACTTTTTTTATAGTGGAATCAAAGCATCTCTTATATTGGAAATTCGAAACATTATTACCTTGACACTTTCTATTTTATTTTCCCGTTAGGTTTGAGATAAAAATTTAACAAAAAATTTACAATCATAATCTTGTAAAACTTTTCATCGTCTAATGGATGAAGCAAATAAAGACTAAATTTCTTATAATACACAATCAATTTTTTTTTTTTTCGTCTTCTCTTGTATTCTTCTTGATTTCAAGAATCAAATAAAATATATGCTAGTTGGATGCACATTTGTTGTGAATTTTGTGTGAAATAGAGAGGTTGAGAAGAAGTAGCATCTTGACTTTTTTAGTTTCAATATTAAGAGGAGGGAGCGTCTTTCTCTTAAAGGAAAGAATAAAAAAATTAAAGATAGTGTTAACTTTTGAAAAAAAAAAAAAAAGGTCGACTCTTTTAATTATTTTAAATTTCTTTTTTAAGTTATTGAAATAAGTTAAACTATAAAAAATGGGCCTTGTCTTTAAAAAAATTAATTAATAGACATAAAAAAGATTACGGATCCAAAAAATCTAATAAATAGGCTTTTCCCATAATTAATTAAATTGTAAACAAATGCAATTTTTTATTAATTTTTCATTCATTTTTAGATTATGTAAGGTGTAATATACATGTGTGTATAAAATTCTGAGGCCTCTTATATAACTGGGGCCTTAGGAAGCAACTCGTTTCCCTAAGGCTCTATACGCCTCTGATTAGATGTTTGCGACAACATGGACTAGAGACGGAGCTACCTCTCGCCCCGCGCCAAAAAAAAAAAAAATAATTAAATCTTATAATTTATTTTAAATTTTTTTAAAATTTTATATTTCGCTTCCCAATAATTTTTGATAAATCATAGTATTATCCTTCTAATATAGTTTTTATTATAGTTTGTCCCACCTTCTCCTTCCTCCCCTCCTAACCCCAAGTCCCCAATTTCGTCCCTGGCATGGACGAAGAGATGATCAAAACAAACTAATCAAATAGAGTTAACTATGCAAGGCAAAAGTTATGTATAGACATTATATTTAGCTAGCTAACAATAGATAGTTAATAAGAAATTTCAAAAAACTACATTTCTGATTTTGAATTTTAGATGAAAAAAATTATTGAAAGCATACATCCATGAAGCTTATTGATTTCACAACAACTACGTATCAAGAATTGACGAATACATGAAGATCTCGCTTGTCTCCTCATGATATATGATGGTAGCAACAACACCCTTGGTCAGCATGGGTGTTTCAACAACTACAGATTAAGTGACAAATGAACTAGCGATTGCTTTCGATGCATCAATAATTGCTAGAGATGGATCTAGAAAAACTTTAAAAGTTTTCGATTTTACGTTAATAAAATTAATTTTTTTTAAAATTTATTTAAATTATACATTTCGTCTCTTCAAAAATTTTTTAAAAAATTATCTTTTAATATTTCTTTTCTTATAATTTACTCCCTAACCTTGGCAAATTAATTCAAGGAGTTCTTGAAACTCCATTTGCCTTGGTACACCCAATGCTGGTGAATTTTTTTAATTCAAAACAGAGTCATTTTGCTAAAAAAAAATCCAATAAAGGTAAAAATAACCTGTCGCGCTTGTGTACAAATTAAAACTTAGTGAAAAATGAATATCTTTAGTAAATCTCTAATTCCATCTGTAATAATTATGTTAAGTTAAGTATGACATGGATGGACATGGTGTATGAAGATCTTGAACATAACATATATTATATTAAAATTTACATCTACATGACATTATCGCTAAGAAAGTTGAGATATTTAATTTATAATTTCTCTTCTATGTGAATGCAGGGGGAGCACGAAAGAGGAGATGTTGCATCTGTTGTGGAATGATACATGAAAGAACCTGGCGCCTCAACCCACCATGCATTTAACTTTATGCATTTTGATCTACAAACAATAACCAGTATTTAAATAAAATAAATAAAAGGAAACCAGTTGCAAAATAAAAATAATGCATTTTGTAGTATATATCAATTAGTGCAACGCACAGTCGAAATGCACGGAGTTTGACCGAATTGGATCAAAATCCAATTCAAAATCATAAGGGGTGGATTGCGGAGGGTGGGTGTTGAAGGGGTACCTTGCATTCAGTGAATGCGAGGTTTCCAAATTTCTCGTATTCACCGAATACGAGATGGTCGTGTCCAATAGTCACGTCGCATTTTGCCCACTGTTCTTTGTACCTTGTAAATTAGTTTTGCGAGATTTGTTGTACCTCACAAATCACTTTTTCGAGGTGCATTTATTTTATTTTTTTGTAATTTCTTTTTTCTCTATTGATATTAATACTTTTAACTAACACAAAATATGTTTTTTTTTTTGTAATTTCTTTTTCTCTGTTGTAAAAGAAATTAATGTTTTTAAACAACACAAAATATATAAAGACTTATATAACTTTAAATAATGAATAATTTAAATTTAATCATTACAAGTAATATACATGTTTTTACTATATTAATTTTATTTATATGCACATATTTTGAAATAAATTTTTATTTGTATTTTAATTTATAATATTTAATTATTTATTAAAAAATTATAAAATTTTAAATTCCCAACTATCTAAATATACTAAAATTGTCCTTTTTTTAATATATTGTAAGTATTTTATCATTTTTTGTGAGTTCTTCCTCTCATTTCTTTTGTATTGAATTTAAAGTCTCTACTATAATCATCCGTTCATTTTTTTTTTGTAATTTTTTTCTTTATTGTAAAAGGAAATAATACTTTTAAATAACACAAAATATATAAAGACCTATATAAATTTAAATAATTTATAATTAAATTTTATTAATTTAAATTTGATCATAACAAGTAATATCTGTATTTTTATTACAGTTGATTTTATTTATATTAGATTTTAAAATAAATTTTTATTCACAGTTTAATTTATAATATTTAATTATTCGTTAAAAAATTATAAAATTTTAAATTCTCAACTATCTTAACATATTAAAAATATCCTTTTTTTTTATTGTAAGCATTTTATCATTTTTGTGACTTCTTCCTCTCATTTCTTATATTTCAATTTTATAAACTTCCAACTTTGTATTTCAAAGGAATTAATACTTTTAAATAACAAAAAATTATATAAAGGCCTATATAAATTTAAATAACTCACAAACAAAATGTATTATTTTAAATTTGATATTAACATGTAATATACGTATTCTATTGTTACTACAATTAATTTTATTTGTATTGGATTTTGAAATAAATTTGTATTTTTAATTTAAGTTTAATTTATAATATTTAATTATTGAAGAAAATTATAAAAATATAAATTCTCAACTATATGAATACACCAAAATTATAGTGTCAAATATTTAAATTTAAATATCAATTATCTAAATTTCATAATTCCCTTACATTTCATAATCCAAATAATTTATAAATTAACTGAATTCGGATAATGTGTGAAATATTAATGTTCTAAAAAAAATCATTTAAAAAATTATATTATATTTGTTTTTAAAGTTCTATTATTATTAATTTTGTCTTAAAAATGGTCAAACTAAATTGAACTCTAAAACGTGATACAAGTAATAAAATTTATTACAAATGAAATAATCTAAAAAAAAGGATAAAAACTAGTCCCACAATTAAATCCTCGACGGTTCCTTGGAGGTTGAACTTGTCTCTGAGGCTGTTGTTATTATTCTTCGGGTGGTTCTTCTGGTTGTATTATACCTTGGTCATTGTAACAGTGAGATGGACCGGGAATATCTATAGAATGTCTGTGCCGTATCTGAAACCATCCAGAAGATTGGTCGGCATCAAATTCATCAGTTGAAGATAAGCATCTGTTAGTGTTATGCCCTAGAGGCAATCACTTGTACGTTGTATATGACACATTTTATTTTAATAAAAGGCATCATTTATCTTACAATTTCTTTTGTTCACTTTTATATAATATAACTGTTAGATAAAGTCCCTAGTACAACATTATGTTAAGGAAATCATGATAGAGATCATGATATGAGATTCCTATTACACTGCATAGTGTTAGTACTTAAATAGTCCCTAATCGTAGTATTAATGAGATAGGACATCATTAATGCATTAAGACTAGGATGTGTTAGATTTCCTGATTTGATCAGGCGGTGGTCGTGGTTCTCCTATCCGTGAGTATTGAGATACTTAAAGTTAACACATGGATGCTTGTTAATGGAACAAGTACATTGGATGACCTAACTATGAGATAATCACATGGATAACTATTTAGTGCCAATGATATAATCTCAATATAGCAAACGTGCAAGTATTCTTAGACTTGAGATCTCCAAGGTACTTTGTTTACTGAGTATTGTGCTTTGATTCCAATCTCTGGAGTTAGATCGAAGACGCCTATGGGATGGATATTGGGTACATTATGAGGTAAACGAAAGTAGTTGAGAGGGTCAATAAAGGATTCACCACTCCTAATAATAGGGGCGAATATCTCACGGCCACTTATAGAAATTACTACTCGAGAAGTCCTTGGCCAAGGCGATTGTGTATTGGAAACAGTTCCAATTGATACACATTTAGAGTAGTGGGTTCCTGGTACAAGTATCATTATATTCGGGCTAGAATTAATATATTCTAGAGGGAGTTGGCACCAATTCCGTTCTCCAAACCGAATGAGATATTATATGGTGAAAAGAGTTAATTGCGCTGTAATTTGTTATTGAAGGGTTCGTGTGAAGCCACTTGACTTCCTGGACTCTTGGGTGGTCATGATGTCTTGTTAGATACCGCTCATGATCTGAGAATATGGGTTTATTAATTGATGAATTAATAAACCAATCCTGATTAGATTTGATATGATTAATTCTAATTAATTATGGATTATTAATCTCAAAGACGTTTGAATTAATTCATGTTCGCTGCCAATTGATTGGGAAACATAATAGGTCATACACAATAGAGGATTATATACTCAAGATGTTATTTGATAATATAGTGGGGTTAATTGTGAGAAAGAGAAGTTGTTATGGCCAAATTATAATTAGTTAAAATTTATAGGCCAAATTATAATTATGAGAACTTGATATTTCCATGTACAATTAGGGAATTCTAACTGTTTTAGAATTCTCAATTTTCAGTGATTTTTCGTGACATATAAAGGATATGCACAAAACCCTAATAGAAGGGTGATACACGAAAAACCAACAGCTGGAAAAGCCTTCTCTTCTTCTTCTCTCTCTCTCATTTTTCTGAAAAATAAGAACCCTAGCCGCCACTTTGTTTTCTGCTAGCACAGAAAAACTTGGTGCTTTAGTGTGATCCTCCATGTGGATTTTTGTTAGAGATAATCACATACTGTGATTATAGTGATTGGACATTCAAATCGCGTGGTATTTAATCAAGAAGATTGTTGGATCGCGCCTCAGACAAGAAGGAGAAAAATTTTATTTTTCCCGGACACTCAAAGAAAGGTAAAAAGCTGTTACCTTTGTTCTCTATATGTCTTGTTTTCCACACATATACGGATCCTGGAATGGTATCTCGTTTTAATTTTTTGCTGCGCCATATATGATATGCATGGGAGATACCCAACAGTGGTGTCAGAGCTATGCTATATGTGGTTTGCAGACATTGTTCCCTGCGTGAAAGCCATTTCATGTAGTCGTGTTTGTCTTTGTTCACTGTGAAAAATTATTTTCACTCGAGTCGAAATCGTTTCGAGCATTATGGGTTGGGTCCGTAGCACAATATGCTTGTGTAATAGTTACCGCATATTTCGAAAAATGTTTTCTTTATGTGCTACAAGTTTTTGTAGAAAAACGTTTTCTCGAACATGGTGGTTGCCTTCCGTTATATCCTAATTTTCTATTTTGTTTTTGTTCAAACTAACAAATTGATTGTCGTTTTGAGCTTCAAAACAGAAAATTCTGTTGAGAATTGTTCTCACTAAAAATTTGTAGAAAAAGAAGGCACCAGAAACTATTTCTGAAAAAATTTCAAAAAACGCCGCCTCTTCTCGACTACAGCCGACGCTGGCTCCGGCTCCCAAATGACACCGGTTCTGTGCTATTTTTGTGATGTCTAGAAATCGTTTCTGGAAAAATTTTCTTAAAACCAAACTGGAGCCAATGTCGCTTCGAGCTTCTAACCGACGCCGGTTCTACTCTGTTATTCGGGACATTCCAGCCATTTAAAAAAAAAAAAAATCTGAAATAGAGTTTTAAAAGGGAAAATTCTCATTTGATGAGAGATGGGACCCAAAAGCATTTCCTCAAAATTAGTTTTGAGACAAATAATTTTATTTTTCAAAATAATGATTTTGAAAATTTAAAATTAATCTATTTTTCTAAAATATTGATTTTAGAATTTGTTTTATTTTTCCAAAATAGTGATTTTAAAATAATGAAAATTATATGTTTATTTTGTTTAAGCATAATTAATGGCATGGTAGATGGTTACGGACTAAAACTAATTATATCTGTTCATGCATTTTACAGTTTTGGTTTTTTATGAAATAGGGCATGCGTGTCCTATCTTCTCTAAAATTCTTGTGTAATTTCTCTTCTCATCTTACTCCCCTCAAATGTAACTCGAGGTTTTCTCTCTTTAGGAAATTATGTAATTAGTTTACATAGGTTAGATAGAAGTAGAATTATTTTATTTGGAAGATGGCAACCAAAACAAGGTAAGGAGGTATGACTTTCTACTTAAATCATGCATGAAGACATAGGGTTAACTATAGTAATTTCATTTATGACTCAAAGAAATTAATTTAGGGTAAAGTCCATAACCATACCACGTAATCGATTTATTACCATGATTATCAATTTTGTGATTTATTGATTTTTATGCATGTCATTTATTGAAATCACTAAAAGGAACAAATCTCTCAATTGATATTTCCATGTACAATTAGGGAATTCTAATTGTTTTAGAATTCTCAATTTTCAGTGATTTTTCGTGACATATAAAGGATATACACGAAACCCTAATAGAAGGGTGATACATGAAAAAACAATAGTTGGAAAAGCCTTCTCTTCTTCTTCTCTCTCTCTCTCTCTCGTTTTTCTAAAAAACAAGAAGAACCCTAGCCGCCACTTTGTTTTCTGCTAGCACAAAAAAACTTGGTGCTTGAGTGTGATCCTTCATGTGAATTTCTGTTAGAGATAATCACACACTGTGATTATAGTAGTTGGATATTCAACTCGCGTGGTGTTTAATCAAGAGGATTGCTGGATAGCGCCTCAGACAAGAAGGAGAAAAATTTTATTTTTCCCGGCCACTCAAAGAAAGGTAAAAAGTTGTTACCTTTGTTCTCTATATATCTTGTTTTCCACACATATGCGAATCTTGGGATGGTATCTCGTTTTAATTTTCCACTGCGCCATATATGATATGCATGAGAGATACCCAACAGCATCTAGTATCGAAGACTAGGTGCTCTGGAGTAATAAAATCAGCTTACCTATCTTCAACTTCTGCAGGATCACCTTGTTCATAATCGTGTATTGGTGAGTAGTGATCCTGCATAGGAATATCAGGTACAACATGTCTGTGTACTCGTCTACCCCCTCTCCGTACCGGGGGAACTCCGCGATTGACTTTTTTCGGGATCGGAATTATTGGTTGTGCAATGTAGCTTCGTCTAATTGGCTCATAGGGTGGGTGGTTCAAACGACTTGTCTCACCAGTGGCAGTCAACGAACGCGTAGCGAGATTTGTTATTGATGCAAACACTTGTCTACTTACAAGACCTGCATTTTGATAGCCTTCATTGCCAATATGCAATATCTGATGCATTAAATTAGCCTATATATGTATTTCGAAATGTTAAAAAATTATTTGAGTGTAAATTATATATTTTATAATACCATGTAAGGAAATTTACATACTAATATTTCTGTTGCCCCACCGCTCAATTGGTGGACCGAAGGATTAGGTTGCGTTATAATCGAATTACCAATCAATCACCAAGTGTGAGGCCAATACCATATTGCATAATCAGGCGAGACAATATTCTGACCGTAACTATGTTGTCCAAGAAGAACTGTTGAATGCCTAATAACTCAGCTCGCGAGATGTATTAAATTTATCTCGCAACGAGGTGGTGAATCAGGATTACGTTCGTTCATCTCATTTCGAATACGCGACGTCCACAATCTACCCCTGTGATGATTCTTGAAATGGTGAGCAAATGGGGCCAAGCTAAAGTTAGGATTATGCTAATAATCCTCATGTGGAATGGGCCTGAACTGTGCTGTACAAGTCATTCTATAAGATAGTGTTGTATTTTCTTATGACACTAAATCTCCATGATTCAACTCCAGTTGTTGATATGTTGTAAATGCGTGCGAACAAGGTATTCCATAAATTTCCCATTTGGAACAGTTGCACTTCCTGGCCTCAATATTAATCTCGTACGAGTTATTTCCCTTCCCATGCTCATAATGCAGTGACACAATATTAAAAATACCACAATCTTGATTAAAAGTCAGTACATAGTGTGTTCTTCTTTTCATCTCATTCTTCACAAATTTGCCCTATATCCTAGAAGTGATTATGCATTTTGTGATACATATCAATCAGTGCAACGCACAGTCAAAATGCATGCCAGCGAGTGAATTTATACTCCCCTGAGCATACCTTATCCATGACTACTGTGAATACCAAAATTACAGTTTCAATCTACAAAATCTTCCATCCTAATTTAAAATTCCTGAATTTGATTTTTTTTTTTTGAGTGCTTTTTTGAAGCATTGAAGTCATGCCTTTTTATAATATTATTTTAATCCAGCTACCCCTGTTTGGCGTTGGCTACTGCTTCTTTCATCTTCAATGTCCCCAGTAGTGGTGATTAGTACCTTCCCTTTTAATAATAATAATAATAATAATAATAATAATAATAATAATAATAATAATAATAATAATAATAATAATAATAGTTCAAAAGTGAAACAAATAAACATAATCCACTCATTTTGTTACAATATTCGATAATACATATACATATTTATCAAATAAAAAATATGGTCATGAAATTATTCTAAGTTAATCAAATCATTCACCGTAAATATAAATACATTATTCTTATACTACTCAACTAATATATACATAAAAGATTTTAATCTTAACATATAAACATAAATCAAGCTAGTTGTTCTTATGACTATCATATAAGATCCGATATAAGGTGGCTCTAGTACCATTGAAAGAAATTAAGAATTCGTTTAATCGAATTCTTCAAAAATAAAACTTTACTCAAAAGATTATTTAGATGTGAAAGCGTACAAGTAATATACATGTTTTTACTATATTAATTTTATTTATATGCACATATTTTGAAATAAATTTTTATTTGTATTTTAATTTATAATATTTAATTATTTATTAAAAAATTATAAAATTTTAAATTCCCAACTATCTAAATATACTAAAATTGTCCTTTTTTAATGTATTGTAAGTATTTTATCATTTTTTGTGAGTTCTTCCTCTCATTTCTTTTATATTGAATTTAAAGTCTCTACTATAATCATACGTTCATTTTTTTTTTTGAAATTTTTTTTCTTTATTGTAAAAGGAAATAATACTTTTAAATAACAAAAAATATATAAAGACCTATATAAATTTAAATAATTTATAATTAAATTTTATTAATTTAAATTTGATCATAACAAGTAATATCTATATTTTTATTACAGTTGATTTTATTTATATTAGATTTTAAAATAAATTTTTATTCACAATTTAATTTATAATATTTAATTATTTGTTAAAAAATTATAAAATTTTAAATTCTCAACTATCTTAACATATTAAAAATATCCTTTTTTTTTATTGTAAGCATTTTATCGTTTTTGTGACTTCTTCCTCTCATTTCTTATATTTCAATTTTATAAACTTCCAACATTGTATTTCAAAGGAATTAATACTTTTAAATAACAAAAAATTATATAAAGGCCTATATAAATTTAAATAACTCACAAACAAAATTCATTATTTTAAATTTGATATTAACATGTAATATACGTATTCTATTGTTACAACAGTTAATTTTATTTGTATTGAATTTTGAAATAAATTTGTATTTTTAATTTAAGTTTAATTTATAATATTTAATTATTGAAGAAAATTATAAAAATATAAATTCTCAACTATATGAATACACCAAAATTATAGTGTCAAATATTTAAATTTAAATATCAATTATCTAAATTTCATAATTCCCTTACATTTCATAATCCAAATAATTTATAAATTAACTGAATTCGGATAATGTGTGAAATATTAATGTTCTAAAAAAAATCATTTAAAAAATTATATTATATTTGTTTTTAAAGTTCTATTATTATTAATTTTGTCTTAAAAATGGTCAAACTAAATTGAACTCAAAAACGTGATACAAGTAATAAAATTTATTACAAATGAAATAATCTAAAAAAAAGGATAAAAACTAGTCCTACAATTAAATCCTCGACGGTTCCTTGGAGGTTGAACTCGTCTCTGAAGCTGTTGTTGTTGTTCTTTGGGTGGTTCTTCTGGTTGTATTATACCTTGCTCATTGTAACAGTGAGATGGATCGGGAATATCTATAAAATGTCTGTGCCGTATCTGAAACCATCCAGAAGATGGGTCGGCATCAAATTCATTAGTTTAAGATAAGCATCTGTTAGTGTTATGCCCTAGAGGCAATCACTTGTACGTTGTATATGACACATTTTATTTTAAGAAAAGGCATCATTTATCTTACAGTTTATTTTGTTCACTTTTATATAATATAACTGTTAGATAAAGTCTCTAGTACAACAGTATGTTAAGGAAATCATGATAGAGCTCATGATATGAGATTCCAACTACACTGTATAGTGTTAGTACTTAAATAGTCCATAATCGTAGTATTAATGAGATAGGACATCATTAATGCGTTAAGACTAGCATGTGTTAGATTTCCTGATTTGATCAGGCGGTGGTCGTGGTTCTCCTATCTGTGAGTATTGAGATACTTAGAGTTACCACATGGATGCTTGTTAATGGAACAAGTACATTGGATGACCTAATCATGAGATAATCACATGGATAACTATTTAGTGCCAATGATATAATCTCAATATAGCAAACGTGCAAGTATTCTTAGATTTGAGATCTCCAAGGTACTTTGTTTGCTTAGTATTGTGCTTTGATTCCAATCTCTGGAGTTAGATCGAAGACGCCTATGGGATGGATATTGGGTACATTGTGAGGTAAACGAAATTAGTTGAGAGGGTCAATAAAGGATTCACCACTCCTAATAATAGGGGCGAATATCGCACGGCCACTTATAGGAATTACTACTCGAGAAGTCCTTGGCCAAGGCGATTGTGTATTGGAAACAGTTCCAATTGATACACATTTAGAGTAGTGGGTTCCTGGTACAAGTACCATTATATTCGGGCCAAGAATTAATATATTCTAGAGGGAGTTGGCACCAATTCCGTATTTCAAACCGAATGAGATATTGTATGGTGAAAATAGTTAATTGCACTGTAATTTGTTATTGAAGGGTTCGTGTCAAGCCACTTGACTTCCTGGACTCTTGGGTGGTCATGATGTCTTGTTAGATACCACTCATGATTTGAGAATATGGGTTTATTAATTGATGAATTAATAAACCAATCGTGATTAGAATTGATATGATTAATTCTAATTAATTATGGATTATTAATCTCAAAGACGTTTGAATTAATTCATGTTCGCTACCAATTGATTGGGAAACATAATAGGTCAAACACAATAGAGGATTATATACTCAAGATGTTATTTGATAATATAGTGTGGTTAATTGTGAGAAAGAGAAGTTGTTATGGCCAAATTATAATTAGTTATAATTTATAGGCCAAATTATAATTGTGAGAACTTGATATTTCCATGTACAATTAGGGAATTCTAATTGTTTTAGAATTCTCAATTTTCAGTGATTTTTCGTGACATATAAAGGATATGCACAAAACCCTAATAGAAGGGTGATACACGAAAAAACAACAGCTAGAAAAGCCTTCTCTTCTTCTTCTCTCTCTCTCATTTTTCTGAAAAACAAGAAGAACCCTAGCCGCCACTTTGTTTTCTACTAGCACAGAAAAACTTGGTGCTTTAGTGTGATCCACCATGTGGATTTTTGTTAGAGAAAATCATACACTGTGATTATAGTGATTGGACATTCAACTCGCGTGGTATTTAATCAAGAAGATTGCTGGATCGTGCCTCAGACAAGAAGGAGAAAAATTTTATTTTTCCTGGACACTCAAAGAAAGGTAAAAAGCTGTTACCTTTGTTCTTTATATGTCTTGTTTTCCACACATATACGGATCCTGGAATGGTATCTCGTTTTAATTTTTCGCTGCGCCATATATGATATGCATGGGAGATACCCAACAGTGGTGTCAGAGCTATGCTATGTGTGGTTTGCAGACATTGTTCCCTGCATGAAAGCCATTTCATGTAGTCATGTTTGTCTTTGTTCACTGTGAAAAATTATTTTCACTCGAGTCGAAATCGTTTCGAGCATTATGGGTTGGGTCCATAGCACAATATGCTTGTGTAATAGTTACAGCATATTTCGAAAAATGTTTTCTTTTTGTGCTACAAGTTTTTGTAGAAAAACATTTTCTCGAACATGGTTGTTACCTTCCGTTATATCCTAATTTTCTATTTTGTTTTTGTTCAAACTAACAAATTGATTGTTGTTTTGAGCTTCAAAATAGAAAATTCTATTGAGAATTGTTCTCACTAAAAATTTGCAGAAAAAGAAGGCACCAAAAACTATTTCTGAAAAAATTTCAAAAAACGCCGCCTCTTCTCGACTACAGCCGACGCTGGCTCTGGCTCCCAACCGACGCCGGTTCTGTGCTGTTTTTGTGATGTCTAGAAATCGTTTCTGGAAAAATTTTCTTAAAACCAAACTGGAGCCAACGTCGCTTCGAGCTTCTAATCGACGCCGGTTCTACTCTGTTTTTCGGGACATTCCAGCCATTTAAAAAAAAATCTGAAATAGATTTTTGAAAGGGAAAATTCTCATTTGATGAGAGATGGGACCCAAAAGCATTTTCTCAAAATTAGTTTTGAGACAAATAATTTTATTTTTCAAAATAATGATTTTGAAAATTTAAAATTAATGTATTTTTCTAAAATATTGATTTTAGAATTTGTTTTATTTTTCCAAAATAGTGATTTTAAAATAATGAAAATTATATGTTTATTTTGTTTAAGCATAATTAATGGCATGGTGGATGGTTATGGACTAAAACCAATTATATCTGTTCATGCATTTTACAGTTTTTGTTTTTTATGAAATAGGGCATGCGTGTCCTATCTTCTCTAAAATTCTTGTGTAATTTCTCTTCTCATCTAACTCCCCTCAAATGTAACTTGAGGTTTTCTCTCTTTAGAAAATTATGTAATTAGTTTACATAGGTTAGATAGAAGTAGAATTATTTTATTTTGAAGATGGCAACCAAAACAAGGTAAGGAGGTATAACCTTCTACTTAAATCATGCATGAAGACATAGGGTTAACTATAGTAATTTCTTTTATGACTCAAAGAAATTAATTTAGGGTAAAGTCCATAACCATACCACGTAATCGCTTTATTACCATGATTATCAATTTTGTGAGTTATTGATTTTTATGCATGTCATTTATTGAAATCACTAAAAGGAACAAATCCCTCAATTAATATTAAACCTAATTCCTTCCATTAATATATTAAGAACAAGAGTCATTTATTGAGACCAGGTTGTTGGGCAAACCCAAGCCTACTCGACATTGGGCATGTTCAAGCTATAGAATTAAGTTCCTTTGGAATTAAATTCCTGATTAATGGGTCGGGTTTAACTAAATTCTTTATTCCGATTGGGCTAACTCAAGTATAAAGAAATTTAGAGGAAAAGTTGGGGTTACCCAAAAGGTTTTAAGATTAAAAGTTGTTAATCACCCAATGATCTCGATAATTACATACGATGTAATTGGTATTGGATACCTACCAATGAATTCAAGGGTGGCTTGTTGGGCAAACCCAAGGTTATTCTTGAGGAATTTGGATACCGGTCCATTAGGAAAGCTTCCAACAGGCATTCTCGAATCAGTAGTGGGGGCTATTGGTTTGAGTAAAATAGTGGAAAAAACTGCGCTTAATTAAAGTCCTAATTATTTGCATTTCATGTGCATATACAGTAACTAATCCTCTCCATCTTTACATCTAAGACACTTGCATCATGTCTACAAACCTAAACCTACATAGCATCTTAGAAACACAACAAGTTAACTGAATCAAACTACCTCGACTGGTATAGAAACTTGAGAATCGTTCTAAAATCGAAAAAGTTGCTCTACGTGCTAGATGCTCCTATTCTGCCACCACCAGCTCAAGATGCTCATGCTAATGAGCATGTTCTCCATAAAAGGCACAAGGAGGATAGTGATATAACATCGTGTATTATGCTGGCATCCATGACTCCTAAGCTGCAAAACAGCACGAGTATATGGATGCTCAATTGATTATACCGCCCAAGCCAGAACTAAGAGATACGAGATCTCGAAGCAACTATTCCGTTGTAAAATGGCAGAGGGTTCTTCTGTGGCCACTTATGGGCTGAAGATGCTGGGCTTAATAGAGAAGCTTGGATCTCTCGGGTTCGCAATGGATCATGATTTAATTCTACAGTCTTTGCCTAATAGTTTCTCACAATTTGTAATTAACTATCAGATGAACAAGTTTAAGTCCACCATTCCTGAGTTGATCAATCTTCTCAAAACTACAAAGTCCTCCATGAAGAAGGATTCCAATGCAGTTTTAATGGTAGAATCTTTTTCTTCTAAGAAGAAAGTTCAAAAGAAGAAGAAGAAAGCTCCCATGAAGCCCAAAGGTGGTGTGAATAAAAATGACGCAACAACCAAGGGCCCATGCCATCATTGTGGCAAGATAGGCCACTGGAGGCATAATTGCAAGGCCTACTTGGAGACCGTTAAGGACAAGAAGCAGAAGGAGAAGCTTTCAAGCACTTCTACTTCTACTTCGAGTATGTTTATGATTGAGATAAATACTGCCTTTAGAAATAAGGTATGGGTATTAGATATCGGATATGGATTTTATTTGTGTAATAACTTGTAGGAACTAAAGAGAAATAGAAGGCTAGAGAAAAGCAACGTGGACCTACGTACTGCAAATGGGGCAAAAGTTGTTGCAATTGTTGTGGGGACATACGAACTGAACCTGCCTTCAGGATTAATTCTAGAATTACAAAACTATTATTATGTACCAGTTTTAATGAAAAACATTATCTCAGTTGCGAATTTAGACTTAAATGGATTTTATTTGATATTTAAGAATAAATGTTGTTCTTTTTCATTGAATGATATTCATTATGGTTCAGCAACTCTGGTTAATAGTTTATATGTTCTAAACTTGGATAATCTAATACTCAATATAAATAATAAGAAACCTAAAATAGATAACTCTAGTACCTCTTACTTATGACATTGTCGTTTAGGCTATATAAACAAAAATAGTGTTTCTAAGTTACACAAGCTTGGTGACTTAAGGTCTTTTGATTATGAATCATATGGCACATGCAAGTCTTTTTTATTAGGAAAAATGGCTAAAACTCCTTTTCCAAGAAAAATAAAACGGGCCAATGAGTTATTAGAACTCATACATTCTGATGTGTGTAGCCCAATATCAATACAAGTAAGAGGAGGTTATAAGTATTTCATAACCTTTATCGATGATTTCTCACGATACGGGTATTTGTATTTAATGAAGTACAAATCTGAGGCCTTTGATAAGTTCAAAGACTTCAATAATGAAATAGAGAAGTAATTTGACAAAAGTATTAAGACTCTAAAATCTGATCGAGGAGGAGAATACTTAAGCTAAGAGTTTCTGAATTATTTTAGAGATAATGAGATATTATCTCAATGAACTCCACCACATACACTTCAACATAACGATGTATTTAAGAGAAGGAATCGAACCCTTTTAGACATGGTACAGACCATGATGGCTTTTGCAGACCTACCAAAATCGTTTTGGGGGTATGCACTAGAGACTTCTGTTTATATACTAAATAGAGTTATGACAAAATCGATTGATTCTACCCCATTTGAGATGTTCTTTGGTAAGAAAACAAAGTTATCTCACTTGCGAGTATGGGGTTGTCCTACCTTTGTCAAAAGGCCACAATCAGACAAATTTGATAGTAAGTCTGATAAGTGTTTGTTTGTAGGATATCCGAAAGAATCTTTCGGATATTACTGTTGAGATTCGTGGACTCCTAAACGTAAAAAAATCCACGAATCCCTTCTGAGGATCCAAGTAAACGATTAAGAAGATCTAAAATTTACAGAATTACCTTTTTGTTTGGCATAATCAAGATCTTTTGATTCTGATTATGCTGTTGTACGTGCAGCCCGAACGATTACCAAACGCTGCAGTGTGCGAACGTCCTCTATCAGATACATACGGCGAACTGACTCGTTACCCCGAGAGTGCTAGCACCTAGGGTTTGAGAGGGTTTTTTTCCTGGTGAATGGAGGTACGAATATTTTCAATAGAACAGGGCTTTTGAGAAGACGGCTAGGGTTTTTTTTAAAATTCCCGAACCTCGTAGAGTCCAATTCTAATAATATCTTATCATATTTTAATTTAAATTCAAATTAAATTAAAACTGATATGATAAGATTCTGCCATTATCTCGGTAATTTAACTAATTAATTTACCGAGCCAGATTCTTATAATCTGGACATTTTCCAGATACATTGAATGTGGACAAATTTTCAAATTCATTGTATCTGGCAAATTTTCTAAGTTCGATTAACTTAGACTTATTTGCAGATTCATCGAATCTAGTTACCAAAAAAATAACCTAACAAGTTCACTTATTATGTGACCCTATAGGTTCATTTAACACTGGCAGTGTGCCTAAATCATATTTAAATGGACCACAAGTTATAAGCGATTTCTAGCAAAATATTATAACTATCCAGGTTAAATGAAGATCAGTGATCTCTTTGAAACAAACCACAATTTTATATTTAGTCCTTTTGTCACACGATATCTAGATTAAGCATAAGGCACGGAGCTTGTCATCCTTATTAAGCTTAATCAATTATTTCTTGATTTCATAGTAGAGTGTTCAAACAAATTATATCAATATCTTAGATTGATATATTTGAGCACATTCATGCATTTTAACAGTCTAACTTATCAAAGGGCCCATGGATATCTCTCTCATAATTGAGAGGGACAAATTCCTTCACTATCAATCATATTCCTCTCCTTGATTTATTCTATATCCAACAGTAGTCTAATTTATTATCTGGTTAAAGACAACTTTAGACAACGTCAAAATATAGAACTTATCAGGTAGGAAACTATGATGAATTTAGGTCGAAGGACTTTTAACATCATTATGGCTAGAAAGTACTTATGACATGTCCCATGAAGTACTCTCATAGTGGGTCATGTCCAATACAATGTTCTCTAACATTTATTTATGTGTTGACTTAATATCACAAATATCCATGACCAGTAAAATATAGCCATCAAGTCACAAACATACTAAGCTTAATTTATTATTGTTCCAATAATAATAATCGATCAGGGATAGTTTTAGAATAGTCATTGTATTCATTGCTGGGTTTTACTATCAAGTCACGTACTTGATGACCACAAAACAAAATGTACTATTCATGGAAAGGAAAACCTCATATTATTATATAAAACATAACAATAATAGTATAAGTACAAATTGACTCTATGGCATATCCCTAACAATTACTTCTACTTACCCTCTGAAAACAAAGTGTTTGTTTCGAAGCATGTCATCTTCTTGGAGAAGAAGCACATGCTTAAAAGGGACAGTGGGAGTAAAATTGAACTTAGTGAAGTTCAAGAAGATCAAACAAGCAAGGATCAACCGTCTAATCTCACATCTATTGAGAGAATAGATGAACCTTCTATACACAAGATCCACGTAGGTCTAATAGGATACGTGTGGCACCTGAGAGATGTGGATTTCTCATTAGTGACCATAATGACGTATTACTCATAGATGAAGATGAGCCTACTACCTACAAGGATGTTTTGAACGGTTCAAAATCTGGCAAATGGCTTGAGGCCATGATGTCAGAGATGGATTCCATGTACGACAACCAAGTATAGACTTTGGTTGATCCACCCAAAGCAATTAAACCTATTGGGTGCAAATGGGTTTTCAAGAAGAAAGTGGATATGGATGGTAACTTAGTTACCTATAATGCACGTCTAGTGGCGAAGGGTTATCGTCAATAATATAGCATTGACTATGACGAAACCTTCTCGCCAGTAGCCATGTTAAAATCCATTAGGATACTCCTAACCATGGCTGCTCATTATGATTATGAGATTTGGCAAATGGATGTGAAAACAGCTTTCCTAAATGGAAATCTAACTAAGGAAGTATATATGACACAACCTGAGAGTTTCACATCCAATGATAGCACAATGGTGTGTAAGCTACAAAGGTTCATTTATGGACTTAAGCAAGCTTCTAGGAGTTGGAACATCCGTTTTGATGAAACAATCAAAGAGTTTGGTTTCATTCAAAACATGGATGAGCCTTGTGTATACAAGAAGGTAAGTGGGAGTGTAATCGTTTTCTTATTGCTTTATGTAGACGACATATTACTAATAGGAAACGATATACATGTCTTGCAAACAGTTAAAATTTGGTTGTCCAAACAATTCTCCATGAAAGACCTTGGTGAAGCAATCTATATTCTTGGAATAAGGATCTATAGAGATAGATCTAAAAGGTTGCTAGGTCTTTCACAGTCTACATACGTTGATAAAGTGCTAAAGAAGTTTAGCATGGATCAATCCAAAAAGGGATTCTTACCCATGTCACACGGTGTAAGTTTTTCAAAGTCGATGTCTCTCAAGACACAAGTTGAAAGGGATCACATAAGTAAAATTTCATATGCTTCGGCAGTTAGATCTATCATGTACGCTATGATATGTACAAGGCCCGATGTATCTTGTGCTCTCAGTTTGATGAGCAGATACCAATCTGACCTTGGTGAGGGTCATTGGGCGACTGTAAAGAACATCTTTAAGTACTTACGAAGGACCAAGGATGTGTTCTTAGTATATGGAGAAGGTGATTTAAAAATAAACGGGAATACTAATGACAGTTTTCAATCTGACAAAGATGATTTCAAATCACAATCCGACTACATGCTTACGTTGTACGGAGGGGCAATAAGTTGGAAGAATTCCAACAAGAGACTATTGCCGACTCTATGACAGAAGCTGAGTACATAGCCGCTTCTGAAGCAGCTAAGGAGGCTGTTTGGATCTAGAAGTTCGTGATAGAACTGGATGTGGTTCCTAGCGTTGTTGGTCCAATATCTTTGTATTGTGACAACAAATGGAGCCATTGCACAAGCAAAGAAGCCACTGCACAAGCAAAGGAGCCACGGTCTTACTAATGATCCAAACACGTACTGCGTCGTTATCATCTGATCCGGGAGATTATAGATAGAAATGATGTAAAGATAGAGAGAGTTCCCATGGATGAGAACATAGCTGACCCGCTTACAAAAGCACTATCCCAAAAGAAACATGATAAGCATGTTGAGTCATTCGATATTAGATACATGAATGATTGACTCTAGTGCAAGTAGGAGTTTGTTAGTGTTATGCCCTAGAGGCAATCACTTCTACATTGTATATGACACATTTTATTTTAATAAAATGCATCATTTATCTTACAGTTTTTTTTGTTCACTTTTATATAATATAATTGTTAGATAAAGTCCCTAGTACAACACTATATTAAGGAAATCATGATATGAGATTCCTACTACATTGTATGGTGTTAGTACTTAAATAGTCCCTAATTATAGTATTAATGAGATACGACATCATTAATGCGCTAAGACTAGTATGTGTTAGACTTACTGATTTGATCCGGCGGTGGCGGTGGTTCTCATATCTGTGAGTATTGAGATACTTAAAGTTAACACATGGATTCTTGTTAATGGAACAAGTACATTGGATGACCTAACTATGAGATAATCACATGGATAACTATTTAGTGCCAGTGATATAATCTCAATATAGCAAACGTGCAAGTATCCTTAGACTTGAGATCTCCAATGCACTTTGTTTGTTGAGCATTGTGCTTTGATTCCAATCTCTGGAGCCAGATCGAGGGCCGCCTATAGGATGGATATTGGGTACATTGTGAGGTAAATGAAAGTAGTTGAGATGGTCAATAAAGGATTCACAACTCCTAGTAGTAGAGGCGAATATCTCATGGCCACTTGTAGGAATTACTATTCGAGAAGTCCTTAACTAAGGCGACTGTGTATTGGAAACAATTCCAATTGATACACATCTAGAGTAGTGGGTTCCTAGTACAAGTACTATTATATTCGAGCCAGAATTAATTTATTTTGGAGGGAGTTGGCACTAATTCTGTACTCCAAACCGAATGAGATATTGTATGGTGAAAGGAGTTAATTGTACTATAATTTGTTATTGAAGGGTTCATGTCAAGCCACTTGATTTGCTGGACTCTTGGGTGGTCATGATATGTTGCTAGATACTGCTCTTGATATGGGAATATGTGTTTATTAATTGATGAATTAATAAACCAATCTTGATTAGAATTGATATGATTAATTCTAATTAATTATGGATTATTAATCTCAAAGACATTTGAATTAATTCATGTTCGCTACCAATTGACTGGAAAACATAATACTCAAGATGTTATTTGATAACATAGTGGGGTTAATTGCGAGAAAGAGAAGTTGTTATGGCCAAATTATAATTAGTTATAATTTATGGGCCAAATTATAATTGTGAGAACTTGATGTTTCCAAGTACAATTAGGAAATTCTAACTATTTTAGAATTCTCAATTTTCAGTGATTTTTCGTGACATATAAAGGATATACACGAAACCCTAATAGAAGGGTGATACATGAAAAAACAATAGTTGGAAAAGCCTTCTCTTCTTCTTCTTCTTCTCTTTCTCTCTCTCGTTTTTCTAAAAAACAAGAAGAACCCTAGCCGCCACTTTGTTTTCTGCTAGCACAAAAAAACTTGGTGCTTGAGTGCGATCCTCCATGTGGATTTCTGTTAGAGATAATCACACACTGTGATTATAGTAGTTGGATATTCAACTCGCGTGGTGTTTAATCAAGAGAATTGCTGGATAGCACCTCAAACAAGAAGGAGAAAAATTTTATTTTTTCCGGCCACTCAAAGAAAGGTAAAAAGTTGTTACCTTTGTTCTCTATATATCTTGTTTTCCACACATATGCGAATCTTGGGATGGTATCTCGTTTTAATTTTCCACTGCGCCATATGTGATATGCATGAGAGATACCCAACAGCATCTAGTATCGAAGACTAGGTGCTCTGGAGTAATAAAATCAGCTTACCTATCTTCAACTTCTGCAGGATCACCTTGTTCATAATCGTGTATTGGTGAGTAGTGATCCTGCATAGGAACATCAGGTACAGCATGTCTGTGTACTCATCTATCCCTTCTCCGTACCGGGGAACTCCGCGATTGACTTTTTTCGAGATCGAAGTTATTGGTTGTGCAATGTAGCTTCGTCTAATTGGCTCATAGGGTGGGTGGTTCAAACGACTTGTCTCACCAGTGGCAGTCAACGAACGCGTAGCGAGATTTGTTATTGATGCAAACACTTGTCTACTTACAGGATCCGCATTTTGATAGCCTTCATTGCCAATATGCAATATTTGATGCATTAAATCATCCTATATATGTATTTCGAAATGTTAATAAATTATTTGAGTGTAAATTATATATTTTATAATACTATGTAAGAAAGTTTACATACTAATACTTCTGTTGCCCCACTACTCAATTGGTGGACCGAAGGATTAGGTTGCGTTATAATTGAATTACCAATCAGTCACCAAGTGTGAGGCCAATACCATACTGCATAATCAGGCGAGACTATATTCTGACCGTAACTATGTTGTCCAAGAAGAACTGTTGAATGCCTAATAACTCAGCTCGCGAGATGTATTAAATTTATCTCGCAACAAGGTGGTGAATCAGGATTACGTTCGTTCATCTCATTTCGAATACGCGACGTCCACAATCTACCCCTGTGATGATTCTTGAAACGGTGAGCAAATTGGGCCAAGCTAAAGTCAGGATTATGCTAATAATCCTCATGTGGAATGGGCTTGAACTGTGCTGTACAAGTCATTCTATAGGATAGTGTTGTATTTTCTTATGACACTAAATCTCCATGATTCAACTCCAGTTGCTGACATGTTGTAAACGCGTGCAAACAAGGTATTCCATAAATTTCCCATTTGGAACAGTTGCACTTCCTGGCCTCAATATTAATCTCGTACGAGTTATTTCCCTTCCCATGCTCATAATGCAGTGACACAATATTAAAAATACCACGATCTCGATTAAAAGTCAGTACATAATGTGTTCTTCCTTTCATCTCATTCTTCACAAATTTGCCCTATATCCTAGAAGTGATTATGCATTTTGTGATACTTATCAATCAGTGTAACGCACAGTCAAAATGCATGCCAGCGAGTGAATTTATACTCCCCTGAGCATACCTTATCCATGACTACTGTGAATACCAAAATTACAGTTTCAATCTACAAAATCTTCCATCCTAATTAAAATTCCTGAGTTTGATTTTTTTTATTTTTTCTTTTGGTGCTTTTTTGAAGCATTGAAGTCATGCCTTTTTATAATATTATTTTAATCCAGCTACCCCTGTTTGGCGTTGGCTACTGCTTCTTTCGTCTTCAATGTCCCCAGTAGTGGTGATTGGTACCTTCCCTTTTAATAATAATAATAATAATAATAATAATAATAATAATAATAATAATAATAATAATAATAATAATAATAATAATAATAATAGTTCAAAAGTGAAACAAAAAACATAATCCACTCATTTTGTTACAATATTCGATAATACATATACATATTTATCAAATAAAAAATATGATCATGGAATTATTCTAAGTTAATCAAATCATTCACCATAAATATAAATACATTATTCTTATACTACTCAACTAATATATACATAAAAGATTTTAATCTTAACATATAAACATAAATCAAGCTAGTTGTTCTTATGACTATCATATAAGATCCTATGTAAGGTGGCTCTAGTACCATTGAAAGAAATTAAGAATTCGTTTAATCGAATTCTTCAAAAATAAAACGTTACTCAAAAGATTATTTAGATACAAATTAGATGTGAAAGCGTACGTTAATCCATAATGATTCGTTATCACAAATTATGCATCGTTAATTGTTCTAATTGTTACGTACACAACATTCTTCCTCTAAAAGAAATGGAAACTCCAAGAGGTGACTAGGGATTTCAATATGTCTTACAATCCTAATGTATTTATATTATTGTATAACTATTAAAATAACCCATAAGAGTAAAAAGATTATTTTTAAATTTAAATAACTAAAAACTCATATTTTTAACTTAACGAGAGTAAATTATAATAAATTTTTAGTTCACGTGAAAAAAAGTTAACATTTGTAAAATATTGTTTTGAGGAATTGAAATCGTGCAAAAAAAAGTAGCCACCCATTGACAAAACTTGTCCTGCAGTTTGCATCCCTGAGCCCCATGACAATCACAGGTCACATAAATATCACAGTGAAATGTGTGGAGGAGAGCGAATTCATACCAATCTCAATCTATGGTACCGAAGTTTCACTTTCAATCTATAATATCTTTCCACATTTTAATATCTGGAGTTCCGTATTTATCGAAAATTTCTCTCCATGTGAAAAAAGGTGACAGGTTTTTCGAGGAACTAAATCATTTTGTTGACGCTCTATAAATAGTGAAGCAGGAGAGTTCCCACATAACCAGTGCTCATCTTTTCCCTTCCCCACTCCTTCCGCATTGCAATTTTGCAGCTGCAACAATGGTATTATGTGTTCAAACATCAGTCTCAGCCATTCCTTCAACACCAACTCCTCGTCGCTCTGCCAATTTTCACCCAAGCATTTGGGGAGAACGTTTCCTCGCTTACGCCTCTGATCATGCCAAAGTAAACATTTCAACATTTCAAGCTCTTTCACAGTAGCTTCATCATAGTCTCAGAAATTATGTCTTTTTACTTGTTATTACAGGTTGCAGAAAACTAATTTTCTTAGATTACTTCTGCAGGAATCTCATACTGAGGAAGAGTCAGAGCATGCACGATTAAAAGAGGAGGTTAGGAAGATGCTTGTTGGAATTCCAGACAAATCAAGACCGAAACTAGAGTTGATTGACGCCATTCAACGTCTTGGAATCTCCTACCATTTTGAAAGTGAGATAGAGGCATCCTTGCGCAATATATACAGTGCCTACGACGAGTGCAACAATGAAGATGACAATGATCTTTACACTGTTGCTCTACGTTTTCGATTACTTAGACAACATGGCCATTATGTCTCTTGTGGTAAGTTCTATTTCTGTTCTTGACCTGGCCATTGTTATTTCACCCGGGGTTTTCTCACGGTACATCCATCCATGATCCCTGATAATCAAAATTTTCGATGAAACAGACGTGTTCAAAAAATTCAAGAACTCAAAAGGGCAATTTAAGGATTCTGTGGGAAGCAATGTGAAAGAATTGCTGAGCTTATACGAGGCGTCAAATTTCGGGGTTCATGGGGAGAACAATTTGGAGGAAGCATTGAAGTTTGCTACTTCTCAACTTGAATCCATGATGCCTAAATTGGGTGATTCGCTAGCTGCTCAAGTGAAAGGAGCTCTGAATCAGCCAATCCAGAAAACTTTGACAAGGGTGGGAGCAAGACAGTACATATCCATTTACCAAGAAGATGAAACCCATCATGATGCATTATTAAATTTCGCAAAACTTGATTTCAATAGATTGCAGAAGTTGCATCAAATGGAGCTTCGTGAACTTACCAAGTAACTTTCCCCATCCACTTTTTTGACATACCAAAAAGAATATTCATATCAATTGTACAATTTCACTTCATAATTTCAGATGGTGGAAAGAATTGGATTGTGCTCGAAACTTTCCGTTTGCCAGAGACAGATTAGTAGAAGGCTACTTTTGGGTACTGGGAGTGTATTTTGAACCCCAGTATGCCCTTGCTAGAAGTTTTCTAACCAAAGTAATCAGCATGGCTTCCATCATAGACGACATCTATGATGCCCATGGAACTTTTGATGAACTCGTTCCTTTCACAGATGCAATAGAAAGGTATACATTTGAGTAGTCATTTTGACCCAACCTAGATTATGTCACATTGCTCACATTAATATTTCTAATTACCGAGCATTTATTAAGACTTCAAAATGTCTGGTGGCATTTTCAGATGGGATATAAATGCCATAAATCAATTACCAACGTACATGAAGTGCGCTTACCAATTTTTGTTAGATATTTATAACGAAATGGAGCAGGAGTTGGCCAAGATAGACAAATCATACAAAGTTAATTATGCAATACAAGAGGTATATGTAAACCTTATAAGTTTATACAGCTGCCTAACTATGAATGATGCACTAACAAGAACTTTCAATCAATATGGTTACTGCTTCTAAATTTCAGATGAAAAAATTGGTAAGAGCATACTTCCAAGAAGTTTGTTGGTTTAACAACAACTATGTACCAAAAGTTGACGAGCACATGAAGGTTTCACTCGTCTCCACCGGGTACATGATGCTAGCAACAACATCCTTGGTTGGCATGGGAGAGTCAACAACTAAGGAAGTCTTTGATTGGGTGACAAATGAACCATTGATTGTTCGAGATACATCAATAATTTGTAGATTAATGGACGACATGGTTGGCCATGAGGTATCAGACTTTTTTAACTATCTAATTTTAAATTTGCATTATCCCTAGGGGAAGTTGGATAACTTATAATTCTATATGCATGCAGAAAGAGCAGGAAAGAGGACATGTGGCTTCTACTATGGAATGCTACATGAAAGAGCATGGTGCCTCAAAGCAAGAGGCTTATGAGTATTTTCAGAAACAGGTGACATATGCCTGGAAGGATATGAATAAAGAATGCTTAAACCAAACTGTAGCATCAATGGTCATCCTAGAGCGAGTCCTCAATCTGGTTAGGGTTATGAATCTTTTATACCAAGAGGAAGATGGCTATACAAATTCTACGACCAAGACTAAAGAAATCATTACTTCTGTGCTCGTTCATCCTATCCCATTATGAATATGTGAGTGAAGGATTAACGACCCTACCCTTTTCTTCACACTTCCGCTTTAAGATTTTTTTTCTCCACAAAAAAAAAAAAGTAATAGAAAAATCTTCCTCTCTCTTTGATTGAAAGTTATGTTTGTGAATGCCTATTTCCTTCAACCATCGTACGACAAATTATGTTCGATTTGCATTGAATTATCCTTTTTTATTCCTTGGCAACGTGAACCGACTGTGATTATCAAATCGAGGAAGGGGGGATTACTTATCTAGGGATCTTTGGAGGATCAAGTTTGGATATGGGCCTAAAGAAATATTCAAAATTGGGCCTGTAGTTATTCAAGACATAAGTTTAACAACTGCGTAATGTATATGTGTGAATTGAGATACAGTGTAGTTTAAATGGCAAAATAAAGTTTTTTTTTTCCAAAGACCCTAGTTAATTATCAATTACTTTTTTAGATCTGGAAGAAAATAAAAGATTCTTAGACTTGTCTGTAATAATATCTTTCACTTAAAAAAAAAAAAATCTCATTGAATTCAACAAAATAAAGAATAAAAGACAAAAAAAAAATTGAAATACTATTTACCACGAATGAGCGATGCCTTCCACAAATTGGATAAGGCAAGAGGGATGATGATCCTGAATCCTAAAACAACAATAAATTAACACTATTAGAAAAAAACTGATTACTAACAGATCATTCTCAACAAATCAAACTTGATAGGTAATTACTAATAAATTATCAACAAATTTCCAACAAGTGTGGAATATGATGTATTTCAATTACTTACCAATAAATTACCCATTGTGTGTATTTTGTTAGTGATTTTTCTATTAGTAATCAGTTGGCAAACAAGCATTTACCAACCGATTACGAACAAAATGTAAGTAGTTGGTAACTATTTTTAATAGTAATATGTTGGTAATAAGGAGGGAATGTTGTTCCCGCCAATTTATCATTAGCATACCAATTGAAATAGATAGTTGGTAGATATTTTAGTTGGTAATATAGTTAGTAATGTGATGATCAAATTTTTGCCAACAAAATTACTAACCAAAATATCCGTTGGAACTATAGCATATCAATGTGTAATAAGCTATCAACTGAATTAAGAGCTGTAGGTAGTTGGATATTGATATTTGTGTTAATAATATATTGGTAATATATTGATAAATTAGTGAGAAAATATTTACCAACAGATTACCAAAAAAATACGAGTAGTTGATAACTATGTCTCATGGTAATCTGTTGGTAATAAAGGAGAATATTTTTCTTGCCCGATTTTCCAACGAACTACCAATTGAGGTGGGTAGTTGGTAGAAGTTTAACTAGAAGGAAAATAGAATTGTTGAAGATAAGCATATCAAATTAACAATACAACTGTTAGATTTGTTAAAATTGCTAACAAAATTTGAAAGTAATCGAATATTTTTTGCTATATAATTTAACATCATCTCTATATAACAAGTAAAAACATAATACATTTATAAAGATAAACATGTCAAATTAATGATCAAATCATTAAATTTGTTAAAATTGCTAAACAAAAAGTATCAAAACTAAATTTTAAAGTAATTGGATATATTTTAGTACATAATCTCTATATAACGGCATAAAACTTAAAGTATTTATAAAGATAAGCAAGTCAAATTAACGATCCAATTGTTAACTTTGTTAAATTTGCTACAAGAACTATTATGATCAAATTTGAAAGTAATCAGACAAATTTTTCTATATAGCCTAGTATAAACTCTATATAAAAGAACAAAACCTAACTCATTTTTAAAGATACGCATATCAAATTAATGATGCAATCATTAGATTTTTTAAAATTACTAAAAAATATATACGACAAAAGTTCAATGTAATTGGATATAATTTGCTGCATAATCTCTATATAACGGCTCAAAACCTAACTCATTTATAAAGTTAAACATATCAAATTAACTATCCAACCATTAGATTTGTTAAAATTGTTTTAAAAAAAGTATTATAACCAAATTTGAAGATAATATAATCTAGCATAGTCTTTATGTAAGAGTTCAAAATTAATCGTATATTATGCTTATTAATATATATTTGTTTAAAGTGAAATTCAATCTTTGTAATTATAGAATAACTTAATACTTTATATTTATATAAAAATATTGAGTTTATATTTAGGAATAGCTTCAAAATTCAATAAATTAAAATTAAATTTATTAAAATTGAAAAGATTTTCAAATTGAGCCTAATAATTATATTATGATTATGACTTATCAAATCAAATAATGACATTGTATATTATTCTAAAAATGCACGTTTTTTTTGGTTTTTCTATATTGTTTAAATTTTTTACACTAAAAATAAATTTATAAATAAAAATTATTTATAAATTATTAATAATTTTATTATTCACTTAAATTATATTATAATATTAATATTTAAATTCATAATTTTTTTTATAAAATTAGAATCATACTTATATTAAAAAAATTAAATATATTTTCAAATTAAAATTTTGAATTATTTTTTAATGTTTCCTTCAAAAATGAATTTTTGCAATCGATATTTCTTTTAAAATTTTAATTTTAACTTTTAAAGTTTGATTTTAGTTTTAATTGTACGCATTCTTACTTTTCTTGTGCTCAATAATAATTAACTATTAAATAGAAGATTGACTAAAGATATCTAAATATAAGAGAATTTGGACTCTAAACAAAATTATCTTGTAACTTGTTAAGAAAATAACATGAATAATTAATTTTTATTACGTGTTGCTTTTGTCACTTATAATATCCAATTTTAATTCTTTTTTGAAAACTATTCATCTTATTTATCCAATATTTTAGTTAAGTTATATTTTATTATTCAAGTTTCACTTTAGGTCAAATTAAGATCTTAATATTCAATTTCTTCCACTTTACTATTTTCATTAAGATTCTAGGTCTTGCTCCTCCACTGCCAAATATCTTCACTCAGTCAACGACTGAAGAGTATGTCCATGGTTATGTTTTTATCATTTAAAAAATATATATATAAGTGGTTATATTTATATCATAAATTATAATAGTAATAAACTTAATGATAAAGAATTACAAGGTAAATAAAAACAAATATATATATATATATATATATATATATATATATATATATACCAATCACATTTATGGGATCCTCAAAATTAAATTTGTTTAAAAAGGAATTTCTGAAGTTATACAAATTTTTTTGAAGTAAAAAAAAAAAAATGTCTAGGCAATGAGGGGAGACAAAATAGAATAACTTAAAATTATGTAATTTTGAATATATATATATATATATATTCAAAATTAAGTTGGTAAAACAAATATAAAATAATAAAAATATGTTTATTTCAGGTGTAATACACAAATAGCAGTTCCTATTAATCTTAAAACGTCTTTGGTCAACATATATATATATATAAATCTAAACATATACTTGTTCTAAACTACAATACCTCTCTTTTCTTTGAAAAATTTGGTAAAATCTTATCAATGTAAACCAATCGTTTTTTCAAATTTTCTCTAGACATAGTTTGATTTATTAATTAAATAATAAATCTTTAATTTAATTTACACATATATTTTATATATTAAAGTAATAAATTAATGAAAACAATTCAAAATTTGATACACGCGCACGTACACACACATATATAATTTTTTAAAATGATCTTTTTTAACGATGCATACATAAAATGACAAAAATTATATAAAATGAATAGGTTCATATTACATTAAAGTGTACACATATATACATATACATACATACACCAACCTGGACTTTTTCTGAGTATCTCCCAGTGAAATACTGAAAATTTTACTTGAATTCTCTTAGGAGTAGAATTTATTGTTTTATTATTTACTATTTATTTTGTTTTAAGCCAACGAAGCATTTAGAAGATAATTAGTCACACAATGGATTTATCAACAAGTTCATTCTCTTGTATCTTATAAGGATATCAAATTTCTTTTCATTTTACCATTTTGAAGTTTGATAAATGATGGACTGCGTTCTTATATAGAGAATGCGTGTAGTTACCAATGTGACATCTAGCAATGAGCTCCCCAAGGAAGCAGTTATGACTGAAAATTTTCATGCAGTGCTTGGAAGTCCGCAGTCAATTATGTTCAAGTTTTTGCAGAGTAGTGAGAGCCAATTACATATTGCTGCTACTTGGGCTTTAGTAAATCTCTCCTTATCAAGTTGTCCTGGTGCATTTAGTCAGCATTTGAGATAAAAAATTTGGGCATAGCTTCCTTAATGAAGAATATGATTCATGACACTCATTTGAAAGTATTATGTAAACTAATTTTTGGTAAAACTACTCTTTTATCTCACTTGAATCGGAAATTTTCTATACCATTAGATTATACTAGTCTACTCTAGGCAGACAAGTATATTGCTTAACGATTCTCTTTTACCCTTCTATGGATGTATTCAAATTTCATGATTTTTTTCTTGTCCAGATTGCAGCAACAAGAATTTTTTTTGAAGTTATAAGTTGCAAGCTCGGCTAAAAGTATTCCTTTTCAAACTTTTTAGGTGATGATATGTTTTCCTAAGGAGGGAAAATCTTCATTTATGAATCTAATAACTTTGTTTCCAATTTATTATATGAATGCATTCTCTTTTACATAGTATGCAAAGTTGTTTCTAGTATACTTTACTTTCTTTTCTTCAATGTTGTCTACTAGCGTAAAAATGAATATCAGGGTTAGTAAATTTCATTTATAGTTTTCTATCAATTAATGAGTATTAGATAAAAAGAAGTTGATATCATCTTTGTAGTTTCTCTTAATACTTGGATATGCTATAACTTTTGCATTTATGGCTTTTATTTAATTGCACAACTTATTATTTAAGTGTAATTGTTGGTTGTTGTTCTTTAAGAACTCATAGACTTTAGCATCCTATTTCCTACACTTGTAGTAATGTGAATATTTGCTAGAAACTAGTTCTACTATGAATCTTCCTCTAGATTTTGTTCTATTTGATTAAATAAGGATTTGTGTTGCTATCTATTTCTTCTAGCATGAATGTTTAGAAATAAAATATTGCTTAAGTTTTTGTCGGGGATGTTCTGCTAGCATGTATAAATTTTGTTACTAATATTGGTTATCATTTACACTATGGTATTGTCATTGTCACAATCTAGGTACTAATATGAATTGCGAAAGGAAAAGAAGCTAATTACATCAAACACATGAGGGGGAGCATCCTGAACCAATTAACAAGTATCATTGGATGAAACTGTAGCTCTACTTCCAGTGTGTGTTATTTCTTTATAATTAAGTTAACTTAGCTATACCAAATTCTCAATTGGCAAGAAAAACTATTCTAAGGATAAGATGGATGGTGGTTGGTTTAGGTAGTATTTCAAAAAATATGTAAATTATGGATATGGATGTACTTTTAATATTATACAAGATTGTTTTATTAAATATATGAATTATGAATAATATAGTTATAGTATAATTTTAGTTACCAATAAAAAATTGTTGGTAATTTTAGTTGCCAACATAAATCTGTTGATACTTACCAATAATTAATATAGCATTTTTATATTACGACATTACAACTAAATTTTAGTTGGTAAGCTATTAACCGGCATGATATTCTTAGATATCTACCAATTTAGTACCAATTGAATCATTTGTTGGTAATATAAAATATTTACCAATAAAACAAATATGTCAATTAAGAAACTATTGGAAAATTACCAAATAATAAATCAATTGAAAAAAAAATGCCAACTAAATTACCAACAAAAGAATTAATTAAAAAATTATCAATTTCTTTTCCAACTAGTTAGTTGGTTGGTTGGTAACTTAACAAAATTACCAATAGAAAATACTTAACTCTAAAAAACTAATGGCTAGCCAAAATTTAATGCTATCAAGTGTGAAATCTGTTGGTAATTACAACTGACTTGAAAAAATATTTTGGTTACAATTTTCAACAAGTGTTTTACCAACGAAATGAATTTTGTTCAGAATATGTTGGTAATCTTGTATTACCAACATAAATTGAATAATTATCAATCAAATTTGTCAGTTAGTAATCAATCTTTTGTATGTCTAATAATTAAAAGGATTTTAAATGTATTTCGCAATCTGTCAAGGTTTAACATAATCATGTGCTAAGCAAACTTTTTAAAAAAATCTAGGCAATAGAAGCCAACAAAGAAAGACAAAATTTGGATTTCATATACTTTTCATTTAATTCAGGAGTCAAATCCCAATCAGTAAAAAGGACAATAGTAATAATAAGGTTTTAGATTTAAACTTCTCTTCTATTAATGTGATCCTATCTGAAAATATTTCTATTTATTAAGCTGCTAGCTAGGCAGCTATTTATGTCATTCTTTTTTATTGTCACTGCTTTTTGTATTTATCTTTCAAATAATCTTGTTTTATAAATAGTAGATGTAATTGCAATCTATGCATTGCTTTTAGGTGGCACCTCGTAGGAAAGAAATGCAAAAAAAGGGGTGAAAGGTAGGGCAATGTGGAGGTCAATCAAACAACGAATCTAAAGTCTAGCCACTGAATTCATCCCAACAGAGAATCAAAATTCTCCAAATATTAGCCAGATAGCAATGGATGATTTTCATGATCCACTACCTATGTTGCCTGCTCCTACTGATGGTTAGAATGGTAGACATTCTACAGAAAAGTGTCCAGCTAAAGAATTGTAGTGAGCAAGCTGAGTCAATTACTTGCAATGAGCAAGTTGTGCCCATCACTCCTAATGACCCAATTGAGTTTACTCCGACTCAAGAGAATGTGTAACCATCAACCTTATCTTTAGTTATTAATACACCATCATAGGGTAAGATTGAATGTTGGATTGAAGGAGATGAGCAAATGATATGCAAATTTTTTATTTTCTGAAATTTAGGAATAATTTGTTCTAAAAGTATCAAGAAAAATCCTTAAATATTTATTATTTTGTTGTAGGATTCTTTGCAATGCCAAGCTGTTCAACAAGCCAGTGCAATCTATTCATCCAACAAGAGAATCTATGTTTTCGGAATCATACCCTACTTGGAAAAAAATCCCACCTACCACAAGGAATGTTTGGTACACTGAGTGGGCAGTAAGTATTAATTTTCTTTATCTAATTATAGCTCTAGATTGTATTTTATGCTTTTTAAATTGATTTAGGAATTTTTATTAGTAAACTGCAGAAAGAGTACAAATGGGATGGCAAATATGATTCAATTATGACGAAAAATTAGGGGGGGGGGGAAAGCAAATAATAGTTATAGGTACTTGATGGAAGAAGTGCGAAATGGCCATATTTCTCATAATTTTATAAAAGAGGAGCACTATAACAAGCTTCGAGCATATTGGGATAGTGATGCTTTTAAGAAAATTTCAAGGACTATGTCAGCAACAAATAAGAGTGTTTTAGGGGCCTCAAATCATTCAGGAGGGTCTATCCCAACAACTGTACACAAGAGAAAGTTTGTATTATTCATAATTTTCTTCTACTTTATCATTTCAAATACATTTGTAATTCTTGTTCTTGTATATAATACATTATAACTTCCATTTTATGCTGAATTCGCAGAAGGAGAAATATCATAGAGAATATTCACAACTGGACATTTATGTTTTTACTCACACAACAATCACTAAAGATGAGGTTGAGCAAGTGCTAAAAAGAGAAAGACTAATGTTAGAGGGCGAAGAAAAGCTACTAGAGGCACCAAAACATTATCTTTATTAACAAGAAATCTGAGGACATATACGTAAGTATTATATCCGGGGAAGAGGGCTATGTTTTCTAGTTTGATTTTTTACAATGGTTTGTGGAATGTTGGTATCATTTGTTATACTATTTCTACCTTTCAAATTTGCTAATACAGAGAAAGTACCCTTTTGTTTATTAGTTTTGATGTCTGAGAAATGAATCGAGATTTCTTTTCTTTAGTTATTTTTTTATGTTTTTTTTTCTTTGGTGGTTTTGTTTACTTTAATTTTGGATAGGTATTAGATTTCTAGATCTTTATCGGCGATCTAGTTCATATGATATTTTGATTGAAGGGGTTGAGGATCTTGTGTTTTTGCTACTGAGATGTGACAAAAAGTTGGATTTCATGGATGATTTGTTGGGAAGGTCAACAATGTGGAAATTTTAGGGCTAATGGATGATACTTATTTACATTATTTTTGTGTTGGAATTTTCAGTTGCAGTTGCAAGTTATGAATAACTTGAATTTTTATTTAAAGAAATGGCTGTCATTTATGTGCGTCAAATACTTATATAAGTTGGAATTCATACTCGTATCTAGGTTTGGGAGGAATATTCCTTTATAGTTGATTAGTTAATTAAAGTTTTGAACTGCATTTGAAACTACTTCTTGTGGGTTTGCAAATGTTGTGATTTTATAGTTTGTGTTGGAAAAGTACATTTGTATATATTAGGCTAGTTATTAGTATGGATATCTATATATGTTGTGTGGTTATTTTTCCACTGAGAGTTGAGTTATTGAATTGTGGATTTATTTGTTGGGTGTAAAGGATTTTTTAATGATGTGAATTGGTATCTTTTGCAGTTTAAGGAGCTGGCTCAGGCTTATGAGGTCTTGAGTGATTATTTGCTAAAAAAATGATTTTTTCTAGAAACCAGTTCTTAGTTGGGGCTGTTTTTTTTGGGGTTGTTTTGCTGGGGCTATTTTGCTAGCATGAATAAGTTTTGTTACTAGGTTATTATTTATATTATGATATTGTCATTGTTACAGTCTAGGTACCAAGAGCAATTGCAAAAAGAGAAGGAGCTAATTACAAATCAAACACCTTATGGGAGCAACCAAAACTAGTTACAAGGTTGATGTTTGGTTGTGAGTTGTAGGACCACCAAAAAAGGGCAAAATAGTCTATGGCAAGGGATCTCAAAGTTTGAATTGCCTAGAGAAATCTACTACATACAAGTCATCTTCTTCATCTTGTTCATCAGCACAATTTGCAGAATATATCCAAAGGTCAAAATTGCAAGGTGTTGATGAATCACTTTACAAGACTATTCAAGAACTACAAGAAGTGAATGACCACTTGCAATCCGAGGTGAAATTCTTAACATCAGAAATCAAGGAACTCAAGGGAGAGGATTCTTCACGAGCTAGTTCTTGATTTTATTTCATAATTGGATTACTAGAATGAGATATTGTTTTGAGCTCATAAGAAATTGACTATATCTGTTTTTTGTTTCACATCAGAGTTTGATATAGTTGTGATGTTTTAAATATGTGATTTATAGATGCTAATGTACTTTCGATATAGATATATGACTTTTGATATGGATGTATTTTTAATATTATGTAGGATTGTTTTATCAAATATGTGTATGGATTATATAGTGATAATATAATTTTAGTTACCAACAGAAATATATTGGTATTTACCAACAAACAATTTGTTGGCACTTACCAATAGAAATCCGCTAGTGCTTAACAACAAACAATGTGTTGATACTTACCAATGAAATCTGCAAGTGCTTACCAACAACTTTCTCTGTTGGTAATTATCAATAGAAATATGTAATTGTTTACTAATAGATTTTCTGTTGGTAAGTACCATTAGAAATTTGAAGGTGCTTACCAATAGAAAATCTATTGATATTTACCAACAATATAGCGTTTTTATACTATGACATCACCAACTGAATTGTAGTTGATAAGCTATCAATTCACATCGTATTCTTTGATATTTACCAACAAAGTACCAACTAAATCATTTGTTGGTAATGTATAATATTTACGAACAAAACAATATACCAATTAAGGAATTGTTGGAAAATTACCAACAACATTACCAACTAAATAAACAATTGAAAAATATGGCCAACTAAATTACCAACAAAAGAATCAATTGAAAAATTTCCAATGAATTAAACAACAAGTTAGTCAATTTATTGGTAACTTAATAAAATTACTAATAGAAAATATTTCACTAAAAAAAATCATTATCAACTGAAATTTAATATTACAAATTATGAAATCTATTATTAATTACCAATAAACTTAAAAAAAACTCTTGTTGGTAATAATTTCCAACAAGCGTTTTACTAACAGACCAAACTCTATAAAAAATTTGTTGATAATCTAGTATTACCAACAAAAATAAAAAATTACTAACAGAATTTGTCCGTTGATAATAAACTTCTTTTCTAGTAGTGAATGCGGCTACAATAGAAATTACGAGCAAAAGGGCGCAAACCAGGACACGAGGTCCCTCCTTAGCAGCCATTAGCAGCCACTGGAAAAGGCAACTCATATATGTTCCATACAATAATAAAATTGTTTGTACGAAGAGAATTAATTGTAAAGCGAATTTGATTGTTAAGATAATTTTATTTGGAAATAATAAAATAAAATATAAAAATTTATATAATTTAATTTATTTATATCAATCTCGTCAATTATAGAAATTACAAAATTAAAAGATATCTTTAAAAATATATTACGTCTTATATAAGAATTTGAGGGATAATTAAAAAATACTTTCAAAGTTTGTCAAACTACGAGACAAACCTTCCCTCTTACGTAAATTACAAGACGACCCTTAGTGTCAACTTCCATTAAACAGTAATAACGAAAATTCTAAAAGATATTATTATTGTCCTTTAGGAATTATGATGGCATTTTCTTAAATGACAAAATTATCCATTTGAAAGAAAAAAATGAATGTGAAATCCCTTTCAGCGTGAGTAAGAACAGAACGAGAACTTTTATTTTGGAAGGCAAGAATTTAAATTTCAATATTAACTTAATTGATATGTAAACAAAACTTATTCTTTGAGTTGGCCAAGATAGTTAACGTTGAGAATTTCACACTAACATCTTGGGTTCGAATTTCTCTTAGGACATAAGCCTTGGACACACCTTGGTAGCGGTTGCGGTTCTCATAAATAAATAAATATATATATATATAATATTTGATTTATAATTTCATATTTTAAAATAATATTCCTAAAAATAAAATAAAGTACATATAGAAAAAAACTTACACTTTATTAAAATTAGACATTCTAAGCTATATTCTTTCGCTCGTTTTACAATTAAAATTATTTCTAATACAATCAATATCAAAACATGGAGTTATATCTTTCTTGATGTGTGTGACAAAGAACTTGCAAGAAAATCATCTCTCATTTTATTGCTCAATCCACTCTTGATAATTTGTTAAGATAAAAAAATAAGTACAATTTTTAAAATTACAAGAAAGATAAAAAAAAATCTTTTATAAATAAAAGTTCATAATACATTTTACATTATCTAATTTAAGGCAAAAACAAAAATGGAATTCTTAGACTTTAGATTAGGAATGAGTCACCAAATAAAATGATCTTTATTAAAAAAGTATTTGTACTCATAAAAATATTGAAAAATAAAGGACCCAAAAAAATGTTAAATATAATTATAATCCTATTTTTTATATTTAATATGAAATCAACTCAAAATTCAATATGAAGCCTAAAATGTATACACTATAATATAATTACTCTTTGAAATTAAGATATTTTTCAATCTCAAGTTTAAATAAGAATCAGTCGATAATGTAAATAAAAAATAAAAACAAATTATATTACAAAATCATTCCTGTAAATAAGAAAAAATAAGAAAATAATACTAAAATAGATAAATTTTAATATAAAATAAAATAAAGAAGTAAAAAAGACTCATTAACATACATAACAGTGCTTAAAAGTAGTTGGTGTCATTTTTAATAAAGAATTAAGGGATATAAATTTTAAATTGAGAGAAGTAAACTAATAAAGAAAAAGAGAAAAAAGAAAAGGTAATTGATATTCGGCTAAGTAAATGGAAGACTTTTATGAGAATGGTAATTGCAAAAAGTGTAGACAATATATAGTAATAAAATCTTGAATTTGATATATATATATTTTTTATGAAAATGTAAATGGTTTAATATTGATCAATAAGTATTTACATGGATGACTAATTTACAGTCGAGGAGACTACAAACTAGAGGTTCTCAATACACGCCACAAAACTAGTCTGAATATTAGGGTACAATGTAAAAACTATAGTGTACACATGTGTTTTAATCTTCTTCACTATTTCCCCTGGATGGCAGGCTACACCCTCAAAAATTGCCTTGTTACAGGCAGTCCAGATGTTGTAAAAAGTGGCCACTAGAGCAGTAGACTTTGCCTTAGAAAACCATAAGGTACCCCGATTGGCATATTTATACCACCTGAGACAGGCTTTTGCCAAATTCAAAGAATGTGGAAGGCTTAACCATGCTTTCACTTCTATCCAAATAGTAGCGGAAACCGAGCATTTGAAGAACAGATGATTCATCATTTCTGACTGAGCATTACACAAAGGACATGTCAAGTCATCAAGTCTGAACACAAGTGCATCTTTGGTCTTAAGCCTACCCTTCACACATAACCAAAGAATGAATGAGTGTTTGGGCATTAAACCCTGCTTCCATATAGTATTGGCCCAATACACAGACTGTGTAGTAGATCTCAGATAGTCATAAGCAAGAGATGTGAAAGAAGTATTACAATTGCCCCAAGAATGAAGAAGATTAGCTACATAGTGAGAATCACCTTCACGCTCCACGATCATGTCTCTTATTGCCAGTAGTTTACGAAACAAAAGGGAATGTTCCTTATGATCTTCGATTTCCCAAATAGATCCTCCTTTCAAATAGTAGTGGTCCACCCATTTGACTCACAAAAATTGCTTCTCCGTCTGTATGTCCCAAATGATTCTAGACATAAGAGCACCATTCCAAAATTTTAAGTTCCTCAAACCAAGACCATCCTCAGTCTTTGAAAAGCAAACATTGTTCCAGGCAAACATTGATATATTTTTTTCTTATAAAGAAAGCTTCTTTTTCTTTTAACCTTTATTGTTAGAATATATTGGGGACAAAAATAAAAAATATAGGGGAAAAAAGATTTATGGTAATATAATATAAGGAAAAGCTCAAAATCTTGGGGGTGAGGGCTCCCCTACACCTCCCTCCCCAACCCCCAGTTCTATCTATGAGCGTGAGTTGTTTCTTCGATTTCTCCACCTCTAATTTTTTTTCTTGATTTTTTGAATAACAGAAGTAAATATGTTGAAATATATTAAAGTGATGGACTATTTGTTTTTCATAAAATAGTTAAAATTTATACAAAATAGCCCTTTAAGGGTACTTTTAGAATGTCACACACGTTTATTGTGTAAAAAAATAGATTAACAACTTTTACAATAATGGTAGATAATAACAAAGTCAAATACGTTATGAAACATCAAACGTTGAGAGCTATTTTGTAATATATACAAGAGGGAACCATTCATTGTTCATGGATTGAGTAAATCTTGAGAGTATTTTTGTAGTTATTCTTAAAATAAATAAAAGCTAAAAATGAAAATAACAAAGAAAGAACTAAAATGGTGATAAGACGGAAAATTAATTAATTAATAACATGCTTTATTATTATAGGATAGTTCATGAACTCAAATCACTAATTGTTTTCTTAACGTATTATTTCCACCGTGGTCGTTCTCACGGGACGTCCGTCCATGTGTTCAATAAATTCAGGACTCGCTGGGAAATATAAAGAATCTGTTGATGTGAATGGAATGCTAAACTTGTACGAGGCCTCAAATTTCAGAGCTCATGGGGAGAGCAATTTGGAGGAAGCATTCATGTTTTCACTACTCTCAACTTGAATCCATGATGCCTAAATTGGGTGATTTGCTTGTAGCTCATGTTAAACGAGCATTGAATCTCCCAAGAAAGGAGTACATATACCATACCAAGGCTAGCATTTTACCTATTACAAAATATTAATGGAAAGTTTTTGGAGAGAGAGAAGAGGTAGAGAGAGAAGTTCTCAACTCCCTTGAGTCCTCTTCCTGACTCTCATCGTCCTTGCTACCAATGATAGGTCTTCAAGCTTTGATGTTAATGCATGGTCCCTCCTGATGCTGCGTCCGGTTGCCATGGGTATGTCTGAGCTAGAATTCAGTTTTAGTTCCTGGATCCTGGCTATCCTGGGGTTTTGTTGCGCTAGGGTCTCTGCATAAGTTTCGTTCCTTGATGTTTTTTTTTCCTGTTGCTCTCTGGCATTCAATCTTTATATCATTCTGCATTTTCCTGGTTGTTTGTCGGCCTTGGTCTGGCTAATCTATCTAGTATTCTGTCATCTTCCGTATTTAGTTAACTTAGTTGTAAGGGTGGGAATCTGTCTTCTGTCCTGAGGTTCATATTAAGTTGTTCTTATTCCAGTTTCTTTATTCATGCGTCAATTCTTGGCATCCGGTGAATTTGATCTATTTTAGCTTGATGATTCCGTCGAAAACCAGTTAGTCAACTGATGACTCTTGCAGCCTCAGCCAGAATATTCCTCCCGAACTAGGCTCCAAATTTTCATCCCAATTTCCCAGATAATACCTACTCCAACTGTTTGTAAACCTCCTATCAACATCCTTCTCCACCTATACAGAGAAGTCCCCTACCTACTCCATTCCCCCGCCTGCTGTTTGACGCCCTACTGATTTCCCCCGCCAACTGTCTGTAAACCTCCTGTCAACCTCCTTCTCCACCTATACAGAGAAGTCCCCTACCTACTCCATTCCCTCGGCGAGAATATTCCTCCCGAACTAGGCTTCAAATTTTCATCTCAATTTCCCAGATAATACCTACTCCAACTGCTTGTTTGACGCCTACTGATTTATCTAATGGCCTGGACCTAATGGTCCAGACTAGAGGACGGAGAAAACTAACCTCTTATGGGGTGTTGTCGCATTCCACACCCCAAGCATACCACTCTTCTGCCCAGACTGAACAGCGATTCCCCTCTATCCCAGACGTAATCATGGCTAATCCATGCCCACCATCCCTGTCTTTACCCGAGACAACCTCGGTCCTTGACCCCACTCCTCCTCAATCACCTGCTCTCATTATTCAGCTGCCTCATTTGCCAGATTCAGTACCTAACGTAGTGACCTCCCCAGAGGGCCCTGATGTTGGGTGCTTACACTCCCCAACTACCCAGTTCATTGCACAATAAAACAAACCTAGTGAGGTCTGTCTGCAATGCTCGCCAGTGAGGAGCAAACCCCCTTCTCATACCCCGGACTCTTCTGTCCCTCATGGTCCATGTGTGGGGAACAATACCCATTCCCAACCGAATTCACATCCCTCTATCATTCCTGTGGATTCCAATCAATCAACTCGATCTTGGGCTAACGTTGTGAAAGGAAATAGGGAACAGTCTAATAGAATAAAGTTAGGTTACATTCCCAGCTCAGGAAAGTTTGTTGATATTGATGCAATGGACTTCGAGTATACTGTAGGCAAGCTAGGTTCATGTCTAATAGGGATGTTTGCGGGACGATTCTCGGGAATGAAGGCAGTCATGGAACTCACTAAACAGTGGGGTGTGCTGTCTAAGGTGCACTCGCATATCTCTGGATGGCTGATTTTCCAGTTCAACTCGGAAGATGACAAACAGAAAGTTCTCCGTGGAGGGCCTTATGCAATATTTGGAAGATCACTCATGCCAAAGGAGATGCCTGCAGAATTTGATTTTTCATTGGAAGAGGTAAGTATAATGCCTATATGGGTCAGTTTCCCAACTTTTCCTCTTGGTTGCTGGAACATGAAGCCTCTTAGTAAAATTGCATCTACTATTGGTATACCAATTATGACTGATATGCTCACAGCGATATTGGATCGTTTGTCTTATGCACGTGTTCTAGTGGAAGTGGATGTATCTAAACCCCTAGTGAAAGTGGTGCCAATAAGGCTGCCTTCCAGCAAGATCAAATAGCAAACTGTCAGGTTTGAGTTTGAACCATCTTATTATAATTTTTGCTGCAAATTTGGCCATGTCACAGAAGCTTGTATGGGGGAAAAAATTAAAAAAAAAGGGAACAGCTCCAGAAACCTAGTGGTGACCAGACAAATAAATGAATAAAGAATAGGCCAAAGCCCTTGTTTGCACCAGTTGGACAGGAGATGAGATCAGCTTCTCCCTCTCAAATAAGACAGACTCGTCTTGACAAGGGAAAAGAGCCTGTCCAAAGTAATGGTGATGTACAAAGGCACAACACTCCTTCTGTGGCTGAGGGCAGTGTAGAGACAATGATGGGGGATGCTAGAGCCAAAGATGATCCATCAACATTAGCTGTGCAACGAGGACAGTTTAGGGATGCAAGGGGAAGGTCCAGGACAAGGCGTATAGGACGTCCACAAATGAGATCCAATTCATGTAGACATGTCCAATTTGGAGTTAATAAGTCGGTCTCTACTCCTGGAAAGGAACCCAGTCCTGATGAAATCCCATCGGCTTTGGTGAATGCAGGTAAAGCTACCGTACAGGCTTCGCAATTTATCCGGTCAGTATGGAAGAAATATGCTCAAAGTATTGTTAACTTGATTGGTGCCAAATAGGCACTAATTAGACCTCCATGAGAGTTGCTTCATGGAATATTCGAGGGTTCAACAAGACCCTCAAGCAGCACGGGGTTCGAGAATTCATCTCAAAACATCGTGTGGATGTCATAGGTTTACTGGAAACAAAGTTGACGGTTGATGGGCTGGATAATATCCTTCAACACAAGTTCAGTAATTGGTCGGTTTTACATAACATGGTTGAAGCTAATGGGGGTAGAATAGTTATTTTCTAGAATAAGGAAAAGGTGGATGTGAACCTTGTCCAATGCTCGCCTCAGGCTATCACGGTTCGCATCACATGTAAGATTTCCCATGTTACTTATTTCTTTTCTTTTGTCTACGCTTACAATTCGATTGTGGCAAGAAGGACTTTGTGGAATGAGATTGAACAATTATCCTCATCGTTATTGGAGGCATAGATCCTTATGGGTGATTTCAATACTTATCTACATGTGGATGATAAACTCAGTGGTACCATGCCAACTTCATATGAAATTAGGGACTTTGCGTCATTATGTGCTGATATTGGTTTGGAGGACCTTCCCTATGTCGGCCCGCGATTTACTTGGACTAATTCTAAGGTGTGGTCAAAACTTGATCGAGTCATGGGTAATGATGCTTGGTTCCAATGCTATGTCCAGGCATCGGTGGAATTCCTTCATATTGGGTTTCTTTCTGATCATAGTCCTGTCATTTGGTCAGTTGTTGACAATAACGAGGGATCTATTCGTCCATTCAAGTTTCTTAATTTTTGGGCTGACCATGACTCATTTTATAATCTTATCAAGGGAGTATGGGATCGAACGTTCACTGGATTCCATCAATTCACTCTCTACCGTCGGTTGAAAGAGCTAAAGCGGGACTTCCGAAGATTAAATAGACTGGAATTCTCTCACCTGTCTAGTCGTGTTGAACAAGCAAACTTAGCTGTTATTAATGCCCAACAGTCATTACTTGAAAACCCCATGGATCAAAATCTGGTTGCACAGTTCAAGGAGTGTAAATGGACTGCATGGAATCTTGCGGAGGCAGAAATGAAGTTCTACCAGCAACTTGCAAAAGGTAAGTATGTTGCGCAAGCTAACAAGAATACTCGGTACTTCTTCAACATTGTTAGAAGGAATAAAAAAAAGAATTTCATTGCTTCTATTCTCAAGGAAGATGGGTACATGACTGATAGTCCTAAGGCCCTTGCTAATGAATTTGTGAAATACTTACGTAACCTGCTGGGAACTAAGTTATGATGCCTGGAAATCAATGTGGACTATGTTCGTGCTAGGCCAATGGTTCCTCATGACCTAATGGATGTCTTGATTAAACATGTCACTTTACAGGATATTAAATTGGCCCTGTGGGATATTGGTGACTGCAAAGCCCTGGGTCCAGATGGTTATTCTGCATTGTTCTTCAAGAAAGCTTGGGATATTGTTGGACAGAATTTATGTGATGCTGCTTTGAAATTCTTCATATCTGGCAGATTATTAAAGTAAATCAACCACTCTATTATTATCTTGGTCCCCAAATCTGAACATGCAGAGAGGGTGGGTGATTTTCGGCCAATTTCTTGCTACAACGTGGTGTACAAGATTATCTCAAAAATTTTAGCGGAAAGACTCAAGTTAGTTGTTCCACATCTTATGGACATATCCCAGACTGCTTTCATCCACGATAGACTAATGACTGATAATATTCTCCTGGTTCATGAGCTTATGTGTGAGTATAGCAGAACTAAAGTCTCTCCTAGATGTACGATTAAAGTGGATCTTAAGAAAGCTTATGATTCAGTTAATTGGGACTTTCTACTGGAATTACTTACAAAAATTGGGTTCCCTCATATCTTCGTGAACTGGATTGAGCAGTGTGTAACCACTACTTCCTTCTCTATCGCTATAAATGGGACTATGCATGGTTTCTTTAGAGGTGCTAAAGGTCTGAGATAAGGTGATCCGATCTCTCCTTTTGTTATTTGTCATTTGCTTGGAATATTTCTCTCGAGTTGTTAAAGTGCACACACTTGGGACTCCATTCAGATACCATCCAAAGTGTGAGGCGTTAAGAATTACTCACCTTACTTTTGCAGATGACCTAATGTTATTTGCTAAGGGAGATTGTTCTTCTGTCCGAACTCTCCTTGACTGCTTGGAAATTTTTAAGCGGTGCTCGGGCCTTGAAATTAACAAGGATAAGTCAAATATTTATCTTGTTGGGATCCGAAAAGATACACAAGAGAGTATTCTGGATGAGACGGGCATTCCTATTGGAGAACTTCCTTTTCGCTACCTTGGCTTACCAATCAGTAATGGTAAAATTAGACTTACCTTCTACAGACCTTTGCTTGATAGAATTGGCTCTTACATTGGGAGATGGTCTGCACACTCCCTCTCTTATGCAGGAAGACTCCAATTGATCGAGTCTGTTCTTCAAGGCGTTGAGTGTTTCTGGTTGTCTATTCTTCCTACTCCGGCAGCTGTGATTTGCCAGCTTGATAGGATGGCTATGGATTTTCTGTGGAACTCAAAAGAAGCATTGGTTGCCTAGAAAGATATTTGTATGCCCTAGACTGAAGGGGGACTTGGTTTGCGAAATTTACAAGCTTGGAATGAGGCATTATTGTCTAGGATCATTTGGAATGTACAAGCAGAGAAACAGTCCTTGTGGGTCAAGTGGTTGGACCACTACTATATGAAAGGAAGATCAGTTTGGGAGGTTGATCATCATCATAGCCAATCCCCTTTACTTCGTAGCCTCCTCTCAATTAGAGATCTAATAATGGATAGGGAACAGGTCACTAATAGTGCGGCAGACCTTCTTCACTCTTGGTCTATGGGTACTAATTCGTTCACTTCTCAAGCTTATGAATATCTGAGGCCAACTACATTTAGAGTATATTGGGCTAATACTATTTGGAAACAGGGGCTAACCCCTAAGCACGCATTCATTCTATAGTTGTATGCTAGGGGAAGGTTGAAGACCAAAGATGTACTTGTGTTCCGGCTTGATGATATGTCATGTCCACTGTGTAAAGCACAGTTGGAAACGAATAACCACTTATTTTTCAGGTGCCCTATCTCTGCTACGATTTGGAGGGAAATTAAAAGGTGGCTGGGACTTCATCAAACAATGAATACATCCAGAGCGTGCCTTAAGTGGTACAAGCGTGCCAACCGTGGGTCTTCGTGGTTATCTAAGGCTAAGGCTACTGCTATGGCAGCCACTTTCTACTTTATATGGAAGGCTCATAACAAAGCTATTTTTGAGAGGGAAGCTTGCCAAGTATTGGATATTGTCAAGAGGATTAAAACATATGTGTACAATATTATTTTTACTTTGTACCCTAGTGTTTTGACTAGATTTGAGAATTGTTGTCATATTTGCTAGCAATCAATCCCTTGTACTATGGACTAGTGAGTAACCATGTAAATATCTTTTGATCAATATTAATCATTTTACATTTTGATCAAAAAAAAAAAAAAAAGGAGGAAGACAGTAAATATCCATATACTAAGAAGATGAAATACATAACAATGCATTGCTACGTTTGGCAAAACTTGATTTCAATAGATTGCAGAGATTGCTTCAAATGGAGCTTAGGGAACTTACCAAGTAAGTTTCCCGCTTCTAATTTTGACTTAGTCGAAAGAATATCCATATCAAATTTACAATTTCACTTCAAATTTTCAGATGGTGGATTGTGCTAGAATCTGGCCTTTTGCAAGAGACAGCTTAGTACAAAGCTACTTTTGTAACATTCCACTATATATGTAACTTAATCGGGTCAGGGATGTCACCTCATCCATCCAAACCAAGGGTCTCTATAATGCAGAATAAAATAAAAAGGATATATAAATATTAACTTCTAAAATTAAACTTAGAAAAAATCTATTATAACTCGAGAATCTTCAAATCCAAAAATTACGTAGTTCTAAACTTTCAAAAGAGATTAAAAAATAAACATCATAATTCCGGAACAAGTCACTAACAGAAAAGGAAAAGACTGAATCTAAACCTATTACTCTCATACCTTCGACTCTTCTACTCCTGAAAATATGGTCAGGTAAATTCATGTGAAATAATAAATAACATCAATAAGTCTAAAGTATGTGCATTTGTGATATAATTTTCAAAATCAAATCATGATGCATGAGTAATGTTAACTTAAACGGATATAATCATAATTTAAATGATTTTATGCATATCAAAATACATTATCATTTTTGAGGAAATTTGGCAAGTACGAAATCAATATATTGCATAATAAATTTTTTGTTAGGTAAATTATTCATATCACATTTTTCGAACACCAAAATTCATTTATTCGAAAGCATTGAACCTATTATACTACCATATCTTGTATCATTAAGATACCCGTACCATGACAACATAATCACGATATGTCATTACTGACACTGAATTTCACCATTTAGCCATCAAGTCAATGACTGGCCGAACTGGCTTAAATGTGACTGGACTGGTCGAAGGTAACACTTGGCTGATAGAGTATTTCACATTCCTTATTACTTCTACTACGCAATTATGTCTGGAAAATCATGCAAGAAGTTGAGGATCAAACGAGAGGTTCCTTGGAGCATTCCAAAAAGCCCCCAAGCAAGTTTCAATTTCTGAATGCAATAATCTGGTGGAATTGGAAGGAATGAATTGGAGACCAAGAGTAGGACCTTGAGAGCACAAACGCTCAGTAATTTAAAAGAAAGACTTGGGTGGAATTAATTAAAAATTGTAAAAATACATGAATTTAAATGAAAGCTGTAAAGAAAACAAGTAAAACAAACTTTCAATATGAAATTAAGGAATGAAATATGCTTTTGAGATGATTTCTTGATGTCCCATTCCTTCTATTCATTTTCTAGCTTTTATAAGCAAAATTCATTGGTTCCCAAGCTTCCAGGTCATGTTTCCATGAAGAATATGGCAATTTTGGTAGTTTTCCTCAACTCCATGATCATTAATGGTGACGTGAGAGCTTACTTAGAGAGAAATTCATGCATTATCTCTTCAATAACTGACTTTCTTGAAGATAAAAGGTGCTCTGAATTCAAACTCCTAATCACGGTTAACTTTCTTAAAGATAGAAAATGTCCTGATTGAAGTCAAACTCTTGGCCAGCTATTTCTCCAACTTGCTCGAGGTTTTGTTGGAGCCTGCCTGGCTTGGCTTGCTTGCTTGACCCAGTCGCACCTATTTGGCTATTAGGTGATACTCCTAACGAGCCCATCCAGTCATGCTCTTATAGGCCTATTCAAATAATACTCTTGGTTGGCCCATCTAGTCATGCCTTGAAGTGTCCGTCCAGTCGTGAATTAACTTGTGTGGCCAGCTGCATTTTCGAGTGTCAACACTTGCTGCCTTATTTGTCCTGTTATCTTGTCAAAGAGAATAGGACAAATAACTTCTCGACTTTCGTAAAAATAGCAGATGGGCTCTTTGAAACCTCATTCATCATCATGATCTTCATTTCCCGAAAAATGATATTACTAAGAACCCGACTAGCCTATAGACATGGTCACTAGGCACTTTTTATTATATATGTTATATATGGCTATAAAAATGGCTAGTCTATAACCGGGACAATCCTCTTAGATTTTCTTAATTTTGAATCCCCTCCCACATGGAAGGATAGTAGGGCTTTAAGAATTTACCATTTATGCTTTTCTCTAATTCATTCCTTTTTAATTTCATTAACCTATAAGCTCCTCCTGCTATGACTTGGTTGACTAAAAAAGGGCCTTCCCATGTAGGCGACCATTTGCCAAACCTCGGATTGTTTGGGTTGAATGGTAGGATAGTTTTACAAACCAAACCACCCTCCTTGAACATCTTCTTCTAGACCTTTAGGTTGTTGGATCTAGCTATCTTCTCTTTACCAGCCTTCAAATGCGCCAGGGCCAACATCCAAATGTCATCCAGACCATCCAGCTCTATAGTTATAGCTTGCTGGTAGTCATCTGGCTCCAAACCATCTGTCTAGCCACCCTAGCTGACAGGACAGAGATTTTCAATGGTAGAATGCAATCCTGGCCATAAGTTAGCTTGAAATATGTAAAGTCAGTTGCTGTTTTTTTTCAATTCTTGTATACCTAAAGAACTTGATTTAACATTTCATGCCATCTCCAAGCTGGTTGTCAACATTCTTCTTGATTATATCAATCAAAATTCGATTAGTAGCATCCGCTTGGCCGTTGGCTTGGGCAAAATATAGTGTAGAGTGAATAATCTTAATGCTAAACTATAACACCCCCTAAAGAAGTGGCCTAAATGGCTAAGGATGTCGCTTCATCCTTTGGACCAGGGGTCTTTATAACACGGTAGGAAAGAAAATAAAAGAAAAGGATAAATCTTTGGTACTTAGACTTAAATTACATCCCGAAGAAACTTGTTAAGATCGATAAAATATAAATTCTACATTTGGCTAAAAGAAAATCTAGTTATTCATCTAGAATTAAAGTCAACAAAAGTATCAAGACCTAACACCATTACAAAATAGAACTTCAAGCCTCAGATCTTGATAAACATACACCTTCCTGAAAACGTGATTAGAGAAAATTGTGTGAGATTATAAATAATCTTAGTAAGTTTGGTGTATGTATGATCGTCATACAATTTTCAAGATAAATGTCATGATGCATGAATTAAAATTCATTCTCTTGTGGAAATTAATTTTTTTGGGAGAAGAATGAGTATATTGTATTAATCTATTTAAATAAAATTCTTATTAGACAAAATGCTGAATTACACAACATGATTTTTGGAACATGTTTATTATATAGGCAAAGTCTTAAAGCCAAATTTTCTATATTAATCGCGATACGTCTTAAATGGCTAAGACATAACCAAGCCACCAATTATCCTGTAGGTTATACATCCCTACCGAGAGAACACCCCAAACATTCCTCTCGCCTAATCCATTAGGCGGATGTCCCATGCCTGTCCTCGAGTTTTAACTACTAAAAAACGGGCAAGGACTTGGCTTGGTCACCTAGAACTGACGCCCGTTTGGTAAAAGATAGACATCTAGAGATAGCCAATCTACCAGTAGTTTCACCAAAACTAACACGAGCTTGTTTTAGGACCTTGCCTATTAAGTACTTAATGTCTAAATTTTAAGTAGTTTGAGAAATTCCCATTCTGAAATGGAATATATAAATTCATTTCTAAAGGAAAATTATTGTTCTAGGAGTAGGTAATCTATTTTCCAAGTTTAGTTTGACCCAAAATCCAAAATCACATTTTCCCCAAGATTTCCAAAAAGAAACCAAAACCTTATATTTGTTCTAGTAATAATTTGTTCAAGGCATAAAAATTCATTAAACACCATTAGCGTGTAGAAAGCAATAATAAATAGAGCCATTTGAATAGAGTTTGTGCTATGATTTTTGCAACGTTTGCATGCAAGAAATACATAAGCATATTTTCATGAATAGCATATATTTGATGCAAGGCTCCAAAATTATATTAATCAAGAAAAGCTCCGCATAAATATTTAAGAATAATTAAACTATAATAAAACCATTATTTATGATAGATTTCATTTACATACATAAGTATTTTCCTCAAGTGATAGGCTCATAAATTAGATTATAAAATTTTCATGCCATAAGCAAAAACATTTTATGAAATTAAGCATGCATTATATGTGCAAAATCTTGCATAATTAAATATCATGGTATTTTGTAAGGATTTCACATTTCATAATATGCAATTGCTTTGGGATGCAAGGACTTACAAGTCCTAAAAGAATTCATATAAAAGAAATTTTCATGGAAGTGAAAGGACTTACCTCTTGTCCAAAACTTAGCAAAATAACTTCAATTTAACTTAAGTATTTTTTTTTCTTCTTACATCCAACTCCAAATCTAACATATATATACAATATAAGAGTTAATTTCCTAGTTATATTAATATAAATAAAACATTAATCGAGATCCTAGAACCGTTAGGAGAATTACTTTGGTTTTAAGTAATCCCAAAATACTTAGCGACAATGCCTAATTAATTCTATTTATAAAGTATGCCGTCAAGAAATCTAATAATCTACTAAAGCATCCATAATTCACAGCATAGAATTTTCCTATTTTCTTATTAACACTAATAGCCAAACAAAGCCTTAATTAACATGTAAAACTTTAATCACCTATGCAGACCCTAATCAGCCACGCAACTCTAATTGATCACTCAATAAATCAGCACTTAAACCAACTTGTATTACCGAGCACACCAAGAATTCAAAAAGCCTTTCAAAAATTAAAGTTCTTATCAAAGTCTCATTTTATAATGGTGTAAGGTATCACGATTCAAAATCATACTATATAGGAAAAATCACCAAAGTTTTAGCAAATACAATACCCCCAACCCTAAACATCACACAAAATCCATTTAAGTCAAATTTTACAACATTTGTAGTTATTCCTTTGAACAAATTCATTTTCCCATTTCAAGCACAAAATTATGTTTTTAATACAAAGCAGGGGTTGAAATCATCTATTAAATTAGTCCAGGAAACCATTTTATTTCTTTACAAAAACTTTTGATTTGACACCTTGATATGTGAGGTGAATTATTATATAGTTATCTCCCCAAGTTTTCCACAAAAAGACTCAAATAATTCTTACATAATGCCTTGGGTGAACAGTAATCCATTTTGTGCAGTCAAATTTAAAAATTCATAACTCACAAATTATAGCATATTTTTCAGTGATTCTTTTTCTGAAAGTTTCTAATGTCTTGAAGTTTCTACAGCCCAAAAATAATGAGAACATTTAGTCTAGAAAGGGGATTTTTAGGGGTTTAAAAATGGCCAATCTGTATACGGTTGCACTGTTTCGGGGGTCTACAGATTGCACTGTTTTGATATAAAGATCACTAGTTGAGTTTTCTTCACTTAATTCATGCAAAATTACAACATAATAATCTTTGCACCTTATAAAATTCTTAGGGACTCAAGATTCATCAAGCTATCAACAAAAACTCAACTCACAATCAAGACCAAATTCAGCTCCAACACAAAACCAGCATTCTTCTGGTTTTATCAGCATCAAACAAACTCCTCAAACACATTAAATCTCTTCATCCACCGGATATATAACCACCCACACATAGTATAACACAACCACAACATAGCTACATCATTTTTCTTAGCAAAAACACACACACCATTAGCATTTTCACATATTAAACCAAGCTGCACATCACACTCAAATTTTCGGCTACCATAAAGAAAAGGAAAAGAAAATAAATTCTCTAACACAAGAAACCATTTTAACTTGATTACTCATATCCTTAGACTAGATACAACATCATACATCCAAAATACAACAAAAATGAGGGATAACATCTCAAATTTATATAACTAGACATCAACCATATATTTTGATCATGAAGGAAGGAGAGAGATGATGAATAGTTTACCTTAAACCTTAATGCTTGCTTCCAACCTTTCTACAGCAAAAGTATAGCTTTCTTGCACACAAGAAGTGAATGTTTCTTGAAGAATATGAGGAAAGACCTTAGGAGTAAGAGTGTGTCTTTATATTGAGAAAAAAAGCAAGAGGAAATGGTATTCCTCTTCTTCTTCAAAGCTGTCGGCAACTTAAGGAGAGGAAGAATGGTGGCTGTTTTTCATGGAGAAAGGAAAGTTAAAATTTGAGAAATAATGGAGGGAGGTGGTCGATCAAGTGAGGGAGCAAATGGCCAAAAATATATTTATATAGTAGGGTAATTTTTTATCTAAAGGTTGAGAAAATTGGCTAAAAATCCAAGGGTTGGGATTTAATTGCGTTAGTAATGGGTCAAGGTAGCCCATGGGTTGTGGGTATGGTCTTGGGTTAATGGGTTAATTAGTCAAAATTGGATTTATCTCAATTTTGACCAGGACTTATAAATTATTAAACGATAGTAATCTTATAAACTAATTTAAATTTGTTCAAAAGAACACTTTTCAAAAAGGGAAATTCATTGATATAAGCTTATTTGAGATGTAAAACAATAGTTAATTTCAACTACATTACCTGCTACATATAATACAAATATATAATATAACAATTAATTGTGTTTAAATCACTTACTACAAATCATGTAAATAATTAACTTGATGCACTATTTCTCTAAGAAAATTCAAATAATGAATATGTGAAATAATCACAAGTAATTCATTTAATTTATAGTGCATGAATAATTTAGTTAATTAACTTGATGCACTTTTTGATTTTCCATGTGGCATCTTAGGCTCCGTGATGCTCCCACAACAGTTTGACCATTGAAATCGTTTTATTTCTCAATTCCTTTACATTCCACTAGGGGTGTACTTGAATTGAATCAAGTCGAACATTAAGATAATTGAGTCGAACTTTATTATTTTCATATAGGGCTCGAATTCGAGCTTGAATTCGACTCGAATGTTAAATCTTAGCTCGAGCTTGATTCGTTTGAAATACTTTAAAACTCGAGTTTGATTATCATAAGCTCAAACTCGAATTTAAATAAATAATTTAAAATACAATATATTATAAATAATATGAATTATATATTTATTAATTAATTAATTAATAGAACATGTTCACGAGCTTTCGAGCCTAATACTTAGATATTCAAATTCGATTCGTTTAAAATTCAAGCTTAAATATAAGATTTATATTCAAGCTCAAGCTTGATATTTCGAATTCGAGCCGAGCCTAAACATGTTTGATAAAAGCTCGATTCGTTTACACCCCTACACTCCACTCTAGAATCATGATTAGTTTCTCCATATAGGTTAAATTTGGCTGCAGTTGTAGTGGCTCGTCGTTCAAGATATGTTTTGGATTTTGGTTGCATTTTTTCAATTGGGAATCAAGAAACATGTCATGCATACCAGTTAGTCCATTCAGAAGTTCCAACCTGTATGCTTCGGTTCCAATCCTTTCATTGATCAGAAATGACCCAATATATCTGGGGCTAAGCTTTCTATTGTTCGAATGCCTCAGAATCTCTCAACTCGGTGTTAGTTTCAAAAACACTTCATCACCTACTTGAAATTCCAATTCCTTCCTGTGATTGTCTGCGTAGCTTTTCTACCTGCTCTAAGCCACCCTTAATCTATTTTGTATCAATTTTACTTTATCAGTCATCTCCTGGATATTTATTTCCCTTCTTTATCAACTTGACAATTTCCATTCTAACCCCAATATAACGGTGTTTGACATTTTCTCCCGTACAAAGCCTTATACAGCGCCATACCAATAGATTCATGATAACTGTTGTTGTAGGCCAATTCTGCATAAGGAATACTATCGATCCATTAGTTCCTATAGTCCAATATGCACACCCTCAACATATCCTTGAGGATTTGTATTACATGCTCAGATTGTCCATCTATCTGCGAGTGAGCAGAAGCTGAACTTTAGAATGGTCCCCATAGATTCTTAAAATTTTACCAAAAACTTTTAAGTAATCCCTATCTAACACTATGCTTGTTAACACTCCATTCAACCTCATGACTTCCTATGTATAAACCTGTGCCATCTTTTCCATAGAATACCTCACGTTTATAGGTATAAAGTGTGTTGTCTTAGTTAATTGATCCACTACTACCCAGACATAATCCTTTTGTGTCCTACTCATCGACAGTCCAGTGAAAAAGTCTGTAGTGACATATTCCCATTTGCATTCCAGTACCGGAAGGGGTTGTAGCAATCCCGCAACTTTTTTGTGTTCCGCTTTCACTTTTTAGCAGGCAAGACATACAGATACGAGTTGAGCTACGTCTTTCTTCATGCCCAACCACCAAAATATTCCCTTCAAATCCTGATACATCTTATTCTCCCCGAGATGAATAATGTACCGGCTTTTATGGGCTTCTCCCAGAACTTTCTTTTTCATTTGGCACACACAATTGGTCCCTAAAATACATTATCCCTTGATCATCTACTCTAAAGTCTGAATTATCTTTTCCAATTATTTTTTCCTTAAAATTCTGAAATTTCGGGCACTTTCTTGAGCATCGCGTATTTCCTACTTCAGATTAGGGACAACAATTAGATTCTTTATCTAAATCTTCTTCTTCTCTACTACAGCTTCTCCCATCAATACTTTTTGTATCTTTTTCACTTCTTGAACTCACAATCTAGCTAACTTCACCATTCTACTTAATGCATCTGCAACCACATTAGCCTTTCTTAGGTGATAATTGATCGGGCAATGATATTCTTCCAGAAATTCCATCCACCTTCTCTGTCTTAAGTTTAGGTCCTTCTTGGTGAATATATACTTCAAACTCTTATGGTCTGTGAATATTTCGTATTCAACACTGTATAAGTGGTATCACCACTTCTTCAGGGAAAACATAATAGCCACTAACTCCTAACCATGTGCGGGATAATTCACCTCGTGTGGTTTAAACTTTTTTGAGATAAAGCCCACGGCTATCCTCTTCTACATCAGCACTGCTCACAATCCTTCCTTTGATGCATTCGTGTACGGAGCATAGGGCTTTCTTTCTTCTAGCAAGGTCAATATAGGTGTTGTTATCAACCTCTTTTTTAACTCTTGAAAGTTCTTCTCACACTTTCATTCCATGAGAATGACACGTCTTTCCGCAGTAGCTAGTCAAAGGCGAGAAAAGAGTAGAAAACCCTTTTATGAATCGCTAATAATACCCAACTAATCCCAAGAAACTCCTAATCTCTATAACGGTCTCAGGTAGCTTCCATTTTTCAGTGGCTTCTACCTTGGCAGGGTCTACCTTGATTCCCTCTTTAGTTACAACATACCCCAAAAAATGAGATTGCATCCAGCCAAAATTCACATTTACTAAACTTAGCCTATAGTTGGTGCTCCCTCAACTTTCCAAAGCCAAATTGACATGTTCTGCATATTCCTCCAGGCTCTTAGAATAAATCAATATATCGTCGATAAAGATCACAATAAATTTATCTAGATAAGGCTGGAATATCCGGTGCATCACATCCATAAAGGTTGTAGGTGCATTAGTCAATCCAAAGGGCATTACAACAAACTTATAGTACCCATACTGGTGTTAAACACAGTCTTAGGAATGTCCTCATCCTGAATTCTCACTTGGTAATTACCTTACCTTAGGTCAAACTTAAAATAACAACTAGACTCTCTTAGTTGGTTAAACAATCATCAATGAGTGAAAGTGGATATTTATTCTTAATTGTGAGCTCCACTTCCCAAAAGGAAAGATGTCTATGAACTCTTATACAACGGTGGTGCTTTCTAGTGTACTCTCCTTGTTGGGTTTGTTAATTAGATATGCGAGATAATCCTGATATCCCTTCTTTAGCATCTTCCAAGCTTTGGTCCTCGAAATTAAATATTTCAATTCCTTTACCGTACCCCCTTTGAATTCTACGACATCTTTTCTAGTTCTAACAAATTGCACGAACTTATTCTTACAATCCACTAGAGCACCGTGTTTGGCCAACTAATCCATGCCTAAAATAACGTCATAATACTCAAATGGCATCGCAATAAGATCTCCCAACAATTTTTCCCTCCCTACTTCAATTTCATAGCCTTCTATAAATTTCCTTACTTCTAGAGATTTCCCCAAAGAAATGCTAACTAATAAGGTATAGAGAAGGTCTAAAGTAGTAAAACCCAAATAGCATGCAAAAAGTTCATTTATATATGAATGTGTAGAGCTAGGGTCTATCAGTACATTTACTTTATAGCTTCGGATAAAAAGCATACTTTCCACCGTTGTAGGGTTTGCACCCAATTCTCTACAATTCAGGGTATACACCTTAACTTTCACTTGGGGCTTTTGATTGTTTTCCCAATGATTCAAACCATTCCCTCGAAGGATTGGGTTCGCTCGTGGGGCTTGGTCATCACAGTTGTTTTGAAATAACTTGAAGCAGTTGTTCCTTAGATGATTGGGGTCCCTATAATTGAAACATTTTTTAGGTGCCTACTTGTACCAACAATTTTTCTTTATGTGTCCCATTTTTCTACAGTGGTGGTAAGTTATTACACTCTGAACTGTCCCAGTGGGATTTGTCCTTACTTTCTTTCCTTTATTTCTTTCTTGTAGTCTAGCTGACCTTTTTGTCGAGAATTGCTTAGTAGGTGGAAAGGTTCTTCCAGCAATCTGATTCTTATCCTCATTTTCTATCCTAGTGGCAGCATCCACTGCAATAGCATATACAGTAGGTGAAATCGGGGCTAAGGCTCTCTTCAATTCTTGCATCAGGCCCTTAATGAATTAGCGTATCTTGTTCTGTTTCCTATCTACTGTGGGATGAACTCTACTCGAAAAATTTCCAAAAAATAGTCCTATCTCTATTTTTTTTTAGATTACTCCCAAATCTCTTGAGCTCCTAACCACTAATCTCGAGCCGGTCCCTTCAAGTGGAAAGTTGCAAGCCCTACCATTCTCTCATCCGTGTATTGGAAAGTGCAGAAGATATCTTCCATTTGTTCAATCCACATCTCAGGTTTCTGCTCTTGTTCTGCCTTAGCAAAATACAGTAGTGGTTGAAACTTGGGAAACCTTTCAAGTGCCTTATTTTTGCCTCATGAGGCCCTACGTTTTGTCAAATTTTGCAAAATCTCAGTCATTCATCCAAAAGCTTGGGCAATAGTAACTTCTTCAGGCACCTCATTTTTCGGTCCCACTACTTCAACTCTTGGTCCCTCGTTTTGTTCACCCGTTGGGAAGTTTGGAGCAGGGTTGTTGCCATAGGGTGGTAGTTCTCTGGCTGCATCACCCACAAGATGTACCATTAGTCTCTATCTTGGTGGCATGATAACACTTTATTATGCAAATATTATTGTTAGGAGGGCTTGGAAAAATTTATATAGTTAAGGGTAGTACATGTATGATATGATGTGTGTGAAAAAACATCATATGCAACAAGTAAATAAGCACAGAAATAATTTTCATTTCATAAGTGATCCTTATTAAATATATAATCATGCATTCTGTATACACACACACACACACACAAGCATATGCCAAAAGAGCAGTGGTGTTTGATTATCCATGCATACCTAAGCTTATAGCAGGCAAGTTCCTAACTATTTGGGTTAGCAATTAAGAACTTAGATTAAGAATTCAAAAATAGGTGTATTATACATCACTAAATACGTTAGTCTCCTATCTTCTAATTTTCTTTCTAGTCAGTAACCTAGTACTTTTCAGAGCCACCATTAGCATCCTCTTCTAAGTCCTCTTCAATCCTAACTCTCTTCCCTGGCCTACTACCCTTAGAGTCTTTTTCAACTTCCACCTTTGGTTCTTCGTACTCCATTCCTCCGGGGCTCTCGCTTTTTGATGCTGGGGGTTCCTCCTCTGGTTTTGCTTGGGGTTCGACAGCCACCTCATCTGCACTCTCAGAAGATACTTCTATGATCTCGATCACATCCTCCTCTTTAGATTCTAAAGCAAGAGAAATCCAAAGAGTCAGGATCTACAACCTCTAATGGTAGTGGTCGCTAATGGTAAAGGTTCATAGTCTTACGAGCAGTTCACAATATCCTTGTCATCCTATAATAATCATCATTTTCTTAGTCTTAAAAGGCTTACCAAAATAATTTCCAAATAAGTCATTATTAGTTTAGACCTAAAAATTTCTATTCAAGATTTCGATTCAAAAGTTGCTTCAAACTTATGCTAATCCAGACTTAAACCTAATTTGATCTATCCTTAAGTTTTAATACCTAGGTGTAACCTAAACCTAGGCTCAGATATAATTGTAACATCCCCTAAATAAGTGGCCTAAATGGCTAGGGATGTTGCCCCGTTCTTTGGACTAGGGGTCTTTATAGCGCGGTAGGATAAAATCCATAGGAAAGAAAATAACAACTACAACAAACTAAGCCTTAATCATAAGAATCTTAGGGTCGGCTACATAAACTAATATCAGGCATCGTGTGTTCATCTACATGAATCCTCTCTCACCACTTCCTTCTATCAACTGTCATATTCTCATTCAAATCTAACAAAGACATATCTCTCCTAATCACCTCTATCCATGTAATTTTAGACCTGCCTCTACCTCTGTCTAACCTATCCTGTCTCCTTCCCTCAATAGGCTTAACAGGAGCATCCCTCGTTCTTCTCTGTACATGTCCAAACCAACGCAGGCAACTTTCTCTCATCTTTTCCTCAATAGATGCCACTCTCACCTTTTCCTTAATGGTCTTATTTCTGACTCTATCCTTTCTAGTATATCTGTACATCCACCGTAACATATGCATTCCAACTACTTTCACTTTTGAATATAACACTTTTTAACTGCCTGTTTGTACTAGACTATTGAAGGCAATAAAAAACAGAGGATGCCATGCACGCGTGAAAATAAACCCAGAAGTTTGGCATACATCTGCACAATTGGAAGAAGAATGAGAGTTTTTTTTATTTTTTATTTTTTGGAAGCTATCATATTGGGAGAGCAATTTAATGAGGCATAATCTAGACACGGTGCACATAAAGAAAATTTTTGCAAGCAATCAATTGTATACAATATTGGGTGATAGTAGTGCCTTAAAAGATAACTTAGAAGCTCATCAAGACTTACAATTAATGAACATTAGAAAGTCTTTAATCCCATTTTAAAGCCGTTCAAAATGGAATACAGTGTGCCACCAACTCCTTACACAATGAGCAAGTCAAAAGCATAAATTTTCCTAACAATTTTGTAGGAATTAAGATTTCTCGATGGTTACTGTTCTAATATTTCTTGATGGATGAATACGAGGAGAAAGAATTTAGGAGGTTTGAAGAGTCATGATTTTCACATCTTACTCTAGCAATTAATCGGATTAGATATCACATAATTTTGTCCAAGAATGTAGTGCAACTCTTAATTGAGATTACTTCATGTTTTAGACAGTTGTACTCTAAAATTAACCAAAAAAAAAAAAAGGCATATTGAGTATCTTCAAGACTGATTCATGATTATAGTATGTCTTCTTGAGAAGAAATTTCTTATAGTTATTGTCAAGGTCAAAGTTTGACATTCATCATTGATAGATAAAAACATATATTGTTCCTAACACACGAATTTGGAAATTATTGGAATATTTTTTGGCAATGCTTGATGTGTGATTTATTGAAATTAGATTAGGGAAAGGATTCTAGAATATCTAGACAGAATTTGAGTAAAGATATATTGAAGGTTTTGTTCAAAAAGACATGGAATCCAAGTAAGATTTGAATTGCAAAGATTTAGGAATATGCAAAGCATTAAGAACATTGATAAGGAATTAAACACGCTGTAATTATTGTTGTGCTGGAGTTTGACATAAAAATAAGGGTCAATAAAAATGCAGTCATCATGCATCAACAAATTTTAAACCTTACTCCTAAATATAAAGTACAATATAGTAGCAACTAAGATATCAATTCCTCAAGAAACAAGAAAAATATATTGTACCACCCCTAACTAATAAAGTATAGAAGCGTATAAAAGCATTGGGGATCACTCTGTCTAGTTGCCCAGATAAGAGATCTTTATAATTGCATTTTTTCCATTGAAAATAACTCTACAACTGTAGAATTGAGAAAAATTCAGTTTCACAATTTAAAACCGTCACATGTTTAGGAAATATCATTTTTCAACTCAAAGCCCCAATTGCAGAGAATGTGCCATTACTTCTTTCATCAAAAGAACTCCCTACGTGCAAAGCCTACAAAACTTTGCCTTCGGCTACGGTATAGTTGTGTTCAGAACTTCCCTATTCATACTAGACCATTGAAGGTAATGAAAAACATAGGCATGAAAATAAACATAGTAACGCAAGAACACGACATAGCGGAAAGTGAAAAATAGTACCTTTACGTGTCATTTGTCTGTGTGGTTAAGAAGAAGAGGCACCAACTATAGGAGCGGCTACTAGTCTTGATGACGAGTTCGGCGAGAAACTAGTGATCTGTCGGCTTTTCCTTGGCATGTACGCGATGCTTTCCACTTCTCAGAATATTCCTTCGCCTAATCTATGTTAGTGAAACAACCTAAATGAGGAAAGACACTTCTTGAATCCTTGCTATTGATAGCAATATCAAGAAGAACACGGAAGGGAAAAGGATGAATGAGGGAGAGAAAACAGCTCTGGTTTTTCTTTTTTACTGTGTCATGAGTTCTGTTCTACAGAATTGAACTACCCAACTCCTATTCATGTTACCAGATAACCCAACCCTGGTGTTTTGATATTTTAAACATCTAGAGGTTATCAACAAAAGAGGTTTTGGTAATCTTTAACTCTTCTATATCGTGAATAATAAAAAACCCTTTAGTCTAGGCTATTGAGCCAAAATAATTTATTATTTTTCCCTGGACCCAATGAGTCCAAAAATAATAATCATTAATTATTTATTTTATGGGCCTATTAAAACAACTCAATAAATAATTAATAACCCTAAATGAACTAAAATAATAATTAAGCCATTTATTAACTAGTTTAAGCTCAAATTAATTTTTTAACTATTCAATTTGGGCTTAGGCCTTGAATAATTAATTAACCAATTAAACTAGATAATAAATTTAATTTCTCTCATTCTTTTATTTTATTCCACTCTAAAAAATAAATTAAGCTTTCTGAATAAAATAAAATCATTTTTTATTGTGACCATTTCCCCGACCTAAAATAATTAGGACTTACGGTTTATTTCGAGGACCAAAAAGACACATCACCTTAGCTACTAAAATGACTAAAATATCCTTGCTATATAAATAACTGTATTTTGCATTTTAAATATTTTTAATATCACCATAAAAAAATATTGATCCCAAGAACAATGCTGCGTTAGCTATGTCTTCAACCTACAGGTGAAATAACTAAAATATCCCTCTACACATCGCCGTTCATTTAGAGAGGAAAGAATGTACTAACACATCTTTAAATGACATCTACCATCTTTAAGCTTCTAGTCTAATGATCCACAACTTCTTGGAATATTTTCGCTTTCCAAAGGAGCTACCCTAAAGCCAATAAATATCTAAGTCATGTTTCCCAAGGCCTTGGATAATTAGATCATTTAGACAACCACAAGGGGCGGTATAGTATAGACACTATCTTATACAAGTCTATCTTGACTAACTAGTCACATATACTGAGCATACAAGTATATTGGCCCTTATCAAGAACCTAAACTATAGTATATAAAAGCATACGCTTCCAACTTCATCAGACCACCAACTTATACTTAGGTTGTAGAGTACAAGTCCATACTGTAGCAGTAGTAATTTAGGTTTCTATCACATAGTCTTTTAAAAACCACTACTACAGGTCCTATTCTACGTATTCAAAATACACGTGTATTATGAAGTGAGTAGACTACTCATTAGCTAAAGATAAGCCATTTTATATTCAAAATTCATAACACAATAACCTTGCCATTGATAAGATTCCCATCCTCATCATCTGGTTAAGAACAATAGTTTATGTGTTAAGTATCCTATGGTCCATACCTTACTATAAAAGACCTCCATTCATATGAACTATTTACTTAAAAACACAATAGGTCTTTTCTAAATATCGTGCACAAATATAAAAAAGATTTCACAAATAAATTCTGAGAAAAATACTTTTATTAATACAAGTTAAAATTACATCAGATACCTAGTCTAAGACGGCATACATTTCAACAATCTCCCACTTGTACTCTAAAACTAAGTAAGTTCATAGATGCCCACCTCTATGGCGTCTAAGTGTTTTCTAAAGACTCTCTCCACCAAAGGCTTGGTGAAAGGATCTGCTAGATTGTTCTCCAAGACAATCTGTTCCACCACGACTTCTCGTCTTTGGATGAAATCCTGGATCAGGTGGTACTTCCTCTCTATGTGCTTCCCCTTTTTGTGGTTCCTTGGTTCTTTGGATTGTGAGACTATACTAGTGTTGTCGCAATACATCACAACCAATTTGTTCATTTGTAGCACGACTCTAAGTTCCAAAAAGAACTTTCGGAGATAAACTACTTTCTTGGATACTTCCGAAGTTGCCACACACTTAACTTCCATAATTGAGTCAGCAATATAATATTGCTTGATACTCCTCCATGAATTAGCTCCTCCAGACAAGGTGAAGACATATCTACTAGTGAATTTTCTTTCATTCTTATCCGCCTGGAAGTTTGAGTCCGTGTATCCTATAGAAACTAAGTCATCAGCCCTATAAACCAATATATAATCTCTTGTACCTTTAAGATACTTGAGAATATGCTTTGCAACCTACCAATGATTGTCTCCAGAGTTAGACTGATATCTGCTAACTAAGCCTATGACAAAGCAGATATCTGGCCTAATACACAGCATGGCATACGTGAGACTTCCCACAGCTGAAATATACAGAATCCTACTTATTCTATCATTTTCTTCTTGAGACTTTCGACAGTCCTTTGAAGAAAAAGACAACTCATGTCTATAAGGGATCAATGCCTCCTTGTATGAGTCCATGCTAAACTTGTCCAGCATCTTGTCAATATATATAGCTTGGGATAAACTTAACATTCTTTACTTCCTATTTTTAAGAAGCTTTATTCCGAAAATATAACTGGCTTTACCCAAATCCTTAATACTAAATTGACTTGATAGCCAAACCTTAGTAGATGACAGTATCCTACATCATTTCTAATGAGTAGAATGCCATCCACATGCAGAAAAAGAAAAATCACATTTATGCCTTCTAGTTTCTTATACACACATGGTTCATCCTCGTTTTGAATGAAGCTATAAGACTTTACAATTTTATCGAAACGAATGTTCCATGCCCTGGATGCCAACTTAAGTCCATAAATGGATTTCTTAAACTTATAAATCATATGTTCTTAGCCTTTAGCAATAAAGCCTTCTGGTTGGGATATACAAATGTTTTCACTAAGATAACTATTTAAAAATGCCGTCTTGACATCCATTTGTCATATCTTGTAGTTATAATGACATGCGATGGCAAGGAGGATACGGATAGACTTAAGCATGGCTACCGGAGAAAATGTTTCCTCATAGTTGATCCCTTCTTTCTGAGTATACCTTTTCACCACAAACCTAACTTTGAAGGTTTCTACCTTCCCATCCACTCCCCTCTTTCTTTTGTAAACCCACTTACATCCAATGGGTTTTATCCCTTCAGGTAAAGCTACAAGATCCCAAACTTGATTGAAGTACATAGACTCAATCTCGACTTTTATTACCTCATACCATAGGTCTATATCGGCATTAGCAATCGCCTTCTTATATCTAGTGGGATCTTGTTCCTAATGATTGGAGATTAGGTCAAAAACCTCTCCAGTCCATCTTTTTAGAATTCTAGATATCCTTCCACTACGATGAGGCTTCATTTGTATAGGTTCCTAAGGCTCTGCCTCTTCTTATTCTATAATCAGATTAGGAGAAGTTAATTCAGAATATAACTTCTCTTCAAGTTCTAATCTTGTTGAACCTTTAGTGGATGTACTTTGTTCATCCTCTAAGTATCTAGCATTAGTACTCATGAGTATTTTTTACTTCTTGGGATGAAAGAAGTAACCACCCCTTATACCTTTTGGATACCCAACAAAATAACATAATTTTGATCTTAGTTCTAACTTGTCTCCATTGATCAGTACATAATTTAGACAACTCTATATCTTGAGATGATTTAGACTTAGCTTCGCCCAGTCCACATCTCATAGGGAGTCCTAGATACTAACTTGGAAGGCACCAAGTTCAAAATATATGACACTGTTTCTAAAGCATATCCCCAAAAAGATACTGGAAGAGTAACATAAAACATCATACTTTGGACTATTTCTATCAATGTCCTATTCTTTCTCTCAGCTACTCTATTCTGCTGGGGTGTCCCCGGCGTAGAGAGTTGGGATACTATCCCATGATGTACTATATACTCTTTGAATTCACCAAGGAGGTATTCTCTACCACGATTTAATTGTAAGGTCTTGATTAGCTTACCTGTTCAACGCTCCATTTCAACCTTAAACTCTTAGAACTTGTAAAAAGGGTCAAACTTGCGTCTTATCAGATAAACATAACCATACCTTGTACAATCATCTGTGAAAGTAATGAAGTACTCAAACCCCCTCTTACTGGTGTAGACAAAGGACCACACAAATCTTCTTTAGCTCTATCTGCCTTTTGGGTAAAGGACTTTTTGGTCATTTTCCCCATAAGACAGGATTCACACTGATGCTAACTTTTCAATCTCAATGAGCCTAAGGCCCATCATGGATTAACCTATAAATCTTAGTTGAGTTAATGTGACCCAACCTTAGATGCCAAAAATATGAGTCATTGACATTAGTCTTTCTCTTCCTATTTAAAGGTTCAGATTAAGCATTATTCAATTGATTGTTAGTAGGATTAACGAAGAATAGATTTTCATACATGTGCCTAGTGTATATAACTTCTCCATTTATGTTGATAATAATACCAGAATGGAAAGAAACATAATATCATTGATTTATAAGTTTTGTAACTGAAACCAAATTCTGTCTAAAATCAGGAACAAATAAAATATGCTTGAAAAAAACTATTCTATTACAATCAAAAGTAAGTTCCAGTTCTCCCGCAGCAAAGGCCCAAACTTATGCTCTATTTCTCATGCGCGGTCTATGTTCGCCCTTTTGGAGTCTTCTAATCTTCCTAAACCCCCACAAAGAGTTACAGATATGATCAGTAGCTCTTGAATCAACAATCCAAGTGGAAGTTGATCCAATCATTGATATAGACTCTAGATAGAGAACATTACCTGTTGGATTTTTCTTGGCCTGAAGATCTAGACACTCATTTTTCCAATATCCCTTCTTCCCACATTTGAAGCACTTGAACTTGGGTTTGTCTTTAGGTTGGGACTTGGGCTGATGCACTACATTACCCTTCTTTTTCTTGAACTTTCTGGGCTTGGGCCCAATTCTCGAAGAAGAGGCCATCAAAGCTCTAGCCTATTTCTTCATGACCTTCTCTGCTACTTAAAGCTCCTTCATCAGCTTTGTTAAACTCATATTTAGCTTATTCATTTTGTAATTCAACTTGAACTGAGTGAAAGAGCCCGGCAAAGATTCAAGAACTATGTCCACTTAGCTCTCGGGGTTAATGACAGCCCCTAAGACTTCTGCTTCCTCGAAAGCAGTAATCATCTTGAGCATGTACTCTCTAACTGATTCTCCCTCGGTCATCTTGGTGTTTATGATGTTCTAAGAACCTCCTGCCTTGCGGGCCGACTCTTATCCACGAACATTATGGCTTGTGATATGCTAATGTCATATGTAGTAGTCATGTGCTCGTGTTTGGACTCAACACATTTGACATAGAGGCTAACATATAACAACGGGCTATTTTATTAGCCTTCTTCCATGCCTTTTCAGCCTCATGCTCCTCAATGGTGGAACTATCCCCGATTATTAGATAGGTCTCATATAGGACATACTTATACTCTTTGATTGTGAGTATTATATCCAGGTTTCTTTTTCAATCTACATAGTTTGGACCCATTAGCATATTCTCGCGGAGAATAACGACTAAGGGACTAAAAGAATCTCCTCCAACCATTTCTGAAATTTTGAAAATTAAAAGAAATTCTCAGTATTTGTAAAACAAAAATAATTTTGTATACTTTATTCTCATATTAAACTTGATAATAGCTAACCCCTTTACTATTATCTTCAACATGATTAATTTAGCTTTTAGGAAAACTGACATAACTTCTTGGAAAGATTAACAGTTTCCTAGGCTAAGTGTGTTAACCACCATAAATTAATTTTCCTTCTAGGTAATGATCTAGAAGATAACTCCATTAAGGGGATGGCCATTTCTTCTCATTCCTATGGACATACCTTGCATTATAACCTCCAACGTAGGCTGGCCGATCATAGTATGTGTCCTGGGTTATTAATTTCATCATTCCATTAGTTCTAGATCCTTGTGGTATCTCTATCCTATACGAGTTCACTTCCAGGATAACACGAGAAAACCCACAATCTCTAATGAGAATCGTGATGGAAGCTGTATGACAATTGGAATCCCTCTCCCACTTAGTTTTTAAATAAGGGTTTTCTTGAAAAAATATCATTTGAAAATTTTCAATTCAATTCTCCTTTAACTTAAAATAAAATGTCTAAATCCATAAAAAATTTTATGTCAAGGTTTATACCCTTTGAGAAATCTTTCCTTATGAATTAATTTTATTTAAGTCAAAAATTTAATAATTTCAAAACTTTTCCATTTAAAAATTCGTAGAGATTTTGATTTCAATGTTTTATTTGACAAAAGTAATTTTTCTTTTGCTAAAATGAATTAAAATGGCTTTCCATTTTAACTTACAAAAATTTCTAAATCCAAAATATTTTCTATGTCAAGGATAAAAACCTTTAAGAAAATAACCAATGATTAATTTTTGTTTAAGTTAAAATAACCATTTAATTAAAGAAAAATATTTTTCTTGTTAAATAAAAAATATCAAAGACTTTGGTCTTTGAGAAAAGTACACACATGACTTAAAATAATTAGCATGCTAGAAATTAGTAAACATTTTCATACTTTTCCATTTTTAATCCTAAGTGCTCAAATAAAAGAATTAAACACATTAATTAAATTAATTAATAAGTTTATTTAATCCTAATATTCTTTACTATTATTTTTCTTTTAAAATATTTAATGAATATTAAATATTGTAATAAAAATTACTTTACCCGGTATGGGACCAAAAATTAAAAATATTTTTTTTCTTTAGTCCAATGCACCCACCATACTGGATCATGGCCCATGGGAAGACCCATAGACCATGGTCCGCGGGTGGGTGCCCGCGACCTGAGCGCCCGATACAACAGCTTCCACGAGGAAGCTCTACATCTGTGAGGATGCAATAGCTTTCGCGAGGAAGCTATTTCGCAAAAGCTGTTGCATCCGCGAGGATGCCTTCCTCACGCGCGCCTGAGCCGAGGAACGCTTAGGCCCGGCTACGGCTTCAAGCCATGGCTGGCTTGGGCTACCTTAGCTCCCCTCACACCGAGCCGCAGTTCGGCTGGGCTTGCGACTCAGCTCATCTTCTTCTTGGCAAAAAAATTTTTCCCATTGCAATTTTTCTGCAAATTTTTCACTAGGCATCTCTGCATTGCTTTGCAATCATCCAAGGCCGTTTCTTGTTATATTTTTCAACAAAAACATGACATCTGCCTATACCTTTTCAAATCAGGTTTACACGAAAGCTAATCAAAGCGTAAAAAGAAAAATTTGCAGATGCTCCTATACCTCAACGATGAGGTATACAGATGATCTACCCATACCAAAATAGCGAAGGATCTCATTATAGATAGTCTTGCCAATTTTATTAATTGGCACGCATCAATCCTAAACCTTTCAAAGCATATGCTCTGATACCACTTGAAAGCAATAAAAAACAGAGGATGCCATGCACACGTAAAAATAAACCCAATAACACAAGGACACGACACATCGGAAGGTGAAAAATATTACATTTACGTGTCCTTTGTCTGTTTGGATAAAAAGAAAATGCGCCAACTACAGGAGTGGCTACTTGCCTCAATGATGATTCCGGCGAGAAACCAGTGATCCGTCGGCTTCTCCTTGGCATGTACGCGAAGCTTTCGCTTCTCAGAATATTCCTCTACCTAATCTATGTTGGTTAAACAACCTAGGTGAGGAAAGACACTTCTTGAATCCTTACGATTGATTAGCAATATTATGAAGAACACAGAAGGGAAAAGGTTGAACGAGGGAGAGAACAACTCTGGTTTTTCTATTTTACTATGTCGTGAGTTCTGTTCTACAGAACTGAACTACCCAACTCCTATTCACGTCACCAGATAACCCAACCTCGATATTTTAATATTTCAAACATTTGGAGGTTATCAACAGAAGAGGTTTTGGTAATCCTTAACTCTTCTATACCGTGAATAATAAAAAGAACCCTTCAGTTCAGGCTATTAGGCCAAAATAATTTATTATTTTTCCTTGGACCTAATGAGCCCAAAAATAATAACTATTAATTATTTATTTCCTGAGCCTATTAAAATAACCTAATAAATAATTAAAGAGCTCAAATGAACTAAAATAATTATTAAGTCTTTTATTAACTAGTTTAAGCCTAGGTTAATTTTTCTAATTATTCAATCTGGACTTAGGTCCTAAATAATTAATTAACTAATTAAACTAGATAATAAATTTAATTTCTCTCCAATCTAAAAAATAAATTAGACTTCTTGAATAAAATAAAATCATTTTTTTTGTGACCATTTCTTCGACCTAAAATAATTAGGACTTACGGGCTATTTCGAGGACCAAAAAGACACATCGCCTTGGCTACTAAAATGACCAAAATACCCTTTCTATATAAATAATTGTATTTTACATTTTAAATATTTTCTAATATCATCATAAGAAAATATTGACCTAAGGACAATGTTGTGTTAGCTATGTCTTCGACCAACAGGTGAAATAACTAAAATACCCCTTTACACATCGTCGTTCATTTAGAGAGGAAAGAGTGTACTAACACCTTTCTAAATGACATCTACCATCCTTAGGCTTCTAGTTTAATGATCCACGATTTCTTGAAAATTTTACTTTCTAAGGGAGTTACCCTAAAGCCAATATCCAAGTCACATTCCCCAAGGCCCTGAATAATTAGATCATTCAAACAGCCACAAGGGGCGATATAGTGTAGATACTATTTTGTTCAAGTCTGTATTGACTACCTAGTCACATATACACAACAACAAGTATATTGGTCCTTCTCAAGAACTCAACTATAGTATATCAAAGCATACGCTTCCAACTTCGTCAGACCACCAACTTATACTCAAGCTATAGAGCATATGTCCACGCTGTAGTAGTAGTAGTCTGGGTTTCTATAACATAGTAGTTTTAGAAACCACTACTACAGGTCTTGTTCTACATATTCGAAACACGCTTGTGTTATGAAATGAGTAGACTACTCATTAGCTAAAAGTAAGTCATTCCCCATTCAGAATTCATAACACAATAACCTTGCCATGATGAGATTTCCATTCTCGTCATTCAGTTAAGAACAATAGTTTATATGTTAAGTATTCCATGGTCCATACCTTATTATGAAAGACCTCTATTCACATGAACTATTTACTTAACCACAATGGGTCTTTTCCAATTAAAAGCATGCACAAATATAAAGAAGATTGCATAAATAAATTCTAAAAAAATAGTTTTATTAATACAATTCAAAATTACATCAGATACCTAGTCTAAGAGGGCATATATTCTAACAACCATATCCTGCCATTTCGGCTATTAATGGTCCTCAGTACCTCGATGTCCAACACTCAACCATATCATGCCAGAACGATAAGTGACCATAGCTCCCTCACCACATAATTTACGTATTTTACTTACAATTGTAAGTCAGGTTTCCAATCCTGACGTCAATCAATATCGAGGTGACAAGGAGTGAACACACCGATATCCCCGCTGGTGTCAATGAAACACCCAATGTACATCTTTGAGTGTATTTTCTAAAATAAGCAATTGCCGGACAAATAAAAAGCTAGCCAAGGATGGCTAATTTCAATGTCCTATAGTCCCGTTTAGCATAGGACCATCCCCAAAATTAGCTAAGTTACTTTGGGTCATCTATCTCGAACGTAACCTAGTACAAAAAGCATAGCCCTTGCAAAGTACTCAAAAACCCAGTCTGCTATGCAATAATTCCTAACGAATCCAAAAATGCCTAAGGGAATAGAATGAAAATAGTTTTTGGAGGTAAAATTGTAATTTTTAAACTTTATTTCTCTACCGAGAAATCATTTCCAAGAAATAAGCGTAACAGGATAAAATGTCCTTTACATGATTAAATACATTCTTCAAGGGCAATTACAAAATTTATGAGTAATCTAGTCCAAAAGAAATAAAATTAGGTTAATTCAAGAATTTAAATCCAAAAGATGTGAATAATTCAAAGATTTCATCACATTTCCAAGTAAAAGGGCATTTTCATAATTTTTCAAAAGAGATATGCGATAATTCAAGAAGTCAAACCATAAACATGATAAAAGGTTCATCTGAGTAAAACCAAAAGTCAATTTGATTCAAGGAATACGAATGGAATGATTTGAAACGTATAATTGTTTATGGGAAAATATTCACAATTGAATAAATTTCATTTCTCATTAAAATGTATTATTTCTCAAAATAATGACCATTTACCGTTCAGGAAAATCGTAAATGATTCAGGAAAATCTAAAGCCACATATTCGTGTTTTTTATTACTTTAGAATATTATCCATCAAAATGAATATTTTCAAGAATAAATCTCATGAATTTCATGTCATTTGAATATGAAATAAATTCATAGATTTTATCAGAAAAACCGTATTTTCTTTAGAGAAACTAAATCGTTCAAATGTTCTTTTTTGTTTTTTGTTTTTTGTTTTTGTTTTTGTTTTTGTTTTTGTTTTTGTTTTTGTTTTTTTTTTTTTTTTTGTCATAACAATTGCACACTAGAATTTTGTCATACGAGACATCAAAGGACTCACATTTTCCTGGGGAACCTTAACAAGATCAAGAGCATGTTAAATATACGAAACCTAAAGTTTTGTCATAAAAACCAAAAACATTTGTCATGCATAACATTAATTTGCATAAGCTACTAGCATATGCTAGGTTTTCAAGTATTCAAGGGACCCACCTCAAATACGCTATCACTCAATTGTTAAAACGTCCAACAATTGTCACAAGTTCATAATCAAAATGCCTACATTAAAGATTAATCCCAATTCGCTTTAATATGTATTTCATGAACCAACATTATTCATGTAATACATTAACAAGGAATCTAATCATTCCTTTAATATTTCATTTCTTCTTGAAATGAAATAAATTACTTGGAATATTATTATTCCAAATCATCCATTTCTTGTTCATTTCCTAAACACAATTCCCGACAATTCAATCCATTCAATTCATGTTCTTTAATTCTACCAATCAAATGAAATTGCATCCAAGAACATGTATTATCTCAAAATTTCCAGCTTTTCTCATTAAACCACATCTCACTAATTAATTCATATATTTTAATATACAACTCCGATTCATTCAAAATTTGTTCCAAAATGTTCCTATTTCACTTAGCTATCATTTCATAGCCTGATTTCACAACAACAACAGAATTCAAACAGGTTTTCTGTAGTATTTTCAAGGCTGAAATTCAACTTTTTCAATCCTTTTTCACCAAAATCTTATTCCATCTTGTTAATCCTTTCATCTAACATCTAACTCCAATTAATTCTTCCATTTTCCTCAACTTTCTTCATCAAAACTCACTATTTTCTCAACATTTTCCAGCAGAAAAACGTCACACACAGCAGTAGCAAAATCTGACAGCCTTTAATCCATTTTATGTGCTTGCATAATCTCAACTAACATTAAATTCATGCCTTTACTTCATTAACTTCTTCAACTTTCAGCCATCAAAAACCCTTCCAAACATCATCAAAACTTCGCTAAAACATCACAAAATCAATGCTAAATGCTATTCCATTCAATCAATTACACAAGAGAGCAAAATAGCAATATAGTGTTCATATGTTTTTCAAGTAAAAATCACATAACATGCTTGTCTCCTTGCAAAACACACATCAATCTACTCCTTACAATGAGAAGAACAAAATTAGTTCTTGGTATCAAATGATTTACCTTGATTCTCCTTTGATTTTTGCTCAAAATCTCTAAGAACTCTTGTTTTCTTCCTTATTCTTTCAAAACTTACCAATTTCTCTCTCTTTTGTTTGCTAATTTATTTCCTTCTCTCTCTTCTTATATTTTTCTCTTCTTTTTCTCTATTTTTGGCCCATAAAACCGGTCACCAAAAAGTCCATAGCCATTCTCCCTTTTTTTTTTCCACAAAATTAATTTGATCTACAAGATAATCATGCATTAAATGGACAAACCACCTAGTATGACACATGGCATCCTTAGGGAGCTTTGAAATTCAACATGCCACCTAAGTATCCTTCAACAAATTGCCTCTTGCCAAGTGGAACCCCAACCAATAAGGTTTAAACATATTTTTCCAACAATCAATCATAATTTTCTCCAAATTTCTTAAATAAAATTTTGCCGACTTCTCCGAATAATTCATAAATCCTGATATTATTCATTCCGATCGAGAAAAAATTTTATTTTACTAATAGAATCCCAAAAACAAATGATTTATTTTTGTGTCTCTCGATATTCTCAAATACTTTCTCAGTTTTTCGGAATCGCGACTGAAAATTCTGTCACCGCCCCTTAAACTTTTTATTCTACCAAAATATTTGTCTCATTACAGTGAATATTTCTTGTTCTTGCTTTACATACAAACTCTCACTAAGTAAAAAGTAGTTTGCAATCAAAAATTACAAAAACGAGGGGTGTCACATACACTCTATAAGAAGAATAATTATTTTCATTCTTGTGATGTCTCCTAGTAAACATTTAACCTAATTGGTTCTATTAATGCATTATGTACAAAAATAGGAAACTTCAGGATCAATTAAGAAATTACCAAGTTCTTAGACACTTGCTATGCAATCAAATTAAAAACCTATCATTGACAAGATTACTTTGAGTAATTGGTTTTAGGAACCTTCTTAGCGAATTAAATCCCTTATCCTTGCACAAGTGGACTAACCTTTAGTTAGCCTCTAAATTAAAATTCCTAACTTCATTCGTAATTTACTCCTAATTTATTAAATTTTTCTTAAAGATATTAATGCTTTAATTAATTAGTTGTCATAAATTAAAAACAAAATTGATAAGCATACAAAGAATTACCAATATCAACTTACATACCTAGTTGACCTTGAAAATATGCAACTTGAACATTACACAATTTCCTATATCCTAGTTAAGCTAGTTAGACTCGAAACTAAACTATATAATAGATGCTACTTAGACAACTCAATCAAGAGATCAATTATGACAACAATACAATCATGCAAATTAAAAGGTCATTAGCCATACACAATTAACTCGGCATAATTGATAAGTATGAAACCCGAAATTGCATAAATACTCAAGAGATAATCTCAACAATTTCAAAGAGGGCATCTTTAATGCATGAATCTCAAAGTATCAAAACTCAATAACAAGAAGCCTAGAAACATGAAAAGATCTTAACTATTTGAATACAAATAGAGCTCAAAATATAATAACTTGAAAACAAGAAAGAAACAAGACAAGTTTGAAAGATTAAATTTGGGAAGCCCACAATCTCTTTGTTCTTCTTACCTCCTAACTTCTTCTTCTTTTCTTAGCCTTCTTTAATGTTTTCCTCCAAAAAATGATGAATGGGAGTTGTATCTATATTGTATGCATGTTTCTCTTGAATTTGGACATCCACAATCCTCATATAGAGTCTCTAAATCGTCCTTGGATGAATTATGAAAATTTGAACTGCCACTAGAGTGATTTAGGACTTTCTAAAACCTTCAAAGGCACTGCACAAGATGCATACATAGCTATGCCCTTTGGTCGTGCATCCTTCTGTTCAAAATTTCTCACCCCTGACACGGGATGATGAACGGTTGTGAATGTGGCCCTGCACTCCAGTACAAGCAGCAGCACGACCGTACCATAGGCAGTGTAGTTTGCAAACATCAATTTTATATTTTTTTTCCAAACTTCTGGGAGCTAATCAAAATCTCTTATTTGACATGGCATGATGCACGAGCATGCTACTTTTCCAATGATTTTCGTTATGAATAGGGGATGCACATGATACGACATAAGCATGCTTATGCCCGTGCATGTTACAAAGAAATAGGGGCACGGCCTGTTGCACAGAGATACTGAGAAGTGCTAAATATAGAACATGTGGTTGCAACAAGGTCGTGCACATAGCTGTGCATCACTATTGATGTTATATTGAGAAAGAAATTTCGTGCAAAAGTTTATGAATTATAATCCCTGTCCAACTGTATCTAAGCTGGAAATAGTGAACCTATGCCCTATTAAAATCACCCTAAAACACACAAAAATCAACCACAAAAGCTAACATAAATATGAAGAATGAAGGGACACAAAACAAAGTAAAAGAAGATTCCTAATTTCCATTGATTCTAGTATTGCAATTTACGAGAAACAAGAGTATCTTACATTTTCAAATTACATTATTTAATGGCCCAAAATAATTTATGCTCTAATTCCACAAGAAGATGGCAAGCTTTACCATAAACAATCTATATAGTGATATTCCAATTGATGTTTTGAATGTGATTCTATAGGCCCATAATGCATCATCCAAACGAATACTCTAATCTTTTCTATTAGGGTACATTACTTTTTCAAGAATAGATTTAATTTCTCTATTAGGAATCTTAGTTTGGCTATTTATTTGGAGATGGTATGCACTAGAAATCCTATTAGGGACTCTATACTTCTTGAACAAAGCTTCAACAATTCAATTGCAAAAGTAGGATCTTCTATCACTAATGATTACCTTAGGAACTCCAAACCTATAAAAAAATTTGGTCCCTAACAAAATTAAGCACTACTTTAGCCTCATTAGTCTTTGTAGCCCTTGCTTCTACTTATTTAGAAATATAGTCCACGGCTAGCAAAATATACATGTTACAAAAAGATGTAGGAAAAAGTCCCATGAAAACCTCAAAAATTTCATAAAGTAAGATATATCTAGTAGGGAACTCATCTTTCCTAGATAATTTCTGAATCCTTTAGCATTCATTACAAGTTTTTACAAAGAAATATGCATCCTTATACAAATTAAGCCAAAAAAAAAAAAAAAAAACCACATTTAAGAACCTTTTGTGTAGTATGTTGTGAACCAAAATGGCCCCCATACTCAAATGTATGATAATATGCAAATATGGATTGAAATTCTTTTTCAAACATGCATTTTCTCATAACATTATCCGTATAAATTTTGGATAAGAGTCATCCCAAATATAAAACTTGGCATCATGCTTGATCTTTTCTTTTTGAGTCCTACTTAGTTCATAGGTAGTTCTTTAGTTATGAAATAATTTAAATGTCCGCATACCAAGGAGAACTACTATGCAACAAATATAAATTCTCTTTAGGAAACAAAACAGAGATAAGTAATATTTCCCTGTCGTATGTGAGCCTACTTAGATGGTTGGCCACATAATTCTCCATTTCCCTTTTAATACGAATTTCAATATCAAATTCTTGGAGCTAGAGAATCTATCTCAAGAGTTTAGGTTTAGACTTCTTCTTCAGCAAGTGCTTCAAAGCTACATGAACAAAAAAAATAATCACCTTAGTTCTAACAAGTATGAACGTAATTTCTCCAAAGTAAAGACAATCATATAAAGTTCATTCTCAGTGGTAGTGTAATTACATTGAGTAGGATAAGATGCCATAACAATCCCTCTCAAGCTGAAGTATAAATATTAATCATGTCCAATTTGCTACAAAGATAGTCAACCCTAATCTCATTTAAAGCCTTTGTAAATAGATCTCCTAACTGTTCTTCAGTCTTCATATATCTTGTAAAGATTAGATTATGTTGCAACTTTTTAGGAAAGAAGTGACAAGTCAATTTCAATATGCTTGGTTTGTTCATGAAAAACTGAATTAAAAGGTAATATGAAGGTCAACTTGGTTATCACATCATAGTCTTGCTAGCAGAGAAGTCTTGGTATCAACCTCAATCAAAAGTTGATATATCCATATTATTTTATATGTAGACTGTGTCATAGCCCTATATTTTGATTCTGCACTTAATCAGGATACAACATTATGCTTTTTACTTTTCCATGAAACTAAATTCCCTCTAACAAAGACATAATAAACTATGGTAGGTCTCCTATCTATTTTTAGACCCTACCCACTCTGTATTTGAGTAACACTCAATTTGAGTGTTTCCATAATTTTTATACAATATTTCAGGTCTAGGGACTCCCTTCAAATAGCATAATATCTATTTTGCGGTTGTTTAATGATGGACTGTTGGAGATGTTACAAATTGACTCACGACATTCATCGAGTAAGTAATATCAAGTTGAGTCACTGTAAAACAATTCAACTTCCTAACTAGTCTTCTAAAATGCTTTGGATTTTCAAAAACCTCACTTTCTATTAATTTCAAATTAGAATGCATCAGCATGTTGCATGGTTTAGCTCCTATTTTTCCTGTCTCTATCAATAAATCAAGTACATATTTCTGATGAGATAAGAAAATACCCTTCTTACCCCTAGTTACCTCATCTCCCAAAAAATATTTTATTACCCCAAGATCCTTTACATGTAACCAAGTATAAAGAAAAATTGGTAAGGGCTAATTTGGTCTATATTTTCTAAGTCATTTGTATTATATTTATTATGATTTGATGTTTAAATGACTATTGATTCCTACCAACTTGTTATCTTTTGTGCAGATTTATTGTAGATGGAAGATGATGAAAGATAGTAAAAAAATGGATGGAGAAATGCCAAAATAGAGAGAAACTAGTACTAGTTAGTTCAAAGAAGCCAGGGCTAGCTTGTTTTAGGGGAAACAGTGTAAAAATAGAAGAGACTTGGAGTGTTCCAATAAGCATCCAGTGCCAGATAAGGCCAAAGAATTGGCGTCGGTCAATATCTATTTGAAGAAAGAAAATTTTCAAAAAAAGTTAGACGGAAGGCAGAGAGTAGCTAGCTGCTTTCTCCTACTTAGCCGGTGCCGCTACCTACTAATTTAATGATAGCGAATTTTTTGTCTAGTGTAGAATTTAGTAATTGCTGTGGGATTCTTTTGGGAACTAATTTGGACACAGATAAGGACTCTTGTAGGCACTTTTTGGCAACCATAAACTTATAAATACAAGAGAAAAGAACCCTACAATGTATGACTGTATTGTAATAGAATTAGTCTCTAGAGAAGTCAAGGAAACATCAAGGAGAGAAAGATCAAGGAATTCTTGGAGAAGAAGAGGAGCATTATCAAGAACCTTTGCAAAGGTAAAGGGAATTACACCTGTCTATGATTTTTTTTTCCTATTTTTCTTTGTTATTTTATTTTTTTTAATGTTGGATAAATATTTAATTGTATTTGAGAGATAGCCCTAAAGTTTATAGTTTTGTATTGAATTGCTTTTAGATTTGTTAAATCCTAATTCCAAATATTTGATTACTTGATTTCATTGTATTGAATTGACTATTTTGGACTAATTTATTCAACATTTGTTAACTATTAGCTAACTCTAGAGAGATGTTAAAAGAATAGAACTGTATAATAAAAAAGAGATTAATATCACCTAGAGATAGGGATATTATTTTTTCCATAAGAAAGACTTTAGTATTGCCTAGAGATAGGGACATTAATTGTTTCTCTTGGTAATTTGGGAGTTAAGAATATTATCTAGAGATAGGGATATTATTTCTTTCAAATTTAATTGGGTTAATCTTAAAATTATATTTAAATGGGAAAATAAAGATACCCTTTGATTAAGTTAAGAATAGGAATTTTATAACTCGAGAAAGAGTGGATTCACCTTTAAAACCCATATTAGTATCTAGATTGGGAATAAATTGGCTAAAGGTAATTTCTTTACTTAACATTTTGCTATAACTTTTTTGTTATATATGTTTTCTCCTTATTCTTACTCTTAATGATCTTTGTGATTTTTCTGGTGTAAACTTGATCTATTCTCTAGCATATTAGGTTAGTAGAGAATTTATTTTATGTTTTTATTTTGTTGGCTAAACAATGAGATTATAGTGAAGTAAAGTAAGAGTTAAGTTCTCATGGATCCAATACTTGCTATTCTTTGTACTACATGATGAGTATACTTAGCCATATACGTAATTTTAATGTTTAGTATTTTATTAAAAATTAATTGATTGTGGCCCATGTTGATAATTTTTCTAACACCTAAAATACACACATCAAGTATTTATTGCCATTGCTAGGGATTTGAAATATTGTGAAAAGCTCGAGTCATGTTGATTTAGCTATTTTTGTATTTGTAAATACCACTAACTTTCATATTTAGGTAATTTGTGAATATATCTATATTCATCTTAATTTGTGATTTTATTTTGCTTGTATTTTTATTATTTTTTGTTGTAGATTTAATTTTTATTTTTCTTTAAGTGTGAGATTTAAAATATCATTTGTAACACCCCACTATCTACATACCCTAAAAGGCAAGGATGTCGCCTTATCCAAAAGATCAAGAATCTTTATAACGAGGTAACAAAACTCAAAAAGGGAACAAACTATCCAAATTTATTACATCAAAAAACTTATACAAGTTTTAAGTTGCCGAAAAGTCTCAAACGAAAATACAATAAATCATCAAAATAAAATTTCAATCCTCTATAAGAGTTACAACCTTCAAAGCTAATGACCTGAAAATGTGATATAACAGAGTGTGAGAATTACATCCCAGTAAATCCTGCATGTGATTATAACATTCAAATGGTTTCATGTATGCACAATAGAAACTGAAAAACCTCAAGGGGGGGGGGATGAATAAGGTTTTTGGAAAATTTAAACCACTTTTCAAAAATTCTATTTTTCGAAGTCCTCTTGTTATTTTTCGGATCGAGAAATTTGTTGCATATGCAGAAAAGAGTTTTTGAGTAGTTATAGGGAACCAACAACTATTTGAATGAAGAGTTTGATTGATATGAGACAAGATATGTGCAATTAATACAAGAATGAAGATGGGTTGGTGAGATTCATAAAGATTTCTTTTGAATAATTGAGAACATTTAAGCAAGGTAGTTCTCAACCTGTCAAAATCAAATGCAAAGAGAATGAACACGAGATTTATAATGGTTCGATCTACCAAGATCGACATCCACTACCTTAAGCTCACACTTAAGGATTTTAAATAGATTTTCATAAACTCAGCCAACTTAATGGTGTCTATCTATACCAATTACATAAGAGGATCACCACACTTAGTTTTACCTAAACTTCTCAATCAACAACAAATTAAGGCTCACTCCAAATAGGTTTTACACCACAACCTTGATGTACAAGAGGAATTATTGAAATGAATTTGAAATAACTCACACTATTGAGCAATGGTACAAACAAATGAGCACCAACAACATTTACCTTTGTGAAGTAATTTGATTTCACTTAGAAGTATTATGAAAAGGGAGATTTTTGTATTCTAGAGAGTAAGAGTGTTTCTTAAAAAAAATAGGACAAAAATATACTTTAAAAAGAGTTTTGAAACCTTTTATAAAAGTAAAAAGTATGGCTCCAATGCTAGAAATGGCTAGTTTCACGCTGTTAAATTTTTCAGAGTTTTGGACTTAAAGATCAGACGAGGGTGAGTCTAAAAGGTGAGTCTAAAATGGCACTTTTCAAGGCAAAAATATTTTGATACTGTTCATAGAATTTTAGATGAAGCGTTTGGATGCAGATCTATCCAAATTACTTAATATAAAATTCTAAAGACTTAATACTTTGAAATCTTTTTGTTTATGTGCTTCAAGGTAGAAATAAACTGAATTATAAGGTAAGGAAAACATAGGAATTTACGCACAATATCTTGACAAAAAAATTCCTGGTCTAAAGTTCTTTCTGATGGACTTCATGATCTTGTGAGCTATTAGGTTGAGGTTGTTCTTGTTCAATCACCACTTTGGATTCTATTTCCTCAAGAGTTACTTAGCATCCTTATATGCATAGATTGAAAGAACTAAGTCAAACATGTCCTATCACATGTAAGTCACACAAGTTAGTCCTTATCAATATTTGTCATAAGTCAAAACACAGGAAAATGCCCTTCGGGCAAACAGTCTCCTCCCTTTTTGAGTGATGACAAACTTGATAGGATTGTAATATAAAAATAATGATATAAAAAATATGGACATGTTAGACCAAAAGAAATAAGAATGAATTTAAATTGAAATACAGTCTCTCATTATAGGACTCAAAGAGTGCTTATGAGATTAAGATAGAAAATGTAAAGCATGTACTCATAAACATTGCTCAATGATCCTATGATCCAACCAACCTCCATATCCTTCTTCCTTCCATCACACGACTATTCCTTATGAGAATAGCGACAATTAGTAAAAAAATGTATGGATATGTACATAAAAAGGTATAAAATACAAATTATAAAATGAGATGCTCTCCCTTAATATGTGCATATATGAACACAGGATGTAAAGCCATAAAGTGCGTTTTGAAAGTAAAAATGGACTTAAAATTTTGGACTTCCAAAATGTGCATCCAAACTAGGAGAAGTGAGACTAAGGAACTTTTGGACTTAAGGTTTTAAATGTCCAAAATATGTGTCTAAAATAAGGTAAAATTAGATAGACGCTAGCCTTTTGAGAACCCATTTTTGGACTAGACTTTTGGATCGAAGAAATGTGAGTCCAAAACTCTCCCTGTGCATGTGCAGGTAAAAATAAATTTTCAGAGATTTTGATCCAACCTATTTTCTCAAGATACTTCAGACTTCAAGAAATTTTTCTGAGCAATCAAAGATATAGGTATACATATCCTTATCATCTGAGATTTTTAACATAGAGCATATCATAATCATTTTCAAAATAGATTATTTGGTTAGCCAAAAAAATCAAATTGTTAGAATGCACAATGGACTCATACACATATTTCAATCTCCTTTGACTTCAACAACACTAATATCTCAATATAGACTCTATTAAAAACACCCATATCTATGATCATAAATAGATATAGACACATTCATAACTAGTTTTCATTTTATACAGCCAGTATAGATTCAGAATTCACAACATCACATAATCGCTCACAATTCCATAATTATTATTAACAATCTATATATTAACAATAATCAGCAATAGTCATCAACAATCATCATCAACAAGCTATATACCCATAATAATCTCACAATCTGTATATTTTCACAGTATATATCCACAGTCTATTCATAGCATTACACACTAACAAATCTATATACCCATACTACACTACAATACCAGCATATATCCAATCCACAATATTTTTCTCCCCCTCTATCATTAATTCAAAAAGTAGAAGTAGAGAATAAAGAGAATAAAGATAGCACAGAAATTTGTTAGAATGCAGAATTAAAATTGTTCAACGACTGGTGCAAAAATTTTAAAAAAGTAATTGTCAATAGAACATCAGTAAAAAGTGTGCAAGCAGAGGATATCTTGGAAGTAGTCCGCAGAGAGGGTCACTTAGGAAATATGGATGGTTTCTGTCTTGGACACGGTACCCTTTTTGGAATGCTGGACAACAATTCGACTGGACTTCCTCTTTACTACCACATACTTCTATCGTTTTCCAGATAAGACAGGAATTTCAGTAGAGGTAGGAGGTGCTGATTCTTCCTGATATATGGATGTCTACCTTCATCATTTAGTGGCTGTTATTTCTTCATCCTGCTTCTCCTTCACAGCATCTACTTCTCCTTTAGGGGTTGTTTGTTCTTTAGTTACTTTTTCTTATGATGGTGCTGATATAATAGGCATTGTTTCATCATTTTTATCCTTCTTTCTACTGCAGTTAGCCTATTTCCAAGAATCTGAATTTCTGAAGTGAGGCTGTCCACCTTAACAACCAGCAAGTTGCTTGCTTTTAGAATGCTCTGACTGATGCTTATGTCCTGAGTTCTATGTTTGCCCTTGATAGAGGATTCTTCTTAAGTTTCTAACTCAACCTTTCTCTTTGCTCTGGCAGATTGGGCAATCTTGCCTTCGACCTTTGCCTTTAACAACTTTTCTTTTTCATCATCAGCTGCATCTTGGAGTAACTTCCACTCATTGTCCATTCTCACATATCCCATTCTCTCAAACAACTCAAAGCTGTACACATTCATCTTTGAAGGAGCTGGGGTGACAGAACTCATATCAACACTAAAGTGTCTAAACACTTTACTCAATAAGTTTCCATAAGGCAAAACTTTGTTGGAGGTATTCCTGGTTTGCATAATTAATTTTGTAGCAAGATATCCAAAACTTATTGGTCTATTTTTAAAGAGCACCAACATGATCACCATTTGCATAATTTTGATAGAGGTTTGGTGTCCAAAACTTGAAACCACTATGGTTGAAATCATGTGGTGCAGAATCCTACCCAGTCCATTCAACCACTTCGTGTTCCTGTCACTCGAGTTCTTAAAACTCTTTCCGGCAGTAAATGTATTTTCAAACTTCCCCCAAATTAAACAGATTAGTTCCTTTTGAGAACTTGTTCAGTTCAAAATATTGAATTTTGCCATCTCTGACATCATATATTATGTTTAACATATGATAATCAAACTCAAGGTTCTTACCCCCAACCCTTGAAGTGTACCACCGGACCATAAAACCATCTTCAGCCTCCTCTAATTGGCATTTTTCTCAGATTAGAATAAAATTTCCATGTGATAGTAGTAAACAACTTTTCATCAACAGATAATATGGCTCCCTACCTAAAAGACACAAACATATTCAACACATTTGTAAAATTCAAAAAAGATGTTGGATTTGCACGATAACCAACAATCACAGTTCGATTTCTTGAAACCCATTCATTAAAATTAGATTCACTTATAGAGTCTAAAAAGCAAGGTACCTGGGTCTCGGAACTTTCCTATTCCTAAGATGATTTTAAAGAACTGGTCTGAAAAGCCGTGAGTTCGGGAAAAACTTCCTTTCTTTTTTCCTTTGCAGTCGATTTAGTCTCAATAGCCAATTTTTGCTTCATTGATAGAGTGATTTTTCGGGCTTTCTTTAGCTTAGGTTTGGTCGATTTTGGGGATTTTACCATTATGATCAGAGGGTAAAGGCTTGGGCTTTCAATTGTTCAGAGAGAAACTAGAAAATTTTGAAAGAAGGATAGAGTTGATTTCAGAATTCGAAAGAGAAGAGAGAGAAAAGCTTTCTCTGATTTCCTAGGAGGTTGTGAGGATAAGTACAAGCAAGTACATTGGGAAAAAGCTTTTCATCAAAGATATCAAAAGCTGCCTTGAAAGTAGCGCTATTAATTTGAGTTTTAAAAAGACTAATCTAGAAGCAGTTTTTCTTGAAAGACATACGAAGCATCAACTTGTTTTCAATTTGGATTCAAGCTTCATCCAAATTGTTCATCTAAAAAGGAACTCCTTAAAGTGAGAGTTTTGGAAGATAGAGTTTTGGATTTTCTCTTCGAAATGCTATATCCAAAATATCCCTCCAAAATTATGTTTTTTTAAAGACTTGTAAAAATAGATGGTCAAATCTTTCTCGACAAAAATTTTAGTCACACAATTTTTTTGATACCTAATCCTCTTCTCAGAAAGAAAAATCTTTCTTCAGCTAGGGGTTTTGTAAATATATCTGCAAGTTATTTATCTGTGGGAATATATTCTACACAAACATCACCTTTGAGCACATGATCTCTAATAAAATAATGCTTAACCTCAACATGCTTGGTCTTAGAATGTTGAACAGGATTTTTTGTTAAATTGATTGCACTTGTATTATCACATAGTATACGTACGCAATCAAAATTGAGACCAAAATCAAGCAATGTGTTTTTCATCCACAAAATTTGAGCACAACAGCTTCTTGTTGCAATGTATTCAGCCTTGATTGTAGATAAGGATACACAAGCCTATTTCTTGCTATGCTATGACACTAGAGAATGTTTTTACAATGCCTACTAGTGCTTTTTTGTTCAACTTTATAACCTGCATAGTCTACATCAGTGTAGCCTATAAGATCAAGAGTGTTAGTACGAGGATACCACAAACCATAATCGTATGTTCCAACCAAATATCTAAGGATGCGTTTCACGGCACATAAGTGGGATTCCTTTGGACACGATTAAATTTTGGCATAGAGACAAACTAAAAACATAAGTCTGGTCAGCTAGCAATAAGCATGGTTTTAAAATTGTTTGCTTGAAATTGTTTGGTAAACAAAATGATGTTTTATTTGAAACCCTTTGTCTGAACAAAACCTTTTTATTAGAAAAATAAACCATGTTGCAACCTAAGAAACCAAATCTTGATTCAATATCATATCATAAATGACTTGCAAATAAGAGCATTAACAAATAAGGTTTTATGCAAGGACTTACTTGAACCAGCTTACTCAAATAGATGACCTTATCAGCTTTCACTTTATACTTGATTATCTCACTAGTCTAATAACATATTGTAAAAGTCCTAATCATGTATTACTTCCCCGACAACTCAACTCAACATAAAAACATGATACATCTAACCATAATCAACATCTTAACTGTGATAGATCAATACAACCTTTAAACACCAATAGACAATCAACCCTTACATTGTCATGGCAACATATAAATCAACTAGCTCCATAGCACAAACCATAGTATTCTCTAAGTATGCACATGATAATAATCACAAGTATATTCTTGGATTCAGGTATTAAATGGAATTATAATACTCATATACAAATAAAAAAGAGTAGAGCTCAACCTGGTCATCACTACCCAACAATCATATATAATCATCCCACATCCAAAGTCCATATTAAACATCCATCAATCTCATGATAACCAAACTCATCATCATTCAATAATTATAGCATACCTTAATAATCTTAGCCTTAAATACAACAGAAATTACTCAGATCTTACATGCATATACATCACATATTAAAACTTATCAACTGAAATCCTAAATCTGGCAATCAGAGTTGGGATTCCCGGATTACCTCTAGTTGACGAGAAATTAATTATGCTACTTATGATTCAAGTTGCCTTCTAGCATCCAATGCGAATCTCAATCAAGCAAAGATAAGAACCTGACTTAGAATCCATGTTTTCATGTGTTAGAAATAGATATGCATATCAACCTTTATGCTTCGGCCAAGAGAAGAGAGGAAAAGAAATAACAAGAAGAAGGAAAATCACCTTAGAGATATCTGAGAGAGAGATTGCTTGTGTGAAGAGAAAGAGAAAACCAAAGGGTATCATGTGTGTATTTTGGCCTCCTTAAGAAATCTTCTTAACATCTTAGGTTTTAAGAGAAGAACGTGTATAAGAGAAGGTCTTGGATGGTAAAAGTTCTGGCTTTTCCAAGAGATCCTCTTGGTCTCTAGGTTTAGAAGAAACGTGTGTAAAAGAGAGAAAAACTTTGATCTCTTCCGTTTAGAAACCAAAAGAGTGTTGCTTTGTATCTTTTGGTTGAGCAAAGGGAAACTTGAAGAATGACCAATTGCCTATTGCAAATAATGTGGCTAAAAAAGAGAGAAAAGTTTGGTGTGTGTTTCTGTTTATGTTTTGGTTAAAGCAATTGAGGGTTGTGTGTTTTTGTTTTTGTTTTTTTTTTTTTTTTGTTTGGTTATATGTGTGTGTGTGTGTGTGTGTGTGTGTGGTCGAAAGTATGCTAAAGTGTGGGAAAATTGAATTCTAGCTAAATCAAATCACCCAAGAAGATTGGATAAGGTAGTTCTAAGATAAATCTCCTTGATTTTTGGTAAAGCTTTATCTCTTTTCTTGGAGAGATTCTTGTTGCTCAATTGTCTAGAAGAGAAGAAGAAGAAAATGGTAGCTTGAACAATAGACAAAAAAGAAGAAAATATGGCTACCAGAACTGGTTTTGTTGACCAACTATAGGGGATTTGAGAGGGAAAGAATGACCGAAATATTGAGAGAAGATAGAGTGTAGTTGTTGGGGTAAAATAAAATTCTAGTTTGATTTAAAACGATTACTATCTAGGTTTATCCTTAAATAAAGACATTATCCATATTTAAACCTTAAAAGTAATTTAATGCAAATTAAAACCTTGGTATCAACCAAGGCTAGAAATTTTTCCAAAAAATCATCAAATAAAAGAAACCTTAAGAGATAAGATAAATTTAGAAAAGATATTTTTATAATTTAAAATATAAATGCTGGATTTTCTTTCCATTATCCTAGAATTCAAAAAGACTAAATTAGAGAAGTCCTATTCTTCAAGAAATGGCGGCTGAAATTATCTAAGATAGCTGGAGTTTTCTCAAATAAAATATTAAAGAGATTTTTGGAAAAGATAATTTGCAACTTGTAGAAGATAAATAAAAGAAATCAGAATTTTCTAACCAAATATCATTTAAATTCAAAATACTAGATTTTAGCAGATTTCTTCTTCAAAATAGCAATTGGATTTTCTTCGGCCTATTTCGAAAATTGAAGGATAATTAAGAGACTGAAAGAAGTTAAATCTAATTTTTTTAATAAAAAAACTAGATAATGTATTCATTTTAAAGATAATTATAATTTAAAGAATTAAAAGATAAAATTTTTTGTTTTCATCTTTATTTCAAGATAAAATTCTCCTAGATTTTAGGAATTATAGGTAAGGAAAAAGAAAAGCAAAAAAATACACATAAGCTAGAATTCGAACTCTAGTATCTAGGAATCATACACCAAGCTTTATCCACCAAACCATATCGACTCTTGTTCATAATTTTCCTAACAAGTTCTCTTCACCCTTAGCTACTGCACCTTGTCCATCTCATAACAAAATCTATTCAAATAACTCACTCTCATCTAACACAGCTATTATATCAACAAAGCCACGGTAATCAAGTATACATACAAATACACACAACCATCAAACACACACATAAATGCTTTAAGACTCCATATGCACTTACAAAATGCCATATAGTACCCATATTCCCCCCATACCAAGAGTAGTGTTGGAGGGGGTATTATATCATCTCTTCCTTAAGAGAATTTTGTTCTAAAATTCAGAATGCCATACCTCCAAAACAAACTGGAATGTTTTTGCCTCACCCAATCTTCTATCTCCCATGTCGCATCTTGGGTGTCGTGGTGTTCCCATAGAACCTTACCATAGGTATCTACTTATTTCGTAATATCTTGACATTTCGATCTAAGATTTTGACCGGCTTATCAACATAACTCAGGTCAGGCTATAAGACTAATGGTTTCTCATTCAAAACATGATCTGGGTCAGAGTTATACTTCTTTAATTGAGACATGAAAAATATCATGTATCCCAGTCAATTCTTTAGGCAAATCCAATCTGTACACAACAGGACCAATCCTCCCTATTACTTGAAATTGCCTTAAGTATCTGGGACTTAGCTTCCCTCCTTTCGAATGTTTCAGCATCCCTTTACTCAAAGTCAACTTTAAGAACGTTTGATCTCCAACCTACAACTCCAATTCTCTTCTTTTATTGTCTACATAGCTCTTCTGCCGACTCTGAGCCACCTTTAGCCTTTCTCTTATAATCCTAACCTTATCGATCATCTCTTAAATATTCACTTCACTAGACTTATTAATTTGACCATCTTCCATCTGATCTTAATACAGTAAGACCTGACACTTCCATCTATCCAGAGCCTCATAAGAAACCATACCAATTGATGATTGATGGATATTATTATATGCAAACTCAGTGTAGGGTAAGCAGTCAATTTACTTGTTGCCAAAATCTAAAACACAAACCCTGAGCATATCTTCTAATATATGTATGACTCTCTCAGACCATCCATCGATTTGAGAATATCTTGAAGTACTGAACCTCAGAGTTGATCCCATTATCTCCCAAAACTTAGTCCAAAATCTCAAAGTGAACCTAGGGTCATAATCGGATAAAATACTTGGTGGTACTTCATGCAGCCTTACAATTTCTTGGGTGTAGGTTTGAGCTAATTTCTCGTATTCAATCCCTCACATTCATCGGTATAAAATGCGTAGCCTTAGTCAGTCTGTCTATTACTACCTAAATAGTATCTTTTTGTACTTTTAGCATAGGAAGTCCAGTGACGAAGTCCATAGTTACCTCTTCCCACTTCCACTCAGAAATAGGTAATGGTTGTAGCAAATCAGCAGCTTTCTTGTGTTCTGCCTTAATCTTCTAGCAAGTCAAGCAAGTTGATACATATTGTGCTACATCTCTCCTAATACCAGGCCACTAGTATACTTTCTTCAAGTCATGGTACATTTTCACTTCCCCTGCATGAATAATATATTTACTCTTTTGATCCTCCTCTAATATTCTCTTCTTCAGTGATGGCCCTTCTGACACACATATTCGGTCACGAAAATATAATGCTCCTACTTCATTCTCTCAAAAATCCTTCCCATCTCTCTTGTTCTCCTTATCCTTGAAGGCTTGAAGTTTTGAACTGTCTTGGGCCTTAATAATTTCTTGGTTCAGTTCAGGCTTCAACTTCATGTTGCTTAAGCAAATATTGCCCTCCTAGACTTCTGCTTCCTATATTAACAACTCTTGCACTGACTGAACTTCTTGTATCCTCATATTAGCCATTTTCACCTTCTGACACAGTGCACCAGCCACTACATTAGCCTTCCCTGAGTGATAATTAATAGCACATTTGTACTCTTCCAAAAACTCCATCTATCTATGCTATCTAAGATTTAAATCCTTCTAAGTGAAAATGTACTTCAGACTCTTATAATCGGTGAAAACCTTGTACTCTGCTCTATACAAGTAGTGTTGCTATTTTTTTAAGGCAAATACTATCATGGCTAATTTCAGGTCGTATGTTGGATAGTTAACTTTATGTGGCTTCAACTTCCTTAAGGCGTAAGCTATAACTTTCCTTTCTTACATCAGTACCACTCCCAATCCTTTCTTAGACACGTCAGTGTATAATGCATAAGGATTGCCCTCTACTGGTAGACTTAATACAGGTATTGTCATTAACCTTCTCTTGAGCTCTTGGAAACACTTTTCCTATTTTTCGCTCCAAACATACGGTACGTGCTTCCTTAGTAACTGAATTATCGGTGAGGCCAAAGTAAAAAAAATCTTAAAAAATCGGCAATAGTACCCAGCTAATCCAAGAAAACTTTGAATCTCCGTGATGTTCCAAAACTCATATTTGCTAAACTTAGCAAAGAGTTTGTGCTCCCTTATTTTCTCCAGTACCAACCTCAAATATTCAATACATTCTTTTGGAGTAAACGAGGATGTCATCAACGAACACTACTACAAACTTATCCAAGTACAGTTGAATGACTTTGTGCATTAAATCCATAAAAATAGCATATGCATTAGTTACTCCAAATAGCATCACTACAAACTCATAGTGGCTATATCTAGTATTGAATGCCATCTTAGGTATGTCGTCCTCTTTGATCTAAATTTAGTAGTATTCCTGTCGGAGATCCAACTTAGAATAACAGTAAGAACCTTGTAACTGATCAAATAACTCATTAATCAAGGGCAACAGATATTTATTCTTAATCATTAAGTTGTTCAAATCCTTATAGTCAATGCATAACCTTTACATCCCATCCTTTTTTTTAACGAATAGCATTGGTGCTCCCCAAGATGATGCACTCGGCCTAATATAGCCTTGTCTTACTAATTCCTCTAATTATTCCTTCACCTCTTTCAATTCTGCAGATGCCATTTGATAAGGAGTTCTTGATACCGGTTCAGCTCCTGGAATTAGGTCTACTGTAAACTTAACTTCTCAAAGGGGTGGAAGGAAAGTAAGCTCAGTAGGGAAAATGTCGATAAATTCCTTCACTACAGCAGTACTTCTCAAAGTACACTGATCGCTAGGCTTATTTATTAGATAAGCTAAATATCATGTACATCCCTTCTTTAGCATCTTCCGTGCCTTTGTTCCAGCTATCAAAAACTTTATCTCCTTTACCTGTTTCCCATTAAACTCTATTATATCTCATCCCAGTCTAACAAATTGTACTATCTTAACCTTATAATCTACTCGGGCACCACGCATTACCAAAAAAAAAAAAAAACTATAAGCAACGGCCTCAGAACTATTGTAAATACCCACAAAAACGCTATAAATATCATATATGGCACTAGAACAATGATTTTTGGGCCATCCAGAGTATTGTCGTCGTTTATAACAATTGTCCAAAAATCGTCATTTGTATCATTTACGACAGATTATACAACGATTCAATAATTTCACCATAAAAAAATCACAGAAAATCATGGTGTATGATGACATCAATGTCGGTGATAGTTATGATGGTACACAGGCCACCGTATAAAATGGCACATATATTACGGCCTCTGACTATAGAATATATTATAAACAACGGCTCAAAAACCATCATTTATATCATTTATGACGGTTCAATGATTCTGCCATAAAAAACTCACAGAAAAATGTGGTGCATGATGACGTCAATGTCGATGATATTTATGACAGTCCACAAGCAACTGTACAAAATAGCATATATATTACAGTCTCTGACTGCGAAATATAATGAATATAAACGATAGTTTCATAGCCACCATTTATAATCTCTCTAAATGAGTCAGGCCATTAACCATTGTATATCAACCCTATTCCATGTTATCTTCCTCGCTAAGCTAGAAAAAATCTCTTCATTGTTAAAGCTTACTTCCTCACAAAAGTACTTTAGCTAGGAAACAATTTTGTCACAAAAGTTTTATTTTAGTGAGAAAAACATTTTTCTCGCTAAACCTTTACTTTTATCAGCAAATTATTTAGCAAGAAAATTTTCTTCCTAGCGAAAGCTTACCTTTCTCGCTAAAAGACTGTAGGGAGGAAAAATATCATCCTCGCTAATGACATTTTGTGAGGAATATTATCTTCCTCGCCAAAGATCTACTTTTAAGTTTAGCGAGGAATATTATTTTCCTCGCTAAAGCTTTACCATTCTCGCTAAAGATTTTAGCAAGAAAAATTCTTCCTCTCTAATTTTTTTCCATTTTGCGTAAAATTATCTTCAGAGAAAAATTTGTTCCTCGCTAAATCCATACTTTTTCGCTAAGGTTTTTAGCTAGGAAAAGTTTCTTTCTTGCAAGAGATTTTTCATACCTTGCTAATTCCTCACTATAACTTTACCTATTTCACTAAATTCTTCTGCAAGGAAATCTCCATTCATCGAGAAAATGCTTTGTCAAGCTAGGCAAACCATTTCATTGCCAAAGAATTAATTTTTGTCCACAATTTTTGGCAAGGAAATTCATGTAACAGAAAGACATGTATTTCCTCACCAACTTTATCTCTGGCGAGGAAAGTTTTGTCACAAATATACTTAAATTCATCGCGAAAGACTCATTGTCATGACTATGTTTCCAAGAATTTATATTTTGTCACAAAAGATTTATATTTTTGTCAACATATAGATATATGGTTACAGAACCTATAACATTTATTGAGTTTGCACAATAATAGGCCAATACCAGAATTTCTACATATCATTTCTTAATTTCAAAATTGGATTTTTTTTTTTTTTTGGCAAAGCTTTTTATACCTTTTGCTTCAACGCAAGCTTCATGATCTTTTCTGAAGCATAATATTTGATCAGATTCCATGAATCAAATATATCAATGAGTGAGCTATAGACAATAGAGAAGTGATAGAGAAAACTTTCCCTCAAAACCTCCTCCCATTCCACCCTAAACAAATAGGAAAATGAAAAGAAATATGAAAAGAACACTCTTAACATGAATCCTTAGATCGAAATGCCAAACCCATTAACCCTTTCTAGTTGAAGTATGAAGGAAAGCATGCATTTTGAAAAGATAGTTTGAAGAAATAGTATACGGGTGAACAACAGTGAATGCAAACAATCCATTCGAAACATGAACATCCTAATAGTGTGAGCATTTCAACGTGCCTGGAGGGCTTGATGTCTCTTTGTTATTAAACAACTTAAAAAGAAATTGGGAAACATGCACAGTGGACAATACTAATTTCCTTCAGGTAGTTCCTAAACAAAACAAATGTATATTATTAATGAATACAAACCTTCAATCAGAAATGCAAAGCATGCATTCAAATAATTGAACCAAGAGAAGGCATGCATTCTTATTTGAAGCCCCAGTTCTAGGCTGTGATGCCATATACAAATGAAGATAAAAACTCTTTTGATTTGTTACAAAAACAACCCCTAATCCAAAAGCAAATATTTTTCTTTTAACTTTCCACAATTGAAACAATTACTGAAGAATATAAATTTATTTGCAGCAGAAGACACTACAAGAAAATGATATATTGGCAAAAAAGCTTTAGTTAGGAAAAAAAATTTTGTCACTAAAAGTACCCTTTAGCACGGAAATTTTTTTCAGTGGCAAAAACTTTTTGTCACTACTGATACTGATTAAGACCTTTGTCAATAAAATTTTTATTTCCTAGCTAAAAGTGATGCCTTTAGCTAGGAAATAAGTGTATTAGTGAGAAATTTTTAAATTCATTTCCTAACTAAATTTTCTTCACTAATAATGCATCATCAGCAACGATAATTTATTTCCTAACTAAAAATATTAATTTTTATCACTATTAACTATACTTTTAGCAACAAAATTTACATTTCCTAACTCATAGCAGTTTTTAAATTTTTAAATATCAACAACATGACCTCAAAATTTTTGTAAATTGGTCTTTAAATTTTGTATAATTATAAAATGACTTTAGAAATTTGTAAATCGGTCCCTAAATTTTAAAATATTTACAATATTAGTCTAAAAATTTTATAAATTGTTCTCTAAATTTTTAAATATATAAAACATGACCCCAAATTTTACAAATTGCTCCTTAAATTTTGTAAAATTATAAAATGATAACCAAAAATTTATAAATTGGTCATAAAATTTTAGAATATTTAAAATATAATCCCAAAAATTTTACAAATTAGTCCCTTAATTTTTAAATATTTATAAATGCATTAAATTTTGGGCTCATTTAAAGAAATTAAGCTACATTATATGGTAAAACATATATGATTATCTTTGAATTTGGTCATAATATATTTTTTAGCAAATTCAGTATATATAACGGTTGGATCATTAATTTGATATGCCTATCTTTGTAAATGCGTTAGATTTTGGGTATTTTTATAATGATTACTCAAGATTATGTGGAAAAATATATCCGATTATCATCAAAATTAGTTATAATATGTTTTTTAGTAATTTTAAAAAATTTAACAATTGGATCGTTAATTTGATATGTCTATCTTTATAAATAGGTTAGGTTTCGAGCATTTTTATAGTGATTATATTACATTACATGGAAAAACATATCCGATTACCCTTAAATTTAGTCATAATACTTTTTTTGTGATTTTATAAAATCTAACAGTTGAATTGTTAATTTGACATGCCTATCTTTGTAAATGTACTAGGTTTTTGGTATTTTTATAGAGATTATGCTAATTTGGTAGCAAAACATATCCGTTTAAATTTGGTCATCATACTTTTTTTAGTGATTTTATCCAATGTAATGGCTGGATCATTAATGTGATATGTCTATCTTTGTAAATGAGTTAGGTTTTTGGTATTTTATAGAGATATTCTAGATTATGTGGCAAAACGTATCCAATTACCTTTAAATTTGGTCACCATACTTTTTTAGTGATTTTATCAAATATAATGGTTGGATCGTTAATTTAATATGCCTATCTTTATAAATGTGTTAGGTTTTGAGAATTTTTATAAAGATTATGCTAGATTATATGGTAAAACATGTCCAATTACCTTTAAATTTGGTTATAATACTTTTTTTTTTTAGTGATTTTATCAAATATGATGGTTGGATCATTCATTTGATATGCCCATCTTTGTAAATTGTTAGGTTTTTGGTATTTTTATAGAGATTATGTTAGATTATATGAAAAAACATATTTGATTTTCTTTGTATTTGGTCATAATAGTTTTTTAGCGACTTTATCAAATCTAATAGTTTGATCGTTAATTTGATATGCCTATCTTTGTAAACGTGTTAGGCTTTGGACATTTTATAAAGATTATTCTATATTATATGGAAAAATATATCCGATTACCTTTAAATTTGATCATAATACTTTTTTTAGTAATTTTATCACATCTAACAGTTGGATCATTAATTTGATATTTCTATCTTTATAAATGTGTTAGGTTTTGGGTATTTTTACAGAGATTATTCTAGATTAATATAGCAAGACATATCCAATTGCCTTTAAATTTAGTCATCATACTTTTTGTGATTTTATAAAATCTAATAGTTGGATCGTTAATTTGATATATCTATCTTTGTAAATGTGTTATGTTTCGAGCATCTTTATAGAAATTATGTTAGATTATGTAGCAAAATATATTTGATTACCTTCAAATTTTGTCATAACACTTTTCTTATAATTTTAACTAATCTAATGATTGATTGTTAATTTGATATACCTATCTTTGTAAATGCATTAGGTTTTGAACATTTTTCTATATATTATACTAGATTATGTACCAAAGTATATTTGATTACCTTTAAATTTTGTTATAACACTTGTTACAGCAATTTTACCAAATCTAACAGTTGGATCATTAATTTGATACGTCTGTGTGTGTGTGTGTGTGTGTGTGTGTGTGTGTGTGTGTATAGAAGATCGATATAAAACAGCATTTAATGTCCCATTTGGTCAATATAAATGGAATGTAAGCCTTTTGGCTTAAAGAATGCACCCAGTGAATTCCAAAAAGTCATGAATGACATTTTCAACCCTTATACAGCCTTTACCATTGTCTATATCGATGATGTTTTAATCTTCAGTGAATCCTTTGAATAGCATCTTATGCACTCAAACTTTGCCAAACCCAAATTAGATTCCTAGGTCATGAATTAACCCAAGGAACTTATAAACCCATTTGCAGAGCAATAGAATTTGCAGATAAATTCCCTGATGAAATTAAAGAAAAAACTCAGCTTCAAAGATTCTTAGGATGTTTAAATTACATTTCAGACTTTATTCCTAACCTCAGAATCATTTGTGAACCTTTATACAAGCGTCTTAGAAAAGATCCAATCCCTTGGAGTGAAGAGCAAACCCAAACAGTTAAGAAAATAAAACAGATTGTCAAAAAACTCCCATGTTTAGGAATTTCAGATCCAACAGCGTTTATGATAGTCGAAACATATGCTTCAGACTTAGGTTATGGAGGAATATTAAAACAAAGAAAAATCAATTCTTTATCAGAACAATTAGTTAGATACCATTCTGGCATTTGACTTTCAAGTCAAAAGAATTACAGCACAATTAAAAAGGAAATCCTTGCCATTGTTTTATGCATCTCAAAATTTCAAGATGATTTAATAAATCAAAAATTTTTACTCCGGATTGATTGTAAAGCAACAAAAGATGTTTTACAAAAAAACGTTAAAAATTTAGTAGCCAAACAGATTTTTGCCAGATGGCAAGCACTTTTATCCAACTTTGATTTTGACATTGAATTTATCAAAGGAGAGAACAATTCTCTACCAGATTTCTTAACCAGAGAGTTTTTACAAGGACGAACCTAACTTTTAACACAGTATTCAACACTGTGATAAGTACTGATTCATTTCTGGAGCTCATTCATTTGCCTATAAATAGCAATCTCAATCAGCACAATCAAAGCATGGATCAACAACCAAGATTTCGTCCACCTCAAGGTAATCGTTTTACAATACTAAACTCTTTTTCTTCTCTTCCATCCAGTTCCGTGAGCAAACCACCGCTCACAATGAATCTCTTCGACCCAGCCTCTTCAAAGAACACTGAAACCCAGAAAACCGACTTATCCTTTTACACAATCCCTTCTCCGACTTCTTTCAAAGAAGCAGTTGTCCCAAAAACACTAACTAAACCTGAAAAGCCAGCTCTTTCTTCAGTCAAAGAGAAATTTGAATTCCTTCCTAAAACAATTATCCCAGTATTAGCTCTTCCTAGAGAATTAACAGCCCTTCCAGAAAGAGATCTAGTTAGCAAACTTCACCCCGAAGCTTATCGTCAATCCAGTCACATATTTAAATCAGAACCTCAAAAAACCTGTCTCTATTATGAGCACATTCTTTTTGCTACCGGATCAATAGAATTTGAACATGAAAGAAACCTCAACAGAGCCGACAAAGGCATAGCCTATTCAAAGTGCAGGATTATGAAAATCATAGATCTGAATACCTGGCCAGTCATCGACATCTACACCCCTATCCAGTTTAAAACACCTTTCAAGCCTCCTACTTACAACTTTATGGATTATATTGATGCATGGTACAACTTCATGTACCTCAGAGACCTCACACATACCTGGTTCGTCAAGTATGGCAAAAATCCAATCAATCCTATACCAAGATGGTTTTATGCTTGGTGGAAGACATTCAGTGGAAACAAATCCACTTTATCCAACCAGAACTTACAAAAGTTCAACCAGTTTGTAATAGAGAGTCAAATTCAAGGATTAACCTTAAACAATCAGCTTTGTAAATATTATGTTGAAAAGAAAATATGTTTTGTATTATGATGGGGCTATAAACTTGATACAGTTGATAATGTAAAATATCTCTGCAAAGAGATACGAGTCAAATGATGGACCCCAATTCCAAAGACAGAACAGAAAGATTCAAATGTGCAATCCTCCTCCAGTAAAGGCAAGAAGATTAGTAAATCAGAATTGTAACTTCAGTTGCAGCTACTACAGCAACAACTTTAGCAAACAAATGATGATGAGAGTGAATCAGAATCACAACCTGAATACAGCCAGTATGATAATGGATATGGACAATCTATCCGGTATTGCTTAAGCATACCTCTGCCAGAGTCCATAGATGACAAGACTTCACTCAAAAAGAAAAAAAGAAAAGCGTACTCTCCAACTTTACCAGCAATCAAAGCGATTTCACGATATCATTCAGACCTACTGCAAAATAATTCAGCTGACAGCCGAACGTGGTGGACCCCTCCACACAAAAAAGCTTTTGGAGCCATTTTTCATGATGGCCGACAATCTGATTCCATCATCCACCCAAGTGGACCTCACAGCAATAATTCAGAATTCAATCAGAGAAAACTATGCCCTCGCTGCCTATATAAGACAGCATCTCATTGAAGATATGCAGACTCACTTGCCATTAGAAAAACAAGATAGTGAAACCTCTCTCTACCTTGATATTTGTGACACTTGTCACCGTTTTTGTACTCTTGTAACAGATCTAGATCCTTTGTAATCCTTTTAATATTGTTTCAAATTCAAGAATTCAAGCAGTTTATATCCTGGGTTCAAATTGGTATCAGAGCCAAGTTCTCCTTTGCTTCATCATGAAAACATCTATGATTTGCAAAATCATGATCGAGTAAGTTCCTTTACTTTCTTTCTCTAAGTCTTGCATGATGTAGTTTAATCCGTTTTCTCTTGTTCTTAAGTATTATATCCTTTCTTATATTTCTTCAAGTATTCTTAAACTATGATGGTTGATAAGTCACCTGTGAGAGCAGCTAATACGTTGGTCAGCCCAGAACCGTTGGACTAGGCAGAATAGCCAAATGGCAGTGTAGCCTCGACCCGGGGGTGGTCCTATAGCTTTCAAGCATAAGCATAGTATTTTAGGTGTGTCCTAAGAAGAAACAAAGAAACATAGGTTATGGTATAATCTTAAAGAACAACAAAACTCGTATTAACTACACTAGCATAGACAAAGAGAGAGAAAGTAATCTTCCTACTCACATGGTCTCCAATCTTTAAGACATCGATATTGAATCAGTCAACGATTTAGAAGTCAGTACTCAATTAGATAAAGTTGAATTTAGATTAATGAATTGGAATTTACCAATAGAAAAAATTGATAAAATTTATGAAAAAGGAATGTTTGATTTAGTCCAAAGCTATACCATCAAGACTACTGAAAAAATAGTTTCTATAAATCAACCTCATGGTACAATCCAGCTTCTAAATCCTGTTACCTTAGAACAACACAAAAAGAATAAATATTGATATCTTCATATTAGATTAGTTCAAGTAGCTATCAAACCACTCTATCGATTAGGAATCGATGCTTCGATTTGCCTTCTTCTGAGAGACAGTAGATATCTAGACTTTCAAAACAGTTTGCTAGCATTCCTTGAATCTAATACAGCCAATGGCCCGTATACTTTAATCATTACCCAAACTTTACAGTAGATCTCACAGATCCACATATTCTTAAAACCTTAACTTTGAATATTCAAACAAAGAATTTAGAATTTGAATTAGGCTCAAAACCTCTTGGATTGATTTATCGTATTTATTACAAAGTAATGAAAACCACAATAAATCCTAAAGCTAAACAGCATATAGGAAATCCAAAAGAGACTTGTTTATTAGAAACAAATTTTGAGAGATCCAATACTTTTGTCCCTCGAATGATTAAGTGGGATAATGTTCTCCAAAACCCTATCTGGAATTTTGATAATATTATTAACCCTAAAAAGCATTATGAATCCAAAAAATTAGGGAAAATGACCGAGACTTCAACAGGTCATATAGAATTAGAATTTAGAAGAAAATCCTTTTCGGCTTCATCTTCTTCATCTTTCTCCTTACCAAGAACACAAAGCAGTAGAAGATTTAGTAATATAGAATTTTCTTGAGGTAGTTATTCCACCACCCCTGAAGGACGCCAGTAAAACCAGTGGTAAGAATGTGAAGGACAGATTGATCGGAGTTGGAAGGATTTTTACATTTAATGGTTGTGATGGCCATAGACATTTCTTGAATCACATTTAAGATACCATGTTCAGACATACCGTCGATGTTCCATTCGGTAATATCTTCACCGGTAAAGGCTGTGCGGGTATCAAGATGGCGTTCTTCAAATTGTACATCGGGAAAAGATGGCCTAGGATAATAATTCCTAGTATAGGGATTTGCGAACCTTGGTTGTTTGGTTTTTGAAGTTCTTTTATTGCCCATAAGCTTATTAAGCTGTTCAGGAGAAGGATCAATGTCCATAAGGGAAACTGGTTGATGTATGGTTTGAAGATGTGTCTTTGAACTTGGTTGAAAGCTACGGGACCACCCTCGAGTCGAGGCTACACTGCCATTTGGCTATTTTGCCTAGTCCAACGGTTCTAGGCTGACCAACGTATTAGTTGCTCTCACAGGTGACTTATCAACCATCATAGTTTAAGAATACTTGAAGAAATATATCAGTAAAAGAACTTCAAAAACCAAACAACCAAGGTTCGCAAATCCCTATACTAGGAATTATTATCCTAGGCCATCTTTTCCCGATGTACAATTTGAAGAACGCCATCTTAATACCCGCGCAACCTTTACCGGTGAAGATATTACTGAAAGGAACATCGACAGTATGTCTGAACTTAGTATCTTAAATGTGATTCAAGAAATGTCTATGGCCATCACAACCATTAAATGTAAAAATCCTTCCAACTCCAATCAATCTATCCTTAAATGCTATTTTATATCGATCTTCTTCTTTAATCTGAATTTGCCAGAATCCTGATTTCATATCAAATTTACTATAAAATGACTGCTTTAAAGGTTCGTTTTAACAAATCTCGTTTGTTGGGAATGGAATATCTAATCCATTTTAAAGCTTTGTTTAATGGTTTATAATTAATGACTAATCTGGGAACACCTCGTTCTTTTTCCGCATTATTATTGACATAAAATGCAGCACAAGACCATGGTGATCTGGATTCTCGGATTAAAGCTTTTTTGCAATAAGCTTAGAATTTCTTGTTTACAATATTCAACTAATTCTTGATTCATTTGAATTGGTCTGGCTTTGGTAGGTATCATTGATTCATTGAAATCATTAATATATGGGAGGCTGATTATATGCTTTTTTCTTTCCCAAAAAGCTGTGGGGACTTCTGAGCAAATTTATCTTTCGAAATCTTTACGGATAGATTCTATCTTATCCTGAATGTCTTTTAGTTGTAGTTGGCTTTGGATTCTTGTATACTTGATATCTTCTTTTATAAAGGCTATCTGTTGTTCACGACAAAGAATCTTTCTTTTTAGAAGATTGATATCTTTAGTTAGTGGATTCTGTAGAAAGGAGAAAGTGACTGGTATGGATCCTATTTCTGTGTGGACACCATGTTGGTCTACACTAAAAGGATAGATCTGAGTAAGGAATGGAGTTCCTAAAATTAAGTCTTGGCTTAAATCCTTAATGATTAAAAAGGAATTCGTGAAACAAAACTATTTATTGCAAATATGGGCATTAGTCAATTTATACCTGATTTTTTAACTGCTCACCAGCAGCAGTATATAGTTTAGAACCTGTTTTTTCTAAATATTTGGTAGGGATTAAACCTTCGCAGATGCAGTTTTGATCTGCTCCGAAGTCCAGAAGGGCAACTAACTGTATAGAAAAATCTCCTATTTTGAGAAGAATGGGGATATACCACTTTTGAAAAGTTATTTGAGAAATAGCTGAAATATAATCAGGATTATTTTCATTTTGTTCTATTTCTTCATCGGATAAAGAGGTGGGATCTATTATAGGTCTATCTAATTTTTGTTGAACTAATTCTGTATTTATTTGGTTAATGTCTGAAATTCTTTGATCGTTCTATTCTTTTAACCATTTAACTTCCTATTTTAGCTCTTTAATTTCTAATTGTAAATCTTGCAAAGAGTTAGTGGGTTCCTTTTGTTTACTTTAAATTTATCAAATACTTCTTTTAAATTATATGGTTCTACTTGTATTTTTGGATTAAGGACTAAGTCTTTCACTTTTAACAAATATTCCCTTTTAACTATTTCATCTTGAATATGGTCTAATAGTTCAAAGAAAAGTTCTTTATTTACTTTAGTGATTACATTAACTTGATTATACGAATTATTTAGCATACATGAGTTCTCCTATTGCACAAGTACATAGACCTGTACAATCACAAGAAGATTGTTCACTTGAATCTGATTCAGAGGAATTTTCTTGGATTTCAAATACTTCTTCTATTTCACTATCACTACTGTTTGATGAAGGGGAAGAATCATCTTGATCAAAGATTTGATTAAAATGTTCTAGAGTATCTTTTGGTAAAGAAAGCTGATTTACTATTTTCTTCTTTTTAGCCTTTATTTTGCAATCGTCTGCTTTATATCCTCTTTTTCCACAAAAGTAACATTTAATAGTGCTTTTAGAAGACTTATCTTTTCTTTTGAATGGTTTAAAAGTTCTTTCTTTTCTTTCCTTTTTAAAGCTTCTTTTCTTAGCTTGCTTTAACTTTTTAGATGGTGGAGTTATTGGGGAAAAACCAAAAATTTCCTAATTCTTTTTTGGATTTCTTATGATATGATTCCATCTGATTTTTAAGTTTTAGATCTGTGCAAAGATCTGCACCAGCTTGGTTTACATAACTAATTATTTGACCACATGCTAGATATGTATGTATGTATGTATGTATTTGCATATATGTGGTTTATAAATACATATACATATTTATATTTTGGGGGGGGGGGGGGAATAGATATTTGTATGAGTTGTATATATCTATATGTGAGTGTATATATATATATATACATATATATATGTATACATATATATATATATACATATATATATATATATTTGTATACATATATGAATGTATGTGGTATTTATACATATATGTGTGTGTATATGTATGCA